>OZ014525.1:163724695-164324695 GCA_963966055.1 Lathyrus aphaca | reverse complement strand
GGCTAGCTCTTCAGGAAGCTCATAATCTTCTTCAACCCCTTCATCAGCTTGATTGATTGGATTGTCAAAGTCATACAGAGTCATAGCTGTGTTGTTGTCGGTGCAGTCTGAAAGGCACTCTCTGCAAGGGTTTAGATTGTTCATTTTAGTGATTGATTTTAACCTTGTTTAGAAAAGTGAAATAAAGTTGTCATTTTGGAAAACATTGCCATTTTATTTTTGTACAAAAAGAAAAATGAAAAACAGTGAGCGAAGAAAGAAAAAGACTCATTTGCAAAAGATGTCCGATATTCATTGATTGATCTGTTTGCACAAAATTACAAGATGGCCCGATTACAAAATGAGTCTTGACATCTTGGGCAAGACGCAAGACTTGATGCATGCTTAAAATATACAGGAAATAATAATTACTCTGCAGGAGTAACCCTTATAATTTCCTGGGAAGACCAGTTTGAGATATGGCTCCCCGGGATCCTTGGACGTATCCAGCTCTCCAGGTTGCGCTCATCTTCCGACTCATCTTCCAAGTTGTTCACTGCATCCGGGGTGAGCATTCCGCCGCTGACAAAGTTGGGCTCTTTAGCAACCTCTGATTGATCTTGTTGAGTTGGTTTGTAACCCAACCCAAATCTGTCTTCCTTCTTCTCCACAGGCAGCAGCTTGCCCCAGCCTTGGGCAGTACCCTCTTCAACAACCTTCCTGGCTTGCTGATAAGATGTCATGGAGATTCCCAGTACAGCAGATGCTTCATTAATATTCAGGGCCTCAAACCCCTGGCTCATAGTTTCATGGATCTCTCCATCCATTTCAATGTATTTGTACGTAGCCAGATGGCTAACAAAGATGTCCTCTTCACCACAGATGGTGATGATTTGGCCTTCCCATTCGAATTTCAGCTTCTGGTGAAGGGTAGACGTAACTGCGCCAGCGGCATGGATCCAAGGTCTACCCAACAAACAGCTGTAGGCCGGCTGAATGTCCATCACATAGAAGGTAATCTTAAAAGTCTGCGGGCCAATCATCACAGGCAGATCAATCTCCCCTAGTACTGATCTCTTAGAGCCATCAAATGCTCTCACCACTAAATTACTCGGACGCAAGGCCAAGCCATCATATTCCAGCTTCACCAAGGCTTTCTTTGGTAGAACATTGAGTGAAGACCTAGTGTCCACCAGTACATGAGATAGAACAGCACCCTTGCATTCTAGAGTGATGTGTAAAGCCTTGTTGTGGTTACGTCCCTCAGTTGTTAAGTCAGCATTGGTAAAGCCCAGTCCATGACTGGTGTTGACATTTGCTACCACGGTTTCTAGCTGATTAACAGTGATCTCTTCTGGCACGTATGCTGCGTGCAGGACTTTCAGTAATGCATTCCTGTGAGCTTCAGAACACATCAACAGGGATAATATGGAGATCTTTGAGAGAGTTTGGTGAAGCTGATCCACCACCTTGTAATCACTTCTCTTTATAATCCTCATAAACTCGTCTACATCTTGCTCAAAAGATGTCTTCTGAGTTTCTTTGACAGCCGGTTCTTCAAATACCACACTCTTCCCCTTTGCCTTTGCAGCAGCTTCTGCTTTGGCATTAGGTCTTTGCAATTGTGAGGCAAAGAGGCGTCCGCTTCTGGTGAAGCCTCCGCCTCCCCCAACATTATCAATTTGTGGAAAAGAGGTTGAAGAATCCAAAGTGATTTTCTCCCCGTTGCAGTAGAGGTCGGAGCCATAATGCCAAGGGATGGCATTACTGCTTTCATATGGAACTGGTCCAGGCACCGTGATAGTAACTGGACTGACTGCAGCAGAGGAGGGTTCTGAAATGGTATGCGGATCGTAGTAGATGGTGACTGGTGACCTGGCAGGAGATGCCACTGTTTGTTGCTGAAAGTTGTTGTTTGGAGGAACATATGAGGGATCATAATAGATGGTGACGGCTGAGATATCTTCATTAATTTCTGTTGGCGTTGTAGAAGATCCTGCTGAACAAATGGGTGCTGATGTTGTAGAAGAAATGGTTGTTGACATATGATTTGTTGAAGTGATGGATGGAGCCATTGTTGATGATATTGATGAATTGGTCGGAATGATTGTTGTTGCAGTTGTAGGAGAGTCAGGAATTGTTGTCAAAGGGATTGCTGGATTTGTAGGCGCTGATGTTGTGATCTGAAGTATACCACTTTTGATAAGACCATCTATGCCGCTTCTCAAATTATCACACCCGTTTACCGAAACGTTGCAATAACCACAACCGAGCTCACACTCGGGGAACATCTGGCATTCTAGGAGCTGAGCTTTAATTTCTACCAGAGGTGTCCGAATCTGCCCAACACTGGTGATTAAGAAAGATGGCTTGTCTTCCTCAATGGCATTAATTCTTGGTCCTCCATGATTGGGCATGGGATTCTTGTTGACATTTGGAGGGGGTGCAAAGTTGAGGGCTTTAGAATCCACCAAATCTTGTACCTTCATTTGCAAAGCCCTGCATTTCTCAGTATTGTGGTCGGGTGCATTGGAGTGGAAAGCACATCTGGCGTTGACATCGTAATTCCTTGGGAGATTAGAGGGATCTGGTGGTGCCAATGTCCTTAATTCAACCAGGTTGAGTTTCAGGAGTTGTGGCAATAAAGCGGCATAAGGCATAGGGATAGGGGCAATCACCCTATTTGCCTGTGATGGTCTTTGCTGAAAGGGCCTTTGTTGTTGATTGCTGTTGTTGTTGTTGTAGTTTCTCTGTGGTGGATACTGAACTTGTTGTTGATAATGTGGTTGTTGTTGTGGTTGATATGCTGGTTGCTGAGGAATCGGAGCTGGAATAGTGACAGCTGCTACTGATCTGTGGACATGCTGAGGTCTGCCCCTGTTGGCATAAATGGCATTTGTCTCACCAGTTCTTCTAGGTCCCACAAAAGGCTTCCTGGGATTACCTGACGAACTTGCACCATTATCAGAAATCTTACCTATCTTCAGAAGGCTCTCAATTCTTTCTCCAACTATGACTACGTCAGCGAAGCTGGTGGAAGAAAAGGCAGCTAACCTATCAATATATGTTCCTTGCAGAGTATTCATGAACATGTCGGCCATTTCTCTTTCCGACATGGGTGGCTGAACAGCAGCAGCAAGCTGTCTCCACCTCTGGGCATATTCCCTGAAGCTTTCTCTGGAGGATTGAGACATTCCCATCAGAAGGGTTCTGTTAGGAGCCATGTCTAGATTGTATTGATACTGTCTGATGAAAGCTTCAGCTAGGTCCTTCCAGCACCTGATAGTAGCCCTGGTCAAGTGAGAGTACCACTCCCTTGAAGCTCCAGTCAAGCTATCTTCAAAGTAAAACATCCACAGTTTCTCATCCATGGTGTATGCTTTAAGTCTTCCCAGAAAAGACTGCAAGTGAGTTCGTGGACAGGAAGTTCCATTGTACTTCTCGAAGCACGGGGGTTTAAATTATGAGGAATCCTTACCCCATCCACTAACCACATATCCATGACATCAAACCCTAAAGAGTTTTGGGACTCCAGAGATCTCAATTTCTCAGCAATTTCATCAAACCTCCTATCATAGACTTCATCCCCAGCTCCCATCACAGTGAACTGCTCTTCCTGGGGGTCTTCTTGTAAGATTATTCCTCCAGTAGTATTTCCTTGCACATTACCCGGGATGTTGACTTCCGGATGCAGATGAGGCCCATATACTGGTGGGTTAACATGAGGCTGACCTCTTTCATTGTTACTTGTTCCTCTAGTTCCCAGAGGAGGTTCTTCTGGGGTTTGTCTTTCCACCAATGCCCTCAATCTTTCTTGACTTTGAGCCAAGCCATTCATTACTTCCATGAACTGGGTCATTTGGTTTCTCATCTCCAGCCTTTCATTAACCATCTGGGTTCTGACCTCTTTCAGCTCTTGCTGTACTTGATCCATCTGGATACCAGGAAGGTTGTTGCGAGTAGGATATCTGTGCGGACGGTTGAGAGGGAACACCCGATGGCGAGCAATAATTCCTGAATCACAACAGAGTTAGTAACAACCAAAACAAAAACCTACAAAACAAAACAAAAGTTAGTATGCAATGCGGTATGCTTATTTGTTTCCAAGGTATCCGGCTTGGCACTTGGTTTTGACCTTTCCAGACCCTGAGGAAGATGCTTTGATGTTGCTTGAGAAAAAGAAAACTTAATGAAACAAACTGACAAATATATTACAAACGGTGAATAATACATGGTCTGTTTTTTACAACATATGCCCCTGAGGGGTCAAAATACAACATAAAAGAAAAGTACATCAAATGGAAATAACAACAAGCAAAGTAGTCAAACATCTAAGCCAAACTCATCCTCCTTAACCTCCTTCAAAAGTGCTTCAGTTACAGGACCAGCCGGATGCTCTGTGATGTTCCTGATAAGAAGGTTTCTGGTGGCAATAGCAGTGGTCAGCTTCTTGTGCCTGTCTTGCTCCTTTGACCTCTTCACACCAGCCCTAAGCTTCAATTCTGAGATCTCCTTCTGGGATGCCAGCAAAGCCTCCCGTTGTTTCTTCTCATTGGCCTCCAACTGCTCAATCCTAGCTTGAGTCCTTTTATCCTCCTGAGTGCGAGCTTTAGTGATCCTGACCCACCTAGCTTGACTTTCTTTCAGATAGAGATCAGTCCTAGCCTTCTGAAACTGGGCCTCTTTACAGGCATTCTTCAAAATCTGCTCTCCAGCTCTTGATTTCTTGATGTAGTCCTCTGATTTCTCAATCCTGGCTAGATGCTCCACCTTGAGCTTTTCTAACCTCTCAATGTCTAGACGACCATCACTCCTCTCCCAGAGGGTCTTCTTCAGAGCTTGAGACAGATTTTCATTCCTTTCCTTCAGCTTCTCAAATTCTTCCAGGCTGACAGTGGCTGGAGGTGGCACTGTGGAAGGTCCAGGTGTATCCTCAATGGTGAAAGGCATCCCAGAAATCTGAGCCCTATCATGAGACCACTCATAATACTGAGCTGAAGCCACATTATTGCATCTCCCAAGAATGGTCATCCCTTTGGTCTGGATGTTGTCCCAAGCCCAAGATGCTTGTCTGACAACAGCTAGATTAGGCTTTATCTCACAATACAGGGTTTCAGCCAAGTCTTGCACTCTAGGAGGGTGAACCAAAGCATAGCCCAATTGTCTTCTGAACCGTAAAGGATTGTAGTTGATGCAACCCTTCACTCCTACTAAAGGTACATTGGGATACTGCCCACAGCTAGTGATCATGTCCCTGCCTTTGGTGCTCTGGGTGCACCACCTGATGTCATCTGAGGTCAAAGCAATAAGCCTCCTGGCCCAATTCTTCTGTTGGTGAGGGTTCAGGAAGGCATCAGTTTTGGGTAAGTGTTTAAGCAGCCAAGTATGGAATAGAGGAGCACAGCATCTCACCAATCTCCCTCTCTGCTTCTCATTCCTCTGATGGACAGAATAATAGAAATCTCCCAGCAAGGTGGGCACTGGGTTCCTCAAAAGGAAGAGATGAATAACATTCTTGCTGATAAACTTGGGATCGTCTGCAAAAAGTATAACCCCATATATACTGAGGGCTAACAATGCACAAATTGCCTTCCATTCTCCCAAGGAGGCCTTCAGGATGGCCTGAGAAGTTAGAAAGTCCAAGTGTAGGCCAGGAATTCCAGCCTTTGTTGACATGTTCTGCTCAATCAAAACAGGTTCCAAATACAGTGCCTTTGCCACTTCTTCCTTGCTGGGATAAGCCATCTCAGGGTTAAAGGGAATACCACCTCTAATAGGCACTCCAATCAGTGATGAAAATTCCTCCAGTAGAGGTCCCAACTGAAAGTTCTGGAAAGTGAAACACCTCAAGGGAGAGTCATAAAATTGTAGGCAAGTGTGGATCAAACTCCTCTGAGAAGGGTCTAAGTCCATGACTATATCAAGGATGCCTCCATAATGTTCTCTGAATAATGGGATGTGGTCTAGAGTGATAAGTGCCTGAACCTGCCTGATGCCAGCTAGCACAGGCTCAAAGAAATGGTATGAAATGTTGCTCTTCTTGGGTGCCATGACTGCTGATGAAGAGATGAAAACAGATGCTGATGATGAAGACTGATACTGGAGATGAATCACTAATAGGCTGAGGAAGATGATGGAGGTAGCTGAAGCAGGCAACTGATGAAGACAACTGAAGCAGATAGCTGATGAACAAAGGTCTATGCAGATGAAGGGGTCAAAACCAAGCCAGATGTAATATGGATACCCTGAAAAACAAATAAACAAATGTTAAATGATGTAATGATGAGTATGCAAATGATATGCAAGGGTTTGTGATCAAGCTGGATCTGATTACTGCCTTGATATAAGTCCATGTATCTCCAAGAAGTCCAGATGGAGGTTCAGAAGTCCAGTAACCAAGGTGGGGGACTCAAATAAAGAGTCACATGTCCAGGGTTAAATCACAAGAACTTTCCAAAGTGAAGCATTCTTAAACACAATAAGTAACAGGGTATGATGTGGCCAAGGGTTCCTGCAAACCTGTAAACAGCCCAACCCCCTCACAGGTGATGTTCTAAAACAAGGATCCTCAGACTTGGATCAGTTATGAGAAGTGTAAACACTTCTAACCCGGAGGTACAGTGTTTACAATAACCATAAAAGATCCTCCTCTAATTCACCTCAGTTTCTGAAGGTCATAATAAAGGTCATCCAGACTTAGCAGGCTTCCCAGATAGCCCTAGCACTACAGGAAATCTGTAGCACAGAGTTCTCAAGAAGAAACCCACATCTGAACCGTGTTTCATATTCCCGCACCAGCCGAAATGGAATGGGAAAGAACATGAACCACTCTAGCCTAGGTGTCACTCAGGTCCCAGGTATAGGACCTTAAACTCTCAGTAACACCCCACCCACCAAGACAAAAAACCAGATCCAGCCAGATAACAGTATGACAATATGATGTATATAAAGCTGTAAAGAAAGCAATAAATAATTGAACATAAAGCAAAATATACAAGCACAAACAGCACATAACACCCCAGTAAACACAAATCAAACAAGCGCTAGGAGGAACCCACAAAAAGAACCAGAAGCCCTGGTTACAGTATAAGGATCCCTAGCAGAGTCGCCAAGCTGTCGCTCCCACCAGTTGACACAGGGACAAGAGGGGTACAGACGCGAACGGTCGGCAAAAGAGAGAAGAGCACACATAGGGGTGAACTCAGAAAGACAAGAGTCTCCAGCTAGGCATTTTTATCCCGGAGGAAAGGTAATGCTGCGTAGACCTAAGGAAAGATGGATAAGACGGTTGCGAACCAGAGAGACTGGGAAAGGGGGTTGGTTACAACCTGGGAAGGTATTAGCACCCAGATTGTCCGTCGTACTCGACGGGATCCACGCTTAAAAGATTTGTGTTTTAAAGGGGTAGTGTCAGTGCTATATGTGTATCAAAGCTGGAAAGGATGCAAGTGTCAGTGTAAAAGAAAAGTGAAGTGTATAAGAGAAGTGTCAGTGAAGAAAAGAATGAAATGATCATGATAATGAGGCTTAAAGAATAATTCTGGAAGGAGGGGGAATATACAGAGACTTTTGTTCGATAACTGTTAAGTTATGCCTACGTATCCTCTCGTGCAATGAGGAAGTCAGAACACCGTAGTTCGACCCAAAGAGACTGAAAGATGAATTGACTGATGAACTGCTTACTTACCTATGCTCAAGTGTATGACCTGTCTGGCTCAGGTGCAAACTGTCTTGCATTAGACGGAAGAAGCAAGTTCTCGTTTGTGAGTGAATGAGATGAGAAAAGAATCCCGGAGGAGACGATTATTGTTTGTTTTGTGTTTTCAGTCTTTTATTGCTTTTGAAAGTTTGTCATAGGAAAATGAGCTTAAGCCCAAATCAATGGGTTAGTAAACTCATCACATCCTCCCTCTGATTAGGGGTAATAAGAGTACCTTAAGTGTGAAGTCAGCATCTCACACTTAATCACCTTTGATGTAGGATTAAGATCATTAACCTACTTGTGATTATTTAGATGTTTTTGTTGTTTTTGTTTAGTGTTAAGTAATGAGATTAAGCCATAATCAGGGATTAAACAGACTCATTACACCATCCTAATAGAAGGATAATAGATGAGAATGTTTAAGCTGAGGAAGACTCCTCAACTTAATCCATGGTTAGGGATTAACCTCATGACAAAACAAAGCCTTTATTAAAGTGGATTTTAATTAATGATATGATGAAGAAGTGATTTTTATGATTTGTAAGACAACTTGAGGGGGACTTGTCCATTAACACTAGGGTTAGTCCTTCTTAACCAATTAAGGAAGAATTAGAACCCTAATGCAAGGCCCAAGTTACAAGCTTAATGTCTTAGTGATTATTAAGTGGATTGATTAAAGGAAATAAACACATTAAGGGTTTAACACTTAGGATTAAAGTTATACACTCCATCCTAATAGAAGGATGCAGGCATAAGCTTAATCACAAAGCCTTAAAGCCTTTAGGGTTTAGTCCCTGATTATGAGATAAGAAGAGAAGACTCAAAGATGACACAAAGGCAAAACTAAATGGGGGACTAATCAACCCTAATTGTTATCATGCTTGGTCATTCCTAGGGTTTGTGGGGTTTAAGAGAGAAAGAAATCTTCAAAGGCCACCAAGGGGGAACAAGATGAAAGGATCCAGAAGCAAAGAGAAGCAAAACAACTTGCTTCACTTAAGAAGTCAAGTTGCTTGAAGAAAGAAGGTGAGATGAACAAGAATGAGCAAGCTCAATCCAATACACAAGATAAAATGCAGAAAAATATGCAAGAGAGATGAGAAGAGATTGTGAGAAGTGAAGGCAAATTCACTTCTCAAACAACTTACCACCTGAAATGTTAGCAAAAGAAATGAAATGCAATGCACTGCAAAATGAGATGAAATGTGATGATGCAAACCAAAACCAGAAGCATGAGTATGATGTTAATGATACTAAGAGATGATGCAAACATGAGGCAAGGCATTAGAATGATCATACAAACATATGGATGCAAGAGAAGCATGTTTTGAACCATGGATGCACATGAAAAGTTATGGAATGCAAAATGCATATAACATGGAAAATGTGAGATGCAATGATCAAACATGATTCTAAAATGTCTTAAGATGCATTATGAATCAAATGGATGCACAAAATGTCATGGCAAGTCATGGTATGCAAGCAAATGGAAGATAGATGCAAAGGAAGGCATGAATTAGGGTTTTATGCATCATACAAAACAAAAATCCAAAACCAGAAGCAAATGACATGATAAAAATTTGAAAATGCAATCAAAAGAACCCTAAACCTATACAAACTCACTGCCCAAAGGAGGGGATCCAACTCTTATCCTAGTGAAAGTTATGAATTTTCTAAGATTGTTAGGGTTTTAAGGTACCTTGTCAAGTAAAATGCAAAACAAATTGAAAATGCAAGATCAATTCATGCCAATTTTATACTATAAACTACATGTTATGCAAGATGCAATGCAAAAAGAATCATCATCCAACTCTCAATGGTTAGGCAGAAATGAATTTTCGAAGTTTGTCACAAAATATTGCCTCAAAATGAATTTAATTCCAAAGAAAATAATCAAAAGGCATCAAGAACAAAAAATAAATTTGGTTTGAGAGTTGGACAATGTTTCTAAATGTTCCTAAATGCAACATGAATTTTTTGTGATTTTTAAATACCTAAAAGTATTTTTAATTAATTAATTTTCATTAAATAATTAAAAATAAACTATTAAATGATTTAAAAATAAATTTTAATGCAAAAAATAAAAATAAAAATATTTTCTGATTGAGAAAAATATTTGAAACAAAAATGCAAAAGGAAATATTTTTGGGATTTTTCTAACTATTTTAAAATAAATATGAAAGAAAATGCAAGAAAAAATGAAATTAAAATTGATTTAATGGGAAGTCAACAGATCCAGTGGCTGGTATTTAAACTGAACGCGCGGGAGTTGACTGGCGCGCTATCCTACGGCTGGCATTTGAACTGGCTAGATTAATATAAAAACCTGATTAATTAACTAATGACGTGGATTAGGGTTTTAATGAAACAATCCAGGCCATCCAAACACGCGCGAGTCAAACAAAGTCAGCCCATCCTACGCTCCACATTCAAACTGAACCCTAAACGCATTTAAGGCACTAATCACTTTCAGGTGGCCGGAGAAGACTTCCGGTCGTCTTCTCCGGCCAGACCCTCACCTGAAAGTTGCTAACTTCTTCCCCAGGTCCCTAAAACCTAATCTCTCTGCCCAGAATCCATCCCCACACATCATACAACACGAATCAACAAACAAAATGCATTTATTTTTCGTATCAAAGCTGAATCGAATCAAAAGGGGTTTAGGTCAAAAAATTTCAGAAGAAGCATACATACTCAATACTCAACCATTTGCAAAACTAAACATATCAGCATGATCAGCACATCATATAGATTCATTCAAGAACTTAAAAATGCATTTCTGGAAAAAAAGTTCTTGAGCTCACCTGAAATGGAACTTTCAATCCAGGAGCTTTCTGGCTGGCCCTTTGATCCAAAATGCCTCTAATGAACCTCCTGAGAAGCTTGCAATGTTTGGTTGGAGTTTACAATGGCTGATTTGTGAGATTGCAGAAGTTCTGTTCAGGAGGGGGGAGGAATCGTGATTTAGTTTGAGGGGGTTTCAGGGATGAATGAGGGTATGGAAATGATCAGGGGAGTGTGTTGAGTGATCCTATGGAGTTTGTTTTTATGTTTGAAGCTTGTATGATGAGTTTCGAATGAAGTTGCATAAGAAGTGAAAAATGAGAATGCTGGCTTAGAGAGAGTTTCAGGCTTGTGTGTGTTGTGCTTTTGCTTGCATTTGATCCACATAAAGAAGTGTGATAGGTCAGAGAATGGGTGCTGGCCTATTGTGATTGGTATGGGCAAGTTGCCAAAAATGTCAAAAGTTGGTGTACTTGAGGTATGGGTCATGGCAGGCTGGCCTAGGGGCATGGTTGGGTTCATCTGAGATCATGGAGTGCTTGTGAATCTGATTTTGTGAACTGAGGCAAGTGGATGAGAAGTTTTGATCTATTTTGCAAATTGGCACAACTTTGCCCCTTTTGGAAATTCTTCAAGTTTAAGGCATGAAATGGAATAATTCAAAGTACCATTCTGATCCTTAAAGGTCCATTTGACATGTTATGAAGTGTTTGTGTACATTTGAAGCCTTTAGAATGCCTTATCAAACCATTATGCAAATTGCCTCTTTGGTACAAAACTTGAATTTATGTGATTTTGGCCAACTTTGACAAGCCATAACTTTTGATCCAAAATGAATTAGGACAAGTTCTTGTACTTTTTGAAAAGGGAATGATCCATTCTACAACTTTCATGACCAAAGTTTTCCCATTTGAAGCATTTTTGAATCAAAAAGCAAGGGTTGAAAAAGTTTCCCAAAATGGCAAGTTTTCATTACAAGTCATTTTCCCAAAAAGTCAACTTTGCAAATGGCTTGAAATTCTTCAATTTTGTGAACTTCTAGCACCTTCCATGATCAAATAAAGATTATACACAATCAAAATGATGAAGAACACCCTTTGGTTGGGTCATTGGGGGCCTCAGATGCCCTGATTTTACACTGACTTGCTCAAAAAGTCAACTCCTGATTAGATGCCTTCCCCATGGAATTTCTTCATGAAAATTGATATGCATGCTCCTTATAACATATAGCGACCAATAGAAACAAGAATGACCAAAAAATTTGGAGTTATGGCCTTTGAAACCAAAACCCTAATTCTAGGTCATCTGTGCAGTCAAACCTGGCTCTGCTTCCATGCCATCCTCAGTTCTTGTGATTTTTTGACATTCTTGACTTTGAGAGGATATAATATGATGCTTGAACATACATGGACCCCTTTGAAGTGATTGATGACCTTTGGAGTGGCTCAAATGGCTCAGGGAATGCTCAGATCACAAACCCTAGATGCAGATGACTTAGAAGCAATGTAGTGAAGCAAATATGCAATATGAGGTGCTATGATTGAACTTATGCATATGAAGGGATCACAAGCCATGGTGTGAATGGGTGAGGGAAAATTTGGGGTGTTTACACCAAGCAATTGAGGAAACCCACCGAAGATTCAGTGCACTCCTTTTATCACCTTGTTTCGATAATTGTTAAATGTTTTATTAATCTAAGACCGCTTGATGTTGGATCAAGGGTTTGGATCAAGAAAGTATCGTTTTGGTTTTTTGGTTTGATAGCGATGCGCGAAGCACTCGACTTACGGGTAAATGTAAGTGGAGGTTTATTGTTTGAGTTGGTTAGGTGGATCCGATTCCTAGTCTCTAGGGTGCTCCTAATAATAGGAAACCATAACCGAATGGATTGTGCACGTATGTGAGTGAAACCGCTTGGTGTTAGACCAAGGGTTCGCGAATTAAATAAAAGCGATAAATGCGGAAAATAAATTACATAGGATTGCGAGAAATAAAGGGTCTCGTTGTAATTTTTCTAAGAGAAAGTGTGTGTGCAACGTACTAAACTATTCGGATGCGTTGAACCTTTTTATTCGGATGCGCCGAAATGTGGCTCGTTGACTTCCTTAGAACCGATTCAAAGTTTAGAACCATTCTATAAGGAGTCGAGCATTAATATTAAATGAAATGCGAAAAATAAAATAAAGTAAGTAAATTAAATAAAGTAAAATGGTCTTATCATTAATCGAGATATCGAGTCGGCTTGTGACGAATCTCAAGATTATTCGGATGTTCATCGACCATAAAATAAAGCGATTTAAATAAACTATAAAAAATAAAATAAACTATATTGAATTAACTTGACAAAATAAAATTAAAAAAAATCGAAACAAAATAGTAAACAAAAATAAATTGGTCTCATATTGACCGAATTTTCCGATAATGAGATCGGACACAATTCGGCTGTTTGTTATATCATCGGCCCAAAATATAATTAAAAGAAAATATTAACCCATATTTTTTTTAAATATTTTTCTAAAAGAGACTATTAATAATAAAATTAAAAAAAAATTGGAAAAATAAATTACAGAAATTAAAAACAAATACTAACATGAGGAAATAAAGACAAGATACAAATAATAAAAATAGAGAGGGGGTGCAGACTGGATTTGGCGGTGGTATGCATAGCAGAAATCCAGATCTGGGCCTAGCAAAAAGGGGTTGTTAACAGTCCAAACCACAATATAACAACCCCTTTTTTATATAAAAAATATGAAATAAAACTTAATGAGAGGGATGGGGAAAGTTAGCGCAGTGTATGGTGTGTGATGAATAAGTGAGACGGATCTGGGCTTACAGCCCACATGGTTAACATAACACACATAAAGACTAAAAACAAATGTAACAAAAACAAAACAAAAAACGTGAGGGTTTGTGTGTGTGTTGAGTCTATGATTATGGTGGTGTAGATAGTGAGATTCGGTGATCCAAAAGAACTCTTAATCCCAACCACAATAAATTAGGTTTAAATAATAAAAAGAAAACAATTAAACTAAAAAAAACAAAACCGTGAGAAGCTCTGTCTCACTCTATCACGAACCGTTACTGCTTACTCACCCTTCTCCTTAAAAAACAATCGATGGAACCATTCAAATCGGAAGAAATCGCTTGTAACGAAAAAATGAGCTCTGCCGCGAATACCCTCTGTCTTAGCCTCTTTCTCAAACTCGTTTTAGATCTCTCTGTCTCTCTCTCTCTCAATGGAAGTTTCACGGTGGTGGTTTCTCAGATTCGAAAGCTCGATGGTGGCGCATTGATAGTGGTTTGAATCTCTCTTGTTGTGGGATTTCGGGTTTGCACGGTGGTCACATGTCTGATTTTGACGCGATTAGGTTTCCGCGTTTTTGGTAGTTTCGCGGTGGTTTGGGCTGCGTTTTTGAAGGCTCTATGGTGTGTGTCAATTCGGTGAGTTTGAGTTGAGGTTTTGTTTTGGAGAAGGGTTTTACAAAAAACAATTGTTTGGGTTGTTTTGAGTGATGAAGAATGTGTCAAAGAGTGATTCGAATCAGTTTGCAGGTTTTAAAAAAAATGGATGTTGTTTTTTAAATGAGAAAAGGTTGAAGGTTTATGGTTATAGGGTGTTTGATGAAGAACGCAGAAGGTGATTTGAAGGATATGGCGGTGGATTTTTGGTTTGTTTGTTTGTTTCCTCTATCTCATCTCATTCTTTTTTGTTTCTGCAATTTGGAGTGTGGTGATTATTTTTTGTGATTTTTGAAGCTTGGCCTATGTTTTTCTGCATAGTTTTCTTAGGCTAATCTAAGCTTATGATTATGAGAATGAAAGGGTGGATTTATATAGAAGAAATTAGAGGGTATAAATGGAAGAATTAGGAAGAAAATTTGATTGAGAAAATCTATTACAGACTGTGTTATTGTTGTAGTGGAAATGATCTTTACGTATGAGAACAATGTTGGTGAGTAGTGGGAAAGATTTGTACACCTGTGTGATTGTGTGAGGGACTGATATTTGTGAGAAAAAAAGTTGTTGTGTGGTTGTATTAGCTGGAAAAAAAAGTTATAAAAACAATAATAATAATAATAATAATAATAATAATAATAATAATAATAGTAAAATAAAATGGATTATAATAATAACTAATATGATAATAATAACAATACTAGAAAAAAAATAGTGAAAAATTGATTAATAATAATAAGGGTAATAATAATGGGGTGAATAGAAATGGTGATAATACTAGAAAGAAAATAATAATAATAAAAATAAAAATA
Source organism: Lathyrus aphaca (assembly GCA_963966055.1). Lineage (NCBI taxonomy): Eukaryota > Viridiplantae > Streptophyta > Magnoliopsida > Fabales > Fabaceae > Lathyrus > Lathyrus aphaca. Next base: position 164,309,959 of record OZ014525.1, on the reverse strand, counting down.
AAAATAGGTAACATTAATAAAATAGAGATGAAAATGGTAAAATAAAATAGACAATAAGAGGAACAGAATGAGATTTTTGTATTTTTGATAATGAACTAAACAAAAATAAAACTTATAATAATATGAAAAGAGAATAAAATGCTTTTTTTTTATTTTTCGAATATCAGACAGAAAAAGAAAATAAGACATATTTTTTTGATTTTTGAATAATGGTTAGATAGTAAAATAAAATGATAAGTAGGACAAATTTGGGGTATGACAGTTTCCCCTATTGAATTGACTTAGACCGAGTAAGATGAACTGACCCGCGTTCAAACTTTCAAGGTATAAAGCGATTAGATACTCAAAGACTCTGAATTTGTCTGAAAAGAAGATAAAGTGATGAAAGATTGATGATTAAACTGGAAATGATGGGTGACACAAAAAGAAACAGGTTGACTGAAAGAAAAATAATCGCTATCACCAAAAGGATGATAAGACGACCCCGACACTCAATCTGGACGATTAATCTGGATGTCGAGTGACAGAAAATTAAAATAATCGCTACCACCAGAAAGATGAGAAAGCGACCCCAACACTCGATCTAGACGATTGATATGGATGCCGAAAATTAAATAAATCGACCCCCGCCACCAAAGGGAAAACCGAGTGACTGAAAATAAATAAATCGACCCCCGTCGCCAAAGGGAAAACCAAGTGACTGAAAATTAATTAAACGACCCCCACCGCCAAAGGGAAAACCGGGTGACTGAAAATTAAATAAATGACCCCCGCCACCAAAGGAAAAACCGAGTGACTAAAAATTAAATAAATCGACCCCCGCCACCAAAGGGAAAATCGAGTGACTAAAAATAAATAAATCGACCCCCGCCACCAAAGGAAAAACCGAGTGACTGAAAATTAAATTAACGACCCCCACCGTCAAAGTGAAAACTGGGCAACTGAAAATTAAATACGACCCCCGCCACCGAAGGAAAAACCGGATGACTGAAAATTAAATACGACCCCTGTCACCAAAGGGAAAACCAGGCGACTGAAAAATTAAATAACGACCCATGCCGCCAAAGGGAAAACCGGGCGACTGAAAATTAAATACGACCCCTGCCATCAAAGGGAAAACCGGATGAATGAAAATTAAATAACGACACCCTCCGCCAAAGGGAAAACCAGGCGACTGAAAAATAAATATCGTTATCACCAAGAGGATGATAGGACGACCTGGTTGAGAAATACTGGTAAAATGAGTAAAATTTCTTGGGGAACAAAAGGTTGAAGAAAATTATCCAATAGGGGACAACCACTGAATAACATTTGATAAAAAATATTGCGTGGAGAAAAACTGAATGAAGCTGAGAATCAGTGCTTTATTAACAACATGTAAAGAGAAAAGAACCAATAGGGGACGACCACTGGAATTTGCCGAGGAGATGCCTGGAATCTTCGGTCGATCCTGGATCCTGACTTATGCTTGTATGTTTGATTTTTTTAAATGGTATTCCATAATGATGGAAATACAATGCAAATGCTTATGCAATGAATTGGAAGTTGAAATGTAAATGTTGGGGATGTGAAAAATTGATTTGCAAATGATGTGTATGAGGTAAATGATACATAATGATGCTTATGACTGATTGGAATGAAAGGTGTCAATTTGGTGGAATTTTGGTCTGGTAGTTGCTAATGATGATTGGATTTTGGGTGGGAGGAGGGTTTGATTCCCCGACACTCGATCTTTGACAATGCATGGCCAGAAGATGAATCTGTATGCTCCAAGTTCGGTCACTTGTTGATGAGCAAAGCGACTTGATTGACGCATGTGAACTAATTTTGCTTTGAATGATTGCCAACATCCGGATCTGCTTGTTCAGTTGTGGAATAGAGATATGAAGATTTGCTCCTTGTTTGATTGCCCCTTTCTATTGGGTATTTAAAATAAATCTTGTGGGAAAGCTTTGACAATGGCCATGGCATGATCTGCCCTAGTGTTTGGATTTGGTAGGCGTCTTCCCCTGATTGAGATGTTGGAAGATGACTTGCCCCTGATTGAGCTGTTGAGAATGATTTTTCCCCTGATTGAGTTATTGAGAGTCTTGCATCTGATTGATAAGCTTTTGAGGTAGTCTTGATTCAAGTTCCTCTTTTGATTGCCCCTTGTTGGGATTGTACTGATGTCCAACATTGATTTGCAATTAAATCGTTCATACACAAATGGTAGTGTTAATGCAACATTCATGTAAGTTTTGAAAAAGTCAATTTATTTGAATGCTATGAAAATGTGACGAATGGACTGTTAGTCAAAACGAGGTGCTGATTTAGGAAGTGCGTGAAAGATGCAGCAAGAATAATGTGCAATCGAGATTGAAGATTAGCAAATATATGGGAGTCAGTTTACGCCACCTTGTTAGTAGCATGCTTTCAGAATAAACCTTGCCCCAATTAGGTCTTTCGAGGGCTCTAACGTGGTTTGGTTCATGGTTATTGAAACAAAGGTATAAGGCTCAAAGTTTGATTTGTACCCACCCCTTCTTCGTGATGTTCTCCAGTCATACGTTCAGTTAACTCTGCATGCACTTGTTTTGACGTTGTAAGGGTGAAGATGGAGCTTCAAAGTTTGCTTTAAGTGGCAGTTATCTTATTTTGTTATTGGTGACCCTTTGATTCTTGATTTGGTGATCACCTGATCTTTGTTTCAATTTCGCTGAGGATTTGAGCTCCCCTTTTGCTTGATTCTTCTTTTTTGTTGACTAAGTCTCCCTTCGGGTGCTCAACTTAGCGTTTTTTTTCCTTTTCTCTCTCTCTTTTTTTGTATTTTGTTGAATGTTGTGATTGCCAAGTCATTTGTTGATGGTCCTCCGACGGGATGTCTCATCTTGCGATTTAAAGGTATAGCTAGGTTAACTGAACAACTACCATGCCCCGGTTTAAGCGTAAGGGTTTGTATCCGAAAGAAACTCCTACTTCTAGGCTCGAAGTGGTTGACTAGGGATTAACTCCTTATATTTCTAGTGTTTGGGGATTTGAAAAATGCATGTACATCATTGACGAGGTTTTTATCCGAAATCATACCACAACAGTTATGGGTATTTTGTTTTCATCATCCTCCCTCATATCTTTGCTAAAGTGAAGTGAGGAAATATTTTTGTGATTTCGTGATAAATGATAAATAATGAGCGAATGCGAATAGATTGATTCAAAACATGCATAAACATAATATTAATAAAACCAAATACGAATGACAATGTTCAAAGCAAATAGTACTTAAACAAACAATACAAAACAATGAGAATACGAAAATGATAAATGGCGACGACTACCTTGATTTGAGGAATGAACTTCTCTTGATTTGACTTTCTCAGAGTTGGAGACCACTCTGCTCGATCTTCAACCCCTTCAAAAGCTTTCACTTGCGGGCCCCGTGCGGCGGTAATGGATTGGCTTGAACATTTGGATTCCTCTGAGTGAAGGTGAGATCCTTAGAGTCGACCAGGTCTTGAACCTTATGCTTGAAAGCCTTGCAGTTCTCAATTGTGTGGCCTGGAGCACCTTTGTGATACCCACAGTGAGCATTGGCATCATAGTCTCGGGAGGTACCAGTCTGAGGTGGCATATCCCTCAAAGTAAGAGATCCTTTTGCCATCAGCCCATTAAAGATTTCGCTGTATGACATAGGCAATGGATCAATGTGTCTGTCAGATCCTCTTTGTTTATATGGTGGGCGATGTTGAGGAGCGCGTTGGTGTTGTTGACCAGGCTGTTGTGGATAAGCCGGTTGTTAGTATGGATTTGGTGCATACTGCGCAGCTGCAATTAAAGGATATGGACGTGGTTGATAAGCCATCTGAGGCAGAAATGGAGCTTGAATGGCTGGCTGATAGGGCATTGGAGGAACTGGCTGGCATGGTACGGGAGCATATTGCACAGCAGCAACATATGGATACTGATAGTAGGGGATTGAAGTAGGTGTACTCTGTTGAGGATTCCCACTTGAAGAAGAAATGGCATTTGTTTCTCCCTTTTTGTACCCATTGAAAGGCTTTTAACTCCAGCTTGGCTGCTAGAACCTCCTTGAATCTATCCACTTTTCAGACCCTCTTTGATTCTTTCTCCGACGATTACTATGTTTGAAAATCTAGAAGATATGTTGTTGATCAGCTTTTCGTAGTATTGTCCTTGCAAGGTACCCATGAAGATATCAATCAGTTCACGGTCAACCAAAGGTGGATGAACTCTGGCAGCTATCTCCCTCCAGCGTTATGCGTATTCTTTGAAGGATTCGTTCTCCTTTTGAGCCATACTCTGAAGTTGAATACGGTTCGGAGCTAAGTCAATGTTGTACTTGTACTGATTTTTGAATGCATTAGATAGTTCGAGCCAAGTATGCACATTGCTACACTCAAGTTGCATGTACCATTCTAGAGACGCTCCATACAAGCTGCCTTGGAAGCAATGGATCATGAGTTTGTTATCTTTAGCATGAGCAGCCATTTTTCTGCAATACATCCTCAAATGGAGTTCAGGACAACTGAGGCCTTTGTATTTTTTGAATTCTGGCAGTTTGAACTTAGCAGGGATCACAACATCTGGAACTAAGCACATGTCTGAGGCACCCAGAGAAGTTGAATTGTGTCCTTCCATGATTCATAGTTTTTCAGATAACTCACAACACATCTTCATAGCTTCATATTCTTGAACAACATGAGGGTTGATAATTGGAACAGCGGTATACATCTCGTACTCAACTTGATAATCCTCTTCAGCAAGAGGAATCTGAACCTGAGTTGGAATAGGTTGAGCTTAAGGAATAACACCAACAGTAACACCAGAGGTTGGTATTGGTTGAGAAGTGACTTCTTCAATTGCAAGAGTGTAACCTGGAGGCAAACCATAGACCAAAGGATTTGGAACAAGAATTGAAGGCATTGGGTGGGAGGCAGATCCTTGCACGAGAACATTGTTCATTGCGGCAGCGGCTTCAAAATGTTCTTCCATTCTGACCAAGGCTTGTATAGTCTCATAAATCATCTCGATCTTGCTTTTGACAATGTTTATCTCTTCCCTCATAGCAGCTTGCTCTTGTTGAATCTAATCCATCAGTTTTCTAGTGTTAGCTCTAGTTGGGTACAAGCGTCGAGTTAGATACAGGCGTCGAGAAACCAGCTTGATTTACTAAAGAATGAAGGAACATGTAATGAGTTTTCAGCTTTGAAATGGAATGTAAGATCCATAATAAATGAAATGTAAAATGATATGCATATGCAATTCAAGATCCAGGATCAAAAGTTCAACGCGCTCTGAAATCCAACATAGTAACAGAATAAAGTAACTGGTATCTCAGATAAAGAAACTCCATGGGTAGGTTTTGGGTAGGTGCCCAGAGTTATGGAGCATTATCAAAAACATTATAGACATGACGGAGATCCATCAGACGATAATATCTTTAAAATGATCAACTCTAGGTGAGGTCTTTCTATCGGCCTACGAAGAAGATTCCTCGTATGCGTTTACTACACAACCATTAATCCTAGTTTAGGGTATTCTCAGACATCGTCGATCGAGATTGAAAATATTACTGTCAGATAGTAATACGTTCAAAAGATCTGGTCTAATTGTGGTTTTCCTATTAACTCGTTGAGTCACATAGATCTCATAGGTTAACACTTCTAACCACTATGAATTGGTTTAAAGGTTCCTGGAGTCGACAATTCAACTTAGAAACATTGTCAACACGACGAAGGAACATCGTATCACAATATCTCCAAGAGAATCTATTCCAGACGATGGTTTTCGCTTCGTCCCCAGGAGAAGACTCCCCGTGGTCCTCCACTACACAACTATCTTCTAGTCCTATGGGTTTTTCTCAAGCCTTTGCAGTGAGCCTATCTCACTCAGTACCAAAAGATCAAAGGAACCAAGTAGCAACACAACAAGCAAGTAAGAAATAAATAAATAAACGGAAGAAGATAAATAATCAAGGTTGACATTCAATCACAAATCGAACTAAGTTAGGCTTGACTCATCCCCAGTAGTGTCGCCAACTGTCGTACACCGAAAAATACGACCTCGCAACGGGAAAGGGTGTCGCAGGAAAAATTAAAATGATCAACAAAGTCGCCACCGAACTTATTTTATTCCAATTAAGGAAAAGGAAAATATCGAGAAACCTTTTTTTAAAACGGATAGGGCTTGGTCTTTGAAACTAGATTTTGAGTTCGTGAGTCGATTTCGTAATGGGAAGGTATTAGCACCCCTTATGTCCGTTATACTCAACGGGAACCTCTTAGTTTGATTTGTGATTGAATGTCTTAACGAAAGTCATTTATCTTCTTCGAATGAAAAGAGGAAATAAAATGCGATACGATTCTAAACTAGGGTTAGTATTTATAGGGGAAATATGTGGTTAGCTTCCTAGTGTGCTCGACAAGGAGTAAGATTTGTGTGCCTACGTATTCCCTTGTGCAATGGGAAAGTCAGAGCATCGTAGTTTGTGGTTCTACGGTTGGTTAGTTTGTTGATTTTATTAGGCGTCAATTGCTTAACCCCGAAGCAGATGCCTCGCGCCCAAGAAATTGAGGAAACCCACCGAAGATTCAGTGCACTCCTTTTATCACCTTGTTTTGATAATTTTTAAATGTTATATTAATCTAAGATTGCTTGATGTTGGATCAAGGGTTTGGATCTAGAAAGTATCGTTTTGGTATTTTGGTTTGATGCCGATGCACGAAGCACTCGACTTACGGGTAAATGCAAGTGGAGGTTTATTGTTTGAGTTGGTTAGGTGGATCCGAGTCCTAATCCCTAGGGGTGCTCCTAGTAATACGAAACCATAACCGAATGGATTGTGCACGTGTTCGAGCGAAACCGCATGGTTTTGGACCATGGGTTCGCGAATGAAATAAAAACGATAAATGCGGAAAATAAATTACATAGGATTGCGAGAAATAAAGGGTCTCATTGTAATTTTCCCAAGAGAAAGCGTGTGTGCAGTGTACTAAACTATTCGGAGGCGTTGAACATTTTTATTCGGATGCGTCGAAATATGGCTCGTTGACTTCCTTAGAACCGATTCAAAGTTTAGAACCATTCTATAAGGAGTCGAGCATTAATATTGAAATGAAATGCGAAAAATAAAATAAAGTAAGTAAATTAAATAAAGTAAAATGGTCTCATCATTAATCGAGATATCAAGATTATTCGGATGTTCATCGACCATAAAATAAAGTGATTAAAATAAACTATAAAAAATAAAATAAACTATATTGAATTAACTTGACAAAATAAAATTAAAAAAAAATCGAAACAAAATAGTAAACAAAAATAAATTGGCCTCATATTGACCGAATTTTCCGATAATGAGATCGGACACAATTCGGCTGTTTGTTATATCATCGACCCAAAATATAATTAAAAGAAAATATTAACCCATATTTTTTTTAAATCTTTTTCTAAAAGAGACTATTAATAATAAAAAAATATTGGCAAAATAAATTACAGAAATTAAAAACAAATACTAACATGAAGAAGTAAAGACAAGATAAAAATAATAAAAATAGAGAGGGGGTGCTGACTGGATCTGGAGGTGGTATGCATAGCAGAAATCCAGATCTGGGCCTAGGGTTAACGGTCCAAACCACAATATAACAGCCTTTTTTTATAAAAAAAAAGAAATAAAACTTAATGAGAGGGAGGGGGAAAGTTAGCGCAATGTATGGTGTGTGATGAATAAGTGAGTCATGTAAGCTTTGCACTTAGGGAGATTTTCTTGCTGGTTGATGTATGCTTTCATGTTCTTGACGCGTAAGTCATATATTTGGAAAGTTTGGCGTGTTGTTTGATCTTTGTTGATTTAAACTTTGAGCATGTTAATTCCATGATTGTGTTGATCAATTTGCTAGAATTTTGCTAACATTTCAGGGGCTCATGGTAAGAGAAGTGTGGATGTTTATCCACATTTCAACTCTTCATCTTATCTTTTTTAGTTGCTTTCTACTTTGTGGTTTTTGATGTGCCTTATGCCATCATGTGATTCAATTCTTATCTTTCCCCTCTAGAAGCAACTTATCTCCTTTAGAGGAGTAAGTTTCTCTCTAGCTTCTCCTCTTCTTTTCTTCTCCTTTGGTTCTTCTTTTCTCTTAGGATAGAGTTCAAACCTCACTAACCTTAGGACCACTTTTGCATGACAACTTTAGGTTTAGTCTTTCCCCATTAGACTTTTTCCTTTTTCTCCTTTGGTTTCTTCTCTTTCTCATCTCAAATCAAAAACCTAAAAAACATTAATAAAGAAAGAAGTGACTTCTTGTGTAATAGCCTTATTCCATGGGGCATATGTATTCATTCCATCTTGGAATAGTTCATTTGTCTAGCATGATGCACAAGTTGTATCATGAAGTCATCTTCATTAAGAAAATCATAAAAAAATACTTCTTCATTTTTAATCACTAAAGCATCTAATAAATTCAACAAGTCAATGAAATTAGGCCATTGCCATTGGAAACGAGTCTTGGATAAATTCTCCTTACTTGGTGTGCTTGTTCTATTATTCCATCTTGGAATGTAGTAGCAAGTACACATTCCATGAAAAAGAGTTTGAGTTCATTCTCTTGTGCCACACCAATAAAAGACTCTAAAAAAACATAAACAAACAATAAGCGTCTTTCCTTCGGGAATTCTTTTCTCATCTCCTTCGCTCCGTACGCAAACTTGCTCCTACTTGTCATTTTGCAAGACGGTTACGCACTCGTCGTCCGAGCCTGCAACACCTGAGCATTGACATAGGCAGTTCGAGCCTTAAGACATAAGCAATTTTTCCACCCCTAGTTAGGGGAACTACGACGACTCTGATCCTCATTGTCCAGATGAGGTACGTAGGTAGCGGGGTAGGGCCCATTCAAGCACACTCTTTTATTTTCCCGACATTTTCCCCCTTTATTTTCTTTTTGTCCAGTTCAGTTCCTTTTTCTTTGCAGCAGCTTTTATTTCTTCACCCTTTGAAACAATTTTCTTTGCAAGCGTAGATCCCGTCGGATACGGCGGACGATTTGGGGTGCTAATACCTTCCCAGGTCGTAACCGACTCCCGAACTCAGTTTCTTTGGTTCATAGGACTTATGTCCTTCCTTTTCTTTTCTTCTGGTTTGTGCAACATTACCATTCCCGTTCTTTCAGGATAAAAATGTCTGGCTGACGACTCTACCTCTTTCCGCGCCACTTTCGCGTTTGTACCAGGATGAAAATCCTAGGGAGAGACACTTCCCAGGACATAACCGACTCCCGAACCCAGTCTCTTTGGTTCGCAGGACCTTGTCCTTTCCGTTCTTTCTCCATTTTTTGCAGCATTACCCTTCCTTCGGGATAAAAATTCCTGGCTGGAGACTCTACTTTTTCTGCACAACTTTCGCGTTTGTACCAGGATGGAAATCCAGGGAGCGACAGGTACATACTCGATATGTTTTAAAATCTCAAAGCATTCAAGAGCCCGCCAAGGGGCTTCTTAAGCACAAATGCACAACTCAACAAATGTAACGCTCTTAAGAAGCTTAAGATTTAGCAGCAAAATAATGCCCGGGACATCATGATCGACCACTTTAAGCCATCTTGACTCAAGTACTCGATGGGCTAATACATACATACACGGAGAATTATTTTGCGAAATGAAAAAGTGAGAAAGCTTTTGAACATGCATGAAACATAAACATAAAGCCTCAAGAAGGTTGAAAATTGTACATTACAAAATTTAAAGCCCCGAATGCCAAAAATGTCATAAGAGAGGAGAGGAAATTCTATGCACCCTTATAAAATATATTCAAACATATATACAAAAATATGATTAAACAAAATCACTTAGGCGGCCAAATCAACATTCATGGCAGCAACGTCCGGGTTCTCGTTCCCGCCCTTACTATGGACGGGAGAAGGGGATAATCCAGGTTGTCCTTCTCGAGTTCTTCAACATCAACTAGGCAGCCACCCTGCACCACCTTGAAGTAGTCTAATTCAGACAGGTTCAACTCATGATAAAGACAAAGAGCCTTCTCTTTGGCTTTATCATACGAAATAAGGACAGGAATGCAGAAAGAAGAAAAAAAGGCTTTAAAAGAAAGCACAATACCCAAATAGGCTAGTGAGTAGCCACCAACAATCATCATTATGCTAGAGAGAAATTAAAGGATGCGGCCCTCCAAGGGAAACCAACTAAATATATACGGGCTCAAGGTACTGCCGAGCATTATACACGTAAAGCTGGAACAGAACTCAGGGGGGCTGATGTACATACCCAATATATTTTTCAGGCCAGGATATATAGTCGGACATGACAAGGCATGAATGAAGTTGCTAAATTAGAGGTAATTGAACTAACAAAAAGGTATGAACAACAACCATTACAACCCAGACAAGTCTCATACTGTATCATACCCGGACCGACCATTTTACTCAACCCGACTCCTATGAGTCCAGTACCATATTCACATAGCCCATCATTTGGCCACGCCCTACCAAGTAGGCCAATGGATTATAAGGTCACAACACATCAATATGGTCGTTACCAAGCCTTCAAAGCAAGCAATCATGAAGGAGAATTATACATTTAATTCCCTGCAACGGTGGAAGGCCAAGAGACTTCTATTAATGGTCTTTCTTAACAAAGACAACTATAAAAGGGCTCCCGCCAGAGGGATAAGGAACACATATTCATCTTGAGACTTACTACTTTAGTACACCTCTCGAATACTCAAATATATTGCTTAATACAGACATCATAACTCTTCTTGCCCAGTAAGAGGGGAGCTAGCACCTTTGGTGATCTAACCATTTCTTACTAGAACAATTATATTCTTGTATATAGAGTTATAAAGCATGTATGCGTTGGATGTATTTCTAACTACCAAGAAGATAAACTTCATGCACTTGTCATCAAGCTTCCTCATTTTAACATATGGTATGTGTCCATAGGAAATGCATCCAAGGATTATGAAATGTTGAATTCATGGTTTTAACTTTCTACAAGTTTCCTCGAGAGTGATCTCTGGTATGGCTACAATATGACTTTTATATATAACATAACTTTCCTGATTCACAGCTTCAAGCCAAAATATCTTAGGTATTCCTTTCCATGCAAACATACTCTAACCATGTTCGTGATGCCTTTATTCTTCCTTTCAGTCACTCCATTTTGCTGAGGAATGTAGGTTGCAATGAGTTGTCTCTTATCCCATTTTCTTCACAAAATTTCTTGAATTCATGAAAGTTGAATTCTTTTTCCTTGGTAGTCCTTAGGAAACCAATCAAGCTTTTTGTTTATTTTTCAATCATAATTTTATATTTCTTAAAGTAGTCTAATGCACTATAATTTTCATTCAAGAAATGCACTTATGTTTTCCTATTGAAATCATCTATGAAAGGTTTTATATACCTCTTATTGTTGCAAGGTGAAAGAGTTATAGGTCAACATATGTCAAAGTTAACCAATTCCAATCTTCTTGTTGATCTCTAGTCACCAGTCTTTGGAATTGTGTATCTATGTTGCTTTCCTCTCATACACTCTATGCATACTTGTTTAGATTCTTCAATTTTAGGTAACCCTTTCACCATATGCCTCTTATCAAGCATTTTTAGTCCGTTGAGGATCAAGTGACCATACATACAGTGCCATAGGTATGTTGTATCTTCACATTCAATTTTCTAGCAAGACATTATTTCAACTTTAGTAGTTACTGGAAAACGATTATTTGAGTCCATTTAAGATTACATAAGTAATTCATTCTCCTGATGAAAAACCCTACACATATTATGCATAAACACAATTGCAAGCCACCATGACCTTTTCTTCTGCCTCTCATCCCTATGCTAGATGAAATTTATTGGTGGAAACTTAGGGTATGATAGAAAGAAAATCAAGAATCATTGTTCGCGTTATCTACTACTAAAGCAGAGTATATTGCCCTTGTTAAAGGGTTCAAGGAAGCCATATGGATGAAAGGAATGATATGGGAGTTGGGGCTTACTCAAGAATGTGTGAAGATAAATTGTGACAGTCAAAGTGCCATAACTTTGTCAATCATCAAGTTTATCATGAGAGGACAAAACACATTGACATTCATTTACACTTCATAAGAGACATGATAAGGTCAAAAGATATTCAGGTTCAGAAAGTGCCATCGAAAGAGAATTCAATTGATATGATCACCAAATCATTTCCAAGATCAAGGTTCGAGCAATGATTTGAATTGATCAAATTTTTTAAGAGTGATTCAAGATTTGGAGAGAGCAATAAATTTTTTGGTAGTTAAATTGACATCACCATCAATGTAAATTCAAGGTGGAAAATTGTTGTAATATGCCATAAAACCTCAAGTGAGAAAAGAGAAGGAAAAGTGGCATATTTCAGTACCAACGGGTTTTTTGGGCTTGTTCGTGGATCCATGTGTTAATGGGTTATAACTTAGGCCAATTAATGTTTTGTTAGTTATAAATATGGGTTTCTTTCATTTGTCAGGTACAGGTTTCATAAGGTAGAAATCCTAGTGAGAAGCAAAGGCTAAAATTCTTAAAATTATATTTTAGGGATTTGACAGCCTTTTGGGGTTATCAAAGGGATTGATAAACACTGTGTAAACACCTAGAGTTTGCGTGATTCTTTTATTGAAAGTTAGAAATATTAGGAAACACTTGGGTAAAAAATAGGATTTGTTCTTGGGAACTTAGAAGGCCATTTTCTTGTAACTCATTTTAAATCTCTTGTAACAAGTTTTGAAGTATAGTGAATTGCAGAGCTTTTCTCTCTCTCACAGACATACATTGATTTGATCGATCTGAGTAAACAAATTTCTTGTCTTCTCTTCTATTATTATTTCTTGAGGTCTTTTGTCTAGATGTCATTGTTCTTTGTCTCACACGTCAAATTTTTGGTGTGATTGAATTCTGAATAATTCTTTTGAAATGATTTTAATTATTCTATCAATTTCACAACACTTTCGATTTAAGACTCCTATCATACGGGGTCCGAGATGTAATTATGAGTTTTTTTTAAATTTACATATTATTTTACATACAATAAAACTTTTTTTTCATTGTGATTGAAGACTCGGAGCATATATGGGTTGTTTTGACGGAGTGGGTCACCTTGCAATAGAAGACTCCCAACATATGGGGGTGGCAAGGTTGTAATTTTTCTCTTTTGTAAATGGTTATATTAATTAAGTCATATTCATTATAAGAATAATTATGTGATCTCTCACCAATAGGGGTAGCTGATTCGAAATAGGAAGTTAATCCTTTGTATTATTATTTGTCAACTTTAATTAGCTATTCTCTAGTTTACAATTACAAAAATAAATAATCAAACACACTTTGCACACTTTCTATTTTGTTACTCACACAATGTTGAATTCACAAGTGTAATCACATTATCCTTATACAATTTTAATACAATATCCAGGAGTACAATAATTTTATTTGTCACTCTACAATTTTAGTTACCACAATTATTCCACGTCGGATTTTACTCCATCAAAATGGTGTCATTCTGTAGGATTGTTGATCGCTTCAACAAGGCAAAATTTTGATATTTTCTCTATAAAGAAATAAAAAATATTTGTCAATTACATTAGAAGTCTTTTTAAGTTATTGTTTTATAACAGGTTGGACCTTTAAGTTTTTTTTAACAATTTGGTCTTTTAGGGTGATTTCTACATTATTTTTCTCACATTTAGAAATGTGTGATTATCGTATTTCTAGTTGCACTTCATTATTTTCATATCACTCAAAATAATTACATCCACAATTAGCACCTTTAATCGGATAAATAAAGGTAACTCTGTACATATTTGATAACTTAAAAGATCAATTTGTTATAAAAAAAACTAAAAGGACCACTCTTTTAAAAAAAAAAGTAACTTAACATATCTCTGGTGTAATTTTGCTAAAATATTTTCTTACCTTATTTATTTTTTCTAATTTTATTTAGTATATTTTCTAATTTAATCTTTAACTTAGAGATTATATTTTCCTTTGATTTAGCTTTTATTTAGGGATTTTCTTTTTCTTTAGTAATTTGTTTAGATTTTATTTTTAAAAAATTATTGATTTATAAATATCAATAAATTGTTTATAGTAATACATAAATATAAATAAATATTGATGTTTGCGATTGAACCCTACTTCAGTAGTATACACTCATTTAACTCAACTAACACATACTAATTGGTTTTATTTTATTTTAGAGCTAAGTTTTATTTTTATTTTATTTTCCAATTTTTTATTTTATTTTAATTCTCCTTGATAATACTGAGGATATTTGTTTGTTTAGTTTATGTGTAGTGCGAGATTGGAAAAGTTGCAATTTGATGCAAAAATTTAACTAACTGCGAGAGCAATCTAACAAGCTACTTGTGTTGCTAGGCAACGACAAGATAAGATGTGATTGAACCATTTATTTGTACCATGTTGGCGTAATACATCTGATGAAGAAGTAACTTCTAAAGTTTGGAGTGACTAGTTTGAAGTTATCTATGAAAGACTCTGATGTTTAGATTCTACTTAGTTATGCTTTGTATTTTATTGAAATCATTGTATTAAGTTTCTTATTATTAATTCAAAGTTGGTTCATGCTTGTGTTCAGTTTTAACTTATTGAATATTAATTTTGTGTTATTCAAAAGAATTTTTCAGTAATAGGAATAAGAACTCAAATGCTTGAAATTTATTTCTGAAGATTGAGAAACACAAGAAAGGGAGGGCTTGAATTGAGTTTCAACATTTATTCCTTTTTTGTGGAATTATAAACTTGTAATGCTAACAAGTAAATAAAAATAAATTAACACAATTATTTTTATCATGGTTCACTGTGAACAAAGCTACTTCAGTCCATCCATCAAGTGATTTTCCTTAGACAATGACTTAATTCATTAATCTTAGATAAAGATTACAACCCCAATGGATATCCTCCATTGTCCTCTTGAGAATTCAGGCTAAGACTAGCCCCCCGAGAAAATCAACCTCTATGTTGTTAGATAACAACCTAGCAATCTCAAGTATCCAGACTATAGACATAGCCACTTGAGGAATCATCATCTTAGACATGACTTTGACTACCTTAGAAAAGGATTTTTACATGTGTAAAATAGTTGCTTCTTATAAGATAATTACACAATTGAAGAACAATAATACAAAAGTGTTTCTAAGAAAGATATGAGCAACAACTCCTTACTATTCTACAAAACTATCTTAAGATGAATCTCTAAGAGATTATAAAGCACTAGTTTTGTATTGCTTAAAATCTTTTCTTGTTGAGCACTACGACTTCTTTTCATTGAGTATTAAACTTCTTCTTTTTGCTCCTTCACGAGCTATAATTCCTACTCATGTTTAACCATCAAGTTTAACTAAGCTACTATGATACACTTATTTATGTTACACTTGAATAGATTTACATGGATTTAGCATGATTGCATTGTTTGTAAATAATTCATTTTGGCTTCATTAATGGCAGCAGCCACTTGTAGCATTTTGCATTTTTCTCTTCTTGCCAACCAGCTCTCACTTGAACGCACATAGTTGTTCTTCAAGCCATTTTTCAGCTTCATGAGCTGCATTAGCTAATAGTTTCTTCAAGCTATGAAATATTCAATTTATAGAGCTTGAGAAAATACATTTGTTGGAGGGAAATCTTGGAAACATATTCCAACAATAATATTCTAACATTCATGTGAAGGAATGATCAGCATAATAATGCTGAAAAAGTTGTCTTTGCGCCACCTTTTCGAGGTAGAGGTCACAGAGTTTTAGTACTTATATATTTAACACATACCATTCTGATCTTCAGTCTTTTAATCTCTTTAGAGGCTTCAGATATGTATTTGATGAAGCTTGTTGTAGAAGATTCATTCTTGTAATCTTCAGAATATAAGTCTTTAGAGTCTCGGATCTTCGTTCAGCAGAAACTTATCTTGAGAATCTTCAGCACTTGTTCTTTTGAAATAATGTCTTCATAATCTTTAGAGTTTGTTCAATCAGAACCTTATCTTCAAAATCTTCAGAACTCATTCAATGGATATTCATTTTTCTTCAGAGTCTTCAGAACTTTGTTCAACAGAACCTTGTCTTCATAATCTTCAGAACTTGGTCTTCATAAATAATGTCTTTAGAATCTTCAGAACTCCGTTCAACAAAACCTTGTCTTCAGAGTCTTTAGAACTTATAGTATTAGAATCATAAACCATGTAAAGATTTATAGGCTTACTTGTAAAGTCTTAATCAGAAGCTTCAAAACGAGAGTTCTTCAGAATCGTTGCATTAGAAGCATTCTTGAACCTTGACTTTATCTTGTACACATTATATGTTTTCTTCCAAAGTGTTGAGATCAGAGTCTGATGACGTCTCACGTCTTCTTATCAGAGTCATACTCAGAAAAGAAAAAGCTACACACTAGACAGAAACCATAAAGTACAAAATTATTATCTTAGATAACATGTACAATTAACATAAAAATTAAGGCCATATGTATAACTAAATCTTGTTATTACAATTTCATTAATGATAAGGAAGCTATTACAAGATAATTAGATTCTCTAGATTGGCCCTAAGTAATTCCCTAGGATCATTTGACATATCCAAATTATCTAAGTAATCTTGCAATTCTTCCTTAGCAAACTCCAATGCTTCCTTCTTCAGCCATGTTTTGCATCTGGATCTAGAAGATTTTCTTCTTTTGTGTGTCTTTACAAAGGATGCTGAAGAGGAAATAACTTCTAAATTTGTCTGCTTGCTTGCAGATTCTTTAGTTGCTACTTTTCCTTTGTTTGCTTGAGTTGTTGCATTCAGTATTGCTGACTTCCTTTAATCTCTCTTTGGAACCCAGATTTGCTTATGCTTGTACATCATGGTGTTTTAGGGATTAAGTGATAATGGAAGAAAGTTTACTAGTGGCTTTTTTATAGACGTGTTACATACTTTTTTTTGTTTAAAATTATTTAAGTATTGGTCAAATCTTATTAGTACTTTAATAATCACTCTTGGAAATTGTATCTAACATTCTAACCTATTTAAGATTCTTTAAATTACTAGGAGTTTATGTTTAATATGTTCATAATTCTCGTTTCTGTGTCAGTTTCACTTAGTTAATGTACCTTCAGAAAATCTAAAGGATTGTTACTGAATGTATTTGCATGCAGAAAACTCTTGGTTAAACTAAAACGATTTTCACTGATTAAGCAATAAGGATTACAAAATATTTTAAGTACAAGATATTTCTAGACTAGATCTCTATCTATATGATCTATGTAGTAACGACATCCACTATTGCCATAGTCCACTTCTTCATCTTCAAAATCGACCTCTTCTTCTTCCTCATATATGACCTATTGACTCTCTTCTTCTTTGACCTCTATGTGCTTATTTTCTGTGACTTCAGAGAAACTTGTGAAAAACTTCCCTCTGAAGTTTGTTCAAGAACTATAGACGTTGCCTCGTTATAAGGGAGTGGTGATAGGGGCAGAGGCTCATTTATAGATGATTCAGAAGAAACTCGCCTCTGAAGAGATTGGACCTCTGAACTTGTAGAGCTTTTAGTCACCTCTATTACAATAGATATGTTATGACTCTCTGCTATAGATTCCTTTTTCTCTAAGATAATGTTGATGAAATTGATTTAGAAGTTGGATGCTTTTATAATGGCTTTTGTGCATACCAAGAGACGAAAATTAATCCATCCTTTATTATTGGAATTGAAACAAACACTAAGATTTAAATGTGTGCATTATAAAAATGTATATTACTTGATTACTCGTCCTCTTTGGAAACTGATTCGGATATGATGATTTGAATTACATTTATTAAGTGATTCTCTCTATTCTTTTATTTTCTCTTCTATTTGTTCTTTCTTTTAATTCTTTTTTATGTGACAAAAGGGGGAGAAATAATAGTAAGTATTTAAAGAGAAACTGAACCCATTGAGTACTTATTTGGTTGTACATATTGGTCATTTATTTTCTTATATTTTTTGTTTCTATTTTTGGTGGTTTATGTCTTGAGCATATTTTTAACTTTCTGGAACATAGGTCCAAGGAAAAGCTTACAAACCTCGGACTTGACCTATCATACCCATATGGAGTTTACAAACTTCTTATTCTAGTGTTGCTAAAGAAAGTTAAAAAGGACAACATATTTTATCTCTCTTGTACACAGTGTTAAGTAAGAGTTAACAAACCTCTGCCTTAGCATATGAGACTCAGAAGGATCTTACAAACCTCGTATTCTGATGTTGCCAAAGGAATTTAAAATGTAGTTATTTTAGTTTTCTTAAATATGGAATTGAAGGGGAGCTTACAAAGCTCAACCTTGGAACTGTTTGACTTAGGGGGAGCTTGTAAACCTCAGACCATGTTGTTACTAAGAAGACTAGTTTTTTTGTTGAAAAGTATTCTTTGTGTTAGAGTCAGTAGAACTCAAATATGGAATATCAGACTCAGGGGAGCTTACGAATCTCATACCCTATTGTTATAGAGAAAATTAAGTTCCTAACATTGTTCTTTAAATACTTGTGTTTGTCATCATCAAAAAGGGAGAGATTATTAGAACAAGATTTGGTTCTAACATAATTCTACTCGGGTTTTGATGATAACAAAGTATTTAAATAACAATGGTTTATTTTATGTATGTTTTATTTATGTAGGTTCTACATGTAAAAAAATAATCAGAATCGGTTTTACATGAACACACTTGCGAGTTGCTTCATTGCTAGCATCTGGTGGCAGAATCTGAAGAACCTTTACTAGTATGGATTAGCACAAACTCTGAGTTGAAGGTCTCAGTATTCAGACAATTTACTACACTTGGTAATCGTATATCAACTTCCGGTACCATTCAGAGTTGGTGATAAAGTTATGGTTATCTGTACTACATGAAATAAGATGTATTGTCTCATCAGTCTGTCAACTAGAGTCTACATAAGTGCATGGCTTAAGAAAAACTGGTATGTTCTATGGATGTATTCTCCTAGTGGCTCTATCAGTACATAACCTCTTGAAGACTCTAAAATTTAAACGTGTTACACACTAGATTCATAATCTGTTGATGTCGCTCCCACCAAATGACACCCGGCCAGATAGGGGTACAGACGCGAACGGTCGGTGAAAGAGAAAAAGAAAAGAGTCGCCAGCTAGGCATTTTTATCCCGAAGGAAAGGTAATGCTGCATAGACCTAAGAAAAGATGGATAAGACGGTCGCGAACCAGAGATACTGAGAAAGGGGGTTGGTTACAACCTGGGAAGGTATTAGCACCCAGATTGTCCGTCATACTCGACGGGATCCACGCTTGAAAGTTTGTGTTTTAAAGGGGTAGTATCAGTGCTATTTGTGTGCAAAAACTGGAAAAGAATGCAAGTGTCAGTGCAAAAAGAAATGTGAAATGAAGTGGAGAAGTGTCAGTGTAAGGAAGGAATGCAAAGCTCAAGACAATGATGCTTAAAGAATAATGCTGGAGGGGGGGATATACAGAGACTTTTGTTCGATAACTGTTAAGTTATGCCTACGTATCCTCTCGTGCAATGAGGAAGTCAGAACACCGTAGTTCGACTCAAAGGGACTGACAGATAAATTGACTTGTGAACTTCTTACTTGTCTATGCTCAAGTGTATGACCTGTCTGGCTCAGGTGCAAACTGTCTTGCATTAGACGGAAGAAGCAAGTTCTCGTTTGTGAGTGAAGATGATGAGAAAAGAATCCCGGAGGAGACGATTATTGTTTGTTTTTGTGTTTTCAATCTCTTATTGCTTTTTGTGTTTGTCATAAGTTGATGAGCTTAAGCCTAAACCAAGGGTTAGTAAACTCATCACATCTTCCCTCTGATTAGGGGTAATGAGAAAACCTTAAGTATGAAGTAAACACCTCACACTTAATCACCATGATGTAGGATTAAGATCATTAACCTACTTGTATTTATTTAGATGTTTTTTGGAGTTTTTTTGTTTAGTGTTAAGTAATGAGTTTAAGCCATAATCAAAGATTTAATGGACCTATTACACCATCCTAATAGAAGGATGATAGATGAGAACATTTAAGCTGAGGAAGATACCTCAACTTAATCCATGATTAGGGATTAACCTCATGACAAAACAAAGCCTTTAAAGTGGATTTTAGTTAATGGTAAGGTTAAGAAGTGGATTTTATGGTTTGTAAGACAACTTGAGGAGGACTTGTCCATTAACACTAGGGTTAGTCCTTCTTAACCAATTAAGGAAGAATTAGAACCCTAATGCAAGGCCCAAGTTACAAGCTTATCGTCTTAGTGATTTATTCGATGGATTGATTAAAGGATTTAAACACATTAAGGTTTTAACACTTATGATTAAAGTTATACACTCCATCCTAATAGAAGGATGCAGGCATAACCTTAATCACAAAGCCTTGAATCCTTGAAGGTTTAGTCCCTGGTTATGAGATGAGAGGAGAAGACACAAAGATGACACAAAGGTAAAACTAATGGGGGGACTAATCAAACCCTAATTGTGATCATGCTTGGTTGTTCCTAGGGTTTATGAGGCTTGAAAGAAGATCTTCAGGAGAAAAGCCACCAAGGAAGAAGCAGGAAAGGAAGAGAAGCAGAAGAAACAAGTCAACTTTCTTCACTTAAGAAGATAAGTTGCTTGAAGAAAGAAGGTGAGGAGGTAACATGAATGAGCAAGCTAACTCTAATACAAATACAAAATGCAGCAATGAATGCATAAAAGAGATGAGAAGAGATTTTGAGAAGTGAAGGCAAATTCACTTCTCAAACACTTACCACCTGAAAAGTTAGCAACAAGAAAAGAAATGAAATGAAATTGAGATGAAATGCAAAGATGAAAACCAAAGTCAGAAGCATGTCCATGATGCAAATGATTCTATGGGATGATGCAAAAGCATACCAAGAGGTGTGGATGATCATACAAGTAATGAAGATGCAAATGAGACATGAAAGGAAGCATGAACGTTCATGAAAACTTATGAAATGCAATGGATGCACAACATGGAAAATGGATGATGCAATGTTCAAACATGATTTCAATATGACCTAAGATATCTTATATGTCATGTGGATGCACAAAATGTCATGGCAAGTTCATGTATGCAAGCATATGAAGGATGAATGCAAATGAAGACAAAAATTAGGGTTTACATACAATATGCAATGTAAAATTCAAAATCAGAAGCAAATGACAAGATAAAAAATTGAAAATGCAATCAAAGGAAACTTAAACCCATATGATATCATACCCCAAAGGAGGACACCTAACTCTTAACCCTAAGGAAGTTATGATTTTTTCTAAATTTCTAGGGTTTCAAGGATGATCCTAAAGGGAAAATGCCAAATAAATTTAAAATGCAAGATAAAAATGAAACAAAAATGTTTTTAGAAGCTTGAAATTATGTAGAACACAATGCCAAAAGAACCATTCACAAACTCACTTTGGTTTAAAAGTTATGAATTTTTGAAGTTAGGGTTAAAAATATTAAAATTTAAGAACCCTAATTCAAATGAAAATTATCAAAATGTGATCAAAACCAAAAAGAAATTTGTTTTGTGAGTTTGTAAATGTTTCTAAATGTTTGAAAAGGCTCTCTGAATTTATTTGTGATTTTTAAATACCTAAATGTATTTTTAATTAATTAATTCCCATTAATTAATTAAAAATAAGCATTTAAATGATTTAAAAATAATTTTTAATGCAAAAAAAAAAATAAAAATATATTTGGGTTCTGGAAATTAATAAAAGCTTAGATAAAAAAATTCAGAATTTTTTGATGCTTTTTCCTATTTTTAAAAATTCATAGAAGATTAAATAAGAAAAGTGAAATAAAAATAATTAAAAGGAAAGGTAATCCCATCCAAGGGCTGGAATTCAAACCTGGGGAAGGATGTTTGACTGCGCGCGCAATCTGAGGGTCAGGATTGACTCTGATTAAATTATTTATTAATCCTAATTTAAACTAATTAAAATGAATTAAGAATTAATGGGGGAATCTGGGCCACTCACTTCCTAAACTAAACACGATCCAAGGGTCCACAACGTATCTGGAGATTAAACCCTAATTAGGGCTAATCACTTTCAGGTGACCGGAGGGGAGCTCCGGTCATCTTCTCCGGCGGGTCAAAAACCCTAAATCTCTCTACAAGCCACCTAACTTAAATTAACTGCCCAGAAATGATCCCCCAACCAAACTAAACCTAAACCAACCATCAAACATCATTTATCACGCATGAACAAGGAGAATCGAAGCCATTTATTTTCACGGGTGAAATTTCAGAAGGTCACAAAATGCTTATTTTCACACCATTTTCAATTCTAAAAACATCAGAGTGATCCCCATAACATGTATTTTCATTTTGTAACAAAAAATCTAAGCTCTGAAAAGTTTTGTTCTTGAAGTTACCTGAGGTGATGAACTACAAATGTGAGCTTTCAGAGCCTCTCCTTCGTGCAAAGAGTCTCCTCTGATCCTCCTGAAGCTAGTGGGATGCTTCAAAACCCTTGATGTGGGCTAGTTTGAAGGTTCCAGTTCTGGTGTAGCAGAATTTGAGGTTTATATATGTGGTGTTTCAGGCTGTTTCAGTGCTTGTTTCTTGATCCATGGAAGGTATATGACTTGTTGGTGAAGAAAAGTTTGAGGTTTGAGGGCTGTGGGAAGAGTTTCGAAGAGATGAAGCTTTTGACAGTTTTTGTGCAATCTGATTGTGTGTGTGTGTTGAGCTCATGTCCAGCCTGTTTTATGATCCATAAACCAATCCTAAACTATTGGAAGGAGTCAGAGGAAGTGACATGTACTGTGGGAATGGCATGGGGCAATTGGCCAAAAAGTCAGTGGTAGGTGTACCTCAAGTATGGGCTGTGACAGAAGCTATCCTAGGGCTTCTCTGAGTTTTGCTGGCTTTAAGGGTGGCCATGGGATGCTTTGAAGTGATCAGAAATGGATGAAGGGTGAGATGTCACATGTTTTGCCTTTTTACAACTTGTTGCATTTTGAAGTTTTTGGTCATGGACATGTGACATTCCTTGGGCAATTTTCAGCAAAGTGGACCATACAATGTTGTTATGATACTTTGAGATTGATTAGAGGTCAAACAAAACCCTAAGAATCATTCCTGCAAGATTTTCCTCTTAGTGACCTTTATGACAAATGGCTTATGATTCTTGTGATCCAAGGCATGAAAGTGAGAAATTCCTTGGACAAATCTGAATTATAGGTCATGTACTATGTTTGTGTAATGGTTAGAAGTGTGTTTGAAGTCACAAAATGCTTTGGCAAGTGGTTTTGCAAGTTTCCCTCTTTGGTACATAAGTGAAATTTTTGTGATTTTTCCCAACTTTGCAAAGCTATAACTTGAGTTCTATGATAAATTAGATCAAGTTCTTGTACTTTTTGAAAAGGGAATGATCCAATCTACAACTTTCATGACCAAGAATTTTTCATTTGAATCATTTTTGAATCAAAAAGAGGAGGTTGAAAAACTTTCCCAAAATGGCAAGTTTGCATTACAAGTCACTTTCCCAAAATGGCAATTTTGCAAATGGCTTGTAATTCTTCAATTTTGTGAGCTTCTAACTTATTCTAAGATCAAATAAAGATCATATACACCCAAAATGATGGAGAAGACCCTTTGGTTGGATGATTGGGGGCCTCAGATGCCCTGATTTTGCACTGACTTGTTCAAGAAGTCATCTATTGATCAGATGCCTTCCCCATTGAATTTCTTCATAAAAATTGGTATGCATGATCCTTATAACATATAGAGACCAATAGAAACAAGAATGACAAAAAAATTTGGGGTTATGGCCTTTGAAACCAAAACCCTAATTTTAGGTCATCTGTGCAGTTAAGCTTGGCTCTGCTTCAATGCCTTTCTCAGTTCTTGTGATTTTTTGACTTCCTTGATCTTGGGAGGATATAATATGATTCTTGAACATACATGGACCCTCTTGAGATGATTGAAGACCTTTGGGTGACTCAGATAGCTCATGGATTTCTCAAATCACAAACCCTAGATGCAGAAGACTTAGAACCAATATGGTGAAGCAAAAATGCAATGTGAGATGATATGATTAAACTTATGAAAAATGAAAAGATAATCACAAGCCATGGTGAAATGAGTGAGGGAAAATTTGGGTTGTTTACAACTGCCCCTATTCAAGCATGAGTTAGCTGTGCAGGATGTAAGCAACGGCTTAACAGACAAACAAGATAACTTATGGTTGAATACCAAAGACAATCCAAAATTTGCACTCACTGGGGAAAAAGAAAAGGGATATAAATTGTAAAAGGGAGTAAAAATATGATTATAAAGTGCGGGCGACGGATGATGACCTTCGAGCAGAGGACGACTGTTGGGGATAAAGCAATGACGGGGACGGCCAACATGCTGGGGAAATGAAAAGATTATGATGGGGACGGTCATCGGGTAAAGTAACAAGACTTTCCGGGGATTAAAGGTAAATGATGGGGACGACCATCGGGTCCAAGGGATAAATGAAATAATGATGAGGGACGGTCATTAGAGGTGAAGGGGGATCACCTAGCAGGGGACGGCTGCTCTGTTGGGGACAAGATGAGGAACGGTCATCTAAGGTGAAGGACGATCACCTGGCAAGGTACGGTTGCCGAAAGTATCACGACATAGGACGAATTTCGGATAGGAAAAGTCGACGATGGGGACGGCCATCGGATAGGCATGATGAAGGACGATCATCAAGAGGTGAAGGACGATCACCTAGCAGGGTACGGCTACTCTCGGGGTTTTATCATGACACAGAATGAACTTCAGATAACAAGATCAACGATGGGGACGACCATCAGATGAAATGATGAAGGACGATCATCAAGAGGTGAAGGACGATCACCTAGCAGGGTACAGCTGCTAAAAATATCACGACACAGGACGAATGTCGGATAGAAAGGAAATAATTCACTTTTCACTGGGGATGATGAAGGACGATCATCAAGAGGTGAAGGACGATCACCTGGCAGGGTACGGCTGCTAAAAAGTATCACGACATAGGACGAATGTCGGATAGAAAGGAAATAATTCACTTTTCACTGGGGATTTGCTGGGAACTCTTCTGGGGAATGGTAGACACAGACGAGTGTCTACATTCAAGAAATGAAAGGTATAAGTGTTTGACACTGTGTATAGATTAAAAATGCGGACGAGCATCCTTAAGACTACGATACGGACGAGTATCGGTAGAAACAATGCTGACACATGTTTGGAGATGGTGATACGGACGAGTATCAACTAGTTAACAAAGAACACGGACGAGTGTAGACTCTGAGGGGATAAAAAGGTGTGTATGCAAGATACGGACGAGTATCTGTATGAGTAAAAGTAAGCGCATACGAATTTTTAACTTGCTGGGGAGAGCATGATACAGATGAGTATCATAAAAGGAAGTGTATAAGTTATAAGTGTAAGAGATATTCTGACGATCTGTGGGGATAGGATGACACGGACGGGTGTCGAAAGAGAGTGTATTATAAACAAGTGTTCGGCTTGCAAAAAGTGCTTAGACAACCGTGCTGGGGAATGGTGACACGGACGAGCGTCCGAAGAGTGTATAGACATCTGTTTGTGGAGAATGTTCTGGTGATTTTACTGGGGAATGATGACACGGACGAGTGCCAAAAGGAGCATGTATCTGTATCTGAGAGTGCAAAGAGGATGCTTTGGCTTTCGGCTGGGGATATGAGAGGTATTTTGTACATTGCTCATGTGGTATCGTTGGTATTTGATTCAAAACATGGCTTGTGATTATGCAATTATGTTTGATTTTTTGCCGTAATGCTCCGTATTAGACGGAATGCTACGTTCTGGGGGAAATATGATGTGAATGCTATGATTATGCAAAAGATACCGATCCGGGATTCAGATCCCGTTGCGGTGAAGATCTCTGGTTGATCTGCTTGAAGGAAAAATCCCAGTTGGGCATGAGATCATTGGTAGATCTGGCATATATGACTGCTTGGGGAAACAGGTCACTGATGGTCCTATCTTTGATGATGAGGAGCCCAGCTGGGGTCTGTGGAAGCTTTCGTCACTTTGTTGTGAGATCTTCAGACATTGCTCTTCTGGATAGAGGCTGGAGCTCTGCGGGGAGATGGTTCCCTGTCTAACACTTGGCCGGGGAGGAATGATCACTAAACGACCTTCCTAGTGATTTCTGTGATTCTGCTGAGGATGATGAAGTCTGGCAACTCAGCTGGGGAGAAAGCATCTCTAGTGCTATTTGGAAGATGTGCTGAGTAAATAATGATTTAGCAGCTTGCTGGGGAGAAGCTTCCATGCCCCGTGTTGCGCTTTGAATACCTGCAATCTTGTTATGACAAAGAAACGTACAAGTATCCCGAGGTATTCCTTACTGGATTCCATCATAGGAGTTTAGACACTTCCGGGAGAAAATACATTTCCTGTAAGCATGTAATTTAGAAAAGACGCCTCTGTATTTATGCAATCAATATCTTTAAGGACATCAGACATTTTGCAAATGAAAATAAAATGTACGAGACAAAATATGACTGAAAATATGATTTTATTAATTTGGGTGCCTTGAATTGGCAAGTACAGTCAAAGAAACATATCCCCTGAAATGAGGAGATTGTTACAAATTGAGAAACAAAAAGGATGCTGGCAATGTTGATGACGCTTCAGTGAGCTTCCCTTTTGCTATGACTCGTATGACATTGACGTTCTTCTCATCCTGCTTTTTGAAGAAGGCTGATTTTGACCAAGGCTTTAACCTTTCGAAGCCTACCATAATGTAAGTGATACAGATGAATTCAGAATGCAGTTGTTCGCTTATTCCCTTATTTTGCGTGGATCGCCCTTTCGGGTTTTCAATCCACCGGGATACCCATTTTTGCCTTAGCTATCCAATGTGGCTTTTCAACTCAGCGGGTGTACATTTTTATTTATTTTCCCTTATTTTTGCCCGAGTCTTTTATTTTGTTTTTGACTCGTCGAGATGCCCTATTTTTTCCTGGACTTACATTCTGTTTTTATGTCCAGCGGGTCATTTTATGCGAAGTATTTTTTAACTGCATCTGAATTCACAGGGGACAGGAAGTCTTCACCATCCATAGTACTGAGCATCAGTGCTCCACCAGAGAAAACTTTCTTTACTATGAATGGATCATCGTAATTCGGAGTCCACTTGCCCATGTGGTCTGTATGAGGAGGGAGGAGTCTTTTCAGCACAAGATCTCCTACTTGGTATTCTCGAAGCCTAACTTTCTGATCGAAGGCTTTCTTCATTCTTTTCTGATACAGATGCCCATGGCAGATTGCAGCTAATCTCTTCTCTTCAATCAGATTCAGTTGTTCGTATCGGGATCAGACCCATTCTGCTTCATTCAGTTTAACATCCATCAGTACCCGCAAGGAGGGTAATTCAACTTCAACGGGTAGGACCTCCTCCATACCATACACAAGCTGATACGGTGTTGCCCTAGTGGATGTTCTGATTGACGTACGGTACCCATGCAAGGCAAATGGTAGCATTTCATGCCAGTCTTTGTAGGTGACCACCATCTTCTGCACAATCTTCTTGATATTCTTGTTAGCCGCCTCGACAGCGCCATTCATCTTTGGCTTGTAAGGAGAAGAATTGTGATGTTGGATCTTGAAGTCCCGGCACAGTTCTGCCATCATTTTGTTGTTCAGATTGGAACCATTGTCAGTAATGATTCGCTCGGACACTCCATACCGACAAATGATGTCTCTCTTCAGGAATCGGGCTACCACTTGTCTGGTGAGATTTGCATATGAAGTTGCTTCAACCCATTTGGTGAAATAGTCAATGGCAACCAGGATGAATCTGTGGCCATTTGAAGCAGTCGGTTCAATGTTGCCAATCATATCAATGCCCCACATGGCAAAGGGCCAAGGTGAAGACATCACATTCAGAGGATTCAGAGGCACATGCACTTTATCTGCATAAATCTGGCATTTATGGCATTTCCTGGCATAAGCACAACAGTCTGCATCCATTGTGATCCAATAGTATCCTGATCTTAGCAACATTTTAGCCATAGCATGCCCTCCAGCATGGGTACCAAAAGATCCTTTGTGCACCTCGTGCATCAACAAATCTTCCACTGTCTTATCAACACATCTGAGGAGTACCATATCAAAGTTTCTCTTGTATAAGGAACCATCAGCATTCAGGAAGAAACTACCAGCTAGCCTTCTTAATGTCTTCTTATCATTGGAAGATGCCCCAGGTGGGAATGTTTGATCCTCCAAGAAGCATTTGATATCATAGAACCAAGGCTTATCATCTTTAGCAAGGTCTGCAGAGAATACATATGCTGGTCTGTCAAGTCTGGATACTGAAATCCGAGGTACAAAGTTGGCAGTTTGAACTTTGATCATGGATGAAATGATAGCCAGAGCATCTGCAAACTGATTTTCATCTCGAGGGATATACTCAAGTTTGACAGTTGTGAAGAATGTGAGTAATCTCCTTGTATAATCCCGGTAAGGTATCAGATGCTCCTGGTGGGTGTACCATTTACCGTTGGTTTGATTAATTACCAAAGCTGAATCTCCGAATACAGTTAAAGTCTTGATCCTGAGGTCAATGGCTTCCTCAAGACCCATGATGCAAGCTTCGTATTCAGCTTCGTTGTTAGTGCAGTTAAAGGTGAGTTTTGCCGAGAAAGGCATGTGAACTCCCTTAGGTGTAATGAGTACTGCACCAACGCCACGACCATTCATATTAACAGCCCCATCAAACATCATAGTCCATTCTTCTTCTGGGTCAGGCCCTTCAGTGTGAATAGGCTCTTCACGATCTTTTGCTTTTATGAACATGATGTCTTCATCGGGGAAGTCAAATCTCATAGGCTGGTAATCATCAATGGGTTGCTCAGCAAGATAATCAGACAATACACTGCCTTTGATAGCTTTTTGAGATGTGTACTGAATGTCATATTCGGTGAGAATCATTTGCCATCTTGCAACCCGTCCGGTGAGTGTTGGTGATCGGGAAAATAGCAAGTGTACTATTTTTACCGATGTAGTAATAGAAGGGATTAACCCCAAATATCGATCTCAAGGACTGCGTACTAAAATAAGCTCTTAGTGATTAATCTCAATTGGACAAAATTCATAGTTTAAAGGTTTGAAATTAAATTATATAAACTAAAGAGAATAAAACGTATACTAAAACCAATAAGTTCACTAATATGAAAGTAATGCCAGGGACGGTGTATGATTCGCAGTGCAATGACTCAAATGTATCTTAATTTTAGAGATATGCTTTAGAAAGTGTCTTTCCTAAGTTTATAATGTTTTTTCAAAATTCCTTTAAAGAAAAACCTTTTTTATTCTTCATTGACCGTGATTCCTCAATGGTCAAAGAAAAATATCAAGCAATAATTCTGACATAAAAAGGTTCTCACAAAAATATCCCAATTCCTCAGTAATATTTTTCGCGATAAAATTATGCAACAAGATTAGGATGGTTGGTCAGACCAATTCCTAACCACGATCAATTATCTCATTTTCCAATAACGATAAAGCATTAAGGACGTTGCAATAAAATAAAGAAACGAAACTAAAAACATAATCCCAAATTGAAGAATTCAAAACGTCATTACATAAAGCAAATCAGGGACACCCCCCTGGCATTGGGGGGTTTAGCCACTCATGTTCATACTGGAAATAAAAACAGAGCAAGAAAATTGAGACATTACAATTAACGTCGGATTTGTTGGATCGTCAATCGCTTCCGCTCTTGATCAATCCTTCTTCCCCCGTATCCGTTCAATCCCAAAATCCCCAAATCAAAAAGTCCTTTCTAACAGTAATAATTATCAAATATAAATCAGTCTTCAAAAGCACCGCGAAATGTCAGGAATACCCTTGAAGCAGCAAAACATAAGATTTCTCTCTGGTCTTCACAACACGGGCCGTGTTTGTCGCTCCCACCAGATGAAGCCGGGTCAAATGGGGTACAGACGCGAACGGTCGGCGAAAGAATGATGCGAGGACATACAGGAGTGAACTCACAGGGAATGAAAAGAGTCGCCAGCTAGGCATTTTTATCCCGGAGGAAAGGCAATGCTGCATAGACCTAGAAAAGAGATGGATAAGACGGTTGCGAACCATAGAGACTGAGAAAGGGGGTTGGTTACAACCTGGGAAGGTATTAGCACCCAGATTGTCCGCCGTACTCGACGGGATCCACGCTTAAAAGATTTGTGTTTTAAAGGGGTAGTGTCAGTGCAGTTTGTGTATAAAAGAGATGGGAAAGGATGTACAAGTGTCAGTGTAAGAGGAGTGAAGTGTATAATATACAGTGTCAGTGTAGGAACAGGAGTGAAATGCTCAAGATCAGGAGGCTAAAAGAATAAAGCTGGAGGAGGGGGAATATACAGAGACTTTTGTTCGATAACTGTTAAGTTATGCCTACGTATCCTCTCGTGCAATGAGGAAATCAGAACACCGTAGTTCGACCCAAAGAGACTGAAAGATGAGTTGACTTGTGAACTGCTTACTTGTCTATGCTCAAGTGTATGACCTGTCTGGCTCAGGTGCAAACTGTCTTGCATTAGACGGAAGAAGCGAGTTCTCGTTTGTGAATGAAGGTGATGAGAAAAGAATCCCGAAGGAGACGATTATTGTTTGTTTTTGTGTTTTCAGTCTTTTATTGCTTTTTGGAGTTTGTCATAAGTTAATGAGCTTAAGCCTAGACCAATGGATTTAGTAAACTCATCACATCTTCCCTCTGATTAGGGGTGATGAGAATACCTTAAGTGTGAAGTCAGCTTCTCACACTTAATCACCATGATGTAGGATTAAGATCATTAACCTACTTGTGATTATTTAGATGTTTTTGTTGTTTTTGTTTAGTGTTAAGTAATGAGATTAAGCCATAATCAGGGATTAAACAGACTCATTACACCATCCTAATAGAAGGATAATAGATGATAATGTTTAAGCTGAGGAAAGCTCCTCAACTTAATCCATGATTAGGGATTAAACTCATGACAAAACAAAACCTTTATTAAGTGGATTTTAGTTAATGATAAGATGATGAAGTGTTTTTAGGGTTTGTAAGACAACTTGAGGGGGACTTGTCCATTAACATTAGGGTTAGTCCTTCTTAACCAATTAAGGAAGAATTAGAACCCTAATGCAAGGCCCAAGTTACAAGCTTGATGTCTGATGATTATTAAGTGAATTGATTAAAGGAGTTAAACACATTAAGGGTTTACCACTTAGGATTAAAGTTATACACTCCATCCTAATAGAAGGATGCAGGCATAAGCTTAATCACAAAGCCTTAAAGCCTTTAGGGTTTAGTCCCTGATTATGAGGTGAGAAGAGAAGACTCAAAGAGACACAAAGGTAAAACTAAGTGGGGAGACTAATCAAAGCCCTAATCATTGTCATGCTTGGTTGTTCCTAAGGTTTGTGAGGTTAACAAGAAAAATCTTCAATGGAACCACCAGGAAGCAGATGAAAGGATCAGGAGAAGCAAAGTAACTTGCTTCAATTAGGAAGACAAGTCACTTGAGGAAAGAAATTGAGAAGAAGAAGAAAGAGCAAGCTCAATCTCAAACACAAAGTAAAATGCAGCAATGATGCATAAGAGAGATGAAAAGAAATTGTGAGAAGTGAAGGCAAATTCACTTCTCAAAGTAACTTACCACCTGAAAAGTTAGTGAAAGAAATGCAATGCAATGCAAAATGAGATGAAATGGCATGATGCAAATCAAAATCAGAAGCATGTGTGTGATGATAATGATGCTATGAGATGCTACAAACATGAAACAAGGCATGGGGATGATCATATGAGCATATGGGTGCAAGAGAAGCATGCTTAGAACCATGGACATACATGAAGAGTTATGGGATGCAAATGACATACAACATGGCAAATACATGATGCAATGATCAAAAATGCTTTTAATATGTCTTAAGATGTCCAATGAATCAAATGGATGCATAAAATGCAATGGCAAGTCATGGTATGAATGCAAATACAAGATGAATGCAAAAGGAAGCCCAAATTAGGGTTTATGATAAATGCATCAAACAAAAACCAAAATCAGAAGCAAACATCAAGATAAAAAATTGAAAATGCATTCAAAGCAACCCTAAACCTACACAAACTCACTGCCCAAAGGAGAGGTTCCAACTCTTAACCTAATTAGGGTTATGAATTTCCTAAGATTTCTAGGGTTTTAGGGTACCTTAACAAGAAAAATGCCAAACAAATTGAAAATGAAAGATCAAATCATGCCAATTTAATCTCACAAACTACATGCTAAACAAAATGCAATGCAAAAAGAATCAAAGTCCAACTCTCACTGGTTAGGCAGAAATGATTTTTTGAAGTTTGGATCAAAATAATGCCTTGAAATGATTTTAATTCCATGAAAAATTCTCAAAAGACATCAAGATCAAAAAAGAAATTTGGTTTGAGGGTTGGACAATGTTTCTAAATGATTATGAAGGTTTCATGAATTTTTTGGTGATTTTTAAATACCTAAAAGTATTTTTAATTAATTAATTCTCATTAATTAATTAAAAATAAACTTTTAAATGATTTAAAAATATTTTTTAATGCAAAAAATAAAAATAAAAATGTTTTTGGTTTCTGAAAATTAATAAAAGTTTATACAAAAATTTTCAGAATTTTTAAAAAGGTTTTGCTATTTTAAATTAAATGGACAAATTAAATGAATAAAAAAGAAAATAAAAATGAATTAATGAGAAGTATGCTGAATGAGAGGCCAGGATTGAATCTGGGGAGGGATTTGTTGACTGCGCGCGCAATCTAAAGGCTGACATTCAAACTGAGTTAAATCCTATTATAATTAATTAAACTGGATTAATTATGATAATGACGTGGATTAGGGCTAAGTGAATGGATCTGGGCCATTGAGCACGCGCGGGAGTGGACTAACTCAGCTCATCCAACGCTCACAATTCAAACTGGCATTAATTACAGGGATTAGCCCTAATGATTTTCAGGTGGCCGGAGAAGACCTCCGGTCGTCTTCTCCGGTGGGACTCCCACCTGAAAATCCCTAAAACCCTCAAAACTTCATGAAAACGAAAACTAACTATCCAGAAATCATCCCCATGCCAAACTAAATCAAAACCCCCATTCAAACATCATTTATTCTTCATCAATCAAACGAATCGAAGCCAAACATTTTTAGGTCAGAAAAGTTTCATAACAAGATTAAATACTCATTTCTCAACCATTTTCAAAACTAAGAACATCAGAGTGATCAGCAAAGCATGAGGAACAACTTAGAAACTTAAAAATCCATTTCTGGAAAAAAAGTTCTTGATATACCTGAGCTTTGAGCTTTCTCAGCTTGCAACTTTCTGACCCTCTCACTTCGTGAAAACTACTCCTCTTGGTCCCCTGATGAAGTCCTGATGCTTAGAAGAAGTTTGTAGTGGCTGGTTTGGAAAATGGCAGAGGTTCTGCTCAAGGTGAGGTGAGAATCGTATTTGTGATTCTGGGAGTTTAAAGCAATGGTGATGGGTGCTTTGTGACCAGGAAGGTGTGTTGAGTTGATCTGTGAAGTTAGCTTGTGTGTTTGTGACTTGTGCAAGCAGTTTCGAAAGCTTTTGCACAAGGGGTGGAAAATGAGAATGCTGAGTTGTGGTGTGTTTCAGGCTTGCTCTCTTGTTGCTTTGGCTTGCTTTTGGCTTGTATAAACTATTGGGATTGGTCAGAAGATGTGATGTGTGCTTTATTGATTGGTATGGGTCCTTTTGCCAAAATGTCAAAGTTGTGTAAGAGAGGTATGGGCTACTTTCTAGCCAAGTACAAAGAGTGTGTTCTGCGCAGCATGATGTGGGGAAAGGCCTAGGATGGTTCAGCAAGCTAGCAAGCAAGTGGATGATAAACTATGATGAGTTTTGCAACTTGCCTTACTTTTGATTTTTGTGAAATATCTTGATCCATAGGCCACAAAAGTGAGAAGTTTCTTGGCCCATTATGATTGTTAGGTCTTGCATGATCATGTTGTGAAGTTTAGAAATGCATTTGATGACTTAATTTGCCTTGAGAAGTGAATTTGCAACTTTGCCTCTTTGGTGCATAACTTGAAATTTTGTGATTTTTGCCAACTTTGACAAGCCATAACTTTTGATCCAAAATGAATTAGGTCATGTTATTGTACTTTTTAAAAAGGGAATGATCCATTCTACAACTTTCATGACCAAAGTTTTTCCATTTGAAGCTTTTTTGAGTCAAAAAGTAAAGGTTGAAAAAGTTGCCTACAATGGTAATTTCATTAAAAGTCAAACTTGCCCAAAAAGTCAACTTTGCAAAAGACTTGAAATTCTTGAATTTTGTGAACTTCTAACATCTTCCATGATCAAATAAAGATCATATACAATCAAAATGATGAAGAATGCCCTTTGGTTGGGTCATTGAGGGCCTCAGATGCCCTGATTTTGCACTGACTTGCTTGAAAAGTCAACTCTTGATCAGATGACTTCCCCATGGAATTTCTTCATGAAAATTGATATGCATACTCCCTATACCATATAGAAACCAATAGAAACAAGAATGACCAAAAAAATTGGAGTTATGGCCTTTGAAACCAAAACCCTAATTCTAGGTCATCTGTGCAGTTAAACCTGGCTCTGCATCCATACCATTCTCAGTTCTTGTGATTCTTTGACATTCTTGACTTCGAGAGGATATAATATGATGCTTGAACACACATACACCCCTTTGGAGTGATTGATGACCTTTGGAGTGGCTCAAGAAGCTCTTGGATTGCTCAGATCACAAACCCTAGATGCAGATGACTTTGAACCAATGCAATGAATCAAAAATGTGATATGAGATGGTATGATTGAGTTTATGCATATGAAATGATCACAAGCCATGGTGTGAATGGGTGAGGGAAAATTTGGGGTGTTTACAGCTGCCCCTATTCAAACATGAGTTAGCTGTGCAGGATGTAAGCGACGGCTTAACAGGCAAACAAGATAACTTGTGGTTGAATACCAAAGACAGTCCAAAATTTGCACTCACAGAATGAAGAAGAAAAGGGATATAGATTGTAAAGGAAAATAAAGTATATTGTAAAGGGTGGGCGACGGAGGACGACCGTCGAGCAGAGGACGACTGCTGGGTAAAGAGTCATGACGGGGACGGCCGACATGCTGGAAAAGTGTGAAAAATAAAGCAATGACGGGGACAGCCGACACGCTGGGGATAAAGCGGGTTATGATGGGGACGGCCATCAAGTAAAACTATAAGATTCTCTGGGGATTAATGAAAAATGATGGGGACAGCCATCAGATTCACAAAGTAAGGTAACCAACGATGGGGACGGCCATCGGGCTAAACTGATGAAGGACGATCATCAGGAAAAGGAAAAGGGACCACGACGGGGACGGCCATCGGGTTAAAGAATAAATGAAATAAACAGATGATGAGGGACGGTCATCATAGGTGAAGGACGATCACCTAGCAGGGGACGGCTTCTCTGTCGGGGATAAGATGAGGGACGGTCATCTAAGGTGAAGGACGATCACCTGGCAGGGTACGGCTGCCGAAAATATCGCGACATAGGACGAATGCCGGATAAAAGGTCAACAATGGGGACGACCATCGGACGAGCATGATGAAGGACGATCATCAAGAGGTGGAGGACGACCACCTAGCAGGGGACGGCTGCTCTCAAGGTTTGTCATGACATAGGACGAATGCCAGATAACCAAAATCAACTATGGGGACGGCCATTGGATAACATGATGAAGGACGATCATCAAAAGGTGGAGGACGACCACCTAGCAGGGGACGGATGCTAAATATCACGACATAGGACGAATGTCGGATAAAAGGATCAACGATGGGGACGGCCATCGGATGAGCATGATGGAGGACGACCATCAAGAGGTGGAGGACGACCACCCAGCAGGGGACGGCTGCTCTCAAGGTTTCTCATGACATAGGACGAATGTCAGATAAAAAGAAAATTGCTTTGTTGGCGATCTACTGGGGAATGGTAAACACGGACGAGTGTTTACATCCAAGAAATAAAGGTATAAGTGTTTTGACGTTGTGTATAGATTAAAGATGCGGACGAGCATCCCTAAAATTATGATACGGACGAGTATCGGGTAGAAACAAATACTGACACGTGCTCAGAGATGATGATACGGACGAGTATCAACTGGTTAACAAGGAACATGGACGAGTGTTGAATCTGAGGGGACTCTTCTGGGGAACAGTAGACACGGATGAGTGTCTATATTCAAGAAGACAAGAGTGTTTGACACGGTGTATGGATTAAAGATGCGGACGAGCATCCTTAAGACTATGATACGGACGAGTATCAGGTAGAAACAAACGCTTGACGCATGCTCTGAGATGATGGTACAGACGAGTACCAACTGGTTAACAAAGAACACGGACGAGTGTCCAATATGTGGGGATTTAAGTAGTATATACAAGATATGGACGAGTATCTGCATAAGTGTGAGTGGTGTATAGATGAGTGTTCAATCTGCTGGGGAGAGTGACACGGACGAGTGTCGAGAAGAGGAAAGTATAGTATAAACGAATATGTGATATACAAAGTGTTTAGGTTACTGTGCTGGGGAAAGTGACACGGACGAGTGTCAAGAAAGTTGTATATATATAGGAATCTGTGAGTGCAAAGGGGACGCTTTGGCTTTCTGCTGGGGGTATGACACGGACGGGTGCCACAAGGAGTATATACTGGTGTTTGGGCATGTAAGGCAACTGTGTTTGCTGGGGAATCTGGGGGGTATTCTGTATATGGAAGGATTGTTATTATTCACAAGTGTTTGATTCAGAACATGGCTTATGATTATGTAATATGTTTGATTTTTGCCGTAATGCTCCGTGTCGGACGGAATGCTACGCTTTGTGGGTGAATATGATGCGAATGCTATGATTACGCAAGGATACCAAACCGGGATTCGGATCCCGTTGCTGCGAAGATCTCCGGCCGATCTGCTTGAAATGGACATCCCAGCTGGGATGAGATCATTGGTAGATTTGATGAGATGATATCTGCTCGGGGGGAAAACGGGTCAATGATAGACCTATTACAGTAAATGAGAGACCCAGCTGGGGTTTGCAGAAGCTTTTCGTCACTCTGTTGTGATTCCTTCATGCGTTGCTCTTCTGGACAGAGGCTAAAGCTCTGTGGGGGAGATGGTTCCCTGGATATTGTACTTGGCTGAGGAAGAGGACTGGTTGGCACCTCGGCTGGGAGAAGTAACAAGTGGCAACTCAGCTGGGGAGAAAGCACTTCGGGTGCTAAGACTGAGTGAGTGTTGATTTGTCAGCTCGCAGGGATGAAGCTTACATGCCCCATGTTGCGCTTTGAGTATCTGCAAATCCTGAAAAGACAGAGAAACGCACAAGTAATCCCGAGGTATCCCTTACCGGATTCCATCATAGGAGTTTAGACACTCCCGAGAGTAAGTATATTCCCTGCAAGCACGTATTTTTTAGAAGAAAAACATTTGTATTTATGCAATTAGTTTTTTAGAGACATCAGACATTTTTTGCAAATAAAAATGTACAAGACGAAACGTGACTGAAAATCTGCTTTTATTAATTTGTGTGCCCTGAATTGGCAAGATACAGTCAAAGAAACATATCCCCCGAAATAAGGAGATTGTTACAAATTGAGAAACAAAATGCTGGCAATGTTGACGACGCTTCAAGGAGCTTCCCTTTTGCTATGACTCGTATGACATTTGACGTTCTTCTCGTCTTGCTTTCTGAAGGAGGCTGATTCTGAAAGAAGCTTGATCCTTCTGAAGCTTACCAAGTTGTGAGTGATACAGACGAATTCAGTATGCAGTTGTTCGCTTATTCCCTTATTTTGCATGGATCGCCCTTTCGGGTTTTCAATCCATCGGGATACCCATTTTTGTCTGAGTTGTCCAATGCGGCTTTTCAACTCAGCGGGTGTACATTTTTTGTTTATTTTTCCCTTATTTTTGCCCGAGTCTCTTATTCTGTTTTTGACTCGCCGGGATGCCCTATTTTTGCCTGGACCTACATTCTGTTTTTATGTCCAGCGGGTCATTTTATGCGAAGTATTTTTTAACTGCATCTGAATTCACAGGGGACGGGAAGCCTTCACCATCCATAGTGCTGAGCATCAGTGCTCCACCAGAGAAAACTTTCTTCACTACAAATGGTCCTTCATAGTTCGGGGTCCACTTGCCCCTGTGATCTGTATGAGGAGGGAGGATTCTTTTCAGCACAAGATTTCCTACTTGGTACTCTCGGTGCCTGACTTTCTGATCGAAGGCTCTCTTCATTCTTTTCTGATACAAC
This sequence comes from Lathyrus aphaca, assembly GCA_963966055.1. Lineage (NCBI taxonomy): Eukaryota > Viridiplantae > Streptophyta > Magnoliopsida > Fabales > Fabaceae > Lathyrus > Lathyrus aphaca. The sequence continues at coordinate 164,271,621 of OZ014525.1, read as the reverse complement.
TGCCCATGACAGATTGCTGCCAATCTCTTCTCTTCAATCAGACTCAGTTGTTCGTATCGGGATCGGACCCATTCTGCTTCGTTCAGCTTAACATCCATTAACACCCGTAAGGAGGGTAATTCAACTTCAACAGGTAGGACTGCCTCCATACCATACACAAGTTGATACGGTGTTGCCCCAGTGGATGTTCTGATTGACGTGCGGTACCCATGCAAGGCAAACGGTAGCATCTCATGCCAGTCTTTGTAGGTGACTACCATCTTCTGCACAATCTTCTTGATATTCTTGTTAGCTGCCTCGACAGCGCCATTCATCTTTGGCCTGTAAGGAGAAGAATTGTGGTGCTGGATCTTGAAGTCCCGGCACAGCTCTGCCATCATTTTGTTGTTCAAGTTGGAACCATTGTCAGTAATGATTCGCTCGGGAACTCCGTATCGACAGATGATATCTCTCTTCAGAAATCTGGCTACCACTTGTCTTGTAACGTTTGCATAGGAAGCTGCTTCAACCCACTTGGTGAAATAGTCAATGGCAACCAAGATGAATCTGTGGCCATTCGAAGCAGTCGGCTCGATCTTGCCAATCATGTCAATGCCCCACATAGCAAAGGGCCAGGGTGAAGACATCACATTCAAAGGATTGGGAGGCACATGCACCTTATCCGCATAAATCTGGCATTTATGGCATTTTCTGGCATAGGCACAACAATCGGCATCCATTGTGATCCAGTAATAACCTGATCTTAGCAACTTCTTGGCCATGGCATGCCCTCCTGCATGGGTACCAAAGGATCCTTCGTGCACTTCATGCATTAGCAAGTCTGCTTCTGTTCTATCAACGCATCTGAGGAGTACCATATCAAAGTTTCTCTTATACAGGGAACCATCAGCATTCAGGAAGAAACTACCAGCAAACCTTCTTAATGTCTTCTTATCATTGGAAGATGCCCCAGGTGGGTATGTTTGATCTTCCAAGAAGCTTTTAATGTCGTGGAACCAAGGCTTATCATCTTTAACAACATCTGCTGAGAATACATATGCTGGTCTGTCAAGTCTGGATACTGAAATCCGAGGTACAAAGTTGGCCGCTTGAACTTTGATCATGGATGAAATGGTGGCAAGAGCATCAGCAAATTGATTCTCGTCCCGAGGGATATACTCAAGCTTGGCTGTTGTAAAGAAAGTCAATAACCTCCTTGTATAATCCCTGTAAGGTATCAGATGATCCTGGTGTGTGTACCATTTGTCGTTGGTCTGATTAACTACCAGAGCTGAATCTCCAAATACAGTCAATGTCTTGATCCTGAGGTCAATGGCTTCCTCAAGACCCATAATGCAAGCTTCGTATTCAGCTTCGTTGTTAGTGCAGTTGAAAGTGAGTTTCGCCGAGAAAGGCATGTGAACTCCCTTAGGTGTAATGAGTACTGCACCAACACCACGACCATTCATATTAACAGCCCCATCAAACATCATAGTCCATTCTTCTTTTGGGTCAGGCCCTTCAGTGTGAACAGGCTCTTCATGATCTTTTGCTTTTATGAACATGATGTCTTCATCAGGGAAGTCAAATCTCATAGGCTGGTAATCGTCAATAGGTTGCTCAGCAAGGTAATCAGACAGTACACTGCCCTTGATGGCTTTCTGAGATGTGTACTGGATGTCATATTCTGTGAGGATCATTTGCCATCTTGCAACCCGTCTGGTAAGTGCTGGCTTCTCAAATATGTACTTAACTGGGTCCATCTTCGAGATCAACAAGGTAGTGTGGGTCAACATATACTGTCTCAATCGGCGAGCAGCCCACGCTAAAGCACGGCAAGTTTTCTCGAGCAGTGAATAACGTTGTTCACAGTCGGTAAACTTTTTGCTCAGGTAGTATATTGCATACTCTTTTCGACCAGACTCGTCATGCTGGCCCAGCACACACCCCATTGACTCTTCTAATACTGTCAAGTACATGATTAGAGGTCTTCCTTCAACTGGGGGCATAAGGATGGGAGGCTCTTGTAAGTATTCCTTGATCTTGTCAAAAGCCTTCTGGCAATCTTCGTTCCACCTGACCGTTTGTTCTTTTCTTAGCAGTTTGAACAAAGGTTCACAGGTCGCCGTAAGGTGGGATATGAACCGTGAAATGTAGTTCAACCGACCTAAGAACCCTCGAACTTCTTTTTCTGTCTTCGGTGCAGGCATTTCTTGAATGGCCTTAACTTTATCAGGGTCAACTTCAATCCCTTTCTTGCTCACAATAAAGCCCAACAGCTTACCAGATCGCACCCCGAATGTGCATTTGTTGGGGTTTAACTTCAGTTGGTACTTCCTCATGCGCTTGAATAGCTTTAGCAGATTTACCAAGTGATCTTCTTCTGTGAGGGATTTGGCAATCATGTCATCCACATAACATTCGATTTCTTTGTGGATCATATCGTGGAATAACGTCACCATAGCCCGTTGATATGTTGCACCAGCATTCTTTAGTCCGAATGGCATCACCTTGTAACAGAACGTGCCCCAGGGTGTGATGAAGGTTGTCTTCTCCATGTCTTCAGGTGACATCTTGATCTGATTGTATCCTGAAAATCCGTCCATGAAGGAGAATACCGAGAACTGAGCCGTATTATCCACCAATACATCAATGTGAGGTAATGGGAAGTCATCTTTCGGGCTGGCTCTGTTCAGATCCCGGTAGTCAACACACATTCTTACTTTGCCGTCTTTCTTAGGCACAGGTACTATGTTAGCAACCCACGGTGGATAGCTAGTTACAGCAAGGAACCCGGCGTCCCACTGCTTTTGTACCTCTTCTTTGATCTTCATTGCCATGTCTGGGCGAGTACGGCGCAGTTTCTATTTAACCGGTGGGCATTCTTCTCTTAAAGGCAGCTTGTGCACAACAATGTCGGTGTCCAGCCCTGGCATATCTTGATAAGACCAAGCAAACACGTCCACATATTCCTGAAGCAGGTCAATCAATTGTCTCTTCACTGAGTCTTGTAAACAGGCCCCAATTTTAACTTCTTTTACGTCTTCATCTGTACCAAGATTAATTGTTTCAACCTCCCCCTGATGAGGAGTGATAACCTTTTCCTCTTGTCTCAACAACCTGGCTAGCTCTTCAGGAAGCTCATACTCTTCTTCAACCCCTTCATCAGCTTGATTGATTGGATTGTCAAAGTCATACGAAGTCATAGCCGTGCTGTTGTCGGTGCGGTCTGGAAGGCACTCTCTGCAAGGGTTCAGTTTGTTCATTTTAGTGATTTGATTTTAATCTTGTTTAGAAAAGTGAAATAAGGTTGTCATTTTGAAAACATTGCCATTTATTTTTTTGTACAAAAAGAAAAATGGAAAAACAGTGAGCGGAAAAGAAAAAGACTCATTTGCAAAAGATGTCTGATATTTCATTGATTAATCTTGTTGCACAAAAATTACAGATGGCCCGATTACAAAATGAGTCTTGTCATCTTGGGCAAGATGCAAGACTTGATGCATGCTTTTAAAAATACAGGAAATAATAATTACTCTGCAGGAGTAACTCTTATAATTTCCTGGGAAGACCAGTTTGAGATACTGCTCCCCGGGATCTTTGGACGGATCCAACTCTCCAGGTTGCGGTCGCTTTCATCCTCGTCTTCCAAGTTGTTGACAGCATCAGGGGTGAGCATCCCCCCACTAAAAAAGTTGGGCTCCTTAGCAGCCTCTGCTTGATCTTGTTGAGTTGGTTTGTAACCCAACCCAAATCTATCCTCCTTCTTCTCTACGGGCAACAACATGCCCCAGCCTTGAGCAGTCCCTTCTTCAACAACCTTCCGGGCTTGTTGATAAGATGTCATTGAGGTTCCAGATACAGCGGATGCTTCATTTATGTTCAAGGCCTCAAACCCTTGACTCATAGTTTCGTGGATCTCCCCATCCATCTCAATGTATTTGTATGTAGCCAGATGGCTAACAAAGATATCTTCCTCTCCACAAATAGTAACGACTTGGCCCTCCCACTCGAATTTTAACTTCTGGTGAAGGGTAGACGTAACTGCACCAGCGGCATGAATCCATGGTCTACCCAACAAACAGCTGTAGGCAGGCTGAATGTCCATCACGTAGAAGGTTGTTTTGAAAGTTTGTGGGCCAATTGCTATAGGCAACTCAATTTCTCCCAGAACTGATCTCTTAGAACCGTCAATGGCTCTTACTTCCAAGTTACTGGGACGCAATGCCAATCCTTCATACTCCAGCTTCACAAGGGCTCTTTTAGGTAAAACATTGAGGGATGACCCTGTGTCTACCAGTACATGGGAAAGAACTGCACCCTTACACTCCATGGTAATGTGCAAAGCCTTGTTATGATTGCGGCCTTCCGTAGTCAAATCAGTGTTGGTAAATCCTAGTCCATGACTAGCGTTGACGTTTCCAACCACTGCCTCCAACTGATTGACTGTAATCTCCTCTGGCACATAAGCTGCGTGCAAGACCTTTAGTAGTGCGTTCCGATGAGCCTCGGAGCACATTAGTAATGATAAAATGGAGATCTTGGAAGGTGTCTGGTGAAGATGGTCCACTATCTTGTAATCAATTTTCTTGATGATTCTCATGAATTCATCAACCTCTTGATCAAAAGGTGTCTTCAAAGTTTCTTTAACAATTTGTTCTTCTTGCACCATGCTCTTCCCTTTTGCCTTGGCAGCAGCTTCCGCTTCGGCACTGGGTCTTGGAATTTGCGGGGCAAAGAGACGTCCGCTTCGAGTGAAGCCTCCGCCTCCCCCCACATTGTCTATTTGTGGTGAAGAAGTTGATGATTCAAGAGTGATTTTCTGTCCTTCTCAGTATAGATCGGAGCCGTAATGCCAGGGGATGGCATTACTGCTTTCATAAGGTACTGGCCCAGGCATTGTGATAGTGACTGGACTGATAGCAGCTACAGAAGGGACCATGATAGTACGTGGATCATAGTATATTGTAACTAGTGTTCTGATAGGAGTGGCATTTTGTGAGTTGTAGGCAGAATCATTTGCAGGATCATAATAAATTGTAACCGTTGAGACACTTTCATTATTTGCTGTTGATGTTGTAGGAGATACTGTTGATTGGATGGGTGTTGCTGTTGTAGGAGGTTCTGAATGAAGTGGTGCTGAAGTTGTAGAAGGGATGTTTGTTGATATTTGGCCCGTTGAGGTGACAGATGAAGCACTTGTTGATGAGATTGAAGAGTTGTTTGGAACAATTGTTGTTGCAGTTGTAGAAGACTCGGGAATTGTTGTTAAGGATCTTGCTGGATTTGTAGGAATTGATGTTGTGATTTGAAGCAGGCCACTCTGGATGAGACCATCTATGCCATTTCTCAGGTTATCACACCCATTTACTGAAATGTTGTAATAAGCACATCCTAGCTCGCATCCCGAGAACATTTGACATTCAAGGAGTTGAGCTTTAATCTCTACCAAAGGTGTCCAGATCTGCCCCACACTGGTTATCAAGTAAGACGGCTTATCTTCCTCAATAGCATTGATTCTGGGTCCTCCGTGGTTTGGCATAGGGTTCTTACTGACATTTGGTAGAGGTGCAAAGTTCAGAGCCTTGGAATCCACTAAATCCTGCACCTTCATGTGCAAAGCTCTGCACTTCTCTGTACTGCGGCCAGGTGCATTTGAGTGAAAAGCACATCTGGCGCTGACGTCGTAATTTCTGGGCAGACTGGCAGGATCTGGAGGTGCCAATGTCCTTAGCTCAACCAGGTTGAGTTTCAGGAGTTGTGGCAATAGTGTGGCATAGGGCATAGGGATCGGATCAATCACCCTATTGGCCTGAGATGGTCTCTGTTGAAATGGTCTTTGCTGATTGTTGTTGTTGGTGTTGTTGTTGTTATAATTTCTCTGAGGTGGATATTGAGCTTGTTGCTGGTAGTGGGGTTGTTGTTGAGGTTGGTATGCCGGTTGTGGATGAATTGGAGCGGGAATGGTGACAGCTGCCACAGACCTATGAACATATTGGGGTCTGCCCCTGCTGGTATGGATAGCATTAGTATCACCAGTTCTTCTTGGGCCCACAAAAGGCTTTCTTGGGTTGTTGGAGGAGCTTGCACCGCTGTCAGAAATTTTGCCCATCTTCAATAGGATCTCAATTCTTTCTCCAGCTATAACTACATCCGCAAAGCTGGTAGAAGAAAAGGCAGCTAGCCTGTCAATATATGTCCCTTGGAGGGTGTTCATAAACATGTCTGCCATCTCCCTCTCCGACATAGGTGGCTTGACAGCAGCAGCAAGCTGTCTCCACCTCTGGGCGTACTCCCGGAAGCTTTCTCTGGATGATTGTGACATTCCCATCAGGAGGGTCCTGTTGGGAGCCATATCCAAGTTATGCTGGTATTGTCTAATGAAGGCCTCAGCTAAGTCCTTCCAGCACCTAATGGTTGCTCTAGTCAAATGAGAGTACCATTCCCTTGAAGCTCCTGTTAAGCTATCCACGAAATAAAACATCCATAGCTTTTCATCCATGGTGTATGCCTTCAACCTCCCCAGAAAGGATTGCAAGTGGGTCCGTGGACAGGAAGTCCCGTTGTACTTCTCAAATCACGGTGGTTTAAATTTATGGGGAATCCTGACCTCGTCCACTAAGCCCATGTCCATTACATCAAAACCCAAAGAGTTTTGAGACTCCAAGGACCTTAATTTTTCAGCAATTTCATCCAGCCTTCTGTCATAGGCCTCATCCCCAGCTCCCATCACTGTGAACTGATCTTCCTGGGGGTCTTCTTGCAGCACTCTACCTGTAGTAGCATTCCCTTGTGCATTAGCAGGGATATTGATATCTGGATGAAGGTGGGGTCCAAATACCGGTGGGTTGATATGAGGCTGAACCCTCTCATTGTTGCTTGTCCCACCAGTCCCTAGATGAGGGTCTTCCTGAGTCTGCCTTTCTACTAAAGCCCTCAATCTCTCTTGGCTCCGAGCCAATCCATTCATCACCTCCATAAACTGTGTCATCTGATTCCTCATTTCAAGTCTCTCATTGGCCATTTGAGCCCTGACCTCTGTAAGGTCCTGTTGTACCTGGTCCATCTGTATACCCAGAAGGTTGTTGCGGGTTGGATATCTGTGTGGACGGTTGAGTGGGAACACCCGACGTCGAGCAATAGTTCCTGAACCACAACAGAGTTAGTAACAAAACAAACAAAACCTACAAAACAAGATAAAAGGTTAGTATGTAATGCAGTATGCTTATTTGTTTCCAAGGTATCCGGCTTGGCACTTGGTTTTGACCTTTCCATACCCTTGAGGAAGATGCTGTTGATGTTGCTTGAAGAATTCAGATAAAACAAACCAAAACATATATTACAACCAGGTAAATGATACATAATTTGTTTCTTTTTACAATACATTCCCTCTGAGGGGTCAAAATACAACACAAAAAGTACAATGAAATGAAAACAACAACAAGCAAAAGTCAGACACCAAGACCAAACTCATCCTCCTGAACTTCCTTTAGAAGTGATTCAGTCACAGGATCAGCTGGACGCTCTGTAAGGTTCCTGATAAGGAGATTCCTGGTAGTAACAGCTGCAGTTAGCTTCTTGTGTCGACTCTGGTCCTTTGACCTCTTCACACCAGCTCTAATCTTCAACTCTGAGATCTCTCTCTGGGCTGCTAGCAGGGCTTCCTGTTGCTCTTTTGCACTAGCCTCCAACTGCTCAATCTTGTCCTGAGTCCTCTTATCTTCCTGAGTACGAGCTTCGGTGATCCTGACCCACCTAGCTTGACTCTCCTTCAGATACAAATCAGTCCTGGCCTTCTGGAACTGAGCCTCCTTGCAGGCATTCTTCAAAATCTATTCTCCAGCCCTTGACTTCTTGATGTAATCCTCTGACTTCTCGATCCTGGCCAGATGCTCCACCTTTAGCTTTTCTAACCTCTCGATGTCCAGCTGACCATCACTCCTCTCCCAGAGGGTCTTCTGTAGAGCCTGAGTCAGCTTCTCGTTTCTCTCTTTCAAATTCTCAAACTCCTCTAAGCTGACAGTGGCAGGAGGTGGTGCTGTGGAGGGTCCAGGTATATCTTCCATGGTGAAGGGCATCCCAGAAAATTGGACCCTGGCATGGGACCACTCATAGTACTGTGTTGAGGCCACATTGTTGCATCTTCCCAGAATGGCCATTCCCTTGGTTTGGACATTGTCCCAAGCCCAGGATGCTTGCCTGACAATAGCCAGATTAGTCTTATTCTCACAGTAAAGAGTCTCAGCCAAGTCTTGTGCCTTAGGAGTGTGTACCAATGCATAGCCCAGTTGTCTTTTGAATAGCTGAGGGTTGTAGTTGATGCAACCCTTTACTCCTATCAGGGGTACATTGGTAAACTGCCCACAACTGGTAATGATGTCCCTGCCTTTTGTGCTTTGAGTGCACCACCTGATATCAGCTGCAGTTAAAGCAGTGAGTCTTCTAGCCCAGTTCCTCTGCTGATGAGGATTCAAAAATGCATCAGTCTTGGGCAAGTGTCTGAGCAACCAAGTATGGAACAGGGGAGCACAGCACCTCACCAATCTTCCTCTTTGCTTTTCATTCCTTTGGTGAACAGAGTAGTAGAAATCTCCCAGTAAGGTGGGCACTGGGTTCCTCAGGATAAAAAGATGGATTGCATTCTTGCTAACAAACTTAGGCTCATCTGCAAATAAAATGACCCCATATATGCTAAGGGCCAATAAAGCACAGACTGCCTTCCACTCTCCCAAGGAGGCCTTCAGAATAGCCTGAGAGGTCAAGAAATCCAAATGTAGACCAGAGATTCCAGCCTTGGTAGTCATATTCTGCCCAATCAGAACCGGTTCCAGATGTAATGCCTTTGCTATCTCTTCATTACTGGGAAAAGCCATCTCAGGGCTGAAGGGGACTCCACCCCTGATAGGTACACCAACCAATGATGAATACTCCTATAATAAAGGTCCCAACTGAAAATCCTGAAAGGTGAAGCACCTCAGAGGGGGGTCATAGAACTGTAGACAAGTATGAATCAAGCTTCTCTGGGAAGGATCCAAATCCATAACCACATCAAGGATGCCTCCATAATGTTCTATGAATAGTGGTATATGGTCTGGAGTAATCAGGGCCTGGATCTTCCTGATGCCAGCTAACTCAGGCTGAAAGAAATGATATGAGATGTTGCTCTTATTGGGTGCCATGCTGCTGAAGAAGAGTTGAGACAGATGCTGATAATAGAGAATAGTACTGAAGATGGGCCACTGACAGGCAGATGCTGGTGATAACAGTAGCTGAAGCAGGTAGGTCTATGCAGATGAAGGGGTCAAAACCAAGCCAAAATATAGTATGGACACCCTGAAAAACAAATAAGCAAATGTTAAAATGATGCAATGATGATGTATGCAAATGATATGCAAGGGTTTGTGATCAAGCTGGATCTGATTACTGCTTTGATATAGTTCCATGTATGCTCAAGAAATCCAGATGGAGGTTCATAAGTCCAGTAACCAAGGTGGGGGACTCAAATAAAGAGTCACATGTCCAGGGTTAAAATCACAAGAATTGTCCCAACATGGAGTACTCTTAATCAAAACAAAGTAACAGGGTATGCTGAGGTCAAGGGTACCTGCAAACCTGTAAACAGCCCAACCCCCTCACAGGTGGTGTTCTAAAACAAGGATCCTCAGACTTGGATCAGTTATGAGAAGTGTAAACACTTCTAACCCGGAGGTACAGTGTTTACAATAACCATAAAAGACCCTCCTCTAATTCACCTCAGTTTCTGAAGGTCAAAATAAAGGTTATCCAGACTTAGCAGGCTTCCCAGATAGCCCTAGCACTACAGGAAATCTGTAGCACAGAGTTCTCAAGAAGAAACCCATATCTGAACCGTGTTTCATATTCCCGCACTAGATCGAAATGGAATGGGAAAGAACATGAACCACTCTAGCCTAGGTGTCACTCAGGTCCCAGGTATAGGACCTCAACTCTCAATAGAACCCCACCCACCAAAGCAAAACCAGATCCAGCCAGAACAGTATGACAGTATGATATATGTGAAGCTATAAAGAAAGCAGTAAACAAACTGTACATAAAGCAATAAATAAAATATACAAGCACAAATAGCACATAACACCCCAGTAAACACAAATCAATCAAGCGCTAGGAGGAACCCACAAAAAGAACCAGAAGCCCTGGTTACAATATAAGGGTCCCCAGCAGAGTCGCCAAGCTGTCGCTCCCACCAGATGAAGCCGGGTCAAATGGGGTACAGACGCGAACGGTCGGCGAAAGGATGATGCGAGGACACACAGGAGTGAACTCACAGGGAATGAAAAGAGTCGCCAGCTAGGCATTTTTATCCCGGAGGAAAGGCAATGTTGCATAGACCTAGAAAAGAGATGGATAAGACGGTTGCGAACCAGAGAGACTGAGAAAGGGGGTTGGTTACAACCTGGGAAGGTATTAGCACCCAGATTGTCCGCCGTACTCGACGGGATCCACGCTTAAAAGATTTGTGTTTTAAAGGGGTAGTGTCAGTGCAGTTTGTGTATAAAAGAGCTGGGAAAGGATGTACAAGTGTCAGTGTAAGAGGAGTGAAGTGTATAATATACAGTGTCAGTGTAGGAACAAGAGTGAAATGCTCAAGATCAGGAGGCTAAAAGAATAAAGCTGGAGGAGGGGGAATATACAGAGACTTTTGTTCGATAACTGTTAAGTTATGCCTACGTATCCTCTCGTGCAATGAGGAAGTCAGAACACCGTAGTTCGACCCAAAGAGACTGAAAGATGAGTTGACTTGTGAACTGCTTACTTGTCTATGCTCAAGTGTATGACCTGTCTGGCTCAGGTGCAAACTGTCTTGCATTAGACGGAAGAAGTGAGTTCTCGTTTGTGAATGAAGGTGATGAGAAAAGAATCCCGAAGGAGACGATTATTGTTTGTTTTTGTGTTTTCAGTCTTTTATTGCTTTTTGGAGTTTGTCATAAGTTAATGAGCTTAAGCCTAGACCAATGGATTTAGTAAACTCATCACATCTTCCCTCTGATTAGGGGTGATGAGAATACCTTAAGTGTGAAGTCAGCTTCTCACACTTAATCACCATGATGTAGGATTAAGATCATTAACCTACTTGTGATTATTTAGATGTTTTTGTTGTTTTTGTTTAGTGTTAAGTAATGAGATTAAGCCATAATCAGGGATTAAACAGACTCATTACACCATCCTAATAGAAGGATAATAGATGATAATGTTTAAGCTGAGGAAAGCTCCTCAACTTAATCCATGATTAGGGATTAAACTCATGACAAAACAAAACCTTTATTAAGTGTATTTTAGTTAATGATAAGATGATGAAGTGTTTTTTAGGGTTTGTAAGACAACTTGAGGGGGACTTGTCCATTAACATTAGGGTTAGTCCTTCTTAACCAATTAAGGAAGAATTAGAACCCTAATGCAAGGCCCAAGTTACAAGCTTGATGTCTTGATGATTATTAAGTGAATTGATTAAAGGAGTTAAACACATTAAGGGTTTACCACTTAGGATTAAAGTTATACACTCCATCCTAATAGAAGGATGCAGGCATAAGCTTAATCACAAAGCCTTAAAGCCTTTAGGGTTTAGTCCCTGATTATGAGGTGAGAAGAGAAGACTCAAAGAGACACAAAGGTAAAACTAAGTGGGGAGACTAATCAAAGCCCTAATCATTGTCATGCTTGGTTGTTCCTAAGGTTTGTGAGGTTAACAAGAAAAATCTTCAATGGAACCACCAGGAAGCAGATGAAAGGATCAGGAGAAGCAAAGTAACTTGCTTCAATTAGGAAGACAAGTCACTTGAGGAAAGAAATTGAGAAGAAGAAGAAAGAGCAAGCTCAATCTCAAACACAAAGTAAAATGCAGCAATGATGCATAAGAGAGATGAAAAGAAATTGTGAGAAGTGAAGGCAAATTCACTTCTTAAAGTAACTTACCACATGAAAAGTTAGTGAAAGAAATGCAATGCAATGCAAAATGAGATGAAATGGCATGATGCAAATCAAAATCAGAAGCATGTGTGTGATGATAATTGTGCTATGATATGCTACAAACATGAAACAAGGCATGGGGATGATCATATGAGCATATGGGTGCAAGAGAAGCATGCTTAGAACCATGGACATACATGAAGAGTTATGGGATGCAAATGACATACAACATGGCAAATACATGATGCAATGATCAAACATGCTTTTAATATGTCTTAAGATGTCCAATGAATCAAATGGATGCATACAATGCAATGGAAAGTCATGGTATGAATGCAAATACAAGATGAATGCAAAAGGAAGCCCAAATTAGGGTTTATGATAAATGCATCAAACAAAAACCAAAATCAGAAGCAAACATCAAGATAAAAAATTGAAAATGCATTCAAAGCAACCCTAAACCTACACAAACTCACTGCCCAAAGGAGAGGTTCCAACTCTTAACCTAATTAGGGTTATGAATTTCCTAAGATCTCTAGGGTTTTAGGGTACCTTAACAAGAAAAATGCCAAACAAATTGAAAATGAAAGATCAAATCATGCCAATTTAATCTCACAAACTACATGCTAAACAAAATGCAATGCAAAAAGAATCAAAGTCCAACTCTCACTGGTTAGGCAGAAATGATTTTTTGAAGTTTGGATCAAAATAATGCCTTGAAATGATTTTAATTCCATGAAAAATTCTGAAAAGACATCAAGATCAAAAAAGAAATTTGGTTTGAGGGTTGGACAATGTTTCTAAATGATTATGAAGGTTTCATGAATTTTTTGGTGATTTTTAAATACCTAAAAGTATTTTTAATTAATTAATTCTCATTAATTAATTAAAAATAAACTTTTAAATGATTTAAAAATATTTTTTAATGCAAAAAATAAAAATAAAAATGTTTTTGGTTTCTGAAAATTAATAAAAGTTTATACAAAAATTTTCAGAATTTTTAAAAAGGTTTTGCTATTTTAAATTAAATGGACAAATTAAATGAATAAAAAAGAAAATAAAAATGAATTAATGAGAAGTATGCTGAATGAGAGGCCAGGATTGAATCTGGGGAGGGATTTGTTGACTGCGCGCGCAATCTAAAGGCTGACATTCAAACTGAGTTAAATCCTATTTTAATTATTTAAACTGGATTAATTATGATAATGACGTGGATTAGGGCTAAGTGAATTGATCTGGGCCATTGAGCACGCGCGGGAGTGGACTAAGTCAGCTCATCCAACGCTCACAATTCAAACTGGCATTAATTACAGGGATTAGCCCTAATTATTTTCAGGTGGCCGGAGAAGACCTCCGGTCGTCTTCTCCGGTGGGACTCCCACCTGAAAATCCCTAAAACCCTCAAAACTTCATGAAAACGAAAACTAACTATCCAGAAATCATCCCCATGCCAAACTAAATCAAAACCCCCATTCAAACATCATTTATTCTTCATCAATCAAACGAATCGAAGCCAAACATTTTTAGGTCAGAAAAGTTTCAGAACAAGATTAAATACTCATTTCTCAACCATTTTCAAAACTAAGAACATCAGAGTGATCAGCAAAGCATGAGGAACAACTTAGAAACTTAAAAATCCATTTCTAGAAAAAAAGTTCTTGATATACCTGAGCTTTGAGCTTTCTCAGCTTGCAACTTTCTGACCCTCTCTCTTCGTGCAAACTACTCCTCTTGGTCCCCTGATGAAGTCCTGATGCTTAGAAGAAGTTTGTAGTGGCTGGTTTGGAAAATGGCAGAGGTTCTTCTCAAGGTGAGGTGAGAATCGTATTTGTGATTCTGGGAGTTTAAAGCAATGGTGATGGGTGCTTTGTGACCAGGAAGGTGTGTTGAGTTGATCTGTGAAGTTAGCTTGTGTGTTTGTGACTTGTGCAAGCAGTTTCGAAAGCTTTTGCACAAGGGGTGGAAAATGAGAATGCTGAGTTGTGGTGTGTTTCAGGCTTGCTCTCTTGTTTCTTTGGCTTGCATTTGGCTTGTATAAACTATTGGGATTGGTCAGAAGATGTGATGTGTGCTTTATTGATTGGTATGGGTCCTTTTGCCAAAATGTCAAAGTTGTGTAAGAGAGGTATGGGCTACTTTCTAGCCAAGTACAAAGAGTGTGTTCTGCGCAGCATGATGTGTGGAAAGGCCTAGGATGGTTCAGCAAGCTAGCAAGCAAGTGGATGATAAACTATGATGAGTTTTGCAACTTGCCTTACTTTTGATTTTTGTGAAATATCTTGATCCATAGGCCACAAAAGTGAGAAGTTTCTTGGCCCATTCTGATTTTTAGGTCTTGCATGATCATGTTGTGAAGTTTAGAAATGCATTTGATGACTTAATTTGCCTTGAGTAGTGAATTTGCAACTTTGCCTCTTTGGTGCATAACTTGAAATTTTGTGATTTTTGCCAACTTTGACAAGCCATAACTTTTGATCCAAAATGAATTAGGTCATGTTCTTGTACTTTTTGAAAAGGGAATGATCCATTCTACAACTTTCATGACCAAAGTTTTTCCATTTGAAGCTTTTTTGAGTCAAAAAGTAAAGGTTGAAAAAGTTGCCTACAATGGTAATTTCATTAAAAGTCAAACGTGCCCAAAAAGTCAACTTTGCAAAAGACTTGAAATTCTTGAATTTTGTGAACTTCTAACATCTTCCATGATCAAATAAAGATCATATACAATCAAAATGATGAAGAATGCCCTTTGGTTGGGTCATTGAGGGCCTCAGATGCCCTGATTTTGCACTGACTTGCTTGAAAAGTCAACTCTTGATCAGATGACTTCCCCATGGAATTTCTTCATGAAAATTGATATGCATACTCCCTATACCATATAGAAACCAATAGAAACAAGAATGACCAAAAAAATTGGAGTTATGGCCTTTGAAACCAAAACCCTAATTCTAGGTCATCAGTGCAGTTAAACCTGGCTCTGCATCCATACCATTCTCAGTTCTTGTGATTCTTTAACATTCTTGACTTTGAGAGGATATAATATGATGCTTGAACACACATAGACCCCTTTGGAGTGATTGATGACCTTTGGAGTGGCTCAAGAAGCTCTTGGATTGCTCAGATCACAAACCCTAGATGCAGATGACTTTGAACCAATGCAATGAATCAAAAATGTGATATGAGATGGTATGATTGAGTTTATGCATATGAAATGATCACAAGCCATGGTGTGAATGGGTGAGGGCAAATTTGGGGTGTTTACATCTGCCCCTATTCAAACATGAGTTAGTTGTGCAGGATGTAAGCAACGGCTTAACAGGCAAACAAGATAACTTGTGGTTGAATACTAAAGACAGTCCAAAATTTGCACTCACAGAATGAAGAAGAAAAGGGATATAGAATGTAAAGGAAAATAAAGTATATTGTAAAGTGTGGGCGACGGAGGACGACCGTCGAGCAGAGGACGACTGCTGGGTAAAGAGTCATGACGGGGACGGCCGACATGCTGGAAAAGTGTGAAAAATAAAGCAATGACGGGGACGGCCGACATGCTGGGGATAAAGCGGGTTATGATGGGGACGGCCATCAAGTAAAAATATAATATTCTCTGGGGATTAATGAAAAATGATGGGGACGGCCATCAGATTCACAAAGTAAGGTAACCAACGATGGGGACGGCCATCGGGCTAAACTGATGAAGGACGATCATCAGGAAAAGGAAAAGGGACCACGACGTGGACGACCATCGGGTTAAAGAATAAATGAAATAAACAGATGATGAGGGACGGTCATCAAAGGTGAAGGACGATCACCTAGCAGGGGACGGCTTCTCTGTCGGGGATAAGATGAGGGACGGTCATCTAAGGTGAAGGACGATCACCTTGCAGGGTACGGCTGCCGAAAATATCGCGACATAGGACGAATGCCGGATAAAAGGTCAACGATGGGGACGGCCATCGGACGAGCATGATGAAGGACGATCATCAAGAGGTGGAGGACGACCACCTAGCAGGGGACGGCTGCTCTCAAGGTTTGTCATGACATAGGACGAATGCCAGATAACCAAAATCAACTATGGGGACGGCCATTGGATAACATGATGAAGGACGATCATCAAAAGGTGGAGGACGACCACCTAGCAGGGGACGGATGCTAAATATCACGACATAGGACGAATGTCGGATAAAAGGATCAACGATGGGGACGGCCATCGGATGAGCATGATGGAGGACGACCATCAAGAGGTGGAGGACGACCACCCAGCAGGGGACGGCTGCTCTCAAGGTTTCTCATGACATAGGACGAATGTCAGATAAAAAGAAAATTGCTTTGTTGGCGATCTACTGGGGAATGGTAAACACGGACGAGTGTTTACATCCAAGAAATAAAGGTATAAGTGTTTTGACGTTGTGTATAGATTAAAGATGCGGACGAGCATCCCTAAAATTATGATACGGACGAGTATCGGGTAGAAACAAATACTGACACGTGCTCAGAGATGATGATACGGACGAGTATCAACTGGTTAACAAGGAACATGGACGAGTGTTGAATCTGAGGGGACTCTTCTGGGGAACAGTAGACACGGATGAGTGTCTATATTCAAGAAGACAAGAGTGTTTGACACGGTGTATGGATTAAAGATGCGGACGAGCATCCTTAAGACTATGATACGGACGAGTATCAGGTAGAAACAAACGCTTGACGCATGCTCTGAGATGATGGTACAGACGAGTACCAACTGGTTAACAAAGAACACGGACGAGTGTCCAATATGTGGGGAATTAAGTAGTATATACAAGATACGGACGAGTATCTGCATAAGTGTGAGTGGTGTATAGATGAGTGTTCAATCTGCTGGGGAGAGTGACACGGACGAGTGTCGAGAAGAGGAAAGTATAGTATAAACGAATATGTGATATACAAAGTGTTTAGGTTACTGTGCTGGGGAAAGTGACACGGACGAGTGTCAAGAAAGTTGTATATATATAGGAATCTGTGAGTGCAAAGGGGACGCTTTGGCTTTCTGCTGGGGGTATGACACGGACGGGTGCCACAAGGAGTATATACTGGTGTTTGGGCATGTAAGGTAACTGTGTTTGCTGGGGAATCTGGGGGGTATTCTGTATATGGAAGGATTGTTATTATTCACAAGTGTTTGATTCAGAACATGGCTTATGATTATGTAATATGTTTGATTTTTGCCGTAATGCTCCGTGTCGGACGGAATGCTACGCTTTGTGGGTGAATATGATGCGAATGCTATGATTACGCAAGGATACCAAACCGGGATTCGGATCCCGTTGCTGCGAAGATCTCCGGCCGATCTGCTTGAAATGGACATCCCAGCTGGGGATGAGATCATTGGTAGATTTGATGAGATGATATCTGCTCGGGGGGAAAACGGGTCAATGATAGACCTATTCCAGTAAATGAGAGACCCAGCTGGGGTTTGCAGAAGCTTTTCGTCACTCTGTTGTGATTCCTTCATGCGTTGCTCTTCTGGACAGAGGCTAAAGCTCTGTGGGGGAGATGGTTCCCTGGCTATTGTACTTGGCTGAGGAAGAGGACTGGTTGGCACCTCTTCTTCACCAGCTGCCATGACACGGGCCGTGTTGTACAACACGGGCACCCGTGTCACAACCTTGACTTCTTCTTTTTCTTTGCCAATCTTAGTCTCTTCTGGTATTCACAACACGGGCCGTGTTGTACAACACTGGCACCCGTGTTATGCCTCTGAAATACCATTTTCTATCATTTTTTAATGCTTGGATCATCTCTCGGACGCCTCGAACAACCGATTACATATTTACCTGAAACACAACAAAGAAAACGACCACATAACCCATTCCACTAATAAAAACAAAGTAAAACGATTAAAACTAACTTGCACGCAATAATGAGAAAACTATGACAAAACATGAACGAGATACTACAAACAAACCAAATTAGACTCAAAAGATACTGAAAACCGGCTTGAACATTACCACTAAATATCACTGATCAAACTCCCCCAAACTTGAATTCTTGCTTGCCCTCAAGCAAAAATCCTGTATTTACACCTTAAAAACTAGCAAGATGAATTATGATACTCATACATGGATCCTTCATTCCAATTCACCCAATGAGTTCTTTTTGGTACTTTTCTCTCAGTATAGATATCACACAAACACTACACCGTGGAAAACCACGGATCTGAATCTCCTTTTCGGTAACCTCTCCGACTATGCTTCGTGCTTAAGTCTTATTTTTTCGATTTTCAACCCTTTTCATTCGGACAATCACTTTTAAGGCTTTTAATGATTTTCACTATGTGTACAAGATTGATCCCCTTTTTTTTTAATTGTTGGCACCGATTTTTCTTTGTCCCTTAGGGAAACATTTATGTTCAACCGCCGTTAGGTTGAATAACCTTGTGAGGGTTACCCAACTTAGAAGGATCGATCGTTCTAATGTTTTTATTCATTTTTTTTCGGTGCCTTCAAGCCTTTTTCTCTTTTGGATCAACTTTGTACACACAATTATTATAGATAAAGCCAGATATATCAATAGAAACTACTTCGGGTTTACTTCTCAGATCAAAGTACCATGGCACGAATCTACATGTCGAACTCGTTCCTAATTCCGAAGACTCAGTGTGTTCATGTGGTACCTATACATCAAAATTTTCCATATTTTCTCATTGGGTTTCTTTTCACTCACATCCTATATACTTTCTCATAATTCACTTGCAACACACAACAGGTTAACTCAGGGGTGCTTTTTCAGATAACACATAGCTATAATCTTCAAGCCGACACTACGATACTATTAAAAATAAACAAAGATTAAAATAAAACAAACGAAAACATGAAAACTAAACCCCCCCACACTTGAACTCAACAGTGTCCTCACTGTTGAAGAACCAATGTCGGAGGGGACTCACAATTATCACTGCTCGGGAGGAAATCCATGAAGCTTCATCTGCTGCATCCATGCATGCAGCTCATCGATTAGGTCCCCTTGCCGGGTTTGCTCTCTGATCATTTCGTCCCATTGGTCCTTGGACACATTCCACTGACCAGTTGCTTGGTTAGATGAACCACCTGCAGTTTGCACCGGGACCTCTTCAGCTTGGTTCCCTTCATCCTCCTCATCTGAAAAATACTCATCAAACTGATTGGAACCACCCTACATAGGGTCCTCATACATCCAGTTAGCTCTATTGTCTATAGTAATCATATTAGGCGCAGGTAAGGAAATCAAATGCTTGTTACGAGTCATCACAGCATAATAATTATGAGCGGTTTTAATCATACCTTGGTTGATCAATGTTTCAAGATCAATTTTGGTCTTACCTGCCACTGCAGGCACTTCAAGCAACCTCTCATTATACCCAAGATGCTCAGCAATCTGCGTAATCATCCCTCTAACAGAAATCTCACCCGAAGCAGCATTGGCTACCCGCTTCAGGTGGTCAGCTGCGAAGGCCGCAACGTTGATCAACTTACGCCTTACCAACTTTGCATACTTGGCTTGATGCTCCGGGTCCTCATACAAAATGCCATGAGCATTCGGCATTCGGTGTGCTCTCTTACGAGGACGAGAAGATTCAGCAACATTCTTACCTGTATCCCTTCGAGGAGGCATTGTTCTCACCTGCACAAATGAAGCACACGAAAAAAAATTGAAATATTAGAGAAATCGGTCACCGTAGAAGTGACAAGAGAGGGATGGGGAACAATTTTTGTGAACGGGGTAGTTGGTTTCGGTGAGTGGGTGCTTGAGAAAATGGAGGTTTTGTGAAGGATAAAAATGGGGTTAGGGTTTTTTGAGAGAGAATGGAGGTTGGAGAAGATGAAGGATAAAGATAATTGCTTGGTTAATGAGCACTAATTAGAAGTTATGAAAATAAACACGTGGGGCCCACAGAATTAAGTTGGGAAACTTAAAAAAAATTTGAAATTTCAGCTTCCCGCATGCGCAACACGGGTCGTGTTGTCCAACACGGGCACCCGTGTTGCCTCCCTGGTTGTTCCAACTATTTCACTTCATAATGCCTCTCCTTCAGTACTTGCAACACGGACCGTGTTGCACCCCTGGTTTCCTTCTTAAACTTCCCTGGAAAAAACAACTTCCAGACATTGCAACACGGGCCGTGTTGCACAACACGGGCACCCGTGTTGCCTCCCTGGTTTCTCTTCAAAGCCTCACACAAAAAAAAACACATTCTTCTGCACTATGCAACACGGGCCGTGTTGCACAACACGGGCACCCGTGTTGCACCCCTGATTTTCAGTTTTTCTTGATTTTCTGATCATGGTTGCCCGACTTCAAACCTGGTTCTTTCCTTCTTATATCAGTGATATACAAAACCTACAAAACAGAAACAAACAAAAGTAAGAATGAAAAACTCGTGGGTTGCCTCCCACGTAGCGCTGCGTTTAACGTCGCATGGCTCGACGGTCCGTCGTACTACTGAGTAAGACGAGTGACATGCACATCACCAGTGGTCTGGCCTTTGAAATAATGCTTTAATCTCTGCCCGTTCACTTTAAAAATATCTCCATTGGTCTGATTTTTAATCTCAATGGCTCTGTGAGGAAATACCTTGTGAACTACAAAAGGTCCCGACCATTTAGACCTTAATTTGCCTGGGAATAGCTTCAGCCTTGAATTGTACAGAAGGACCATTTGTCCTTCCCAAAACTCTTTTCTTTGAATCCTTTTATTATGCCATTTTTTCGTTTGCTCTTTGTAAACTTTGGCATTCTCATACGCCCGATTCCTGAATTCTTCTAACTCATGAAGTTGAAGAATCCTCGAACTTCCAACTTTTGACAAATCCATATTAAGATACTTAGACGCCCAAAAAGCTTTATGTTCAAGTTCCAAAGGTAGGTGACATGCCTTTCCGTAAACCAGTTGATATGGTGACATACCGATAGGCGTTTTAAAAGCCGTTCGGTAAGCCCATAAAGCGTCATCCAACTTAATAGACCAATCCTTCCTGGATGAATTCACTGTCTTTTCCAAGATTTGTTTCAGTTGTCTATTGGACACCTCAACTTGGCCGCTCGTTTGGGGGTGGTATGGAGTAGCTATCCGGTGTTTAACATTGTACTTTTGCAGCAGCTTCTCCATAAGGTGATTCAAGAAATGTGTCCCTTCGTCGCTTATTAATGCTCTCGGGACACCGAACCTTGCGAAGATGTTCTCTTTTAAGAATCTCACCACAACCTTAGCATCATTGGTGGGTAATGTAACAGCCTCCACCCATTTGGACACATAATCCACTGCCACCAAAATATAGTTTTTCCCGAACGATGGTGGAAACGGCCCCATGAAGTCTATCCCCCATACATCGAATAACTCAACCTCGAGCATAGAGTTTTGGGGCATCTGGTTTCTTTTTGATATATTCCCAGTCCTCTGACATCTGTCACACTCTTTCACTACCTCTTGAGCATCCTTAAATAAAGATGGTCAGTAAAGTCCTGATTGTAGGACTTTAGCAGCTGTTCGATCACCACTGAAATGTCCACCATACTCAGAGTCGTGACATGCTTTCAGCATATCTTTTTGTTCTTCTTCAGGTACACATCTTCTCACAAGGCCATCCATCCCTCTTTTATAGAGAAACGGATCGTCCCATAAATAAAACCTACAGTCATGAACAAACTTTTTTTTCTTGTTAGAATCAAAATCGTCGGGTATAATACCGCCAACGAGGTAGTTTGCATAATCTGCAAACCAAGGCACCCCAATAACAGCTAGGATGTGTTCGTCAGCGAACTCATCCTTTATAGGGTGTTGCTCTTCCGTCTCCTCAATTAGTGACATCCGAGAAAGATGATCTGCAACAGTGTTTTCACACCCTTTCTTGTCACGGATCTCCACATCAAATTCCTGGAGGAGTAAAATCCACCTCAACAACCTGGGCTTTGAATCCTGCTTAGCAAAAAGATATTTCAAAGCAGCATGGTCAGTATAAACAATCACTTTTGAACCCAACAGATATTGCCTGAATTTATCGAAGGCATACACAACTGCTAGCAACTCCTTCTCGGTAGTTGCATAGTTTATCTGTGCAGGGTTCAAAACATGACTAGCATAGTAAATCACATGAAGCAATTTTCCTCTTCGCTGTCCAAGAACAGCCCCCACCGCAATGTCACTAGCATCGCACATAATTTCAAAGGGTAGGGACCAATCAGGGGCAATAACAATAGGTGCAGACACTAATTCTTTTTTTAAGTGTTTCAAAAGCGTTGATGCATTCCTTATTGAAAACAAAAGCCTTATCTTTAACCAACAGAGTAGTTAAAGGTTTGGCTATCTTCGAGAAATCTCTTATGAACCTGCGGTAAAATCCCGCATGTCCCAAAAAGCTTCTTATGCCCTTTTCGTTGATTGGCGGAGGTAACTTAGAGATCACTTCCACTTTGGCTTGATCAACTTCGATCCCTTTTTGTGAGATCTTGTGACCAAGAACAATGCCTTCTCGCACCATGAAATGGCATTTTTCCCAGTTCAATATTAAGTTGCTTTCTTGACATCGCTGCAAAACAAGTGAAAGGTTAGATAAACAATGATCAAATGAGGATCCGAACACGGAGAAATCGTCCATGAACACTTCCATGTGTTTTTCTAGCATATCCGCAAAAATGGATGTCATGCATCTTTGGAATGTAGCGGGGGCATTACATAGCCCAAATGGAATCCTTCTATAACCAAAAATGCCATAGGGGCATGTAAACGCCGTTTTCTCTTGGTCTTCCGGTGCAACAGCAATTTGATTGTACCCGGAATAACCATCAATAAAACAATAGTAATCATGTCCCGCTAGTCTTTCCAACATTTGGTCAATGAATGGCAACGGAAAATGGTCCTTTCTCGTAGCCAAATTCAATCTTCTATAATCAATGCACACTCTACACCCAGTAACAGTTCTAGTAGGAATCAACTCATTCTTTTCATTTGTTATAACAGTTGTTCCCCCCTTTTTGGGCACCACATGCACCGGACTAACCCAAGCACTATCGGATATAGGATAAATTAATCCCGCATCCAATAGCTTAACAACTTCTTTTCGCACTACTTCCTTCATCACCGGATTCAATCTCCTTTGTGGTTGCACAACCGGTTTGTGATCTTCTTCCATAAGTATTTTATGCATACACACCGTGGGACTTATACCTTTAAGGTCTTCAATCTTCCACCCAATTGCTCCCTTGAATTTTTTAAGAACTTCAAGTAACTTGCCTTCTTGCATGTCTTTCAAATTAGCGCTAATAATAGCGGGACATTTTTCTTCCGTGTCAAGAAAGACATATTTGAGATTCTCGGGAAGTTGCTTCAATTCAGATATTTTCGGCTTGTCTTTGCCTTCATCAACCGTTATAGGCTGTCGCAACTCTTCCCACCGGTGCATTCTAACTCTTTTAAAGATAGGTTGAGTTTCAAGCATAGCTACCACTTCCATATCATTATCTCCAACTTACTTATCACCTTCAAAAATGGACATACTCAGCACCCTCTCTAAAGGTAATTTGGATACACTTTCTAAATGCTCACTAGCTTCCATTTGTTCTAACACTTGTATGTTACTACTAGTGCCCACATCATCTTTATACTTCAAAGTGTTCCTAACATCAATTTTCAACTCTTCATCATACACCTTCAACGTTAGTGTTCCACCTTCCATGTCTATCATTACTCTCCCGGTTTCTAGGAAAGGTCTTCCCAAAATCAAGGGGATTTCTTCATCTTCAGGCATTTCAAGGATCACAAAGTCAACCGGGAACACAAATTTGTCCACTCTAACCAAGACATCATGGACAACTCCATACGGCCGCTTCACAGAATGGTCCGCAAATTGGAGAGTCATCCTAGTGTCTTGAACAGCACCAATACCCAACTTTTTGTAGATGGATAGAGGCATTAAACTGATGCTCGCTCCCAAGTCAATGAGAGCTCTCTTGAACGATCGGTCACCGATAGTGCAAGGAATGGTGACAGCTCCTCTATCTTTTTTCTTCACCGGAATCTTTAGTCCCTGCAAAATAGCACTACAAGTTTCGGTTAGAATAATAGGTTCAGCTCCCATAGTCCTCGTTTTAGCAATTGTATCTTTCATGAACTTGGCATAAGTGGGCATTTGTTCAAGAGCTTCAAGCAATGGGATATTCAACTCCAGCTTTTTGAACAAGTCAAGAAATTTCTCAAAATTCTTCTCTTGCCGCCCTTTCTTCTTGTTTCTTGTAGGATATGGAAGTTTGACCACCGGTTTCGGTTCAACCGCTTTTTCTTTGATGACCGGTGCTGGCGTAACATCTTTTTCGTTGCCAACCTCTTCATTTTCTTTGATTTCAAGCTCAACCTCAATCAATTGACTTTCAACTTCAGAATTTTCTTGAACCTCTTCACTAACTTTACCTCTTCGCGTTGTGACTGCATTGACTTTGTGATTATCTCTAGGATTTGTTACAGTAGCACTAGGAAGAGTCCCTGGAGTTTGTGGAATGGCAAGGTGTTGACAATTGTGAGCTGCCATCTTTTCAATGGCAATCTCCCAATCAGCTTTTCTTGACACTGGAGGCTGATAAGGTTGTTGTTGGGGCTGATACTGTTGTTGGCCTTGAACCGGTTTTTGGATGTTCCCTTGATGATCTTTCCAAGAGAAATTTGGGTGATTTTTCCACCCCGGATTATATGTATTGGCATAAGGATTGTTCTGCCTCAACATATTAATCTGCTCAACCTGCTCTTGAGTTGCCAAACAGTGCATGGCAAAGTGAGGACCACAACATATCTCTCAAATCACCGCTTGAACGGGTACAACCTGAGCAACTGTGTGAGTTCCCAGATTCATCTTCTTTAACCTTCTTTCAACTTCTACGGCAATTTGATCTTCCATTTTTACAACCTGCTCTGTCAGCTTAAGATCGATTTTCCCGTCTGGTTGATTCACGGTGCGATCATATAACTCTAGGTGTTCATTGGCAGCAATAACTTCTATGATTCTTTTAATACCTGTGGCTGTTGAAAAGTTTGTTGAGCCACCTGCAGCAGTATCAATAAGTTGCTTTGTCTTGAGTCGCAACCCATTCACAAAGTTTTGCATCTGCTCTGTTGCGTCCATGTTATGAGTAGGACACGAAGTCAAACACCTTTTGAATCGTTTATAAGCATCTCCAAGTGATTCACCCTCTTTTTGTTTAAAATTGACTATATCGTATCTTTTCCGGATGAACACTGAAGCAGGAAAGTATTCGTTTAGGAAAGTTGTTTCCATCTCTTGCCATGTTGTGATACTTGCTGCGGGAAGAGAATAGAACCACTCTTCAGCATCGTCAGTAAGTGTGAATGGAAACATCACCAGTCGTTTTGCCTCCTCTGAATGACCTTCGATCTTCAAAGAAGTTGTGGTAGTAAGAAATCTATGTAGATGTTTATTTGCATCCTCATTAATTCTTCCGGAGAAAGGCTTTCTCTCTAATTGGCGGATAGTAGATGGATGCAACTGGAAGTGTGCTACATTCACCGGTTGATTAACAATCGTCATCCTGTTAGGTTGAGCATTTTCCCCTCCGTAATCACCTAAGAGTCTCTCTGCAGCAGGTTGATTCCCTGCCATGTCGTTGAACTCTGGGTCAGTTTCTCTGTCTGAATCAGTGTCACTGTGCTCCGAGTGAACAGATATATAGTCCTCAGTTTCCTGATACGGGACACTCGAACCAGTCTTAGCCAGACTATCAATTCTTGCCTTGCGGCGTCTCTCGTGCAAAGCTCTTTCTGGTTCTGTGTCAAAAGAAAATTTAGCTGAGGCCTGACCTCGCATAAGCAGTTAGACACGAGTTAGAAAACAAAATTTCAATAACACTAAAATGATATACAGAGAGAAAAGTAAAATTTTAGTCGCAGAGCAACAAAATTCCAATTGATATAACACAAACAACTTAATTCTTTGGCAGTCCCCGGCAACGGCGCCAAAAACTTGATCGGGAAAATAGCAAGTGTACTATTTTTACCGATGTAGTAATAGAAGGGATTAACCCCAAATATCGATCTCAAGGACTGCGTACTAAAATAAGCTCTTAGTGATTAATCTCAATTGGACAAAATTCATAGTTTAAAGGTTTGAAATTAAATTATATAAACTAAAGAGAATAAAACGTATACTAAAACCAATAAGTTCACTAATATGAAAGTAATGCCAGGGACGGTGTATGATTCGCAGTGCAATGACTCAAGTGTATCTTAATTTTAGAGATATGCTTTAGAAAGTGTCTTTCCTAAGTTTATAATGTTTTTCCAAAATTCCTTTAAAGAAAAACCTTTGGTATTCTTCATTGACCGTGATTCCTCAATGGTCAAAGAAAAATATCAAGCAATAATTCTGACATAAAAAGGTTCTCACAAAAATATCCCAATTCCTCAGTAATATTTTTCGCGATAAAATTATGCAACAAGGTTAGGATGGTTGGTCAGACCAATTCCTAACCACGATCAATTATCTCATTTTCCAATAACGATAAAGCATTAAGGACGTTGCAATAAAATAAAGAAACGAAACTAAAAACATAATCCCAAATTGAAGAATTCAAAAAGTCATTACATAAAGCAAATCAGGGACACCCCCCTGGCATTGGGGGGTTTAGCCACTCATGTTCATACTGGAAATAAAAACAGAGCAAGAAAATTGAGACATTACAATTAACGTCGGATTTGTTGGATCGTCAATCGCTTCCGCTCTTGATCAATCCTTCTTCCCCCGTATCCGTTCAATCCCAAAATCCCCAAATCAAAAAGTCCTTTCTAACAGTAATAATTGTCAAATATAAATCAGTCTTCAAAAGCACCGCGAAATGTCAGGAATACCCTTGAAGCAACAAAACATAAGATTTCTCTCTGGTCTTCACAACACGGGCCGTGTTGTGTAACACGGGCACCCGTGTTGTGCCTCTGGATCACCACCAAACCTCTTCTTCACCAGCTGCCATGACACGGGCCGTGTTGTACAACATGGGCACCCGTGTCACAACCCTGACTTCTTCTTTTTCTTTGCTAATCTTAGTCTCTTCTGGTATTCACAACACGGGTCGTGTTGTACAACACTGGCACCCGTGTTGTGCCTCTGAAATCCCATTTTCTGTCGTTTTTTAATGCTTGGATCATCTCTCGGACGCCTCGAACAACCGATTACATATTTACCTGAAACACAACAAAGAAAACGACCACATAACCCATTCCACTGATAAAAACAAAGTAAAACGATTAAAACTAACTTGCACGCAATAATGAGAAAACTATGACAAAACATGAACGAGATACTACAAACAAACCAAATTAGACTCAAAAGACACTGAAAACCGGCTTGAACATTACCACTAAATATCACTGATCAGTTGGCTTCTCAAATATATACTTGACTGGATCCATCTTGGAGATCAATAGAGTAGTGTGGGTCAACATATACTGTCTCAGTCGGCGAGCAGCCCACGCTAAAGCACAACAAGTTTTCTCGAGCAGTGAATAACGTTGTTCACAGTCGGTAAACTTTTTCCTTAGGTAGTAAATTGTATACTCTTTTCGACCAGACTCGTCATGCTGGCCCAGCACACACCCCATTGACTCTTCTAATACCGTCAAGTACATGATTAGAGGTCTTCCTTCAACTGGAGGCATAAGGATTGGACGCTCTTGTAAGTATTCCTTGATTTTGTCAAAAGCCCTTTGACAGTCTTCATTCCACCTGACCGTTTGTTCTTTTCTCAACAACTTGAACAAGGGTTCACAGGTTGCAGTAAGATGAGATAGAACCTCGAAATGTAGTTCAATCTACCTAAGAACCCCCGAACTTCTTTTTCAGTCTTCGGTGCAGGCATTTCTTGAATGACTTTGACTTTTTCAGGGTAAACTTCAATCCCTTTCTCACTTACAATAAATCCCAGCAGCTTACCGGATCGTACCCCAAATGTACACTTGTTGGGGTTTAACTTCAATTGGTACTTCCTCAGACGCTTGAATAACTTCAACAAATTCACCAGGTGGTCTTCTTCTGTGAGGGACTTGGCAATCATGTCATCCACATAATATTCAATTTCTTTGTGGATCATGTCGTGGAATAATGTTACCATAGCCCGTTGATAAGTGGCACCAGTATTCTTCAGTCCGAATGGCATCAACTTATAACAGAATATGCCCCAGGGTGTGATGAAAGTTGTCTTCTCCATGTCTTCAGGTGACATCTTGATCTGATTATATCCTAAAAATCCATCCATGAAGGAGAACACCGAGAACTGAGTTGTATTGTCGACCAATACATCAATGTGAGGTAAAGGGAAGTCATCTTTCGGGCTGGCTCTGTTCAGATCCCGGTAATCCACGCACATCCTCACTTTTCCATCTTTCTTAGGCACAGGTACAATGTTAGCGACCCACGACGGGTAACTAGTTACAGCAAGGAAATCGGCGTCCCACTGTTTCTGTACCTCTTCTTTTATCTTCATTGCCATATCTGGGCGAGTACGACGCAGCTTCTGTTTTACTGGCGGACAGTCTTCTTTTAGAAGCAGCTTGTGCCTAACAATGTCGGTGTCCAACCTTGGCATATCCTGATAAGACCAAGCAAAAACATCCACATACTCCCGAAGCATGTCAATAAGTTGCTCTTTTACTGAATCTTGCAGACAAGCCCCGATCTTAACTTCTTTCAGGTCTTCTTCTGTACCAAGTTTAACCGTTTCAACCTCTTCCTGATTAGGAGTTATAACCTTCTCCTCTTGTCTTAACAACCTGGCTAGTTCTTCAGGTAGCTCATAATCTTCTTCAACCCCTTCATCAGCTTGATTAATCGGGTTGTCAAAGTCATACGAAGTCATAGCAGTGTTGTTGTCGGTGCAGTCTGGAGGGCACTCTCTGCAAGGGTTTAGATTTGTTCATTTTAGTGATCTGTTTTATCTTGTTTAGAAAAAAAATGAAAATGAAGTTATTATTTTGAAAAACATTGCCATTTTATTTTTGTACAAAAAATGAAAAACAGTGAGCGGAAAAGAAAAGACTCATATGCAAAAGATGTCCTGATATTCATTAATTGATCATTTGCACAAAATACAAGATGGCCCGATTACAAAATGAGCCCTGACATCTTGGGCAAGATGCAAGACTTGATGCATGCTTTAAAAACAGGAAATAATAATTACTCTGCCGGAGTAACTCTTATAATTTCCTGGGAAGACCAGTTTGAGACACGGTTCCCCGGGATCCTTGGACGTATCTAGCTTTCTAGGTTGCGCTCGTCTTCTGAATCATCTTCCAAACTATTCACAGCATCCGGGGTGAGCATCCCCCCGCTGACAAACTTGGGCTCTGTTGCAGCCTCTGGTTGATCTTGTCGAGTTGGTCTGTAATCCAACCCGAATCAATCTTCTTTCTTCTCAACTGGCAGCAGCTTGCCCCAGCCTTGAGCGGTACCTTCCTCAACAACCTTTCGGGCTTGCTGATATGATGTGATGGAGGTCCCAGATATAGCAGATGCTTAATTAATATTAAGGGCTTCAAAACCTTGACTCATGGTTTCATGGATCTCCCCATCCATTTCAATGTATTTGAAAGTAGCCAGCTGGCTAACGAAGATATCCTCTTCCCCACAAATGGTAATGACTTGGCCCTCCCACTCGAATTTTAACTTCTGGTGAAGGGTTGACGTCACAGCGCCAGCGGCGTGTATCCATGGTCTACCCAATAGACAGCTGTAGGCAGGCTGTATATCCATCACAAAGAAGGTCGTTTTGAAAACCTGTGGGCCAATCATTATTGGCAACTCTATCTCTCCCAGAACTGATCTTTTAGAACCGTCAAAGGCCCTCACTACCAAGTTGCTTGGGCGTAGTGCCAATCCATCATGCTCCAGCTTCACAAGGGCTTTCTTAGGTAGGACATTGAGTGATGACCCTGTGTCCACCAATACATGAGAAAGAACTGCACCCTTACACTCCAAGGTAATGTGCAAAGCCTTGTTGTGATTGTGACCTTCCGTTGTCAGATCAGCGTTGGTAAATCCTAGTCCATGACTAGCGTTGACATTTCCAACCACAGCCTCTAACTGATTGACAGTAATATCCTCTGTCACATAAGTTGCATACAAGACTTTTAATAGTGCGTTCCGATGAGCCTCGGAGCATATTAGCAATGATAGTATGGAGATTTTGGAAGGTGTTTGGTGAAGCTAGTCCACCACCTTATAATCACTCTTTTTGATGATCTGCATGAATTCATCAACCTCTTGATCAAAAGGAGTCTTCAAGGTTTCTTTAGCAACTGGTTCTTCTTGCACCACGCTCTTCCCTTTTGCCTTAGCAGCAGCTTCTGCTTCGGTAATGGGTCTTGGTATTTGCGAGGCAAAGAGACGTCCGCTTCTAGTGAAGCCTCCTCCTCCCCCCACGTTGTCTATCTGAGGTGAAGAAGTTGATGACTCCAAGGTGATTTTCTGCCCCTCGCAGTATAAATCTAAGCCATAGTGCCAAGGGATGGCATTATTGCTTTCGTAAGGAACTGGCCCAGGCACTGTGATTGTGACCGGACTGATAGCAGCCGCAGAGGGGACCACAATGGTGTGTGGATCATAATATATGGTAACTGGGGTTCTGACAGGAGTAGCATTTTGTTGTGAATTGTTGGAAGGAACATTTGCGGGATCATAGTATATCATAACCATTGAGACGCTTTCATTAACTTGTGCTGGTGTTGTAGACGATATTGTTGAATGGACGGATGTTGCAGTTGTAGCAGGAACTGATGGAGTAATGGGTGTTGTCGTTGTAGAAGGAATTGTGACTGAATTTGTATCCGTTGAAGTGATTGATTGAGTATTTGTTGGAGTTGTAGCAGAATCTGTTGGAACAATGGTTGCTGACGTTGTAAGAGTATCTGTGATTGTTGATGAAGGAATTGTTGGAGTTGTAGTTGCTGTTGTCGTAATCTGAAGAATGCCATCTCTAATGAGGCCATCTATGCCGTTTCTCAGCCTCTCGCATCCATTAACGGAAATGTTGCAATATCCACAGCTGACCTCACATCCAGGGAACACTTGGCATTCTAACAGCTGAGCTTTGATTTCAACCAAGGGTGTTCGGATTTGTGCAACACTGTTGATTAATGTGGATGGTTTGCCCTCCTCAATAGCATTTATCCTAGGCCCGTTGTGACTAGGCATTGGATTTCTTGTGACGTTCGGAGGAGGTGCAAAATTGAGTGCTTTTGAGTCCACCAGATCTTGGACTTTCATCTGTAGGGCCCTGAATTTTTCAGTATTATGCCCCGGTGCGTTTGAGTGGAATGCACACCTGGAGTTTGCATCATAGTTCTTTGGCATATTGAGAGGATCTGGAGGAGCCAACGTCCTTAACTCAACTAGGTTGAGCTTTAGGAGTTGTGGCAAGATTGCAGCATACGACATTGGGATTGGGTCAATTACCCTGTTTGCTTGTGATGGCCTTTGCTGGAAAGGACGTTGTTGTTGGTTGCTATTGCTGTTGTTGTATGACCTTTGTTGCGGATAATGAGCTTGTTGTTGATATTATGGTTGTTGTTGTTGTTGAGGATATGATGATTGTTGTGGAATTGGAGCTGGGATAGTAACAGCTGCTACTGACTGGTGAGCATATTGAGGCCTGCCCCTGCTTGTATGAATGGAATTTGTTTCACCTGCCCTTCGGGGTCCCGTAAAAGGTTTTATAGGATTGCTGGAGGAACTGGCACCACTGTCGGAGATTTTGCCCATCTTCAAGAGACTTTCAATCCTTTCACCAGCTATGACCACATCAGCAAAACTGGTAGAGGAGAAAGCAGCCAGTCTATCAATATAAGTCCTTTGTAATGTGTTCATGAACATGTCAGCCATTTCCCTTTCTGACATAGGTGGTTGGACAGCAGCAGCAAGCTATCTCCACCTTTGGGCGTAATCCCGGAAGCTCTCTCTGGAAGACTGAGACATTCCCATTAGAAGAGTTCTATTGTGAGACATGTCCAGTTTGTACTGATATTGACGGATGAAAGCCTCGGCCAAATCCTTCCAACATCTTATGGTGGCCCTAGACAAAAGCGAATACCATTCCCTCGAAGCTCCAGTCAGACTGTCCTCAAAGTAGAACATCCACAACTTTTCATTCATAGTATAAGCTTTGAGCCTTCCCAAGAAAGACTGCAGATGAGTGCGAGGACAGGAGGTACCATTGTACTTTTCAAAGCATGGGGGTTTAAATTTGTGGGGAATTCTCACCCCATCCACTAGTCCCATCTCCATCACATCGAAGCCCAAAGAATTCTGAGATTCCAAAGATCTTAACTTTTCGGCAATCTCGTCCAATCTTCTGTCATATAACTCATCTCCAGCCCCAATGACAGTAAACTGTTCTCCTTGGGGATCCTCCTGCAGGATTTGGCCCCCAGTAGCATTACCTTGACCATTTCTCGGGATGTTAACTTCTGGATTCAGATGAGGTCCATACTCCTGTGGTCAATACGAGCCTGACCCCGTTCATTGTTGCTAGTTCCTCCTGTTCCCAGATGAGGCTCTTCAGGAGTTTGTCTTTCCACCAGTTCCCTTAACCTTTCTTGACTCTGGGCTAAGCCAGTCATCACTGCCATGAATTGAGACATCTGATTTCTCATCTTTACTCTCTCATTGGCCATCTGATTTCTGACCTCAGTCAGATCTTGTTGTACTTGTTCCATTTGAATGCCGGGAAGGTTGTTACGAGTCAGGTACCGGTGTGTGCGGTTGACAGGGAACACTCGGCGTCGAGCAATGTTTCCTGAGATCACAACAAAACCTACAAAACAAAAACAAAGTTAGTATGCAATGCAGTATGCTTATTTGTTTTCCAAGGTATCCGGTTTGGTTCTTGGTTTTGACCTTTCCAGACCTCGAGGAAGATGCTTGATGTTGTTGAGAGAAAAGCCCAAATGAAAACAAACTAAAATATATTACAAATGGTGAACAATACGTAGTTTGTTTTACAATACATGCCCATGGAGGGTCAAAATACAACAAAAGAAAAGTACATCAAAGGGAAACAAACAACAAGCAAAGAATCAGACATCCAGTCCAAACTCATCCTCTCTGACTTCCTTCAGGAGTGCCTCAGTCACTGGACCAGCTGGGTGCTCTGTAATGGTCCTAATGAGGAGGTTCCTGGTAGCAATGGCAGTGGTCAGCTTCTTATGCCTGTCCTGGTCTTTGATCTCTTCAATCCTGCTCTGAGCTTCAACTCTGATATCTCTTTCTGTGCAGCCAACAGGGCTTCCTGCTGCTTCTTCTCATTGGCCTCTAGCTGTTCAATCTTGGCTTGAGTCTTCTGGTCTTCTTGTGTACGGGCTTCGGTGATCCTGACCCACCTAGCCTGACTCTCTTGCAGATAGTGCTCAGCCCTAGCTTTCTGAATCTTGGCCTCCTTGCAGGCATTCTTCAATATCTGTTCCCCAGCCCTTGCTTTCCTTATGTAGTCTTCTGTCTTCTCAATTTTGGTAAGATGCTCCACCTTGAGCTTTTCCAATCTCTCAATATCCAAACGACCATCACTTCTTTCCCAAAGAGTCTTCTTCAAGGCTTGGGATAGCTGCTCATTCCTTTCCTTCAACTTTTCAAACTCCTCCAGGCTAACTGTTGCTACAGGCTGTACTGTGGATGGTCCGGGTATGTCTTCCAAGATGAAAGGCATTCTGGTAATCTGAGCTCTTGTACGGGACCAATCATAGTACTGAGCTGAAGCAACATTGTTACATCTTCCAAGAATAGCTACCCCTTTTGTCTGGATGTTGTCCCAATGTAAACACCCCAAATTTTCCCTCACCCATTCACACCATGGCTTGTGATCATTTCATATGCATAAACACAATCATATCATCTCATATCTCATTTTTGATTCACTGCATAGATTCAAGGTCATCTGCACCTAGGGTTTGTGATCTGAGCAATCCAAGAGCCTCTTGAGCCACTCCAAGGGCCATCAATCACTTAAAAGGGGTCCATGTGTGTTCAATTATCATATTATATCCTCTCAAAGTCAATAATGCCAAAGAATCACAAGAACTGGGATTGGTATGGAAGCAGAGCCAAGTTTGACTGCACAGTTGACCTAAAATTAGGGTTTTGGTTTCAGAGGCCATAACTCCAATTTTTTGGGTCATTCTTGTTTCCATTGGTCTCTATATGGTATAAGGAGTATGCATATCAATTTTCATGAAGAAATTCCATGGGGAAGTCATCTGATCAAGAGTTGACTTTCTGGACAAGTCAGTGCAAAATCAGGGCATCTGAGGCCCCCAATGACCCAACCAAGGGTTGATCTTCATCATTTTGAGTGTATATGATATTTATTTGATCATGGGAGAAGGTTTAAGTTCACAAAATTCAAGAATTATAAGTTTTTGCAAAGTTGACTTTTTAGGGCATGGTTGACTTTTAAAGAATATGTCATTTTATGCCACTTTTCAAACCTTACTTTTTGATCCAAAAATGCTTCAAATGGAAAAACTTTGGTCATGAAAGTTGTAGATTAGATCTTTCCCTTTTCAAAAAGTACAAGAACATGATCTAATTCTTTTTGGATCAAAAGTTATGGTGTGTCAAAGTTGGCAAAAATCACTAATTTTCAAGACATGCCTCAAATGAGAAACTTGCAAAAACTTTGTACCAAGGCATTTGTGACTTCTAGTTCATGTCTAACCAATGTGCAAGCATCATACAAGTTCTAAAAATCATATTTGAACCAAAAGATCACATGTTCATGGTTGGCAAAGCAAGAGATTTTCATGAAGTTTCAAAAGTGATCAAGTTGCAAAATCATCATCACACTTTCACCCACTTGTTGTCTTGGCTGCTGAACCATTCTAGCATCCCTCACACACCATGATGCGCCAGCCCACATGCTTGTACTAGCCTAGGGTTCAACCCATGCCTTCCTTACACCAAAGTGGACTTTTTGCAAAAGTGAACTTACCTATCACAGCAGGCCAGGTCACATCATCTGACCAATGAGATTATTTTATGCAAGCCAAATGCTAGCCATTGCATACATCAAGCAAGGCTGAAACACACAAGATCATCACATTCACAAAATCACCCTCTCAAGCAAAAACCTTTCGAATTTGTCTCCATAGTTCACAAACACAAAAACCAGCTCCACTGATCAACTCACCTTGCTTCATTGAGCCAAAACTAGCAAGACTTAGGCCTGAACCAAGCAAGAACTGAGCTCTTCCATTTTTCACCCTCAAAGCAAAAACTTTCGAATCTCATTCCACAACTCACAAACACCTGAACAAACTTCATAAACCTTCTCCATTCATCATCCTGGTCATAAAGAACCCTTCACCTTTGCTTGAAACAGCCTGAATCACCAACACCATTTTCAACTGAGCTTGAGCAGAAGCTGTGCAAACTCCTTAACCTGCCAACATAAACTTCTTCAAAGCATCCAAACATCATCAAGGGGTCATAAGGAGTGGTTTTCATCAAAGGAAGGGGACAGAA
Source organism: Lathyrus aphaca (assembly GCA_963966055.1). NCBI lineage: Eukaryota > Viridiplantae > Streptophyta > Magnoliopsida > Fabales > Fabaceae > Lathyrus > Lathyrus aphaca. The sequence continues at coordinate 164,236,184 of OZ014525.1, read as the reverse complement.
AGTTGCAAGAGTGAAAGCTTCGAAACTCAGGTAGCTCAAGAACTTTTTTTCCAGAAATCATTTTTTAAGTTCTTAAGTTGTTCTTCATGATTCACTGATTGTTCTGATGTCTTTAGTTTTGAAAATGGTGATGAAACAAGAGTTTAATCGTGTTCTGAAACTCCCTGACCTAAAAAAATTTTTGTTCGATTCAAGAGTTTGAGGAAATATAAATGATTTCTAGCTTAGGGTTTTGATTCAGGGGAGTATGGGAATCATTTCTGTGTGTTTGGATTTCATTTTGGTTGCGTTTTGTGGATTTTGGGGATTTTCAGGTGGGGTTCCCACCGGAGAAGACGACCGGAGGTCTTCTCCGGCCACCTGAAAATCATTAGGGTTTAATCTGGTAATTAAATGAAGTTTGAATCTGGAGCGTTAGATTGCTTTGACCTGTTGACTTCGCGCGCGTGTGTATGGCTGAGATGCAGTCATTAAACCCTAATCACCATTATTTATTTAATTAAATGAGATTAATTCAGTTTGAATATGGGCCATCAGATGGCGCGCGCAGTCAACCATTTCAAATCCAGAATGAATCCTGGCCTTCCATCCTGCATACTTCAGTCTATTTTTATTTTTATTTCATTTTATTTCATTTAACTTCCATAATTTATTTAAAATAGCAAAATTGTTTTAAAAATTATGAAACTTTTTGTCAAGAGTTTCATTAATTTTTAAAACACAAAAATATTTTTATTTTCATTTTTAGCATTTAAAAAGTATTTTTAAATATTTAAAAGTTTATTTTTAATTGATTAATGAGAATTAATTTATTAAAAATACTTTTAGGTATTTAAAAATCCCCAAAAAATTCATGAAATGTTCTAAGACATTTAGAAACATTGTCCAACCTTAAAACCAAATTTATTTTTTGATCTTGATGCATTTTGAGAATTTTTCATTGATTTAAAATCATTTTTATGCATTAATTTGATCCAAAGTTCCAAAAATCATTTCTGCCTATCCATGAGGAGTTGGACATTGATTCTTTTTGCATTGCATTGTGTTTAGCATGTAGTTTGTGAGATTAAATGGCCATGATTTGATCTTTCATTTTCAATTTGTTTGGCATTTCTTTTGTTTGGAAACCCTAAAACCCTAGAAATCTTAAGAAAACCATAACTTGAACTTGGTTAGGAGTTGAGATCTCTCCTTTGGGCATTGGGTTAGTATAGGATTAGGGGTCCTTTGAGTGGAATTTTCAATTTTTTATCTTAGGGTTTGCTTCTGATTTTGATTTTTGTTTGATGTATTGTTCATAAACCCTAATTTGGGCTTCCATATGCATCCATCTTGCACTCTCTTGCATAACATGACTTGCCATGACATTTCAAGCATCCATTTGATTCATTTGACATCATAAGACATATTGAAAGCATGTTTGATCATTGCATCATGTATTTGCCATGTTGTATGCCATGTGCACTTCATAACTTTTCATGTATGTCCATGCTCCTTAACTTGCATCATCTGCATTCATAAGCTTGTATGATCATCCTCATGTGCTGCCTCATGTTTGTAGCATCTCATGGAATCATTTGCATCATGTAAATGCTTCTGGTTTTGTTTCTCATCATGTCATCTCATCCCATTTTGCATTGCATTGCATTTCTTTTCTAATCTTTCAGGTGGTAAGTGATTTTGAGAAGTGAATTTGCCTTCACTTCTCATAACTTTTCCTTTCATCTCTCTTGCCTCCATGCTGCATTTTCATATGTGTTTGGATTTGAGCTTGCTCATTCTTCTTCTTCCCACTTTCTTTCTTCGAGTGACTTGACTTCTTGAATGAAGCAAGTCACTTTGCTTCTCTTGATCCTTTCACCTGCTTCCTGGTGGTTCCATTGAAGATTGTTCTTGCAGACCTCACAAACCTTAGGAACAACCAAGCATGACAATGATTAGGGTTTTGATTAGTCTCCCCTCTTAGTTTTACCTTTGTGTCTCTCTTGAGTCTTCTCTCCTCACCTCATAATCAAGGACTAAACCCTAAAGGCTTTAAGGCTTTGTGATTAAGCTTATGCCTGCATCCTTCTATTAGGATGGAGTGTATAACTTTAATCCTAAGTGTTAAACCCTTAATGTGTTTAACTCCTTTAATCAATTCACATAATAATCATCAAGACATCACACTTGTAACTTGGGCCTTGCATTAGGGTTCTAATTCTTCCTTAAATGGTTAAGAAGGACTAACCCTAGTGTTAATGGACAAGTCCCCCTCAAGTTGTCTTACAAATCATAAAATCCACTTCATCATCATATCATTAATTAAAATCCACATAATCAAAGGCTTGTCTTGTCATGAGTTTAATCCCTAATCATGGATTAAGTTGAGGAGCTTTCCTCAGCTTAAACATTCTCATCTATTATCCTTCTATTAGGATGGTGTAATGAGTCTGTTTAATCCTTGATTATGGCTTAACCTCATTACTTAACACTAAACAAAAACAACAAAAACATCTAAATAAATGCAAGTAGGTTAATGATTTTAATCCTACATCATGGTGATTAAGTGCGAGATGCTGACTTCACACTTAAGGTATTCTCATTACCCCTAATCAGAGGGAAGATGTGATGAGTTTACTAAATCCATTGGTTTAGGCTTAAGCTCATTTTCTTATGACAAATACCAAAAAGCAATAAAAGACTGAAAACTCAAAAACAAGCAATAATCGTATCCTTCGGGATTCTTCTCTCATCTCATTCACTCATAAACGAGAACTTGCTTCTTCTGTCTAATGCAAGACAGTTTGCACCTGAGCCAGACAGGTCATACACTTGAGCATAGACAAGCAAGCAGTTCACAAGTCAATTCATCTTTCAGTCTCTTTGGGTCGAACTACGGTGTTCTGACTTCCTCATTGCACGAGAGGATACGTAGGTATAACTTAACAGTTATCGAACAAAAGTCTCTGTACATTCCCCCTCCTTCCAGCATTATTCTTTAAGCCTCATGATCTTGAGCATTACATTCCTGTCCTCACACTGACACATCATTTATACACTTCACTTCTTTTACACAGACACTTGTACATCTTTTTTCAGCTCCTTTATACACAGATTGCACTGACACTACCCCTTTAAAACACAAATCTTTTAAGCGTGGATCCCGTCGAGTACGGCGGACAATCTGGGTGCTAATACCTTCCCAGGTTGTAACCAACCCCCTTTCTCAGTCTCTCTGGTTCGCAACCGTCTTATCCATCTTTTTTCTAGGTTTATGCAGCATTACCTTTCCTCCGGGATAAAAATGCCTAGCTGGCGACTCTTTTCACTCCCTGTGAGTTCACTCCTGTGTGTTCTCACATCCTCCTCTCGCCGACCGTTCGCGTCTGTACCCCATTTGACCCGGCTTCATTTGGTGGGAGCGACACCCAAGCCCAGGATGCTTGTCTGACAACAGCTGAATTAGGTTGCACTTCACAATATAGGGTCTCAGCTAAATCCTGTCCTCTGGGAGGGTGAACCAAGGCATATCCCAATTGTCTCTTAAACAGTTAAGGATTATAGTTAATGCAACCCTTTACTCCTATCAGAGGTACATTTGGGTATTGTCTATAGCTGGTGATAATGTCCCTGCCCTTAGTGCTCTGGGTACACCATCTGATTTCATCTGAAGTCAAGGCAATGAACCTCTTGGCCCAATTCTTCTGCTGGTGGGGATTCAAGAAAATATCTGACTTAGGCAGGTGTCTGAGCAGCCAGGTGTAAAACAAAGGAGCACAACATCTTACCAACTTCCCCCTTTGTTTCTCATTCCTCTGATGAATGGAGTAGTAAAAATCTCCTAGCAATGTGGGTACTGGGTTCTTCAAAAGAAACAGATGGATGGCATTCTTGCTGACAAAATTTGGTTCTTCTGCAAACAGTATAGCCCCATATATGCTGAGAGCTAAAAGTGCACAGACTGCCCTCCACTCTCCCAACGAAGCTTTCAGGGTGGCCTGAGAAATCAAGAAGTCCAAATGCAAACTAGGAATCCCAGCCTTTGTTGTCATACTTTGCTCAATCAGGGCAGGCTCCAAGTACAGTTCCCTTGCTATCTCCTCATTTCTGAGAGCAGTCATCTCAGGGTTAAAAGGGATTCCACCCCTGATAGGTACTCCAATTAATAAAGAAAACTCTTCCAGCAGAGGCCCTAACTGGAAGTCTGGAAATGTGAAGCATCTCAGTGGTGGGTCATAAAACTGCAAGCATGTGTGGATCATGCTCCTCTGAGAAGGGTCAAGGTCCATAACCATATCTAAGATACCTCCATAGTGCTCTCTAAACAGTGGGATGTGGTCAAGTGTGATAAGTGACTGGACCTGCCTGATACCAGTCAACACAGGCTCAAAAAAGTGGTATGATATGTTGCTCTTCCTGGGAGTAGTCATGAGTGCTGCTGAAGAAGCTGAAGACAAGTGTTGATGAAGATCACAGACTGAGATGCTGAATGTAAGTTTCTGATAGACTGATGCAGGTGGTGATGGAGATAATTGAAGCAGATAACTGATGAAGACAGCTGAAGCAGAGGTCTATGCAGAAGAAGGGGTCAAAACCAAAACCAATATACAATGAAATGGATACCCTTAAAAGCAAATAAACAAATGTTAAATGATGCCATGATGATATATGCAAATGATATGCAAGGGCTTGTGATCAAGTTGGATCTGATTATCTGTCTTGATATAAGGCCCATGTATGTTCAAAAGTCCAGATGAAGGCTCAGAAATCCAGTAACCAGGGTGGGGGACTCAAATAAAAAGTCACATGTCTAGGGTTAATCACAAGAACTGTCCAAAGTGGAGTACTCTTAAACAAAACAGAAACAGGGTATGATGTGGCCAAGGGCTCCTGCAAACCTGTAAACAGCCCAACCCCCTCACAGGTAATGTTCTAGAACAAGGATCCTCAGACTTGGATCATTTATGAGAAGTGTAAACACTTCTAACCCGGAGGTACAGTGTTTACAATAACCATAAAAGATCCTCCTCTAATTCACCTCAGTTTCTGAAGGTCATAATAAAGGTTATCGAGACTTAGCAGGCTTCCCAGATAGCCCTAGCACTACAGGAAATCTGTAGCACAGAGTTCTCAAGAAGAAACCCACATCTGAACCGTGTTTCATATTCCCGCACCAGACCGAAATGGAATGGGAAAGAACATGAACCACTCTAGCCTAGGTGTCACTCAGGTCCCAGGTATAGGACCTTAAACTCTCAATGGAACCCCACCCACCAAAGAAAACCAGATCCAACAAATGACAGTATGATGCATATAAAAACTGTAAAGAAAGCAATAAGTAAAGTTGTACACAAAGCAATAAATAAAACAAAATAAACAAACACACATAGCACATAACACCCCAGTAAACACAAATCAAATAAACGCTAGGAGGAACCCACAAAAAGAACCAGAAACCCTGGTTACAATTTTGTCCCCAGCAGAGTCGCCAAGTTGTCGCTCCCACCAAATGACACCCGGCCAGATAGGGGTACAGACGCGAACGGTCGGCGAAAGAGAAAAAGAAAAGAGTCGCCAGCTAGGCATTTTTATCCCGAAGGAAAGGTAATGTTGCATAGACCTAAGAAAAGATGGATAAGACGGTCGCAAACCAGAGATACTGAGAAAGGGGGTTGGTTACAACCTTGGAAGGTATTAGCACCCAGATTGTCTGTCGTACTCGACGGGATCCACGCTTGAAAGTTTGTGTTTTAAAGGGGTAGTATCAGTGCTATTTGTGTGCAAAAACTGGAAAAGAATGCAAGTGTCAGTGCAAAAAGAAATGTGAAATGAAGTGGAGAAGTGTCAGTGTAAGGAAGGAATGCAAAGCTCAAGACAATGATGCTTAAAGAATAATGCTGGAGGGGGGGGTATACAGAGACTTTTGTTCGATAACTGTTAAGTTATGCCTACGTATCCTCTCGTGCAATGAGGAATTCAGAACACCATAGTTTGACTCAAAGGGACTGAAAGATAAATTGACTTGTGAACTTCTTACTTGTCTATGCTCAAGTGTATGACATGTATGGCTCAGGTGCAAATTGTCTTGCATTAGACGGAAGAAGCAAGTTCTCGTTTGTGAGTGAAGATGATGAGAAAAGAATCCCGGAGGAGACGATTATTGTTTGTTTTTGTGTTTTCAATCTTTTATTGCTTTTTGTGTTTGTCATAAGTTGATGAGCTTAAGCCTAAACCAAGGGTTAGTAAACTCATCACATCTTCCCTCTGATTAGGGGTAATGAGAAAACCTTAAGTATGAAGTAAACACCTCACACTTAATCACCATGATGTAGGATTAAGATCATTAACCTACTTGCATTTATTTAGATGTTTTTTGGAGTTTTTTTGTTTAGTGTTAAGTAATGAGTTTAAGCCATAATCAAAGATTTAATGGACCCATTACACCATCCTAATAGAAGGATGATAGATGAGAACATTTAAGCTGAGGAAGATACCTCAACTTAATCCATGATTAGGGATTAACCTCATGACAAAACAAAGCCTTTAAAGTGGATTTTAGTTAATGGTAAGGTTAAGAAGTGGATTTTATGGTTTGTAAGACAACTTGAGGAGGACTTGTCCATTAACACTAGGGTTAGTCCTTCTTAACCAATTAAGGAAGAATTAGAACCCTAATGCAAGGCCCAAGTTACAAGCTTATTGTCTTAGTGATTTATTAGATGGATTGATTAAAGGATTTAAACACATTAAGGGTTTAACACTTAGGATTAAAGTTATACACTCCATCCTAATAGAAGGATGCAGGCATAACCTTAATCACAAAGCCTTGAAACCTTGAAGTTTTAGTCCCTGATTATGAGATGAGAGGAGAAGACACAAAGGTAAAACTAATGGGGGGACTAATCAAACCATAATTGTGATCATGCTTGGTTGTTCCTAGGGTTTATGAGGCTTGCAAGAAGATCTTCAGGAGAAAAGCCACCAAGGAAGAAGTAGGAAAGGAAGAGAAGCAGAAGAAACAAGTCAACTTTCTTCACTTAAGAAGATAAGTTGCTTGAAGAAAGAAGGTGAGGAGGGAACATGAATGAGCAAGTTCACTCTAATACAAATACAAAATGCAGCAATGAATGCATAAAAGAGATGAGAAGAGATTTTGAGAAGTGAAGGCAAATTCACTTCTCAAACACTTACCACCTGAAAAGTTAGCAACAAGAAAAGAAATGAAATGAAATTGAGATGAAATGCAAAGATGAAAACCAAAGTCAGAAGCATGTCCATGATGCAAATGATGCTATGGGATGATGCAAAAGCATACCAAGAGGTGTGGATGATCATACAAGTAATGAAGATGTAAATGAGACATGAAAGGAAGCATGAAAGTTCATGAAAACTTATGAAATGCAATGGATGCACAACATGGCAAATTGATGATGCAATGTTCAAACATGATTTCAATATGTCCTAAGATATCTTATATGTCATGTGGATGCACAAAATGTCATGGAAAGTTCATGTATGCAAGCATATGAAGGATGGATGCAAATGAAGACAAAAATTAGGGTTTACATACAATATGCAATGTAAAATTCAAAATCATAAGCAAATGACAAGATAAAAAATTGAAAATGCAATCAAAGGAAACTTAAACCCATATGATATCACACCCCAAAGGAGGAGACCTAACTCTTAACCCTAAGGATGTTATGATTTTTTCTAAATTTCTAGGGTTTCAAGGATGATCCTAAAGGGAAAATGCCAAATAAATTGAAAATGCAAGATAAAAATGAAACAAAAATGTTTTTAGAAGCTTGAAAGTATGTAAAACACAATGCCAAAAGAACCATTCACAAACTCACTTTGGTTTAAAAGTTATGAATTTTTGAAGTTAGGGTTAAAAATATTCAAATTTAAGAACCCTAATTCAAATGAAAATTATCAAAATGTGATCAAAACCAAAAATAAATATGTTTTGTGAGTTTGTAAATGTTTCTAAATGTTTGAAAAGGCTCTCTGAATTTTTGTGATTTTTAAATACCTAAATGTATTTTTAATTAATTAATTCCCATTAATTAATTAAAAATAAACATTTAAATGATTTAAAAATAATTTTTAATGCAAAAAATAAAAATAAAAATATTTTTGGGTTCTGAAAATTAATAAAAGCTTAGATAAAAAAATTCAGAATTATTTGATGCTTTTTCCTATTTTTAAAAATTCGTAGAAGATTAAATAAGAAAAGTGAAATAAAAATAATTAAAAGGAAAGGTAATCCCATCCAAGGGCTGGAATTCAAACCTGGGGAAGGATGTTTGACTGCGCGCGCAATCTGAGGGTCAGGATTGACTCTGATTAAATTATTTATTAATCCTAATTTAAACTAATTAAAATGAATTAAGAATTAATGGGGGAATCTGGGCCACTCACTTCCTAAACTAAACACGATCCAAGGGTCCACAACGTATCTGGAGATTAAACCCTAATTAGGGCTAATCACTTTCAGGTGACTGGAGGGTGTAAACACCCCAAATTTGCCCTCACCCATTCACACCATGGCTTGTGATCATCTCATATGCATAAACACAATCATGTCATCTCACATCTCATTTTTTTATCCACTACATAGCTTTCAAGGCATCTGCACCTAGGGTTTGTGATCTGAGCAATCCCAAAGCATCTTGAGCCATTCCAGAGGCAACCAATCAACTCAAAGGGGTCCATGTGTGTTCTTACATCATATTCCATCTCCTCAAAGTCAAAAATGCAGAGGAATCACAAGAACTAGGGTTTGAGTGGATGCAGAGCCAGGTTGAACTGCACAGTTGACTGAAAATTAGGGTTTTGGTTTCAGAGGCCATAACTCCAAATTTTTTGGTCATTCTTGTTTCCATTGATCTCTATATGGTATAGGGAGTATACATATCAATTTTCATGAAGAAATTCCATGGGGAAGTCATCTGATCAAGAGTTGACTTTTCAGACAAGTCAGTGCAAAATCAGGGCATCTGAGGCACCAATGACCCAACCAATGGGTGATCTTCATCATTTTGAGTGTATATGATCTTTATTTGATCATGGAAGAAGGTTGAAGTTCATAGAAATCAAGAATGTAGGGTTTTTGCAAATGTTGACTTTTTGGGCATAGTTGACTTTTCAAGAATGCACCATTTTAGGTCATTTTTCAAGCCTTGATTCTTGATCCAAAAAGGCTTCAAATGGAAAAACTTTGGTCATGAAAGTTGTAGATCTCATCTTTCCCTTTTCAAAAAGTACAAGAACATGATCAAACTCTTCTTGAATCAAAAGTTATGGTGTGGCAAAGTTAGCAAAAATCATTGATTTTCAAGTTATGCACCAAAGGCAAAAATTGCAAATTCTCCTTCCAAGGCCAATTCAGTCACCATATGGGCTTCTAATGCACTTAACATGATCATGTAACTTCTAAAAGTCAGATTTGAACCAAGGTGCCTCATGTTTCATGGCTTATGCAACAAGATTTTTCCATGTGAACCATAAAGCAAGCAACTTGCAAAAACTATCATCACATCTCACCCACTTGATTTCTTGGATGCTGAACCAGCCCTAGCTTCTCTCCATGCCATGCTGCGCCAGTCCATGTACTTATGCTAGCCTAGAACCAAGCCCATGCCTCTCTTACAACCAAGTTGACATTTTGCAAAAGTAAACATCCCAATCAATAAAGGGCATGTCAAATCAACTGACCAATGAGAGAGAGTCATGTGGACAATTTGCAAGCAAAACATAAGAAGGAGCAAGGCTGAAACCAACACATTCACCACATACACAAAACACTCCCCTTTTGCAAGTTCCTTCGAATTCCTCTCCACAGCCACCAAACACTCAAACTATCTTCATCAATCATCTCACCACACTTCATAGATCATCCAGCACCAAGAACCAAAGCCTGTAATAGCAAGAACACTCCATAACCATTTCACACTCCATTTTGCAGTTTCATTCGAAACTCTCATCCTAGCTCACAAACACACAAACAAACCTTGCAAACCTTCTCCATTCATCATCAGGACCTCAAACCATCATTCACAATGGCCTGAATCAGCCAGAATCACTATAGCCATTGTTGACTGAGCTTGAAGCAGGAGCTTTCGAAACTCATCAACCAGCCTACATAAATTGTTCTAAGGCATTCAAACATCATCAAGGGGCCCTAAGGAGTGGTTTGCACTTAAAGAAAGAGCCAGAAAGTCTTCAAGTGGAGAGCTTCAAATCTCAGGTAGCCTGAAATTTATTTTTCCAGAAATGATTTTTCTTGTTACAAACTTGCTCTTCATGTCTTGCTGATCATTCTGGTACCATTGGTTTTGAAAATGGTTTTGAAATAAGCATTTAATTTGTGTCTGAAGCTTGCGTGACCTAGAACTTATTTTCTTCGATTCAGTTGATTTAGGAAATATAAATTTGTTTTGAGAGAGGGGTTTGATTCGTGAGGATGTGAGGATCATTTCCCAGTTCTTGTTTTTCATTTTTGATGCGTTTTGAGGGATTTGGGTAGTTTTCAGGTGAGAGCTGGCCGGAGAAGACGACCGGAAGTCTTCTCCGGCCACCTGAAAGTAGTTTGTGCCCTAATTGCGCAATTAATTTCAGTTTGAATGTGAGCCGTAGATGGCCATTGACCAGTTGACTTCCCTCCAGTTTTGATGGCCCAGATGCGTTTGATTAGCCCTAACCTTTTTCATTTAGTTAATTAATTCATAATTAGACTAATTTAATCAGAGTCAACCTGGACCCTTAGATCACGCGCCAGTCAACACTTTCAAATCCTAGGCGCATCCTGGCCCTCCATCCCTCTGACTTTTTATTTTATTTGTTTTTATTTCTTTTTATTTCATTAAATTTGCACAATTAATTTAAAATAGCAAAAAATTCTTAAAAATTATGAAACTTTTTCTTTAAAGTTTTATTAATTTTTAAGACCCAAAAATATTTTTATTTTTATTTTTTATCATTAAAAAAGTATTTTAAAGTATTTAAAAGATTATTTTTAATGGATTAATGGGAATTAATTAATTAAAAATACTTTTAGGTATTTAAAAATTACAAAAAAATTCATGAAATGTTCTAAGACATTTAGAAACATTGTCCAACCTTCAAACCAAATTTCTTTTTTGATCTTGATGCATTTTAAGAATTTTTCATTGAATTAAATCATTTTTTATGCATTATTTTGATCATGGGTTCAAAAATTCATTTCTGCCTATTGGTGAAGGTTGAGACATTGATTCTTTTTGCTTTGTCTTGTGTTTTGCATGTAGTTCCTAGGATAAAAAGGCCATGATTTGTTCTTGCATTTTCAAATTGTTTGGCATTTGTTTTGTTAAGAACCCTAAAAAGCCCTAATAACTTAGAAAATTCATATCTTGAGTTTGGTTGAGAGTTGAGAGCTCCCCTTTGGGCAGTGGTTCATCATAGGCCTAGGGTTTCTTTGGGTGCCATTTTCCATTTTTTATCATGAGGTTTGCTTCTGTTTTTGGTTTGTGTTTGGTGTTTGATCCATGAACCCTAATTTGGGCTTTCTTTTGCATCCTTCTTGCATTCTCTTGCATAACATGACTTGTCATTGCATTTTGGTGCATTCTTGTGATCCATTTTGTGCATCTTAAGACATGCATAAAGCATCTTTGATCATTGCATCTCATATTTGCCATGTCATTTGTCTTGTATGATTCATAACTTTTCATGTTCATTCATGCTCCTTAACCTGCATCATCTGCATCCATGATCTTGTATGAACATATCCATGTCTTGCCTCATGTTTGCAGCACTTCATAACATCATAATCATCATCAACATGCTTCTGGTTTTTGCTTTGCATCATGCCATTTCATCTCATCTTGCATTGCATTGCATTTCTTTCTAACATTTCAGGTGGTAAGTAAACTTGAGAAGTGAATTTGCCTTCACTTCTCATAACTTTTCTTCTCATCTCTCTTGCATCCATTGCTGCATTTCTATTTGTGTTTGAGATTGAGCTTTCCCTTTCCTTTTCTTCTTACTTTCTTTCTTCAAGTGACTTGACTTCTTAAATGAAGCAAGTCACTTTGCTTCTCTTGATCCTTTCATCTGCTTCCTGGTGGTTCCTTTGAAGATTGTTCTTGCATACCTCACAAACCTTAGGATCATCCAAGCATGACAATGAATTAGGGTTTTGATTAGTTCCCCCTATAGTTTTACCTTTGTGTCTCTCTTTGAGTCTTCTCTTCTCATCTCATAATCAGGGACTAAACCCTAAAGGCTTTAAGACTTTGTGATTGAGCTTATGCCTGCATCCTTCTCTTAGGATGGAGTGTATAACTTTAATCCTAAGTATTAAACCCTTAATGTGTTTAAATCTCTTAATCAACTCACTTAATAAATATCAAGACATTACACTTGTAACTTGGGCCTTGCATTAGGGTTCTAATTCTTCCTTAAGTGGTTAAGAAGGACTAACCCTAGTGTTAATGGACAAGTCCCTCTCAAGTTGTCTTACAAATCATAAAAAACACTTCATCATCATCATTAATCTAAAATCCACTTAATCAAAGGCTTGTTTTGTCATGGGTTTAATCCCTAATCATGGATTAAGTTGAGGAGTCTTCCTCAGCTTAAACATTCTCATCTATTATCCTTCTTTTAGGATGGTGTAATGAGTCTGTTTAATCCTTGATTATGGCTTAACCTCATTACTCAACACTAAACAAAATCACAAAAAACATCTAAATAATCACAAGTAGGTTAATGATCTTAATCCTACACCGAAGGTGATTAAGTGTGAGAATCTGACTTCACACTTAAGGTATTCTTATTACCCCTAATCAGAGGGAAGATGTGATGAGTTTACTAAATCCATTGGTTTAGACTTAAGCTCATTATCTTATGACAAATCTTCAAAAAAGCAATAAAAGACTGAAAACACCAAAAACAAACAATAATCGTCTCCTTCGGGATTCTTTTCTCATCACCTTCACTCACAAACGAGAACTCGCTTCTTCCGTCTAATGCAAGACAGTTAGCACCTGAGCCAGACAGGTCACACACTTGAGCATAGGCAAGCAAGCAGTTCACAAGTCAATTCATTCTTTCAGTCTCTTTGGGTCGAACTACGGTGTTCTGACTTCCTCATTGCACGAGAGGATACGTAGGCATAACTTAACGGTTATCGAACAAAAGTCTCTGTACATCCCCCCTCCTTCCAGCTCATTTCTTTAAGCCTCATGATCTTGAGCAATTCATTCTCATTCTTACACTGACACATCACTTATACATATTACACTTCATTTCTTCGCACTGACACCTGTACATTCTTTTCCAGCTATTTTATGCACAAATTGCACTGACACTACCCCTTTAAAACACAAATCTTTTAAGCGTGGATCCCGTCGAGTACGACGGACAATCTGGGTGCTAATACCTTCCCAGGTTGTAACCAACCCCCTTTCTCAGTCTCTCTGGTTCGCAAACCGTCTTATCCATCTCTTTCTAGGCCTATGCAGCATTGCCTTTCCTCCGGGATAAAAATGCCTAGCTGGCGACTCTATTCATTCTCCAGTGAGTTCACGGCTGTGTGTTCTCACTGTTCCCTTCGCCGACCGTTCGCGCTTGTACCGGGATGCAAATCTTCGGGAGCGACAGCTTGGCGACTCTGCTGGGGATCCTTATACTGCAACCAGGGCTTCTGGTTCTTTTTGTGGGTTCCTCCTAACGCTTGTTTGATTTGTGTTTACTGGGGTGTTATGTGCTTGTATTTATTTTTGTTTATTGCTTTATGTACAGTTACTTTACTGCTTTCTTTACTGCATTTATATATCATATTGTCATTGTTGCTGGCTGGATCTGTTGTTTGCCTTGGTGGGTGGGTGATTCATTGAGAGTTAAGGTCCTATACCTGGGACCTGAGTGACACCTAGGCTAGAGTGAATCATATTCTTTCCCATTCCATTTCGGTCTGGTGCGGGAATATGAAACACGGTTCAGATATGGGTTTCTTCTTGAGAACTCTGTGTTGCAGATTTCCTGCAATGCTAGGGCTATCTGGGAAGCCTGCTAAGTCTGGATGACCTTTTAGTACTGACCTTCAGAAACTGAGGTGAATTAGAGGAAGAACTGTTATGGTTATTGTAAACACTGTACCTCCGGGTTAGAAGTGTTTACACTTCTCATAACTGATCCAAGTCTGAGGATCCTTGTTCTAGATCACCACCTGTGAGGGGGTTGGGCTGTTTACAGGTTTGCAGGTACCTTGACCTCAGAATACCCTGTTACTTTGACTTTGTTAAGAATGCTCCATGTTGGACAGTTCTTGTGATTCTAAAACCTTGGACTTGTGGCTCTTTATTTGAGTCCCCCACCCTGGTTACTGGATTTTATAGACCTCCATCTGGAATTCTTGAACACACATGGATCTATACCAAGGCAGTTAATCAGATCCAGCTCAGTCACAAACCCTTGCATATCATTTGCATACATACTCATTGCATCATATTAACATTTGCTTATTTGTGTTTCAGGGTATCCATATTCATCTGGTTTTGGTTTTGACCCCATCTGCTATATTGACCTATCTCCACCAGCACTTGCTTCAGCTTGTCAGCCATATACTTCAGATACTTGCACTAGCCAGCCAGTGGCCCACTCCTCAGCATCTTCATCAGCACTCTACTCAGTCTCAGCACTCATGGCTCCAAAGAAAAGCAACATCACTTATCATTTCTTCCAACCAGACTTATCAGACATCAGGAGGATCCAAACCCTGATCACTCCAGATCACACACCCTTGTTCAGGGAGAGTTATGGAGATATACTGGACATGGTTATGGATCTGGACCCTTCTCAGAGGAGCCTGATCCACACCTGCATTCAGTTTTATGATCCTCCATTGAGATGTTTCACCTTTCAAGACTTTCAGTTGGGTCCTCTTTTGGAAGAATACTCATCATTGACTGGTCTGCCCATCAAAAGAGAAATCCCATTCAACCCTGAAATGGTCTTTCCTAGCAATGGAGAAGTAGCAAAAGCTTTGTATCTGGAGCCTGTTTTGATTGAACAGCATATGACCTCTAAAGCTGGAATCCCTGGTTTTCATCTGGACTTCCTGATTTCTCAAGCTAGTTCGAAGGCCTCCTTGGCGGAGTGGAAAGCTGTTTGTGCTCTGTTGGCCTTAAGTGTATATGGAATTGTGTTGTTTGCAGATGAGCCCCGTTTCATCAGCAAGAATGCAATCCACTTGTTCATCCTGAAGAACCCTGTGCCAACTTTACTGGGTGATCTCTATTACTCAGTCCATCAGAGAAATGAGAAGCAGAGGGGAAGACTAGTGAGGATTTGTGCTCCATTATTTCATGCTTGGCTTCTCAGGCATCTACCCAGGACAGATGCATTTCTCAATCCTCATCAGCAAAGCAACTGGGCTAGGAGGCTCACTACTCTCACTTCAGCAGACATCAGATGGTGTACTCAGAGCACCAAGGGCAGAGATATGATCACCAGCTGTGGGCACTTTCCCAATGTGCCTTTGATAGGAGTTAAGGGAAGCATCAATTACAACCCTTTGCTGTTCAAGAGGCAATTAGGCTATGCACTGGTTCATACTCCCAGGGAACAAGACTTGGTGGAGACCCTCTACTGTGAGAACAAGATTAGTCTGGCAACTGTTAGGCAGGCTGCCTGGGCCTGGGATCATGTTCAGACTAAGGGAATCACCATTCTGGGTAAGTGCAATAATGTGGCATCAGTCCAATATTATGAGTGGTCCCATGCTAGGGCCCAATTCTCTGGAATGCCTTTCACCATAGAAGATATGCCTGAGTCATCTTCAGCACCACCCCCTGCCACTATCAGTTTGGAAGAGTTTGAAAGCTTGAAGGAAAGAAATGAGAAGTTAACTCAAGCCTTGCAGAAGACCCTCCGGGAGAGGAGTGAAGGTGTGAGGGAAATTGAGAGATTGGAGAAGTTGAGAGTAGAACACTTGACTAAAATTGAGAAGTCTGGAGATTATATCAACAAGTCTAAAGCTGGTGAACAGATTCTGAAGAATGCTTGTAAAGAAGCCCAGTTCCAGAGAGCAAGAACAGACTTGTACCTGAAGGAGAGTCAGGCCAGGTGGGTCCGGATCACTGAGGCCCGTACTCTAGAAGACAAGAGGGTTCAGGACAAGATGGAGCAGATGGAAAAAGCCCTGGCAGCAGCCCAGGAGGAAATATCAGAGCTGAAAATCAAAGCAGGATTGAAGAGGTCTAAAGATCAAAGTCAGAACAAGAGGTTGACTGCAGCTGTTGCAACAAGGAACCTTCTCATCAGAAGTCTCACGGAGCATCCGGCTGATCCTGTGACCGAAGCGCTTCTCAAGGAAGTTCGTGAGGATGAGTTTGGCCTTGGAGTTTGATCATTTGCTTGTTGTTGTTCCTTTTCCATGTACTTTTGCTTTTTGTGATGTATTTTGGCCCCTTTGAGGGTTTGTGTTGTAAAATGAACAAGTTGTATTATTTCACCCTTTGTAATATATTTGTGTTGGTTTCTATCTGGGTTCACATCAAAAGCAACTTCAACAGCATCATCTTCAAGGGTCTGGAAGGGTCAAAACTGAAGGCCAAACCGGATACCTTGAGAACAAATAAGCATAACTGCATTGCATGCTAACCCTTTTGTTTGTTTTGTAGGTTTTTGTTTTGTTGTTGCTAACCTCTGTTGTGATGTTCAGGAATTATTGCTCGCCGCCGGGTATTTCCTCTCAACAGGCCTCACAGGTACCCAACTAGAAACAACCTTCCGGGAATTCAGATGGATCAGATGCAGCAGGACCTTACGGAGGTCAGAAACCAGATGGCCAACGAAAGGTTGGAGATGAGAACCCAGATAACACAATTCATGGAAGTAATGAACAATTTAGCTCAAAGCCAAGAGAGGCTCAGAGTTTTGGTAGAAGGAAGGAATCAAGAGGAGCCCCATGTGGGAACTGCTGGCACAAGTAACAACGAGAGGGTCCAACCTCATGTCAATCCCCCAGTTTTTGGACCCCATCTCCATCCAGAGGCCAACATCCCAGTCAACATTCAAGGGACAGCCACAGCAGCCAGAGTACTTCAAGAAGATCCTCAGGAGGACCAGTATACAGTGATGGGTGCTGGAGAGGAAACTTATGATAGACGATTGGAAGAAATAGCTGAGAAGTTGAGATCACTGGAGTCTCAAAATTCTTTGGGTTTCGACGTCATGGACATGGGTTTGGTAGAAGGGGTCAGGATCCCCCATAAGTTCAAGCCTCCATGTTTCGAAAAGTATAATGGGACTTCATGCCCCCGGACTCATTTGCAATCATTTCTGGGAAGGCTGAAGGCCCATACGATGGATGAGAAACTTTGGATGTTTTACTTCGAAGATAGCTTGACTGGAGCGTCGAGGGAATGGTATTCCCATCTGACAAGAGCAACAATTAGATGCTGGAAGGACCTGGCAGAGGCCTTCATCAGACAGTATCAGTATAATCTAGATATGGCACCCAACAGGACCCTCCTAATGGGAATGTCACAGTCATCTAGGGAGAGCTTCAGAGAATATGCTCAAAGGTGGAGGCAACTGGCTGCTGCTGTTCAACCACCAATGTCTGAGAGAGAAATGGCAGACATGTTTATGAACACTCTTCAGGGAACGTATATTGACAGGTTAGCTGCTTTCTCTTCCACTAGCTTCGCAGATGTTGTCATAGCTGGGGAGAGAATTGAAAGCCTGTTGAAAATGGGTAAGATCTCAGACAACGGTGCAAGCTCGTCCAGTAGTACAAGAAAGCCTTTTGCAGGCCCGAGAAGAACTGGCGAGACCAATGCCATCCACACCAACAGGGGTAGGCCCCAATATGCTCAGAGGTCAATAGCAGCAGTCACTATCCCTGCTCCAGCTCACCCTCAGCCAGTCTATCAACCTCCTCAACAAAACTTCCAACAACAACCTCAGTATCAGCAGAATCAGTATCTTCCAAGGAACGTCAACAACAACTCCAACAACAACAATCAACAGAGGCCATTTCAACAGAGGCCATCCCAAGCTAACAGAGTGATCGATCCGATCCCAATGCCATATGCTGCCTTGTTGCCACAACTTCTGAAACTCAACCTAGTTGAGCTCAGAACGTTGGCACCTCCGGATCCCAACAGTCTACCAAGGAACTATGACTCCAATGCTAGGTGTGCTTTCCACTCGAACGCACCTGGTCACAGTACAGAAAAATGCAGAGCTCTGCATATGAAGGTACAAGACTTGGTAGACTCCAAGGCTCTGAACTTTGCACCTCCGCCCAATGTCAATAAAAACCCAATGCCAAACCATGGTGGTCCCCGAATTAATGCTATTGAAGAAGACCAACCGTCTTATTTAATAACCAGTGTGGATCAGATCAGGACACCATTGGTGGAGATCAAAGCTCAACTCCGAGAAAACCAAATATTTCCGGGGTGTGAGCTAGGGTGTCCCTATTGCAATATTTCATGGAATGGGTGCGAGGACCTGAGGAATGGCATTGACAACCTTATTCAGAGTGGCCTGCTACAGATCACTACATCATTCCCAACAAATCCGGCGACTTCATCAACAACGGTTTCAGACCCTCCTACAACTACAGCAACTATTGTTCCCGACAACTCACCAGCAACATCTGCAAGTACTTCATCTGTCCTCCCAAATGATCAGTTTACAGCAGTTTCTCCTGCTACAACTTCAGCTTCATTCCATTTCGACTCTCCATCAGCAACAACAACAGTCCTTCCAACAGAACCTCCTACAACACCAGCAATCAATCATGAAGATGTCTCTACCGTCACCATATTCTACGATCCTGAAAATAATTCGGCCTACCATTCAGAAGGTGCTGCTCCCGCCAGAGCACCACTTACAATCTTTTATGATCCACAAACAATTACAGTCCCTTCAGCAGCAGCAATCAGTCCAGTCACTGTCACGGTGCCTGGACCGGTACCATATGAAAGCAATAGGGCCATCCCTTGGCACTATGGCTCTGACGTGTATTGCGAAGGAAAAAGAATCACTCTGGAAACATCAACACCTGCACCACAAGTAGATAATGTGGGGGGAGGCGGAGGCTTCACTCGAAGCGGACGTCTCTTTGCTTCACAAGTTCAAAGACCTACTGCCGAAGCAGAAGCTGCTGCCAAGGCAAAAGGAAAAGGCCCGGTGCAGGAAGATCCAGCTGCCAAAGAAGCCCTGAAAACTCCATTTGATCAGGAAGTTGATGAGTTTATGCGGATCATCAAAAAGAGTGATTATAAAATTGTGGATCAGCTTCACCAGACGCCATCCAAAATCTCTATCCTCTCACTGCTTATGTGCTCCGAAGCCCATCGGAATGCACTACTTAAAGTCTTGCACGCAGCTTACGTGCCTGAGGAGATTACTGTCAACCAATTGGAAACCGTGGTTGGAAATGTTACTGCTAGCAATGGGTTAGGGTTTACCAATTCTGACTTGACAGCGGATGGCCGCAATCACAACAAAGCCTTGCACATAACCATGGAATGCAAAGGAGCTGTCCTTTCTCATGTGCTGGTGGACACAGGTTCTTCCCTGAATGTCTTACCAAAGAAGGCTTTGGTGAAGCTTGAATATGATGGACTGGCATTAAGACCCAGCAACCTGGTGGTACGAGCCTTTGATGGTTCTAAGAGATCGGTTCTGGGAGAGATTGAGCTGCCCGTGGCAATTGGCCCACAGACCTTTAAAACTATCTTTTATGTGATGGACATTCAGCCCGCCTACAGCTGTTTGTTGGGTAGACCCTGGATTCACGCCGCCGGCGCAATAACGTCTACCCTTCACCAAAAGTTAAAATTTGAGTGGGAAGGCCAAGTTGTCACAATCTGTGGAGAGGAGGACATTTTCGTTAGCCATCTGGCTACGTATAAATACATTGAGATGGATGGGGAAATCCATGAAACAATGAGCCAAGGTTTTGAAGCCTTGAACGTCAATGAAGCATCTGCTGTGTCGGGTATCTCCATGTCATCTTACCAACAAGCCCGGAAGGTTGTTGAAGAAGGAACTGCCCTAGGCTGGGGCAAGGTCTTAGCTGTGGAGGAGAAGAAGGACAAATTTGGGTTGGGTTACAGACCAACTCAACATCAAGCAAAGGCTGCTGCAGAGCCTGGTTTTGTCAGTGGGGGGATGCTTACCCCCGATGCTATCAACTGTCTGGAAGACGAGCTGGAAGAGGAGCGCAATCTGGAGAATTGGATTCGTCCAAAGATCCCGGGGAGCAGTGTCTCGAACTGGTCTTCCCAGGAAATTATAAGAGTTACTCATGCAGAGTAATTATTATTTCCTGTATTTTTATAGCATGCATCCAAGTCTTGCATCTTGCCCAAGATGACAAGACTCATTTTGTAACCAGGGCCATCTGTACTTTTGTGCAAACAAGATTAAATTAATGAAATATCAGACATCTTTTTGCAAACGAGTCCTTTTCTTTTATGCTCACTGTTTTTCCATTTTTCTTTTTGTACAAAAAATAAATGGCGGTGTTTTCAAAATGATAACTTCATTTCACTTTTTCTAAAGCAAGATTAAAATCAATCACTAAAATGAACCAACTTATCCCTTGCAGAGAGTGCCTTCCTGACAGCACCGACAACAGCACGGCTATGACATCGTATGACTTTGACAATCCGATCAATCAAGCTGATGAAGGGGTTGATGAAGAATATGAGCTTCCTGAAGAGCTAGCCAGGTTGTTGAGACAGGAGGAAAAGGTTATTGCTCCCCATCAGGAGGAGATTGAAGTGATTAATCTTGGTACTGACGAAGACGTGAAAGAGGTTAAAATCGGGGCCTGCCTGCAAGACTCAGTGAAGAGACAACTGATAGATCTGCTTCAAGATTATGTTGATGTGTTTGCTTGGTCGTATCAAGATATGCCAGGGTTGGATACCGATATAGTTGTGCACAAGCTGCCTTTGAGAGAGGAGTGTCCACCAGTCAAACAGAAGCTGCGCCGAACTCGCCCAGACATGGCTATGAAAATCAAGGAAGAGGTACAAAAGCAATGGGACGCCGGGTTCCTTGCTGTAACTAGCTATCCGCCGTGGGTTGCTAACATAGTACCTGTGCCTAAGAAAGATGGCAAAGTAAGAATGTGTGTGGACTACCGGGATCTGAACAGAGCCAGCCCGAAAGATGACTTCCCATTACCTCACATTGATGTATTGGTGGATAACACGGCTCAGTTCTCGGTATTCTCCTTCATGGATGGATTTTCAGGATATAATCAGATCAAGATGTCACCTGAAGACATGGAGAAGACAACATTCATCACACCCTGGGGCACGTTCTGCTACAAAGTGATGCCATTCGGACTGAAGAATGCTGGTGCCACATATCAACGGGCTATGGTGACATTATTCCACGATATGATCCACAAGGAAATAGAATGTTATGTGGATGATATGATCGCCAAGTCCCTTACAGAGGAAGATCACCTGGTAAATCTGCTCAAGTTATTCAAGCGTCTGAGGAAATACCAACTGAAGTTGAACCCCAACAAATGCACATTCGGGGTGCGATCCGGTAAGCTGCTGGGCTTTATTGTAAGCGAGAAAGGGATTGAAGTCGACCCTGATAAAGTCAAAGCCATCCAAGAAATGCCTGCACCGAAAACTGAGAAAGAAGTTCGAGGGTTCTTAGGTCGATTGAACTACATTTCGAGGTTCATATCTCACCTCACAGCAACCTGTGAACCCTTGTTCAAGCTGTTAAGGAAGGAACAAACGGTCAGGTGGAATGAAGACTGCCAGAGGGCTTTTGACAAGATCAAGGAATATCTGCAAGAACCTCCAATCCTTATGCCGCCAGTTGAAGGAAGACCTCTGATCATGTACTTGACAGTATTAGAAGAGTCGATGGGGTGTGTGCTGGGCCAGCATGACGAGTCTGGTCGAAAAGAGTATGCAATTTACTACCTAAGCAAAAAGTTTACCGACTGTGAACAACGTTATTCACTGCTCGAGAAAACTTGCTGTGCTTTAGCGTGGGCTGCTCGCCGACTAAGGCAGTATATGTTGACCCACACTACCTTGTTAATCTCAAAAATGGATCCAGTCAAGTACATATTTGAGAAGCCAGCTCTTACCGGACGGGTTGCAAGATGGCAGATGATTCTCACAGAATACGACATACAGTACACCTCTCAGAAAGCCATCAAGGGCAGTGTACTATCTGAATATCTTGCTGAGCAACCCATTGATGACTACCAGCCTATGAGGTTTGACTTCCCTGATGAAGACATCATGTTCATTAAAGCAAAAGATCACGAAGAGCCTATTCACACTGAAGGGCCTGACCCGGAAGAAGAATGGATTATGATGTTTGATGGGGCTGTTAACATGAATGGCCGTGGTGTTGGTGCAGTACTCATTACACCTAAAGGAGTTCACATGCCTTTCTCGGCAAAACTCACTTTCAACTGCACTAACAACGAAGCTGAATACGAAGCTTGCATTATGGGTCTTGAAGAAGCCATTGACCTCAGGATCAAAACATTGACCGTGTTCGGAGATTCAGCTTTGGTAGTCAATCAAACCAACGGGAAATGGTACACTCACCAAGATCATCTGATACCTTACAGGGATTATACAAGAAGGTTACTGACTTTCTTCACAACAGTCAAGCTTGAGTATATCCCTCGAGACGAGAATCAGTTTGCAGATTCTCTTGCTACCATTTCATCCATGATCAAAGTTCAAACGGCTAACGTTGTACCCCAGATTTCAGTGTCTAGACTTGATAGACCAGCATATGTATTTGCAGCAGATGTTGTAAAAGATGATAAGCCTTGGTTCCACGACATTAAGTGCTTCTTGGAGGATCAAACATACCCGCCTGGGGCATCTTCCAATGATAAGAAGACTTTGAGAAGGCTTGCTGGTAGTTTCTTTCTGAACACTGATGGGTCTTTATACAAGAGGAACTTTGATATGGTACTCCTCAGATGTGTTGACAAGACGGAAGCAGATTTGCTGATGCATGAAGTGCACGAAGGATCTTTTGGTACCCATGCAGGAGGGCATGCCATGGCTAAAAAGTTGTTAAGATCAGGCTATTACTGGATCACAATGGATGCAGACTGTTGTGCCTATGCCAGGAAATGTCATAAATGCCAGGTCTACGCAGATAAGGTGCACGTGCCTCCCAATCCTTTGAACATCATGTCTTCACCAT
Organism: Lathyrus aphaca; assembly: GCA_963966055.1. NCBI lineage: Eukaryota > Viridiplantae > Streptophyta > Magnoliopsida > Fabales > Fabaceae > Lathyrus > Lathyrus aphaca. Next base: position 164,212,970 of record OZ014525.1, on the reverse strand, counting down.
GGCCCTTTGCCATGTGGGGCATTGATATGATTGGCAAGATTGAGCCGACTGCTTCAAACGGCCACAGATTCATCCTGGTCGACATCGACTATTTCACCAAGTGGGTTGAAGCAGCCTCATATGCAAACGTCACTAGACAAGTGGTAGCCAGATTTCTGAAGAGAGATATCATCTGTCGGTATGGAGTGCCCGAGCGAATCATTACTGATAATGGTTCCAATTTAAACAACAAAATGATGGCAGAACTGTGCCGGGACTTCAAGATTCAACATCACAATTCTTCTCCTTACAGGCCAAAGATGAACGGCGCTGTTGAGGCAGCAAATAAGAATATCAAGAAGATTGTGCAGAAGATGGTAGTCACCTACAAAGACTGGCATAAGATACTACCATTTGCCTTGCATGGGTACCGCACATCAATCAGAACATCCACTGGGGCAACACCGTACCAACTTGTATATGGTATGGAAGCAGTCCTACCTGTTGAAGTTGAATTACCCTCTCTACGAGTTTTGATGGATGTTAAACTGAGTGAAGCAGAATGGGTTCGGTCCCGATACGAACAACTGAGTCTGATCGAAGAGAAAAGATTGGCTGCAATCTGCCATGGACAGTTATATCAGAAGAGAATGAAGAAAGCCTTCGATCAGAAAGTTAGGCACCGAGAGTACCAAGTGGGAGATCTTGTGCTGAAAAGAATCCTCCCTCCTCATACAGACCACAGGGGCAAATGGACTCCGAATTATGAAGGACCATTCGTGGTGAAGAAAGTTTTCTCTGGTGGAGCACTGATGCTCAGCACCATGGATGGTGAAGATTTCCCGTCCCCTGTGAATTCGGATGCAGTTAAAAAATACTTCGCATAAAATGACCCGCTGGACATAAAAAACAGAATGTAAGTCCAGGCAAAAATAGGGCATCCCGGCGAGTCAAAAACAGAATAAAAGACTCGGGCAAAAGTAAGGGAAATATGAAAAAAAATGTACACCCGCTGAGTTGAAAAGCCGCATTGGACAGCTCAGGCAAAAATGGGTATCCCGATGGATTGAAAACCCGAAAGGGCGATCCATGCAAAACAAGGGAATAAGCGAACGACTGCATTCTGAGTTCGTCTGTATCACCTACAACTTGGTAAGCTACGAATGATCAGCTTCAATCAGAATCAACTCTCTCCAGAAAGCAAGACGAGAAGAACGTCACTGTCATACGAGTCATAGCAGGAGAGGAAGCTCCTCAAAGCGTCGCCAACATCACCAGCACTTTATTTCTCAATTTGTAACAATCTCCTCATTTTAGGAGATATGTTTCCTTGACTGTATCTTTGCCAATTCAGGGCACATGAATTAATAAAATCAGATTTTCAGTCATGCTTCGTTTTTACATTTACGTTTTGCAAAGAGTCGTCTGATATCTCTAAAAATACAATTGCATAAGTACAGATGCCTTTCTCTAAAAATGAAAACACATGCTTACAGGGAATCTGATTATTCTCGAAAGTACTTAACTCCTATGACGGAATCCAGTAAGGGATACCTCGGGACCTTTTGTACGCTCCATTATCTTTGCAGGATTGCAGGTATCTAGAACGCAACCTGGGGCATGCAGGTTACGTCTCAGCAAATAGGAGAATCATTATCAACTCGGTCTATCTTCCACATGGCACTAGAAGGTGCCCATTTCCCCAGCGGAGCTGCCAAATCAGCATACACTCAATCTCAGCATCCGAAATGCTCTATCCCCAGCTGAGTTGCTCCCCATTTCTTCCCCCAGCAAAGTTGCCAAATCAACTAACAGGTTTAACACTCAGGGTGTTTTCTCGCCAGCCGAGTTGCCTCTCGTTACTCTCCCCCAGCTGAGTTATCAACAGCATTCCCCAGCTGTAGTGCCAACCATCCTTCCTCAACAGGATGCAGAAATTAGGGAATCATCTCCCCACAGAGCTTCAAGCCTTTATTCAGAAGAGCAACGCACGGAGAAGTCACAACAGAGTACGGAAAGCTTCTACAAACCCCAGCTGGGTCCCATATTATAAGGATATGTCAATCAGTGACATATATCCCCAAGCAAATGCATCATTAGATCTACCAATGATCTCATCCCCAACTGGGATGTTCACTTCAAGCAGATCAACCCGAGATCTTCACAGCAACGGGATCCGAATCCCGGATCTGTGCCCCTTTTGCATAATCATAGCATTCGCATCATATTCACCCCCCAGAGCGTAGCATTCCGTCTAATACGGAGCATTACGGCAAAAATCAAATGCATAGCATAATCATAAGTCATGTTGTGAATAGAACACCTGTGAATAATAAACCGTTCATCATCACTGTACAGAAATCCCCACCAGAGTCCCCGGCAAAAGCAGCTGCCTCTCAAATCACAAACACCAGTATATATACCTTTTGGCACCCGCCCGTGTCATCTTTCCCCAGTAAAGTCGCCTGAACACTCTTTACAAATAAATCACCCTCATTACAGATACGTCCTGACACCCGTCCGTGTCAAATCACCAGCAAAAAGCCAAAGACATCCTCTTTGCACTCTTGTATACTTGTATATACACTCTTTCTTGACACCCGTCCGTGTCATATCCCCAGCGCAGTCGCCTAGATACTTGTTAATATTATACTTTTCTCTCTTGACACTCGTCCGTGTCACTCTCCCCAGCAGATAAACACTCATATTTAAACACTCATCTACTCATGTCACGCTTATACAGATACTCGTCCGTATCTTGTATACATCATCACTCATCCCCGCGGATTCGACAGTAGTCCTTGTTCTTTATTAACCAGTTGGTACTCGTCCGTACCATCATCTCAGAACATTGCGTCTAGTGTTTGTTTCTACATGATACTCGTCCGTATCATAGTCTTAGGGATGCTCGTCCGCATCTTTAGTCCATACACCGTGTCAAACACTTGTGTCTTCTTGAATATAGATACTCGTCCGTGTCTATTATTCCCCAGAAGAGTCCTTTCAGATGCAACACTCGTCCGTGTTCTTTGTTAACCAGTTGATACCCGTCCGTATCATCATCTCTGAACATGTGTCAGTTTGTTTCTACATGATACTCGTCCGTATCATAGTCTTAAGGATGCTCGTCCGCGTCTTTAATCTATACACAACGCCAAACACTTATACCTTTTTGTTTCTTGGATGTAAACGCTCGTCCGTGTTTGCTATATCCCCAGTAGATCACCAACAAATTTTCTTTTTTATCTAACACTCGTCCTGTGTTATGATAAACCCCGAGAGCAGCCGTCCCCTGCTGAGTGGTCGTCCTCCACTTCTTGATGGTCGTCCTCCATCTTGCTCGTCCGATGGCCGTCCCCATCGTTGACCTGCTCATCCGATGGCCGTCCCCATCGTTGATTTTAGCAGCTGTCCCCAGCTAGGTGGTCGTCCTCCACCTTTTGATGATCGTCCTTCATCACTTTATCCAATGGCCGTCCCCATTGTTGTTTTTGGTTGTCTAACACTCGTCCTGTGTTATGATAAACCCCGAGAGCAGCCGTCCCCTGCTGAGTGGTCGTCCTCCACTTCTTGATGGTCGTCCTCCATCTTGCTCGTCCGATGGCCGTCCCCATCGTTGACCTTTTCTATCCGATGGCCGTCCCCATCGTTGATATTTTCGGCAGCCGTACCCTGCCAGGTGGTCGTCCTCCACCTTTGATGGCCGTCCCCATCATTTTTCTTTATACCCAACAGAGCAGCCGTACCCTGCTAGGTGATCGTCCTTCACCTTTGATGGCCGTACCCCATCATCTGTTTATTTCATTCATTCTTTAACCCGATGGCCGTCCCCGTCGTGGTCCCTTTTCCTTTTAACCCGATGGTCGTCCCCATCGTTGGTTACTGTACCTTTATGAACTTGATGGCCGTCCCCGTCACGTTTCATTAATCCTCAGAGAATTTTATAACTTTATCTTGATGGCCGTCCCCATCATAATTTCTTTTCTTTCCCCAGCTAGTCGGCCGTCCCCGTCTTAGCTTTACCACTTTCCCCAGCTAGTCGGCCGTCCCCGTCTTAGCTTTACCTTTTATCCCCAGCATGTCAGCCGTCCCCGTCATTGCTTTATTTTCATACACTTTACCAGCATGTCGGCCGTCCCCGTCATCGCTTGGCTTCATATACCACTTTACCCAGCAGTCTTCCTCTGCTCGACGGTCGTCCTCCGTCGCCCACACTTTACAATATACTTTATTTTGCCTTTACAATCTATATCCCTTTTCTTCTTCATTTCCGTGAGTGCAAATTTTGGACTGTCTTTGGTATTCAACCACAAGTTACCTTGTTTGCCTGTTAAGCCGTCGCTTACAACCTGCACAGCTAACTCATGTTTGAATAGGGGCAGCTGTAAACACCCCAAATTTGCCCTCACCCATTCACACCATGGCTTGTGATCATCTCATATGCATAAACACAATCATGTCATCTCACATCTCATTTTTTTATCCACTGCATAGCTTTCAAGGCATCTGCACCTAGGGTTTGTGATCTGAGCAATCCCAAAGCATCTTGAGCCATTCCAGAGGCAACCAATCAACTCAAAGGGGTCCATGTGTGTTCTTACATCATATTCCATCTCCTCAAAGTCAAAAATGCAGAGGAATCACAAGAACTAGGGTTTGAGTGGATGCAGAGCCAGGTTGAACTGCACAGTTGACTGAAAATTAGGGTTTTGGTTTCAGAGGCCATAACTCCAAATTTTTTGGTCATTCTTGTTTCCATTGATCTCTATATGGTATAGGGAGTATACATATCAATTTTCATGAAGAAATTCCATGGGGAAGTCATCTGATCAAGAGTTGACTTTTCAGACAAGTCAGTGCAAAATCAGGGCATCTGAGGCACCAATGACCCAACCAATGGGTGATCTTCATCATTTTGAGTGTATATGATCTTTATTTGATCATGGAAGAAGGTTGAAGTTCATAGAAATCAAGAATGTAGGGTTTTTGCAAATGTTGACTTTTTGGGCATAGTTGACTTTTCAAGAATGCACCATTTTAGGTCATTTTTCAAGCCTTGATTCTTGATCCAAAAAGGCTTCAAATGGAAAAACTTTGGTCATGAAAGTTGTAGATCTCATCTTTCCCTTTTCAAAAAGTACAAGAACATGATCAAACTCTTCTTGAATCAAAAGTTATGGTGTGGCAAAGTTAGCAAAAATCATTGATTTTCAAGTTATGCACCAAAGGCAAAAATTGCAAATTCTCCTTCCAAGGCCAATTCAGTCACCATATGGGCTTCTAATGCACTTAACATGATCATGTAACTTCTAAAAGTCAGATTTGAACCAAGGTGCCTCATGTTTCACGGCTTATGCAACAAGATTTTTCCATGTGAACCATAAAGCAAGCAACTTGCAAAAACTATCATCACATCTCACCCACTTGATTTCTTGGATGCTGAACCAGCCCTAGCTTCTCTCCATGCCATGCTGCGCCAGTCCATGTACTTATGCTAGCCTAGAACCAAGCCCATGCCTCTCTTACAACCAAGTTGACATTTTGCAAAAGTAAACATCCCAATCAATAAAGGGCATGTCAAATCAACTGACCAATGAGAGAGAGTCATGTGGACAATTTGCAAGCAAAACATAAGAAGGAGCAAGGCTGAAACCAACACATTCACCACATACACAAAACACTCCCCTTTTGCAAGTTCCTTCGAATTCCTCTCCACAGCCACCAAACACTCAAACTATCTTCATCAATCATCTCACCACACTTCATAGATCATCCAGCACCAAGAACCAAAGCCTGTAATAGCAAGAACACTCCATAACCATTTCACACTCCATTTTGCAGTTTCATTCGAAACTCTCATCCTAGCTCACAAACACACAAACAAACCTTGCAAACCTTCTCCATTCATCATCAGGACCTCAAACCATCATTCACAATGGCCTGAATCAGCCAGAATCACTATAGCCATTGTTGACTGAGCTTGAAGCAGGAGCTTTCGAAACTCATCAACCAGCCTACATAAATTGTTCTAAGGCATTCAAACATCATCAAGGGGCCCTAAGGAGTGGTTTGCACTTAAAGAAAGAGCCAGAAAGTCTTCAAGTGGAGAGCTTCAAATCTCAGGTAGCCTGAAATTTATTTTTCCAGAAATGATTTTTCTTGTTACAAACTTGCTCTTCATGTCTTGCTGATCATTCTGGTACCATTGGTTTTGAAAATGGTTTTGAAATAAGCATTTAATTTGTGTCTGAAGCTTGCGTGACCTAGAACTTATTTTCTTCGATTCAGTTGATTTAGGAAATATAAATTTGTTTTGAGAGAGGGGTTTGATTCGTGAGGATGTGAGGATCATTTCCCAGTTCTTGTTTTTCATTTTTGATGCGTTTTGAGGGATTTGGGTAGTTTTCAGGTGAGAGCTGGCCGGAGAAGACGACCGGAAGTCTTCTCCGGCCACCTGAAAGTAGTTTGTGCCCTAATTGCGCAATTAATTTCAGTTTGAATGTGAGCCGTAGATGGCCATTGACCAGTTGACTTCCCTCCAGTTTTGATGGCCCAGATGCGTTTGATTAGCCCTAACCTTTTTCATTTAGTTAATTAATTCATAATTAGACTAATTTAATCAGAGTCAACCTGGACCCTTAGATCACGCGCCAGTCAACACTTTCAAATCCTAGGCGCATCCTGGCCCTCCATCCCTCTGACTTTTTATTTTATTTGTTTTTATTTCTTTTTATTTCATTAAATTTGCACAATTAATTTAAAATAGCAAAAAATTCTTAAAAATTATGAAACTTTTTCTTTAAAGTTTTATTAATTTTTAAGACCCAAAAATATTTTTATTTTTATTTTTTATCATTAAAAAAGTATTTTAAAGTATTTAAAAGATTATTTTTAATGGATTAATGGGAATTAATTAATTAAAAATACTTTTAGGTATTTAAAAATTACAAAAAAATTCATGAAATATTCTAAGACATTTAGAAACATTGTCCAACCTTCAAACCAAATTTCTTTTTTGATCTTGATGCATTTTAAGAATTTTTCATTGAATTAAATCATTTTTTATGCATTATTTTGATCATGGGTTCAAAAATTCATTTCTGCCTATTGGTGAAGGTTGAGACATTGATTCTTTTTGCTTTGTCTTGTGTTTTGCATGTAGTTCCTAGGATAAAAAGGCCATGATTTGTTCTTGCATTTTCAAATTGTTTGGCATTTGTTTTGTTAAGAACCCTAAAAAGCCCTAATAACTTAGAAAATTCATATCTTGAGTTTGGTTGAGAGTTGAGAGCTCCCCTTTGGGCAGTGGTTCATCATAGGCCTAGGGTTTCTTTGGGTGCCATTTTCCATTTTTTATCATGAGGTTTGCTTCTGTTTTTGGTTTGTGTTTGGTGTTTGATCCATGAACCCTAATTTGGGCTTTCTTTTGCATCCTTCTTGCATTCTCTTGCATAACATGACTTGTCATTGCATTTTGGTGCATTCTTGTGATCCATTTTGTGCATCTTAAGACATGCATAAAGCATATTTGATCATTGCATCTCATATTTGCCATGTCATTTGTCTTGTATGATTCATAACTTTTCATGTTCATTCATGCTCCTTAACCTGCATCATCTGCATCCATGATCTTGTATGAACATATCCATGTCTTGCCTCATGTTTGCAGCACTTCATAACATCATAATCATCATCAACATGCTTCTGGTTTTTGCTTTGCATCATGCCATTTCATCTCATCTTGCATTGCATTGCATTTCTTTCTAACATTTCAGGTGGTAAGTAAACTTGAGAAGTGAATTTGCCTTCACTTCTCATAACTTTTCTTCTCATCTCTCTTGCATCCATTGCTGCATTTCTATTTGTGTTTGAGATTGAGCTTTCCCTTTCCTTTTCTTCTTACTTTCTTTCTTCAAGTGACTTGACTTCTTAAATGAAGCAAGTCACTTTGCTTCTCTTGATCCTTTCATCTGCTTCCTGGTGGTTCCTTTGAAGATTGTTCTTGCATACCTCACAAACCTTAGGATCATCCAAGCATGACAATGAATTAGGGTTTTGATTAGTTCCCCCTATAGTTTTACCTTTGTGTCTCTCTTTGAGTCTTCTCTTCTCATCTCATAATCAGGGACTAAACCCTAAAGGCTTTAAGACTTTGTGATTGAGCTTATGCCTGCATCCTTCTCTTAGGATGGAGTGTATAACTTTAATCCTAAGTATTAAACCCTTAATGTGTTTAAATCTCTTAATCAACTCACTTAATAAATATCAAGACATTACACTTGTAACTTGGGCCTTGCATTAGGGTTCTAATTCTTCCTTAAGTGGTTAAGAAGGACTAACCCTAGTGTTAATGGACAAGTCCCTCTCAAGTTGTCTTACAAATCATAAAAAACACTTCATCATCATCATTAATCTAAAATCCACTTAATCAAAGGCTTGTTTTGTCATGGGTTTAATCCCTAATCATGGATTAAGTTGAGGAGTCTTCCTCAGCTTAAACATTCTCATCTATTATCCTTCTTTTAGGATGGTGTAATGAGTCTGTTTAATCCTTGATTATGGCTTAACCTCATTACTCAACACTAAACAAAATCACAAAAAACATCTAAATAATCACAAGTAGGTTAATGATCTTAATCCTACACCGAAGGTGATTAAGTGTGAGAATCTGACTTCACACTTAAGGTATTCTCATTACCCCTAATCAGAGGGAAGATGTGATGAGTTTACTAAATCCATTGGTTTAGACTTAAGCTCATTATCTTATGACAAATCTTCAAAAAAGCAATAAAAGACTGAAAACACCAAAAACAAACAATAATCGTCTCCTTCGGGATTCTTTTCTCATCACCTTCACTCACAAACGAGAACTCGCTTCTTCCGTCTAATGCAAGACAGTTAGCACCTGAGCCAGACAGGTCACACACTTGAGCATAGGCAAGCAAGCAGTTCACAAGTCAATTCATTCTTTCAGTCTCTTTGGGTCGAACTACGGTGTTCTGACTTCCTCATTGCACGAGAGGATACGTAGGCATAACTTAACGGTTATCGAACAAAAGTCTCTGTACATCCCCCCTCCTTCCAGCTCATTTCTTTAAGCCTCATGATCTTGAGCAATTCATTCTCATTCTTACACTGACACATCACTTATATATATTACACTTCATTTCTTCGCACTGACACCTGTACATTCTTTTCCAGCTATTTTATGCACAGATTGCACTGACACTACCCCTTTAAAACACAAATCTTTTAAGCGTGGATCCCGTCGAGTACGACGGACAATCTGGGTGCTAATACCTTCCCAGGTTGTAACCAACCCCCTTTCTCAGTCTCTCTGGTTCGCAAACCGTCTTATCCATCTCTTTCTAGGCCTATGCAGCATTGCCTTTCCTCCGGGATAAAAATGCCTAGCTGGCGACTCTATTCATTCTCCAGTGAGTTCACGGCTGTGTGTTCTCACTGTTCCCTTCGCCGACCGTTCGCGCTTGTACCGGGATGCAAATCTTCGGGAGCGACAGAGGGGAGCTCCGGTCATCTTCTCTGGCGGGTCAAAAACCCTAAATCTCTCTACAAGCCACCCCAACTTAAATTAACTGCCCAGAAATGATCCCCCAACCAAACTAAACCTAAACCAACCATCAAACATCATTTATCACGCATGAACAAGGAGAATCGAAGCCATTTATTTTCACGGGTGAAATTTCAGAAGGTCACAAAATGCTTATTTTCACACCATTTTCAATTCTAAAAACATCAGAGTGATCCCCATAACATGTATTTTCATTTTGTAACAAAAAATCTAAGCTCTGAAAAGTTTTGTTCTTGAAGTTACCTGAGGTGATGAACTGCAAATGTGAGCTTTCAGAGCCTCACCTTCGTGCAAAGAGTCTCCTCTGATCCTCCTGAAGCTAGTGGGATGCTTCAAAACCCTTGATGTGGGCTAGTTTGAAGGTTCCAATTCTGGTGTAGCAGAATTTGAGGTTTGTATATGTGGTGTTTCAGGCTGTTTCAGTGCTCTATTCTTGATCCATGGATGGTATATGACTTGTTGGTGAAGAAACGTTTGAGGTTTGAGGGCTGTGGGAAGAGTTTCAAAGAGATGAAGCTTTTGACAGTTTTTGTGCAATCTGATTGTGTGTGTGTGTTGAGCTCATGTCCAGCCTGTTTTATGATCCATAAACCAATCCTAAACTATTGGAAGGAGTCAGAGGAAGTGACATGTACTGTGGGAATGGCATGGGGCGATTGGCCAAAAATTCAGTGGTAGGTGTACCTCAAGTATGGGTTGTGACAGAAGCTATCCTAGGGCTGCTCTGAGTTCTGCTGGCTTTAAGGGTGGCCATGGGATGCTTTAAAGTGATCAGAAATGGATGAAGGGTGAGATGTCACATGTTTTTCCTTTTTACAACTTGTTGCATTTTGAAGTTTTTGGTCATGGACATGTGACATTCCTTGGGCAATTTGCAGCAAAGTGTACCATGCAATGTTGTTATGATACTTTGAGATTGATTAGAGATCAAACAAAACCCTAAGAATCATTCCTGCAAGATTTTCCTCTTAGTGACCTTTATGACAAATGGCTTATGATTCTTGTGATCCAAGGCATGAAAGTGAGAAATTCCTTGGACAAATCTGAATTATAGGTCATGTACTATGTTTGTGTAATGGTTATAAGTGTGTTTGAAGTCACAAAATGCTTTGGCAAGTGGTTTTGCAAGTTTCCCTCTTTGGTACATAAGTGAAATTTTTGTGATTTTTCCCAACTTTGCAAAGCTATAACTTGAGTTCTATGATAAATTAGATCAAGTTCTTGTACTTTTTGAAAAGGGAGTGATCCAATCTACAACTTTCATGTCCAAGAATTTTTCATTTGAATCATTTTTTAATCAAAAAGAGGAGGTTGAAAAACTTTCCCAAAATGGCAAGTTTGCATTACAAGTCACTTTCCCAAAATGGCAATTTTGCAAATGGCTTGTAATTCTTCAATTTTGTGAGCTTCTAACTTCTTCTAAGATCAAATAAAGATCATATACACCCAAAATGATGGAGAAGACCCTTTGGTTGGATGATTGGGGGCCTCAGATGCCCTGATTTTGCACTGACTTGTTCAAGAAGTCATCTATTGATCAGATGCCTTCCCTATTGAATTTCTTCATGAAAATTGGTATGCATGATCCTTATAACATATAGAGACCAATAGAAACAAGAATGACAAAAAAAATTGGGGTTATGGCCTTTGAAATCAAAACCCTAATTTTAGGTCATCTGTGCAGTTAAGCTTGGCTCTGCTTCAATGTCTTTCTCAGTTCTTGTGATTTTTTGACTTCCTTGATCTTGGGAGGATATAATATGATGCTTGAACATATATGGACCCTCTTGAGATGATTGAAGACCTTTGGGTGACTCAAATAGCTCATGGATTTCTCAAATCACAAACCCTAGATGCAAAAGACTTAGAACCAATGTGGTGAAGCAAAAATGCAATGTGAGATGATATGATTGAACTTATGCAAAATGAAAAGAGAATCACAAGGCATGGTGAAATGAGTGAGGGAAAATTTGGGGTGTTTACAACTGCCCCTATTCAAGCATGAGTTAGCTGTGCAGGATGTAAGCAACGGCTTAACATACAAACAAGATAACTTATGGTTGAATACCAAAGACAGTCCAAAATTTGCACTCACTGGGGAAAAAGAAAAGGGATATAAATTGTAAAAGGGAGTAAAAATATGATTATAAAGTGCGGGCGACGGATGATGACCGTCGAGCAGAGGACGACTGCTGGGGATAAAGCAATGACGGTTAATTAAGTAGAAGTCTTGAGCCAAGATGCTTAAGCCACATAAGTCTTGCAGATTAAGTGCTTGAGTTATGAAAGTCTTATTCACCTAAGTTGATTAAGCAAAGGTAACGACTTTGTATGAGGGGAACGAGCAAGAAGTCTCGGGTGAGACCTAAGCAAGGTAAGTATTAGACATGTGTTCTAAGCAGGGATAAGACTCAACCAGAGGACTTGGATCAGATGGCTCGATCAGAGAGTGTAAGCAAGGGTAAAGTCTTAGACATGTGCTATAAGCAAGGTAAAGTCTTAGACATGTGCTCTAAGCAAGGTAAAGTCTTATATTATGGGTTCAAGTAAGTGTAAAGGACTTGTGAGGAAGCACAAGAGAGTGTAATTATATGGGTTATAATGAAATACTCTTGTGAGACAAAGGGATTGAACTAATCTCAGTTAGGGGAGGAAATAGTATAAATCTTTTGTGTCTTCTGTTGTTATTTATTTACTTTTGTCATGTATCCACTACTTATGAAGTCAACAGAATCCAAACCTCAATTCTGATTCTGAACTCTGATCAGAATTGAATTAAATAAAATGTGAAACACAATTCAATCCTCCTTCTTGTGCACTTTTCACACCTTCAATCCCCACCATAGGATTGAGGCTCACTGGAAGAGAATAATTGTCCAAACACCATGATTCATGATTCATAAAAGACATGAAACAAATAACAACATGTACAGTGATATTCACCTTAACTAATGTACTACACTAGTCCACCAAACATCATACATATACTACAAGCACTCTACAACAACATTATAGTAACATAGCATGCAACAATATCACATTCATACATATTCCACACTACAACATATTGTAACACCCCAAAATTTTCCCTATCATTTTCATAACATCTAGCATATCATTCTCATACATTACATTGCATATAAATCAAAGGAAGAGAAGGCATACATTCATAGTTTGGAGCATAGGGCATGTGATCAATGATTGTCAAAATTATGATCATTCAAAGTTCAAGAAGAAGAGCCAAGGGTCTCCTAACAAGCCCCAGGGTTCTTTAATATCCCACACAATCTCAAATGATTCCTTAAACCATTGGAAGATGTGGATTGGTCAAGAAATTGAAGCAGTGCAACATCTCCTAACAAAAAGGGCCAAAATTTGGGTTTCTGATTCAAAGGGTTTCCTAATGAAATTTTGGCTCAAACTTGATTTGAATGTTTTCCATATGATATCAAGTGTATAAGGATGAGATATTGTCCATTGGATCATTTCAGAAGGTCTCCAATTGGTCAGTTACTTGAAAATAAGAAATTAGGGAAAAGTCAACTATGTAGAGGAAAAAGTCAACTCCTGACTTTTTGAGGTCAAAATTATGGTCCACAAGTTGAATATGTTAAATGGTTGAAATTTGATCAAGAAAACTTAAGAGATTCATGGAAAAATCAAGAAATCATAAAACTGCCCAAAATAGAAACTTAGGGTTTCTATTTAAGGCAAGTTTAGGCCAATTTGCACCTCACCTTCATGCCCCCTTTCTTCAAGATAAAGGCTTCAAACTTCAGGCCTAAGTTGAGCCAATTAAATATAACATCTTGAGCTTCAAATCCATAGCAAGAACACCTCTTTTAGATCAAAATTAAGAGATATATGATCAACCAAATTTTGACAAAACTTGGGCAACTTTGCCAAGAAGCCAAGGCATGGGCGTGCCAGGTGCATTGCATTTCATCAAGCAGGTGGTGTGCCAAATGTCAATATGTTTTTCTCCATCAAGAAATATTCAAATGAAAAAAAATTAACATCAAATTTGTTCATCTTGATCTCCTCTACAACTTTAATGTTTGGAACTTTTTCATATGATCAATGTATGATAAGATATAAGGGCTCAAAGGAGATGGTGTCACACTGAATTCACAATAGGCCCAAGGCCAGGCCTGAGGTCAATTTCACGCACCCATGGACCAGTCCTGATTGCTTGACTTTCAAGTCACTTTTGAGCATTTTATAAGTCTCCATTATACTCAATTCCAACATCAAATTTGTTCTATGATTTTTCCTTGAACCATAGGCCTCAAAATCATCCAATTTTATGAGATATACATGAAGATATTCTTCTCTAAAGTTCATTAATTTCATTGTGTGCTTGTTGGACACATGGGAGGTTTTGTGCATTGCTCTTGCTTTGGTTCACTTATCTCACACACATAACATCATCATATTGTCATAAGAAGCCAAGCAAACTCTTACATGATCATGTGTGCATGCATAACCATGCATGAAAGAGGCAAAAAAAGTCAAAAATGAAGAAGTTAGTCCATTATGCTATGTTGCACCACATCACCTCATCATGTATCATAATTATCATCATCATACATCACTAGTTCACACCACGAACCTCGATGAGTTTTGCCATACATAAGCACAACCCTAAGCACACGGTTTCATTCATTTTTGAAATTGAGCTTCACACTACCATTGCTAAAGCCATCATAGTCAACTTAACCATGGTTCTAACTACCAACTGAGGTAGTTAGCACCTAACCATGCATATATAAAGAAATATTAACAAAATTTCAGGGGAACTTCATCATTTTGGATCATTTTCACAAAGCTCTCAAGTTTTCTCTCTAAAAATTCTCTGATTTTCTCTGGTTTTCGAAGCTACTTCACTTCATCTTCTTCAATATTCATCATCATACATCAATGGAGGATTAAATCTGATTGCTTATTTTTCCTCATCATCAAACTTCAATTTCTTTATAGTTGAAGTTTTTTCAAGAATCAAAGATTCATACAGCATTTATTTTGCTCCATACAAACTCACGCTCTCAAGGAACTCTCTGGTTTTTCTTGCAACTTAATCTTCTTCAAGCTTCAGGTTCAATCTTCATTCATACTTTTTGAATCATTTTCACTTGATCTAAATCTGTTTTGATGCTTGTTGAGCTCAATAGGAGCAATGTGAACGTTGGCTAGTTGATATGCACCTTAGGTGCTGAGATCTTAATTTTTAGGGCAATTTTGTGTGCTTCGATTCTCTCTGATCATAAGGTGTATGTGAATTTCATTGCTAGATTTAGAACCTACGTGACCTAAGCTTTCGATTGATATAATTTGTAGGCATTAATGAGGAGGGTGTTCCTTATGTCTCTCTCTCTCTTTCTCTCTCTCTCTCTCTCTCTCTCTCTCTCTTCATAGGTTTGACTTTGACTGATTGTATGGGTATGCGCCCATGGTTAATTGTGTGTGCATTGCATTTCCTCCCTCAAACATACATACTTTCTTGATGATCTTACTATGACTGCATTCTAGGGCTCAGATTAGGTCAACACATTGACTGAAGGTGCATCATAAGTTTGTGAACTTCAGTGCAATTGGATTGGGATCTCTCTTGCTTTTCACACCCTAGCTTCAAGCCCAATGCATTTTTATAACTATGTTTTATCTATTTTTGTACCCCGTCCCCCTTTTTCTTCATTTTCATTTTATTTTTGATATAGTTTCCATTTTATTTTAATAAAAATATCAAAAGGCTTCTAAAAATTCCCAATTAATTCACATGAATTTATAACATATTAAACTAACTTTTTACAATTTTTAATTCTGATTTTAATTGATTTTGCATTTATTTTCTTAATTTATATTTAATTTCTTTTCAAACAAGTTTCTTCATTAATCAAGTGCATTCATCCATTTATTCTTGCATAGTTTCAAAATGTTTTTGCATCCAATATTTTTGTCAAGTTCAAACAATATATCAAGGCATATAAACCATTTTTTATAGATTTTTAAGTAATTTTTTATTAGGGTTTGAATCATTTCTTTATGCCTCATTCCACTTGACCTAAGGTGATCTTTGGTGACTTGTTTGAACTCATTTCTTCATGAATTTTGATATGATCTTTTGACACTTGATTAGTATCTAACTTAGGTGTTTTGTACCTTAATTTCATATTTTTTTACTCATCAATTTCTATTTTTTCTTTGCTTGTTAAGTATAGGTAGCATTGTGTGATCATTTGTTCAACTCCTAACCCTAGTTTAGGTAAGGAACTTGTGCCATAACATTAGAACCAATTTGAGCCTCTTGTAGGTCTTCATTAGAGAATTATAGGTCATTTGGTTAGAATTATAAGTCATATACATTGTGCTTTCATATGGTTTGTGTATGTGGTATATATGCATCCTTAACTTGAACCTTATGACCTAGTTCCACCTTTCTCTTCTTCTAATCATATATATAACTTGTAATTGAATCATCCATGAATATTCACATATTTCATGTGCATTTCATAATAAGTATGCCACTGATCTATCATCACTTCATGCATTCAAATGTCATTCATCCCTAACTTGTATGATTACTTGAACTACTTTTACCTAATTTGCATCTTTTCTTCCACTAGTTTCAAGGTGACTTACATATGCATTTGGTATGACTAATTCATGCATACTAACCTCATCTTAATTTACATTTGTTATTAATCTTATCTGTGTTCATTCATGTTTGTTTACAACTTTGGCTTTAGTTACAAGTTAGTCATTGTTGTGTGATATATGTTCACTTCTTCCTACTTCTTCTTCATCTTACTCCTTCTATCACTTGAACATTTCTTCTCATGATTTGTATGCCCATTCATAGGCATTATAGGACACTCATAAGTGATTTATGCTACTGAATTTGGCCATTCATTAAGCATTAATACATGTTCACCTTGAATAACCATTCATTCTTTCCATATTAACTTCACATGGAACTTCCTCAGGGATTAAAGCATAGTTTTAGCTTAATTGGTTTATGTTTAGTCTCTTGAACTTAAAGAGAAACCTTAGAGATGTGCTACTGACTTTTGAAGTTTAGGAACCTTCATCCTTAGACTTAGGATTTATTTGGACCCTAGTTTCACTTTATAGGATGTGTGATGCTTAATTGTTTTTCTTATTGTTGATTTCATATGCAATTGTCACTAACCTTTCATGTAGGGGCTATGGTAAGTAATTGACTACGTGGATGCTTATCCATACTCATGCTTCTTCTCCCTTATCTTTTAAAAGTTTTCTCTTATGTGATTGTGAAAAGCATTTAATGCTTCTTTGATAAGTAATCTCTTTCTATCCCTTTGAGTTCTTATCTCATCTTCAATCCTTGAAGTGATTTAGAACTTGTTATTCTTCTCTCTTCTTCTAGGTTTAGAGTTCTTCAAACCTCATTAACCCTAGGATCTCCATTGTATAATAACACTAGGGTGAGTCATAGTATCCCTTAGAGTTTTCCCTTTCTCTCCATTTGAGTCTTCTTTCTCTCATCTTTAAACAAAAGCAAAAAACACCATATAAAGGTCAAGATTTTTCATGTGCTAAGGGACTTATCATGGGATACTTGCACACATTCCATATGGGGATGAGGTGTAGGGTATCTATCATGATGAATAAGTATTAGCATGAGGATGCTTCACAAACACAAACTAAAAAACACTTCTTCATAAAAAATAAAAAATAAAAACATTCAAATAAATAAAGTAGGCTAGTGTGCTTGGGCCTCAATCCTTGGAATTGAGTTTGGGGATTTCCTCTATACTTAGGTGTGCTTCTTATCCATTCCATCTCGGAGTGATGTAATAAGTACACACTCCATTTAATGAGACTTGAATACACTCTCCTATGCAAACTCAAATAAAAAGCTTCTAAAAAGCTCCAAACAAACAATAAGCGTCTTTCTTGCGGGAATTATCTTCTCATCTCCTTCATTCTTAACAAAAGAAATCCCTTCGACTTGTCTTTTGCTAGAAGGTAAAAACACTCATTACATACGAGCCTGCAACACTTGAGCATAAGCATAAGCAATTCAATCATAAAAAAAACAAACAAACAAATTTCATCCCTAGTTAGGGAAACTACGTCAACTCTGATTCTCACTCCTGATGAGATACGTAGGTGGTGGGATAGGGCCCATTTGAGCATAATTATTTCTTTTCCCTACATTTTTCTCGTTCTTTTTCTTTCCCATTTAGCAATAGATGAAAAAGATGTTTATACCTTTTGAGCAGTACAAACAAGCGTGGATCTCGTCGAGTACGACGGACATGAAGGGGTGTTAATACCATCCTTTCACGTAATTTACTCCCTTACTCGTTCTCTCTGGTTCGCAAGACCTTGTTCTTTCCTTTTCCCCTAGGTTTGTGCAGCATTACCTTTCCCTTTCTTTGGGATAAAAATGCATGGATTGTGACTCTTCTTCGTTTTCCGCGCCACTTTCACGTTTGTACTAGGATGGAAATCCCGAGAGTGACAACTGGCGACTCTGCTGGGGATCTCCCAACCATAATCTCTGGTTCCCTATACGAGTCAGTCCTATCACTTGTTTGCTTTTGTTTCTTTGTGTGTTTATTTGTTTGTTGATATGTAATTTAGTTTAGCTTTACTGCTTTATTTACAGCTTTATTTATTGCTTTCCGCATTTACTTTATCATGCATCATATACTGGACTGTTTGGACTGGTTTTTTGGCGAGATGGGGTTACTGTGAGATGAACCCAATACCCAGGCTCGAGTGCACCTTAGACTTTAGTGTGGACAGATATTGTACTTCTATGATGTATCATCATGATGAGTGACGGTGTGTTCCACACCCAGATTACGACCGTCTTGGAAATATTATGTGTGGGGGTTTTCTCCACTTCAGGATACGACCTTGATAGTTATGTGCATCTGAGGACCGATCGTTGAGGACCTTAGTGAAAATTACCCTCTCCACTGGTGACAGTTGCAGACCATATTTTTTGGCAAACCTACTCGCACCCGAGGGCCCACTAGGAACACGCATTGGATGGCCTTGTTCTCTCGTAAGAACTTAGTCAAAGCACTATTTGTATGGAGATAGTATTGTACCCTTCAGGGTGAATGTACTATTGCTTCTCGATCTCAGTGCTTGAAGCTGGGAACTTACGGGGATGCTTGTTTTTCAGGACTCAACTGAGACCTCCTCTTTTAGTGTATAATGCCAAACCAGAAACGGTGAACATATTATCTCTTCTCAACCTGAGAGTCAGTGATGTTGACCCTTAGTAGCACACCTATGAGATGGGGGATTGTTTACAGGTTTGCATGAACCTTGAACTTCTACATACCCACTTCATCAGTGTTGTCCTATGATTTTGACCTGGTTCTGTGTGGTTCTTTGGTTCTCAACTATGGGGTTTCATACATAAATGATATTGTTATGATGGCTCTACACAGACACTTGGCTCATTGCTCAACACCAACACAGACATATATCACTGATCACATGCCTTGCATTGCATCATGACATCATTAACCATTTGTGTTTTTTCATTCTCAGGGTTTACATATTGTTCTCGATTCCGATCAAATTTCTTGTCTAGAGATGGAAGATTCAAGGAAGAAGAATATTCAGTAAAAGTTCTTTTATACTAAGATTGGCATGCTGAATAAGATGGTTGATCTGATTACTTCAGATAACAGATTTCTCTATTACCTTTCTCTACTCAAGCTCCTCGTTCAGTGGTTGAGCCTAAAAATATTGTATCTTTAGAAGAGTATCAAAATTTGGAAGCTCTGGTGAACCAACTCAGTGTAGAGAATGTTAAGGTTCATAGCTCTTATCAAAAGATAGTGCACCTTAATCAGAAGCTGGAAGAAAGGTTCAGAATGCTGAGAAGATGGTGAAGGACAAACAGAAAGAGTTCGAAGACTGGGAGCTTTACTTCAAGAAGAAAGGTTCAGCTGAGATCAGCAAAGCTAGTGAGCGTCGAAGGACCAAGAAGTCTTTAGCTGAGGAGAACAAAGTTGTAACTCTCTAACAAGTGCAATAAGAAGCTAATCAGAAAAAACAGAAGGAGATAGAGAAAGAGTACAAGATGAAGATTGAAGATATGTAAGTACAATTGGAAGCCATAACAAAGAGCTTCAGAAGGCCCTCGAGCATCGTAGGAATTATATCCAAAGGCTAGAGCATAACCAAATGTTGATGGAAGATGCTCAGAAAGAAATATAAGAGCTCAAGATCCGTGCTTAAACTAAGAAGGCTAGATTAGAGCCAGTTTCCAGTAGGGAGAATGAAGAGGTATTCTTGCAACAAATCAGTTAGTTGCATTCTTCTTTTGACCAAAGAGATCTACTCATCCAGAGGTTAATTGAAGAACCCTGACATTCGGATGTTGCCCAACTGTTCGAGGTTATCAAGTAGTTTAGCTAGAGGTTGAAGGACGTGGAGTTCCATAGGACTTAGTTTCCTTTGATTGTACATGATTACCCACAGGCTTGTTGTGGGAATCTTTTATACTCTTTCTGTTTTCATTAATGTAGAACTTGTAACCCTCCAGGGAGATTTTTTGTTGCTCTTTAGCTCATTTTTATGTTATCTGATCTAGGTTAGCTTTTTGATCGTTGTACATGCACCAACACTTGTTCACTTGGACCAACCATATATGAGCTTTGCTCGAATGTTTCTTATCAAAAATTTGGGTTCCAAAAGCCATCTGGAATTTCAAATTTTTATTGAATATCGGAATTGAGACATAAACGACCTTGAGAATGAAAAGCACAACATTTTCATATCATGCATATCTTTCTTTCATTTTAACAGGTTATCCGGGTTTCTTAACTTATTCAACTGCAGGCAGTATAGCTGATCAACGCATCCATCGATACCCAACCCGAAGAAACCAAGCAAGAATGGCTGAGCAAATGCAGAATGATCTCATTGAGCTTCGACCGAGGATGGATCGATTTATGGAACTGATGAGCGGCATGGCATAGAATCAGGAGCGTCTCAGATTGATGGTGGGGCAACCCGGGGAAATGCTAATGATGGAACATCTACTAGAAATGTAAACGGGAATGTTGCCCGTAACAGAGTGCCGATTCTAAATGGGGTTGTTTCCCAGAACGTGACTTTGGAAGATACACAAGAGGATTAGTTCACTCTACTGGATGCTAATATGGGTAATATGAACAAGGTTAATGATCAAAGGTATGAATAGATGGCAGAAAAGATTAAGGGCATGGAATGTTAGAATTCCCTGGGTAATGATGTAATCAATTTGGGGCTTATACCTGGTGTCAGAATCCCTCCTAAGTTCAAGGCGCCCTCATTTGACAAGTATAACGGCAGTACATGCCCGAGAACTCACATTCAGACATATTTTGGAAGAATCTCAGCTTATACTGACGACGAGAAATTGTGGATGTACTTCTTCCAAGATAGATTATATGGAGCTTCGTTGAGCTAGTACATGAAGCTAAGCAGGGTCTCTATCAGGAGCTAGAAAGACTTAGCTGAAGCCTTTCTTAAGAAGTATCAATATAATTTTGATATGGCTCCAAACCGCACTCAGTTGCAGAACTTGTGTCAGGGATCTAAAGAGATTTTTAAGGAGTATGCCCAAAGGTGGCGCGAACTGGAACCACCATTGTTGGACCGAGAAATGGCGGATATGTTCATGGGCACCTTGTAGGGTGCATTCTTAGATCGCCTGGCCGCCTTCCCGTCCATCAGTTTTTCTGACATTGTCATTGCAGGGGAAAGGATAGAAAACTTGTTGAAGTTGGGAAAGATCCATGACGTAAGTGGTACTGGTTCTTCTGGCATGAGGAAGCCTTTTTCCAACGGTCAAAGAAGAAGGGAATGAGAGACAAATGTTTTGTAGGCGCCAGGGAAGAGATCATTCTCAAGGTTACCACCAAGCATCTGCAGTGACCATTCCCACACCACAGGTTCAACAACAATAATAATAACCCCAACAACAGGTTCAACAACAACAGGCACATAGACCATTTCACCAATGAACAAGAGTGAGGGATCGCAAGACTGACCTTATCCCAATGGCATACTCCACACTACTTCAAAAGTTGCTTAAATTAAACATGGTTGAACTTCCTACCATGAGAGCCCCTTCGGCTGAAAATTTACCACCAAATTTTGATACAAACGCCAGGTGCGAATTCTATTCGGGTGCCCAGGGGCACACTGTCGAGAAATGTTGGGATTTTTAGAATAAGGTATAAGACTTGATTGATTCAAAGGAAAATAATTTTTCTCCTCCTCCCAATGTCCTTCAAAATCCCATATCCAATCATGGAGCAGAGAACGTGCATGCTATCGAGGACAGCAGAGAACTTAACTTGGTGAGTGAAATTGATCATGTGAAAACTCCGCTGTTAGTGATAAAAGCTCGTCTATTGAAGGGACGGGGATTCCCGGTTTGTGATGAGAGTTATATAGATTACTTGAATCAGAATAATAGTTGTGAGAAGCTAAGGTAGGGTTTGCAGAAATTGATAAATGAAGGTTGTTTGCAACTCGACAGTGTTGAGAAGAAAAATAATGAAGTGTCGACAGTTACCATTTATTATACTCTGGATGAAATCGAGGTACTTGCCAGGGTAGCTCCTATTACTATTGTTGTGCTGGATAGGCCCAACCCTATTACCATCACGGTATTGGGACCAATCCCATTCAATTCAGAGAAGGCCATTTTGTGGCACTACGGGGCCGATGTGAATTATCAGGGGAAGAAGAAAAAGGCAGAGACTCATGGGTCCAGCAGATCAAGTATTGACAATATGGGTGGCCTTGGATGTTTCACTTGAAGTGGTAGGCTTTTTGCTCCATAGATATTGCGCAATGACAAAGAGATTGAAACTGCAGTGAAAGCTAAAGGGAAACAGGTGATCGGAGAAGTCCCCGTACCTGAGAATGATCCCAAAGGAAATTTTGAAAAGGAAGTAGAAGAGTTCATGTGGGTAATAAATAAAAGTGATTATAAGATCGTGGAGCAGCTGAACCAAACACCATCTAATATATCCATCTTGTCATTTTTAATATGTTCAGATGCACACTGTGAAGCGCTGTTGAAAGTTTTGAAAATGGCATATGTTCCTCTGGAAATTACTGTCAATCAACTTGAGAGTGTTGTGGCCAATGTGAATGCTAGTCACGGATTGGGCTTCATTGATTATGATTTGACTTCCGAAGGGCGGAACCACAATAAAGCCCTGCACATAACCATGGAGTGCAAAGGAACCGTCTTATCACATGTTTTGGTTGACACGGGTTCATCGCTGAACGTGTTACCCAAAAAGGAATTGATGAAAGTGGAAATGGATGCCTTGTGTTAAGACTTAGTGATTTGATTGTTCGAGCCTACGAAGGGTCTAAAAGATCAGTATTTGGTGAGGTGGAACTGCCAGTAAAGATAGGTTCCCAGGTGTTCAAGTGCACTTTCTACATGATGGACATCCAACCTACTTACAGTTGTTTGTTGGATCGGCCATGGATCCATGATGTCGGAGCTGTCACATCCATATTGCATCATAAGTTGAAGTACATAGTGGACGGACAGGTAGTAACATTATGTGGGGATGAGAATATTTTCTTCAGTCATCTGTTAACTTTTAAGTATGTAGAGATGGACGGAGAGATCCACAAGATGTTATGTCAAGCGTTTGAGGTCATGAACATTGAAGGGTCGCCTCAACCAACACCTTCTTCAGCATCGATTTGGAAGGGTACTTCTATCTCGTCTTACAAATAGGCCGTTGAAATGGTTAAATCAAGTAATGCCCAGGGTTGGGGAAAACCCATTGATGTTTGAGTAAAGGAGGATATGTTCGGCATTGGATATCAACCGTCTCAAGTGTCTTTCGCAGCAAATGAAGGACCCATCACTTTTAGTAGTGGGGGAATAATATATCCAGATCAGGCATGTGTTGTTAGTAATGACGGCATTGATAGCGATTGCGACCTCGACCATTGGGTACACCCATGTGTGCCGTGGCAAGAAGTGAAACAGTGGTATGTTGAAGACATTGTCACTGTTACCTTCTAGAAAAAGTAATTTTTCTTGTTTTTCTTTACATTATGGCATGTCAAAATCGTGCGTTCTACCCAAGGTGCAACGATTCATTGTAGGGCGCATGTTTCCTATTCAAAGTTTATCATAAATAAAAGGACGTTTTTACATTCAAAATTTTGTTCCTTCACTTTCATTTTTTATTTTTCATAGAAAACATAAAAATGGAAATTTTTATAGAGGAAGTTTCGCCGAACCCGTCCAGATATGGTAATGAAGATTAAAGAGGAAGTTCAAATGTAGTGGGACGCACGTTTCCTCGCCATGACAAGTTATCCTCCATGGGTTGCCAACATAGTACCAGTACCAAAGAAAGACGGGAAGGTTAGAATGTGTGTTGATTATCGGGATCTCATTAGGGCAAGCTTGAAGGACAATTTTCTGTTACCTCACATCGACGTATTGGTTAACAATACAGCTCAGCTTTCATTGTTTTCGTTCATGGACGGTTTCTCCGGGTATAACCAGATCAAGATGGCACCTGAAGATATGGAGAAGACATGTTCATTACCCCATGGGGTACTTTCTATTACAAGGTGATGCCTTTTGGGTTGAATAACGTCGGGGCAATATATCAACGGGAAATGGTGACGTTATTCCATGATTTGATTCATAAAGAGATTGAGTGTTATGTGGGTGATATGATTGCCAAATTACAAACAGAAGAAGAACACTTTGTTAACTTAAAGAAGCTGTTTGAAAGGCTGAGAAAGTTCCGACTGAGACTGAATCCGAAAAAGTGCATTTTCGGGGTGCGTTCAAGAAAGCAGTTGGGCTTCATTGTATGTGAAAAAAGAATTGAGGTTAATCCTGCAAAGGTGAAAGCTATACAAGAAATGTCTGAGCCGAGGACTGAAAAAGAGGTTCGTGGTTTCCTGGGTAGATTGAACTACATTGCAAGGTTCATATCTCACCTAGCAGCCACGTGCGAACCTATATTCAAATTTCTGAGAAAAGATCAAGCTGTCAGATGGAACGACGATTGTCAAGCGGCATTCGACAAAATAAAAGAGTACTTGCATGAACCTCCAATTCTTATGCCTCTGGTTCCAAGGAGGCCATTGATAATGTATTTGATAGTACTTGAGGGTTCAATGGGTTGTGTTCTCGGTCAGCACGACGAGACGGATAGAAAATAGCATGCCATCCACTACCTGAGCCAGAAATTCACTAACTGCGAATCTCGATACTTAATGCTTGAGAAGACATGATGTGCACTCGCATGGGCTGCTAAGCGATTGATGCACTATATGCTCAAACACACTACTTTGTTAATCTCCAAAATGGACCCAGTCAAGTACATTTTCGAGAAGCCAACACTTACAGGAAGAGTTGCATAGTGGCAAATGGTCCTGGCCGAATATGACATCAAGTATACTTCACAAAAATCCATCAAAGGGAGTATCTTATCAGTATATCTCGCAAAACAACTGATCAAAAATTACCAACCAATGAGATTTGATTTCCCTGATGAGGACATCATGTTTCTCAAAGTTAGACTGCGAGGAACCACTCCCAGAGGAGGAGCCAGACCCTGAATCCAAATGGATTATGATGTTTGATGGGGATGTAAATATGAATGTTAGCAGAGTTGGAGCAGTTCTTGTCACACCAAAGGGAGTTCACATGCCCTTTGCTGCTCAAGTGACTTTTGGATGCACCAACAATGAAGCAGAATATGAGGCTTATATCATGGAAATAGGGGAGGCGATTAGCTTGCGAGTTAAGACCCTCGATATATTTGGAGATTCATCCTTGGTAATTAATCAAGTCAATGGGAACTGGTATACCCATCAACCTAATTTGATCCCGTATAGAGACTACACGAGAAGACTATTAACCTTCTTCACAAAAGTGAAGCTACGCCATATACCTCGTGATGAAAACAAGTTTGCTGATGCTTTAGCTACATTATCCTCTATGATCAAAGTGTTGCATTGGAACTATGTGCCTAAGATTGATGTGTCACGTCTCAACAAGCTGGCTTTTATGTTTGCAGTCGACGCGGTGAACGATGACAAGCCATGGTTTCATGATATCAAATGTTTCTTGAAAAAACAAGAATACCGAGCAGGAGCATCTAGTCAAGATAAAAAGTCTTTGAGAAGATTGTCTGGTAGTTTCTTCCTGAATCAAGACAATGTTCTATACAAGAGGAATTTTGACATGGTTCTGCTCAGATGCGTGGATAGACACGAAGCAGATATGTTAATGCAAGAAGTTTAGGAAGGATCGTTTGGAACCCATTCCAGATGGCACGCATTGGCAAAGAAATTATTTAGGTCAGGGTATTATTAGATAACAATAGAGTCAGATTTTTGCAAGTACGCCCGCAAGTGCCATAAGTGTCAAATCTATGCAGATAAAGTGCATGTGCCTCCGAACCCGTTGAGTATCATGTCTTCACCATGGCCCTTTACAATGTGGGGCATTGATATGATCGGAAAGATTGAACCCACTGCTTCTAACGGCTATCATTTCATATTGGTCACTATCGATTACTTCACCAAATGGGTTGAAGTAGCATCTTACGCCAACGTCACCAAGCAAGTGGTAGCCCAATTTATGAAGAGAGGCAACATTTGTCGATACGGAGTGCCCAAGAGAATCATTACTAATAATGGTTCTAATTTGAATAACAAGATGATGGATAAATTGTGTCAGGACTTCCAGATTGAACATCACAATTCTTTTCCTTATCGCCCAAAGATGAATGGTGTCGTCGAGGCGGCCAATAAGAATATCAAGAAGATTGTGCAGAAAATGTTTGTCACATATAAAGATTGGTATGAGATTCTACCTTATGCTTTTCATGGGTACCAGACGTCGGTACGCACATCTACTGGGGTAACACCATTCTCACTTGTATATGATATGGAGGTAGTCCTACCAGTCAAAGTTGAGCTTCCTTCTCTGAGAGTAATGATGGATGTCAAACTTGAGGAAGCCGAATAGGTTCGTGCCAGGTTTAACCAGTTGAGCTTCATTGAAGAGAAACGTCAGGCAGCCATATGTCATGGGCAGTTGTATCAAAGGAAGATGAAAAAGAAGTTTGATCAGAAAGTGCGCCCTCGGGTTTATCAAGTTGGAGATATGGTGCTCCAAAGGATCATTCCTCCTAATACATATCACAGGGGAAAATAGACTCCCAACTATGAAGGTTCATTTGTGGTTAAAAAGGTTTTCTCAGGCGGAGCCTTAATTCTTACAACCATGGATGGCGAAGACTTCCTATCCCTTGTCAACTTAGACGTAGTTAAAAAATACTTCGCGTAAAAGAGACCTGCTGGACAAAAAACATAATAAAGAGTCCATGCAAAAAACAGCATCCCGGTGAACCAAAAACAGAATAAAAGGTTCGGGCAAAAATTAGGGATATAAATAAAAATGTACACCTGGTGAGTTGAAAATCTGCATTAGACAACTCAGGAAAAAAAGAGTATCCCAGTGGATTAAAAACCCGAAAGGGAGGTCCACGCAAAAGAGGGATTAAGAGAATAACTATGGTATGATTTATATGTATCACATCATTGTTTCAGTCAAACTAACATTTCCAAGGACATGAATCGGTCCAATCACTCCTTAGAAGGCAAGATCGGGGAGTTTTAAAGACATAATGGTTATAGCAAGATCAAAACTCAGTGGAATACCGTTTTCACATTGCCATTAGAGTAATTTCTTTTCTCAATTTACAACAATCACCTCTTTCCAGGGTTTGCTTCCTAATGTATTTGCCGATTTCAGGCTTTTCAATCAATAAATTGAATTCCAGTTAAAAGCTTCTTATTTTCATTTTATTGTTTTGTTTGCAAAAAAACGTCCGAATTTTTTATAAACATTGCATTTGAAAACATGGTAGCTTTACAATAACATGCGCAAGAAAAATATTTAAAATTTCTTTGAATGTTTAGTAATTCGGGCGGTGTATTCAAACCATCCAATACCTCGGGGCATATCTACATATCCTTTTGTTTGCAGGTAGCAATCTCATGGAGGGCTCAAAAGAAAGATCGAAGCTTGTTCAAATGCAAGAGACGTTAATCCCTCTTGATGATTCGTTAACCTATCCAGGGTCCAGAGTATTGGGGCTGCTATATCCATATAAATGTTTCTATGTCACCCTTTTGTTACAACTTTTACTGATTGAGTCCATTACCCGTCTAGTGGTCGCTTGTCAAGTTGATTCTTTCGTTTAGCACTTCCAACAACTACAAGCTTATCTGTGTTGACAATGGCTACCTCTCTAGGAAGGTTATTATGTTAATTCATATTATCGTTACGATACCCAAGAGTTTAAAGACAATAGGTCTTTTGTAAAATCCTTTTGAGGTGGGGTCCGTGGCAAGAAACGAGTGATTCTCCGCACGAGACTCCTTGAAACCTTTTTTCCCCAATAGGATTTGTTTCAGTTTTGTTATTCCTAGCAGGTAGATGGAAGTTATGTCCAGCAGAGGGTTTCACGAACTTTTTCTCTTTAGCAGATTTCCTTGATTTTGTTCCCTAGCAGATCTAGGGTGGCTCATATTTCCCAAGTAGATCTCGGATGGATTTTTTCTCTTCCCAGTAGATCTCATAAGATTTCCTTGCTCCAGCATAGCAATAAAGATTGATAATCCCCAAGCAGAGAGTTATCCTCCCACGGTGAAGTATTTCTTACAAGAATCCAAGTATTCCTGGCAGCCAGGTGAGTGCTTCCCTTCCCCACAGAGGTTGGGAAAATTCAGATTGGTAGAGAGTTCTCTTCAATAGAGTCTTGACAAGATTTTTCCCCATCTAAGTCAGAAAGTTGTCAATCCCTAGTGGAGTTCTTTTGATTGGGATCCATCCCCAAATAGTTGAAGTATTCCTTCACAGGGTCCTCAAGTCTAAAGTCCAATTTATTTTTCGCAGAGGTGGTAATTCGAAGCAGATGGATTATTCACGCTCTTCTCCAGCAGAGATTTTATCCCCACAGGGATTTCCGAGATTGAATCAGCGATCATTTGTATTCTCACAGAGTTATCAAGGACTTGTTACTTCCTCATCAGGAGATCCCTTTGCATTCACATCATTTCATTTGCATACTCAAAACATAGCATTCCTAGTGTCATGGGGCATCATGTTGTGCAATTCAACATATGCATACCCAGTATAATCCAGGTTTAATATCTTGCAAAGCCCAAACGTAGATTGGTGGAAGTCTATCCTCAGGGTGGCAAGGCATCTGAAGTTCAACCGTAGATTGGCGAAAGTCCGTCCTCAGGGTGGCAAAGCATCTGAAATATAATCGCAGATTGGTGAAAGTCCATCCTTAGTATGGCATAGCATTCAAACTCCACCTGCAGTGTAGCAAGCTAGTACTCGCCTGGCCATACATGAGACAGTGCAAAGTCCATCCTCAGATTGGCGAAAGTCCATCTTCAGGGTGGCAAAGCATCCAAATTCCAACGTCAGTTTGGCAAAAGTCCACCCGTAGTATGGCAAGTCAGTAGTCTTTTGATGTTAATTTAAAACAAATTCTTAAAGTACAACCGCAATTTGGAAAAAGTCCACCCGCAGTGTGGCAAGTTAGTAGTCATCTGACTCCATCCAAAAGACATTGTCAAGGCACTCTTGCAGCCCAATGAAAGTACACTCGCAGTGTGGCGAGCCAGTAGTCACCTGGCGTCGTACAAAAGACAGGGTTTTTAAGACCAACCGCAAATTGGCAAGCCAGTAGTCGTCAGGTGTCGTTCAAAAAGATATTTTCAAAATTCACCCACAGTGTGGAGTGCCAGTAGTCACCTAGAATCGTACAAAATACATGGTTTTTAAGACCAATCGCAGATTGGCAAGCCAGTAATCGTCTGACCTCATTCAAAAAGACATTTTCAAAGTCCACCCGCAGCGTGGCAAGTTAGTAGTCTTCTGGCATCACTCAAAAGGCATCCCCTGTTTACTATTTGTCCCATCATAATTATATCCAAGCAGAGCTCATTTGGTTGGGTTTATATCCCTTTCTTCTTCTCCACATAATGAAAATGTTTTGGTTGTTTTTGTTATTCAATCCCTTCATACCTCGAACGTCTGAAAGAAATTGCTATCATCCATTCGGGTCTACATTGATTGAATAGGGGTAAATGTAAGACCCCAAAATTTTCCCTCTCATTTTCATAACATCTAGCATATCATTCCCATACATTGCATATAAATCAAAGGAAGAGAAGGCATATATTCATAGTTTGGAGCATATGGCATGTGATTAATGATTGTCAAAGTTATGAGCATTCAAAGTCCAAGAAGAAGAGCCAAGGGTCTCACAACAAGCCTCAAGGGTCTTTAATATCCCACACAATCTCAAATGATTCCTTAAACCATTGGAATATGTGGATTGATCAAGAAATTGAAGCAGTGCAACATCTCCTAACAAAAAGGGCCAAATTTTGGGTTTCTGATTCAAAGAGTTTCCTAATGAAATTTTGGATCAAACTTAATTTCAATGTTTTCCATATGATATTAAGTGTATAACTATGGGATATTGTCCATTGGATCATTTCAGAAGGTCTCCAATTGGTCAGTTACTTGAAAATCAAGAAATTTAGGAAAAGTCAACTATGCATAGGAAAAAGTCCACTCCTAACTTTTTGAGGTCAAAATCATGGTCCACAAGTTGTATATGTTCAATGGTTGAAATTTGATCAAGAAAATTCAAGAGATTCATGTAAAAATCAAGAAATCACAAAAGTGCCCGAAATAGAAACTTAGGGTTTCTATTTAAGGCAAGTTTATGCCATTTAGCACCTCACTTTCAAGCCCTCTTTCTTCAAGATAAAGGCTTCAAACTTCAGGGTTTGACATCTAAGGTATGGGTAGTATTATTTTTCATTATAAATGATATAAGGTTTTAAATTGTATGTGAGTTGTTTGGGATTCGAGGGTTTATGGGAATACTATGATGATTTGATGAATTTGGTATTTTACACAGTGTTGATGTTTATTAGATTATTGATGTGTAATTGTTGTTGTTATATTAAGTTTAATCGATGATGAATTATCGGTAGAAGGGTTTGATATAACTATGAGAATTAGGGAGTGTTTAATCGTGAGAGGTTTGTAATCCTTATTATTATAATAGGGTTCTAGAAAATTGATATCAGTAGGGATCGAATTATGATAAATTGGGATTATTGGAAAAATTGGATGAATATGAGTAAGTAGGAGATTGGATATATAATTGGTAGTAATTACATAAGAACAAGTATGTTAGCGTGCCTCTGTGTTTTGGAATCGTAGCAACATAATAGGTATTGCAGGAAATTCTGCATTTGAGAAGATGCTGAGTGCAGTGTGTGACGGGCGACACTATTTGAATGACGATCATCACTGGGAGTTCTGATACGGGCGTAACATTGTGTGAAAGACATCACGGTAAGTATTTGTGTGACGGTAGTCGCACTTGTGTGTGACGGTGGTCACACTTGTGATGGAAGTCACATATTTGGGACGATGGTCAGATAACTAAGGTGACTTTTTACTCCAATAGTTTTAGCATAGTGATTCTAAATAAATAAGTGAATATAATAATGTGACACCAGTTAAGCACCACATCAGTTCAGCACCAATATTCCTATTTTATTAATTTTGATTACTACATGTCTATTATTATACTAATTTTGAGACTTTAGTAAATAATAAGATGATTCTAGTGACACGAAATAATAAGAGATATGAAGTATGATGTATAAACATGGATGAAGTAAATTATATTATTATGCAGTACTATGCAGAGTTAGACAATAAGAATATTGTTATGATGAATTACTACTGTGAAGTATGATTATGTGTGGATGTGTATGTTTGTATGTAATATGTGTGGTTCTTAATTTTCTAATTGTGAGCCGGTTTTACATACCGTTCGTAGCGATGGAGAGATACTGAAATGATCGAATTACTGGTAAAATAAGAGGAAGAGGAAGAGGTGGTTATGTAGTGATTGTGTCGTAGTTTGGGTGACGAAATTGAGTGCCGAAATGGTCGTGCATATGTTTTATTATATAAATTGTTAGAATGATGTTTTCGAAGAGAATGGTCGGGTACTTGTTATGATGAATGATGATGTCTTGTCTATGATGTGTGTAGATATGAATTATGTGAAGGAAATATGACGATTATGATGATTAGGAGGTTTATGACGATTATGATAATTAGGATGATGTGTTTTGACAAGTTGTGGTCGTATTTATGTGTTGTATGCATCATGCATTCATAGCATTGTATAAGACGAATAATCCAGTGACATTTAGCAGGATGATGACCCAGTGAAAAATTGTAGGATGATGGTGTCTCGTGATGGCCTTAATCCCATCGTGCAAATTAAGTACAATTTGTGATGTGCTCTGGTTCCAAGCGAGAACTGATCCTATTGGTGGGGATCTTTGGAGATAAAGATGACTAAGTCATCAGTGATGTTTCGGTACCGCATGCATTAGTCTATATGATGTTACATTTGCATTATTTGTGGCATTTCAAGATGTGTGTAGGTGAATTAGATGATTAACCATTAGAGTATGATGTGGTATATGATGATTTTGAAGTGATTGTTAATTTGAGATGTGAAGAATATGATTTTTATGTTGTGGTGATTTAATTTTTATGCATATGATATCTATTTCTTATATCTCGTATAATGATTTGTGATTACTCACCCTGTCTATTTGAGTGTTACCTCTATATGGGTAACGTGCTATATCCGAGATGAGTTTGTGGTGTGTGAAGTATTATCTAGAAGTTATTTAGCTTAATTCTAGAGTGTGTGGTGTCTTGCTCTGGTAGATGTAACATCGGGGGGTAAACGCTTAAGTGATTTGTTTTGTTGTTTATGAGTTATTATATGTGTAGTCGAGTTGATGATGATTTATTGATAATGACCAAAAGGTGTTGATGTTTTGATGTGTTGACGAAAATGAAAGAAGAGGTTTTGAAGTATGATTCTGCTGTAAAGTTTTTAGTTGTTTGTTGATATTATTAAAGAAATGAGTATTTTATTAAATTGAAAAAAAAATGTGTTATGAGATAGGATGTGTTAATAACTTGATGTTTTCAAGAAGAAATGTGACACCTTTTATGAGATACTCTGATTTATTTATCGCGTATTTACATTGGATTAGAAGGGTGTTACATTAGTGGTATCAGAGCAGGTCGGTCTGTCCGGCCAATGTTGTCTAGTGTTGTTTATCCTTTAGTACACGACAAGTATGTGGAACACTGCCGATACTTGTTTATTTTCTAACTATGGTCTTTAGGTTTCAGTTTAAAACAAGTGGAGGAGGATTTTGCTTCCCGTAGATGTTTCTAGTGTGAGGAGTTGATTCAAGGTGATATTGAGTGTATAAGTACAACTGTTGTAATGTTACGAACCGTCGAGAGTACGAATTCACGAATTCTTAGTTTCTAGTTAAGTTTAAGATTCCTTGAGGGAAAACAAGTCGGTATGATTAATATTACTTCCCAGAAGATGGGGAGAAATGTGAAGAATTGTGATATGCAAGTGGAGTATAAATCTTGAGGTCTCTTGAAGATGATCGTGACTTGCCTCTTGAGTATAAATTGGGGTTGGAGTCGGTTGAGGATGGTGTTTTATCGGATAGACAAGTAAGATGAATCTTAGAGTGAAGCTTAATGGGTGTATGTGTATGGTGACAGTTTTATAATATGTGCATGGATTAATGACGGTAGATTAAGGAGATGATTGGGAATAAGAATCTATTCCAAAAGAATTATCGATTTGTTGGATCAACTGACAGACTATTATGTTTTGAGTATAATTGGATTGAAGTCGGATTACTTTCAGAGTTGGGTGAAAAACAAGGATAGTTGGATGATCTTAGAAGCAAGAGAGAGAGAGAGAGAGGTAGAACTCATGTTCATCAATTTCGATTTTTTATTTTCATATTTATGGAGTAGCCTTCAGTAAAAGGAGCATAACTTTTCACTTGTAACTCCAATTGAAGCAGTTCTAGACTTTTCGAAAAG
The DNA here is from genome assembly GCA_963966055.1 of Lathyrus aphaca. Taxonomy (NCBI): domain Eukaryota; kingdom Viridiplantae; phylum Streptophyta; class Magnoliopsida; order Fabales; family Fabaceae; genus Lathyrus; species Lathyrus aphaca. The sequence goes on along the minus strand of OZ014525.1, from coordinate 164,179,320 downwards.
CTTACAAAATTCTCTACAATTTACATATAAACTTTATATGCTGCGTATTTTTTAGGAGAGAGAAACACGCGTTTGAATATTTGGGTCTGATGCTGATTTTTGGTAGAAGTGTGTATACAGGATTTCTGGATCAGCTGCCATTGCACAGGCGATAACTTTGTACTCATAATTTAGATTTAAGAGATTCTTGAAGTTCTGGAATCTAAATAAAATTTCCTTTATTTTGGAATATAATTTCGTGTTTGGAAGGTTTTTGTTGAAGGAGATAATTGTGTTTGAAGTTGAATGATTCTTGCTAGAAAATGGGTAAGGTGAGGACAATTATAAAATGTTGGGTAATAAGAAGGAGATGAGGGTACTAGAGGAGCACATAGAAGTGAGGCTTATGCCAGTGGAGAATTATTAAAGTATAGATATCTTTGAATATGGTTAGATAGTAAGGTGGATTATGTGTTATGGATGATATGGTATCAACATGTGTCAGGAAAATTTCAGAGAGTTTCTATTACCAACCAGATGATGAGATGGTACTGTTGAAATTGTGACTGGAATGAAACCCAAGTGTGAAACTATATGGATTATGGAGGTTCTGAGATTAAAAGAAATATTTGATAGCATTGTTAAAATTCTTACTTTGGATAAAGGTTTCAATTGAAATAAACCAATTTGGATTGTATTTGGTGTCGTAGTAGTTTCAGTAGTGGGAGAGTAATTAACAATTGTGTTGTGCTACGAGAGTGTCTATAGAAGAATATGTAATGGATTTTTGGGAGTTTATGTGCCATAGGTAAGGTTGAAAAAAAAAGTTTGGAAGCCGCAAAGGGATTTGAATCATGCTTGTATTGAGAAAGTGTCGAAGTATGGCAAAGAGAATTAGGGGAATTTCTATCATCAGTCGTATGTGGAAATGGTATTATTAAAAGAACTATTGGAATGAGATTCATATGTTAAAAATCTATGGAGCCTCGATCCTGTGAGATTTAAAAGAGATTGTTGGACCATGTTATTTAGAGGACGTTGAGAAAAGTTCAAGAGGAAATGCTATTGTAGTTAGTAACGATGGTTTATGCTATATCATGGTTGTCGGCTACCTATTGACAAATTGAGGAATTGATCACCCTTAATCTCTTGTTGGTAGTATATGTGATCGTGTTGGATGTAATAGACTTGTCTTGCCAACAAGATAGCATGGAAATAAATTTGTATTCTATTGAGGAGTTGATCGTCCACCATTGCGTATGAACATAATGGAAAAGTGGCTAGGAAAGAGTGGAGACTTATTGAATAACTTGGAAATTTGAGTTGTTATGCGAGATAACATCACAGAGTGGAAGGTTGAGGAGATAGAAAACGAACAATGATTTTCTGGTGAATATTAAAGAGATTCAGAAGCTAGATGTGAGACTTGCGGAGCTGATAGATGATGGAAATGATATTATATGATGGAATTGTCTATATCATAGGTTATGTTGATGTTCATATGATAGTATGGATAGTAAGGCTGACGAACTTGTGGTGTTTTGGCCTAAGATCGAAAGAGATCCTACAATAATGAGATGGGGCGTGAACTGAATTTACACGTTCACAACTCAGTAGCATTGAATCTTTTTGGATTGTAGTAATTAATGAGATGGAATTTGAATTTTTTGTGTTTGAATGATTGTTGATACAATGTGGAGTCAGCGGGAAGGATGCGGGATCCGTATCCAGAGTGGATTACCTCAGATGATTTTCGGGGAAGAAAATTCTTTAAGTGAGGGAGAGTTGTAACATCCAAAAATCTAAAATAATTATTTAATCAATTATTTAATTAATTTAGCGTGATTTTGTGAGTTTAAGTGATGGTTGATGGTTATGACACATGATGATATAATAATGTGACATGGGAAGGTGTTGGAATAAGAATAAAATTTGAGGATAAATCATAAGTTATTATTTTATTAAGATTATTTAGATTTAATAGTGGATTAATCTAAAACATTAAATAAATAATAATAGAGATGTTTAAGGATAAAGTTGTAAATATGGATTGAGTTAGTGAGGATAAAAACTAGAATTGTATAAAGAGGCCCAATGAGGGTAAGAAAGGAAAATATAAAATAAGATTTTTAGGAGAATTCGGGAGATCGGTCATATTTTGGGGAAACTGCTCTGAGGAACGAAGACAAAAAGGCGAGGACTCAGAGGTTTCTTGAAGACCTCGAGGAAATGGAATTCAGGGTTTAACATCTAAGGTATGGGGAGTATTACTTTTTATTATAATTGATATAAGGTTTTAGATTGTATGAGAATGGTTTAGGATTCGAGGGTGTATGGGAATATTATGATGATTTGATGAATTTGGTATTTTACACAGTGATGATGTTTATTGGATTCTTGATGTGTAATTATTGTTGTTATTTAAGTTTAATCGATGATGAATTATCAGGAGAATGTTTTGATAGAACTATGAGTATTAAGGAGTGTTTAATCATGAGGGGTTTGTAATCCTTATTATTATGATAGGATTCTAGAAATTTGATATCAGTAGGGATCAAATTATGATGAATGAGAATTATTGGAATAATTGGATGAATATGAGTAAGTATGAGACTGGATATATAATTGGTAGTAATTACATAAGAACAAGTATGTTAGTGTGCCTCTGTTTTGGAATCGTATCAACATAACAGGTATTGCAGGAAATTCTGCATTTGAGAAGACGCTGAGTGTAGTGTGTGACAGATGACATGTTTTGAGTGACGATCCTCACTGAAAGTTGTGGGACGGGCATAACATTGTGTGACGGATGTCACGGTGAGTATGTGTGTGACGGTGGTCACACTTGTGTGTGACGGTGGTCACACTTGTGACAGAAGTCACATATTTGGGATGATGGTCACATATACAAAGGTGACTTTTTATTCCAATCATTTTAGCATAGTGATCCTAAATAAATAAGTGAATATAATAATGTGACACCAATTAAGCACCACATCAGTTCAGCACCAGTATTCCTATTTGATTAATTTTTATTACTGCGAGTCTGTTATTATACTAATTCTGAGACATTTAGTAAATAATAAGATGATTATAGTGACACGAAATAATAAGAGATATGAAGTACGATGTATAAACATGGATGAGGTAAATTGTATAATTATGCAGTACTATGCAGAGTTAGACAGTAAGAATATTGTTATGATGAATTGCTATTATAAAGTATGATTATATGTGGATGTGTATGTTTGTATGTAATATGTGTGGTTCTTAATTTTCTAACTTTGAGTCGGTTTTACATACCATTCGAAGCGATGGAGAAATACCGAAATGATTTAATCACTGGTAAAATAAAAGGAAGCATAAGAAGTGGTTATGTAGTGTTTGTGTCGTAGTTTGAGTAATGAAATTGAGTGCCGAAGTGGTCGTGCATACGTTTTATTATATAAATTGTTAGAATGATGTTTTCCAAGAGAATGGTCTGGTACTTGTTATGATGAATGATGATGTATTGTCTATGATGTGTGTAGATATGGATTATGTGAAGGAATTATGACGATTATGATGATTAGGAGATTTATGTCAATTATGATAATTAGGATGTTTATGACGATTATGATTGATTAAGATGTTTATGAGATATATGATGATATTTTGATGAATGATGATATGTTTTGACAAGTCGTGGTCGTATTAATGTGTTGTACGCATCATGCATTCATATCATTGTATAGGACGAATAGTCCAGTGACGTTTTGCAGGATGATGACCATGTGAAGAATTGTAGGACGATGGTGTCTATTGATGGCCTTAATCCTATTGTGTGAATTAAGTATAATTTGTGATGTGCTCTAGTTCCAAGCGGGAATCTAACCTATTAGTGGGGATCTTTAGAGATAAAGATGACTAAGCCATCAATGATGTTTCGGTACCGCATGCATGAGTCTATATGATGTTGCATTAGGATTATTTGTGGCATTTCAAGATGTGTGTGTAGGTGAATTAGGTTATTAACCTTTAGAGTATGATGTGGTATATGATGATTTTGAAGTGATTGTTGTTTTGAGATGTGAAGAATATGATTGTTATGTTGTGGTGATTTAATTGTTATGCATATGATATTTATTTCTTATATCTCGTATAATGATTTGTGATTACTCACCCTTCCTGTTTGAATGTTACCTCTATGTGGGTAACGTGCAGATATTTGAGATATGTTCGCGGTGCGTGAAGTCTTAGTTGGAAGTTGTTTAGCATAATTCTAGAGTGTCTGGTGTCTTGCTGTAATACCCATATATAAAAGACATACATCAAAGCATATTTTTCATATATAAAATTAAGTTTGCTATTGAAATACAACAAGTTCTTAGTTACACATTGCATAAATATAGCCATTACAACATAAGGTACTAATACAAAAGGCTATAAATAATACAAGATGTTCACAAAATAAAAAGTCTAAAAACTAGATCCGAAGATCTCAAAAGTCCACAGCGGAAGAAACCATCAAACAAGTGTCGCTCCCGACAAATGAAATGGATCATATGAAGGTACAGACGCGAACGGTCGGCGAGAGGGACAATGAGAACACACAGCCGTGAACTCACTGGAGATGAAAGAGTCGCCAGCTAGGCATTTTTATCCCGGAGGAAAGGTAATGCTGCATAGACCTAGAAAAAGATGGATAAGACGGTTGCGAACCAGAGAGACTGAGAAAGGGGGTTGGTTACAACCTGGGAAGGTATTAGCACCCAGATTGTCCGCCGTACTCGACGGGATCCACGCTTAAAAGATTTGTGCTTTAAAGGGGTAGTGTCAGTGCAATCTGTGTATAAAATAGCTGGAAAAAGATGTACAGGTGTCAGTGTAAAAGAAAAGTGAAGTATATAAGTGAAGTGTCAGTGTAAGAATAGGAGTGAAATGCTCAAGATCATGAGGCTAAAAGAATGAGGCTAGAAAGAGGGGGAATATACAGAGACTTTTGTTCGATAACTGTTAAGTTATGCCTACGTATCCTCTCGTGCAATGAGGAAGTCAGAACACCGTAGTTCGACCCAAAGAGACTGAAAGATGAATTGACTTGGGAACTGCTTGCTTGTCTATGCTCAAGTGTATGACCTGTCTGGCTCAGGTGCAAACTGTCTTGCATTAGACGGAAGAAGCGAGTTCTCGTTTGTGAATGAAGATGATGAGAAAAGAATCCCGAAGGAGACGATTATTGTTTGTTTTTGAGTTTTCAGTCTTTTATTGTTTTTGGATTTTGTCATAAGTTACTGAGCTTAAGTCTAAACCAATGGATTTAGTAAACTCATCACATCTTCCCTCTGGTTAGGGGTAATGAGAATACCTTAAGTGTGAAGTCAGATTCTCACACTTAATCACCTTTGGTGTAGGATTAAGATCATTAACCTACTTGTGATTATTTGGATGTTTTTGGTGTTTTTGTTTAGTGTTGAGTAATGAGGTTAAGCCATAATCAGGGATTAAACAGACTCATTACACCATCCTAAGAGAAGGATAATAGATGAGAATGTTTAAGCTGAGGAAAACTCCTCAACTTAATCCATGATTAGGGATTAAACTCATGACAAAACAAGCCTTTGATTAAGTGGATTTTATTTAATGATATGATGATGAAGTGGATTTTATGATTTGTAAGACAACTTGAGGGGGACTTGTCCATTAACACTAGGGTTAGTCCTTCTTAACCAATTAAGGAAGAATTAGAACCCTAATGCAAGGCCCAAGTTACAAGTGTGATGTCTTGATGATTATTATGTGAATTGATTAAGAGGTTTAAACACATTAAGGGTTTAACACTTAGGATTAAAGTTATACACTCCATCCTAAGAGAAGGATGCAGGCATAAGCTTAATCACAAAGCCTTAAAGCCTTTAGGGTTTAGTCCCTGATTATGAGATGAGGAGAGAAGACTCAAAAGAGACACAAAGGTGAAACTAAAAAGGGAGACTAATCAAAACCCTAATCATTGTCATGCTTGGTTGTTCCTAAGGTTTGTGAGGTTTACAAGAACAATCTTCAATGGAACCACCAGGAAGCAGATGAACAGGATCAAGAGAAGCAAAGTGACTTGCTTCATTCAAGAAGTCAAGTCACTTGAAGAAAGAAAGTGAGAAGAAGAAGAATGAGCAAGCTCAATCTCAAACACAAACAAAAATGCAGCAATGGATGCAAGAGAGATGAAAAGAAAAGTTATGAGAAGTGAAGGCAAATCCACTTCTCAACCTCACTTACCACCTGAAATGTTAGAAGAAAGATGCAATGCAATGCAAAATAGGATGAGATGACATGATGATAAACAAAACCAGAAGCATGTTGATGATGATAATGATGCTATGGAGTGCTATGAACATGAGGCAAGGCATGGAGATGTTCATACAAGATCATGAATGCAAATGAAGCAAGTTAAGGAGCATGAATACACATGAAAAGTTAGGAAGCATACAAAACAAACAACATGGCAAATGCAAGATGCAATGATCACACATGCTTTCTATATGTCTTATGATGTCAAATGAATCACATGAATGCTTGAAATGTCATGGTAAGTCATGTTATGCAAGAGAATGCAAGAAGGATGCAAAAGAAAGCCCAAATTAGGGTTTATGGATCAATCAACAAACAAAAACCAAAAACAGAAGCAAACCCTAAGATAAAAAATGGAAAATGCCACCCAAAGGAACCCTAATCCCATACTAAACCAAAGTCCAAAGGGGAGGTCCCAACTCTCAATCAATCTCAAGTTGTGAATTTTCTAAGTTATTAGGGTTTTTAGGGCTCTTAAACAAAAGAAATGTCAAACAAATTGAAAATGAAGAATCAAATCATGGCCATTTAATCCTAGAAACTACATACCAAACTCAAAACAATGCAAAAAGAATCAATGTCCAACTCTTCTCAAATAGGCAGAAATGATTTTTTGAACTTATGATCAAAATAATGCACAAAAAATGATTTAATTCAATGAAAAATTCTCAAAATGCATCAAGATCAAAAAAGAAATTTGGTTTGAAGGTTGGACAATGTTTCTAAATGTCTTAGAACATTTCATGAATTTTTTTGGTGATTTTTAAATACCTAAAAGTATTTTTAATAAATTAATTTCCATTAATCAATTAAAAATAATCTTTTAAATATTTAAAAATACTTTTTTAATGATAAAAAATAAAATGAAAATATTTTTGGGTCTTAAAAATTAATAAAACTCAGGAGAAAAAGTTTCATAATTTTTAGACATTTTTTTACTATTTTTAAATAATTATGCAAGTTAAATGAAAATAAAATGAAATAAAAATAAATAAAAGGAGAAGTAATCAGAATGGAGGGTGGAGATTGAGCCTGGATTCAAATGCATTGACCACGCGCGCTATCCAAGGGCTGTGGTTCTTTCTGAGTTAATTAATTAAATTATGATTAATTAAACTTAAACACGTGGATTAGGGCTAATCAAACAGATCTGGACCACACACACACGCGGGAGGTCAACGCTTTCAACGCATCCAACGGTCCAAATTCAAATGGGAATTAATTACATGATTAGGGCACAAATGACTTTCAGGCGGCCGGAGAAGACTTCCGGTCGTCTTCTCCGGCCAGCATCTCCCCTGAAAATCCCCAAAACCCCAAAAACCTAACTAAAACGAAATCTAAGAATTGGGAAATGATCCTCACTCACTCACGAACCAAAACCCTAAGTCAAAACAAATTTATTCTTCCCCAGAAGCATGAATCGAAACAAACAAATTTTAGGGCACGCAAGTTTCAGAGATCAATTAAATGTTCATTTCATCACCATTTCAAAAACCAAAAGCACCAGGATACTCAGTGAAGCATAGAGAACAAGTTTATAACATGAAAAACGATTTCTGGAAAAATAATTTTGGAGCTACCTGAGATTCGAAGCTTTCACTCTGATGACTTTCTGGCCTCTCCTCTTGATGAAAACCAATCCACTTAACCCTCTGGTGATGCTTGAATGCTCAAGAGGAATTTATGTTGGCTGAGTGAAGAGTTTGAGCAGCTTCTGCTCAAGCTCAGTTGAAAATGGCAATGGAGTTTCAGGATGCTTCAGGCCAAAGTGAGAGGTTCTTTGTGGTCAGGATGATGAGTATAGAAGGTCTATGGAGTTTGTTTTGATGTTTGTGAGCTGTGGTGAGAGATTCGAATGAAACTGCAAGTTGGAATGAAAATGGTGCAATGGGGTTACAGCTTGTTTCAGGCTTGTGTTCTTGCTGGTTTCTACTCAATGAGGCATGGTGAGTTGAATGGTGAAAATGGTTTGAGTGTTTTGTGGCTGGGCAGAGAGATTCGAAGCAAAATGCAGCTGGGGTGTGTTTTGTGAATGTGAATGGTATGAAGTGTTTCAGCCTTGCTTCTTGTATGGAGTGTCTTGCTCTTTGTCCACATAAACCTCTCTCATTGGTCAGATGATAAGACATGTGCTTTTTTGATTGGTAAGTCTACTTTTGCAAAAAGTCAAATTTTGTGTAAGGAAAGTATGGCTCATGATCTAGGCTAGTACAAGGCATGGTTCTGATGCAGCAAGATGAGGTGAGATGTTGGGAAGGTCCAGCAGCCAATGCATCAAGTTGGTGAAGTGATCATGATGATTTTGCAAGTTGTGGCTTTTTGGTTCACATGTGACTATTTTGCTACACAAGCCATGAACATGAGGGATTCTTGGTCCAAATCTGATTTTTATGACTTGTAGAATGTTCATGTCATGGTTTGAAATGAATTAGAAGTTACAATTGGCTTTGGTTCATGATTTTGCAAAATTCTCATTTGAAGCATGCCTTGAAAATCAATGGTTTTAGCCAACTTTGTCACACCATAACTTTTGATCCAAGAAGAGTTTGATCATGTTCTTGTACTTTTTGAAAAGGGAAAGATGAGATCTACAACTTTCATGACCAAAGTTTTTCCATTTGAAGCATTTTTGGATCAAGAATCAAGGCTTGAAAAATGACCTAAAATGAAGCATTCTTGAAAAGTCAACTATGCCCAAAAAGTCAACATTTGCAAAACTTCCAAATTCTTGATTTCTATGAACTTCAACCTTCTTCCCTGATCAAATAAAGATCATATACACTCAAAATGATGAAGATCACCCATTGGTTGGGTCATTGGGGGCCTCAGATGCCCTGATTTTACACTGGCTTGTCTGAAAAGTCAACTCTTGATCAGATGACTTCCCCATGGAATTTCTTCATGAAAATTGATATGCATACTCCCTATACCATATAGAGACCAATGGAAACAAGAATGACCAAAAAATTTGGGGTTATGGCCTCTGAAACCAAAACCCTAATTTTAAGTCAACTGTGCAGTCAAACCTGGCTCTGCATCCACTCAAACCCTAGTTCTTGTGATTCCTTTGCATTTTTGACTTTGTGGGGATATAATATGACATAAGAACACACATGGACCCCTTTGAAGTGATTGGTTTCCTTTGGAGTGGCTCAAGAGGCTCTTGGATTGCTCAGATTACAAACCCTAGGTGCAGATGACTTAGGAACTATGCAGTGAATCAAAAATGAAACATGAGGTGATATGATTGTGTTTATGCATATGAAATGATCACAAGCCATGGTGAAATGGGTGAGGGAAAATTTGGGGTGTTTACAGCTGCCCCTATTCAAGCATGAGTTAGCTGTGCCGATTGTAAGCGACGGCTTGACAGGCAAACAAGATAACTTGTGGTTGAATACCAAAGACAGTCCAAAATTTGCACTCACAGAATGAAGAAGAAAAGGGATATAGATTGTAAAGGAAAATAAAGTATATTGTAAAGTGTAGGCGACGGAGGACGACCGTCGAGCAGAGGACGACTGCTGGGCAAAGGCAATGACGGGGACGGCCGACATGCTGGGAAAAGCGCGCCAAATAAAGCGATGACGGGGACGGCCGACATGCTGGGGATAAAAGGTAAAGCTAAGACGGGGACGGCCGACTAGCTGGGGAAAATCAAATTATGATGGGGGCGGCCATCAGGATAAAGCTATAAAATTTTCTGGGAGTTAATGAAACATAATGGGGACGGCCATCAAGTTCATAAAGCAAGGTAACCGACGATGGGGACGGCCATCGGGCTAAAAAGGAAAAGGGACCACGACGGGGACGGCCATCGGGTTAAAGAATAAATGAAATAAACAGATGATGGGGGACGGCCATCAAAGGTGAAGGACGATCACCTAGCAGGGGACGGCTGCTCTGTTGGGGAATAAAGGAATTATGATGGGGACGGCCATCAAAGGTGGAGGACGACCACCTGGCAGGGTACGGCTGCCGAAAAAATCAACGATGGGGACGGCCATCGGATAGAAAAGGTCAACGATGGGGACGGCCATCGGACGAGCATGATGGAGGACGACCATCAAGAAGTGGAGGACGACCACTCAGCAGGGTACGGCTGCTCTCGAGGTTTCTCATGACATAGGACGAATGCCAGATAACCAAAATCAACAATGGGGACGGCCATTGGATAAAATGATGAAGGACGATCATCAAAAGGTGGAGGACGACCACCTAGCAGGGGACGGCTGCTAAAACAACGATGGGGACGGCCATCGGACGAGCATGATGGAGGACGACCATCAAGAAGTGGAGGACGACCACTCAGCAGGGTACGGCTGCTCTCGAGGTTATCATAACACAGGACGAGTGTTAGATAAAAAGGAAAATTTGCTTTGTTGGCGATCTACTGGGGAGAAGTAAACACGGACGAGTGTTTATATCCATGAAACAAAAGGTACAAGTGTTTAGATGTTAGTGTATAGATTAAAGATGCGGACGAGCATCCTTAAGACTATGATACGGACGAGTATCAGGTAGAAACAAACTGACACGTGTTCAGAGATGATGATACGGACGGGTATCAACCGGTTAACAAAGAACACGGGCAAGTGTTGAATCTGAAGGTTCTTCTGGGGGAATAGTAGACACGGACGAGCATCTATATTCAAGAAGACAAGTGTGTTTGACACAGTGTATGGATTAAAGATGCGGACGAGCATCCTTAAGACTATGATACGGACGAGTACCATGTAGAAACAAACACTAGACGCAACGTTCTGAGATGATGATACGGACGAGTACCAACTGGTTAACAAAGAACAAGGACTATTGTCGAATCTGTGGGGAGATAAGTGTTGTGTATAAGATACGGACGAGTACCTGTATAGGTGTATCATGAGTATATATAGATGAGTGTTTAACTGCTGGGGAGAGCGACACGGACGAGTGTCGAGAGAGAAAAGTATAACAAGTGTATGGGTGATGAAGGTGTAAGCGACTGCGCTGGGGATATGACACGGCCGGGCGTCAGGAAAGTGTATATAAGTATATGCGAGTGCAAAGGGGATGTCTTTGGCTTTCTGCTGGGGTATGACACGGACGGGTGTCAGGAAGTATCTGCAATACGGGTGATATTGTTGTAAAGAGTGTTCAGGCGACTTTACTGGGGAAAGATGGCACGGACGGGTGCCAAAAGGTGTATATACTGGTGTTTGTGATTTGTGAGGCAACTGCTCTTGCTGGTAACTCTGGTGGGGATTTTTCTTCTGTATGTTGATGAACTGTTATTATTCACAAGTGTTAGTTCATAACATGGCTTATGATTATGCTATGTATTTGATTTTTGCCGTAATGCTCCGTATTAGACGGAATGCTACGCTTTGTGGGTGAATACGATGCAAATGCTATGATTGTGCAAAGAGGCACAAATCCGAGATTCGGATCCCGCTGCTGCAGAGATCCCTAGCTGATCTGTTTGAAATGGACCTCCCAGCTGGGGGTGAGATCATTGGTAGATCTAATAAGATGATATTTGAATGGGGATACGGGTCACTGATAGACCTATCCTAATAAATGAGAGGCCCAGCTGGGGTTTGTAGAAGCTTTCTTCACTCTGTTGTGATCCTTTCCAGCGTTGCTCTTCTGAATAGAGGCTGAAGATTCTGTGGGGGGATGATTCCCTGACTCCTGTATTTTACTGAGGAAGAAAGATTGGTACTATGGCTGGGGAGAGTTGTTGGTAACTCAGCTGGGGAGAGTTGTGAGAGGCAAACTCAGCTGGGGAGAAAGCAACTTGAGTGCTAAAATTGAGTGTTGATTTGCCAGCTTGCTGGGATGTAACTTGCATGCCCCAGGTTGCGTTCTGGATACCTGCAATCCTGCAAAGATAAGGGGAAACGCACAAGATAATCCCGAGGTATCCCTTACTGGATTCCGTCATAGGAGTTAGGATACTTCTGAGAGTAAGCATATTTCCTGCAAGCATGTTTTTACTTGTGAAGATAAGCATCTGTATTCTTATGCAATCAGTTTTTTTTCTTTTAAGACATCAGACATTTTTTTGCAAATAAAATGTACAAAATGAGACATGACTGAAAATCTGATTTTATTAATTCATATGCCCTGAATTGGCGAGATACAGTCAAAGGAACATATCCCCTGAAATGAGGAGATTGTTACAAATTGAGAAACAAAATGCTGGCAGTGTTGATGATGCTTTAAGGAGCTTCCTCTTCACTATGACCCGTATGACTTTTGACGTTCTTCTCATCTTGCTTTTGAAGAATGTTGATTCTGATTAAAGCTTGATCTTGTTGAAGCTTACCAAGTTGTAGATGATACAGACGAACTCAGAATGCAGTTGTTCGCTTATTCCCTTATTTTGCATGGATCGCCCTTTCGGGTTTTCAATCCATCGGGATACCCATTTTTGCCTGAGCTGTCCAATGCGGCTTTTCAACTCAGCGGGTGTACATTTTATTTATTTTCCCTTATTTTTGCCCGAGTCTTTTATTCTGTTTTTGACTCGCCGGGATGCCCTATTTTTTCCTGGACTTACATTCTGTTTTTATGTCCAGCGGGTCATTTTTATGCGAAGTATTTTTTAACTGCATCTGAATTCACAGGGGACGGGAAATCTTCACCATCCATGGTGCTGAGCATCAGTGCTCCACCAGAGAAAACTTTCTTTACCACGAATGGTCCTTCATAATTCGGAGTCCACTTGCCCCTGTGGTCTGTATGAGGAGGGAGGATTCTTTTCAGCACAAGATCTCCCGCTTGGTACTCTCGATGCCTGACTTTCTGATCGAAGGCTTTCTTCATTCTCTTCTGATATAGTTGTCCATGACAGATTGCAGCCAATATTTTCTCCTCGATCAGACTCAGTTGTTCGTATCGGGCCCGAACCCATTCTGCTTCACTCAGTTTAACAACCATTAGTACCCGTAACGAGGGCAATTCAACTTCAACGGGTAGGACTGCTTCCATACCATACACCAGTTGATACGGTGTTGCCCCAGTGGATGTTCTGATTGACGTGCGGTACCCATGCAAGGCAAACGGTAGCATTTCATGCCAATCTTTGTAAGTGATTACCATCTTCTGCACAATCTTCTTGATATTCTTATTAGCTGCCTCAACAGCGCCATTCATCTTTGGCCTGTAAGGAGAAGAATTGTGATGTTGGATTTTGAAGTCCCGGCATAGCTCAGCCATCATTTTGTTGTTTAAGTTGGAACCATTATCAGTAATGATTCGCTCGGGAACTCCATATCGACAGATGATATCTCTCTTCAAAAATCTGGCTACCACTTGTCTTGTAACATTTGCATATGAGGCTGCTTCAACCCACTTGGTGAAATAGTCAATGGCAACTGTAATACCTCAAAATTTGCCCTCTCATTTCCTCAACATTTTGCATAGCATTTTTGCATATATGGATTCATAAAATAACCAAAAACATTGCATCATATATAGCATAGCCGAGGCGTGGGTATGTGATCAATGATCGGAGCAACCGAAAGTTATGAAGAGGCTACCGAAGGGCCACAAAGCTTCTCAACCTTGTGCAAAGGGTTCATAATATCCCACAAGTCTTCACTTGAAGCCACAAGTCATGGAAAGTTTTGGTTTGATTGAAGGAGGCAAGCAGTGCAATACTTCTTGAGGGAAAAGAGCCGAATTAGGGTTTCATTTCTACGGGGTTTCCGCATAAATTCTTGAGTCGAAGTGGATTTCTTGGACTTATATATGATGTCAAGTGCCTAGGGTTCAAATCTCATCCACAAATTCATTTTGGAAGGGATTCGACTGGCCGGACGACGGAAAATCGGAGAATCGGAGAAACGGCAACCGAGCTAGGTAAAAAGGGATCGACTCCGGACTTTTAAGATCGAAATCATGAAATTAGGGTTACAATTATCCTATGGTTCATATTTGGTCAAGAAACGATGGAGGAATCATGAAAAAAATCAAAGAAAAATCATTTGAAAGTTAGTTGGTTTTGCATTTCCCTCCACCTTTCCTTCCACTTTCTTTCCACACTTCCTTTCATTCTTTCCATCTCATTTTTCCACTTCAATTCCACTCCATTTCCCTTGGAAACTTCCACCACCTTCCACCATGTTCTAGAGTGTTCCAAGGAATATTCCAAGGAATATTCCAAGGAATATTCCAAGGAATATTCCCTTTTCCAACCCTAACCCTAACTAACTTCCAAACCTAATTTTGGATCCCAAACCTAATTTTTGGGCCCCAAACCCAAACCTAGCTCCAAGCCTAAGCCCTATTTAAGTCATTTTCATCCAAACCAAGAGGGTTCCCACAATTCCAAATTTTTCACTTCTTCCATAATCACTTTTCTCTCTCACTTTTCCTCTCCCTTTCACCAAAGCTTTTTCAAATAAGCTCTTCAAGTTTCACATTGAAACTTGAAGATCTTGAAGCTTAAGCCTCAACCTCCATTGATATTGTGGATCGTAGAAGAAGAAGCTAGTGATTTTGTTGAGGATTATCGACTTATCGGAAGTGTGCGAAGATTCTAGCTCAAGAACGCATTTATTTTGCGGTTTTCGGTTTTCGGTTTTCTCTTCGATTCAAGCTCCGATACTTGCAACAATCACCGAAGCACTCCTCCGCTTCGTAGGTTGGTGATCTTAATCACTTCTTCTTTAAGTTATTCTCTTCATCTCGCCGTTTCGGCATTCTTTAAGTGCTTTTCGCTTTGCTTGAGTTAATTCCGTTCGATTATGTGTTGTTTGCATTTTTGTGATTTTTGTTGAATTAGTATTTTTAATGTGTTAATAGATATAGGTTTTATCATGTGTAGATAAGCTCAAAATAAGTCGAAATTAGTGTTAGCATGTTCCTAGGTAGGTTAGGGATCCCAAGAAGTGAGTTGGTGGCCAAAAGCACTTATTTTAAAAGCTTTTTTTCAATTCTGTGCAGTGTTAACCGGTTAACGCATGTGGTTAACCGGTTAACGCGTGCGTGTTTTGGCCAAATTGCTTCTGTTTTAGGTCTGTTAACCGGTTAACCTATATGGTTAACCGGTTAACGCTGTGGATTTTTGTGTTCTTGGTTTCTTTGATTGCTTAGCCCTAAGTCCTAGTGCCCCTAATGTTCATACTCGTTTAGGTATTGATTTTAGGTAATTTTTGGATCCATTTCCAGTAGCTAGTTCCCCCATTTCGAGTCGTTTCGACGCGATTCCGTTTATGTTGCGTTTTATGCGGTTTTTGTGTTCTTTGTGCATTGTTTGAATTCTTGCATGTTGTTACCATGTTCATATATCATTAGACACCTAATAATTATGTAGCATTCTGTTTTTATATGTTCGCATTGCATTAAATCATTTTGCATTATGTTGATGTATGTTGCATTTTGCATAATCACATGTATGTGCATTTGGTTGCATTTAGTTGCATGCTTGATCATAGCATTTGCATAAATTTAAATCTGAATTTTGCATTAGGTTTAGTGTGTTTGTTGAGTAATCATGTTGCATGTTCATATTCAATAATCATCATGCTCATATGATATGTTTAGGTGCTACTTTGTGCATTACTTGTTGCATAATCCATATGATGCATGCTTGCATAATCATTCAATAATGTTCATGTTCTTGCATTGGTGTATGTTGATCCATGTTTAAATGCATGTTTGTGATGTGTTTAGTACATTTTAATTGATTTTGTGCATTAAAAAAATGAAAATAAGCAATTCTGGATTTTGCATTTCATAGCTGTTTTTGCATATAGGTGCTGTAAAATGTGTGCTGTTTGTTATGTGTACATGCTGCATTTGACTTTTTACACCTACCTTTTCATGCTGCATGCTGGCTGTAAAAAGCTGAGTTGTATCTTGCATTGTTTTCAGGGCTGTTTGTGTAATAGGGGCTGTAATAGGTGCTGTATTTTTTTGTCCTAGTTTTTCTAGTTCCCTTAGGATTAAAGTTGGGTCTAGTTTAGGTCCAAGTTTAATTAGGATTTAATTAATGTGTGTTTGCCTTATTATTCTTTCAATAAAAATGCACACTAATAATTTGTTTTGTAGTGGGGAAGATTGAGGTAAGTTTACTTCACTTTATCCTTTATTTTTTATGCATTTCTTTTATGCATTTTATTCATTTCTCCTTCCATATTTGTGTTTGGTAGGATTCCCCATTGTTAGGATCAACTTACCTTCCTTAAGAAGTAAGTTATATCCTATTTTTTCTTTTTCTTTTCCTTTTTCCATTAGGATTAGAAACCTCACAAACCATAGGATTTCCCTTGTAAATAAATCAATTAACTTAGGGTTCTGTCTTAGTTCCCCTTAGTTTTTGTCCCTTTTTGCAATTTGAGTCATTCTCTTCTTATCTTCAAACAAAATCCAAAAAAACATTTAATAAATAAATGGAAGGATTCCTTGTGTATAGCCTTATTCCATGAAACACTTGCATTCATTCCATCTTGGAGTGGTGTAAGCTTGTTTATCATGATGCACAAGTCTCATCAAGGAATTGTTCACAAAGAAAAACTTAAAAGACACTTCTTCACAAAAGCAACAAAAACACTTAATAAAGTTCAACAAGCTAGTGAACTTAAACCCTAATCCTAGGAAACCAGTCTTGGATAAATTCTCCTTGCTGGGTATGCTTGTTCTATTATTCCATCTTGGAATGTAGAGTCAAGTGTACATTCCATGGAAAAGAGTTTGAATTCACTTCCTTGTGCCAAATTCATACAAAACTCATAAAAGCCAAAAACAAACAATAAGCGGCTATCCTGCGGGAACTTCTTTTCTCATCTCATTCACTCACATCGCGAACTCGCGACTACTTGTCTCGCATGCAAGACGGTAAACGCACTCGTACCAGACGAGCCTGCAACACCTGAGCATAGACATACGCAGTTCCAGCTGTAAAAAACACAAACAAATAGTTCCCGCCTAGGTTAGGCGAACTACGTCGACTCTGATCCTCATTATCCCGATGAGGTACGTAGGCAGCGGGGTAGGGCCCGTTCGAGCACATTCTTTATTTTCCCTACATTTCCCCTTTTGTCCATTCTCTTTTTCCAGTTTCTTTTTCTCATTTCCATTCCATTCCAGTTAGCGGTTTTATTCAGCAGCAGTTTTTCTTCTCACCCTTTGAAACAAACAAGCAAGCGTGGATCCCGTCGGGTACGGCGGACGATCTGGGGTGCTAATACCTTCCCAGGTCGTAACCGACTCCCGAACTCAGATCTTTGGTTCGCAAGGCCTCGTCCTTTTCCTTCTTCCTCAGGTTTGTGCAACATTACCTTTCCCTTTCTTTCGGGATAAAAATGTCTGGCTGGCGACTCTACCTTTTCCGCGCCACTTTCGCGTTTGTACTAGGATGAAAATCCCGGGAGCGACAGCTGGCGACTCTGCTGGGGAAGAACTTGATTCTTCTGGTTCCCCTTGTAGAGTCAATCCTAGCGCCTGTTTGGTTTTGTTTCTCTGGGTGTTTATCTGTTTGTTGCTGAGTGCTTTAGTTTAGCTTTACTATTTTATTTACAGTTTTATTTACAGCTTTACTGTATCGCATTTATTTACCGCTTTCAGTATTTTATTTTCCATGCATCATATTATACTGGACTGTCTGGCTGTGCTGGTTTTCATTTTTTCTGTGGGTTGGGAGTTACTGTGAGATAAGCCAAATACCCGGCTTGAGTGCACCATAGGATTAGCGTGGACACATTGTGCTCGCATGGTTACATGATGAGTGGTGATGTGTTCCACACCCAGGTTGCGACTGTCTTGGGACTATTCTGTGTGGGGGTTCTTCCCCACTTCAGGGTACAACCTTGATAGTTATGTGCAGCTGGGGACCGATCATTGAGAACCTTAATGGAAACAACCCTCTCCAGTGATGACAGTGGCAGACCACATTTGTTGGCAAACCCATTCGCATCCGAGGGTCCATTGGGAACTCGCATAGGATGGCCTGGTTCTCTCATAGGAATTCAGTTAAAGCAAACTGTTCGTATGACGATAGTATTGTACCCTTCGGGATGAATGTACTATTGTTTCTCGATTCAGTGCTTGAAACTGGAAACTTGTGAGGGATGCTTGTTTTTCCGGACTCAACTGAGACCTCCCTGAGTAGTACATAATGCCAAACCGATTCCCTGATTTGGTCATGAGCCATTTCTCGGAAATGGTAAACGTATTATTGCTATTCGGCTTTGAGAGTCCGTGATGTTGACCCGAGTAGCACACCCGTGAGATTGGGAGGGGTTTACAGGTTTGCAGGAACCCTGGTACCTTCAACATACCCACTTTGCTTTTGGTTCAGTTTTGTGATCTGGATTTCTGTTCTTAAGTTATGGACCCCGGATCAGAGGGATGATTATTGTGATATCTGGATTTTGAGACCGTGCACTGACACCTGATTATATGATTGGCACATCACAGACACTTCACTGATCACATGCCTTGTCTTGCATAAGCATCATATCATCATTAATCATTTGTGTTTCTTTTATTCTCAGGGTCTACATTTATTCCCGGTTCCTGGCCATATTATTGCTTCAGAATGGAAGACGTCAAAAAGAGAACTGTGCACTACAAATTCTTCGATACTAAGATGGATCTGATCAACCAATTGGTGTCTCTGATTACCCCGGGTCATTTGGGCTACTTCAAAGAAACGTATGGTGATATTTTGGATCTGGTATTCAACCTGGATAGTTCTCAGAGGAGTGCCATTCACACTTTGTTGCAGTATTATGATCCACGGCTTAGGTGCTTCACATTTCATGACTTTCAGTTGGGTCCTTTGCTGGAAGAATATGCTGAGATTATGGGAGTTTCAATCAAGGATCAGCTTCCTTTTAATTCGGAGATGACAAGACCAACTCACGATGATATTGCTAAGGCTCTTTATTTGAGCCCGTCAGAGGTGTCTTCTAATCTGGTTTCCACCAAAGCAGGAGTACTTGGTTTTTCTTTAGAGTTTCTGGTCAAGAGAGCTGAAGAACGTGCCGTGGAGAAGCAGTGGGATTCAGTTTGTGCTATCTTGGCGTTATCTGTGTATGGGATAGTTTTATTTGCTGACATGGACAAGTTTGTGGACATGAATGCCATTCATTTGTTTGTGTTGAAGAATCCGGTGCCCACTCTCTTGGGTGATCTGTATTATTCTGTGCATTACAAGAATGAGAAGAGGCGAGGAGGTCTTGTTAAATGTTGTGCTCCTTTATTCTACAAATGGGTTATGAGACACTTGCCTACTACTGAGAGTTTTGCGGATCCTAATGCTACTTGGGCTCAGAAGCTGAGTACTTTGTCTGCTGGAAATATCAGGTGGTTTACTTTGAAGTTGAAGGGAAAGAATTTCATTACTAGTTGTGGTAATTACCCTAATGTGCCTTTGTTAGGAGTATCAGGATGTATTAACTACAATCCCATCCTCTTAAGAAGACAGTTAGGGTATGCGCTCAAGGAGGTTCCTGATGAGTCTGAATTATTCCAAACCTTCTATTTTCCGGTGAAAGACAATCTTCCTTTGGTCCAAAAAGCTGCAGGGTCCTGGAAGATGATTAAGAGGAAGGGTATAGCATGTCTGGGCAAGAGCAACAATCGAATGTTTCCTGAATTTGAAGCCTGGATAAAGAATGAGGTTCAAGCGGCTCCAGTTCCTTTTTCTGTGCCAACTCCACCACCTGCTACGGTACCTTTGGAGGAATATCAGAAGTTAGAAGCTTTGGTTAAGCAATTGAGGGTTGAAAATCAGGAGGCTCTTAATTCTTGTCAAGCGCTGATGATCCAGAACCGTCAATTGAAAGATAGAGCTGTGCAAGCCGAGGAGATAGTCCGTCTCAAGCAGAAGGACTTTGAAGATAGAGAGCTCTATTTCCGAAAGAAAGGTTTAGCTGAGACTCATATGACGGCCCAGCGCCGAAGAGAGAAGAAGGATCTTAGTGAAGCCAATGAAGCTGTTACTTTATGGCAAGAGAAATGGGACGAAAATCTGAAGAAACAAAAGGAGTTAGACGCCAAGCACAAGCAGGAAGTCAAAAGTCTTCAGGATTCTTTAGATGGGCAGAAAGAGCTTCTCAGGAAAGCTTATTATCAAGAGGAGGATCGTATCCGGCGCGTAGCAGAAAGCCAGCAGGCACTGAAGGAAGCTCAAAAGGAGATTGAAGACTTGAAGTTGAAAGCTGAAGTGAAAAGGTCGAAGGCCGATTCGAGTCAAAGCAAGGATAATGAAGCGACATTTCTACAGCAGATCGAGGAGTTGCACGCTTCTTCTGATACGAGGGACCTCCTCATTCAGAAGCTTATCCAGGAGCCCGGTCATCTAGATGTGGGTCAGCTGTTCCAGAGCGTCAAATGCCTTGGCTGGAGATTGAAAGATATAGAGTTCCCTAGTGTTTAATTTCATAGTGATGTACTTGGATTACCCACAGGCTTGTTGTGGGATTCCTTATATGTGAATTGCGATTGGCACCCTTCGGGGACTTTGTATTTTCAAACTCCAGTTTATATGATTGATTTGTTCCGGATTTCTTGTTCGTCATTTGCACCGACACGGGGTAATGAGCACCAATTCTTCACAGCCGTTATTATGTCTGAATATCATTTGGGGTTTCTTCCCAATTCTTATCTTCTTAATGCCAGGACCGGATACAGGAAAATACCCGGGAATAAAAGGAACACATTGCACTGCATACGCATCATTTGCATTTTGTCTTTGTCTTTGCAGGTTTTTCTTCGAGATGTTTAATTTATCTGTGTTCACCAGGCAAAGATTGCGAGGGCCGCCAAGACCCGGTACATTCGACAAAATATTCCTCATCGGTACGCGACCCGCAGTAATCAAAGAACAGCAATGGACGCCATGCAGACAGAACTCAACGATGTCCGTACCAAGATGGCAGAATTTGTGACTCTGATGCAGGGGATGGCCCAGGGGCAGCAGGAGCTGAGAAATGCAATTCAAGGGTTAACTCCTCCTAACACTAATGCTCAGGAAACTACTTCCGGCGGACTAGGGGCTCCTCCCAATACCAACAACGGTACAGGTGGACCTCATGTTCCAGATCCAGCTATGGCTACGTATGTTCCTGTGCAGGACAGGCAGGAAGACCAATTCCAGTACTTCAACAATGATATGGGTTTCGGCGGTGACGGAAATCTCAACGACTTCTTGGTGCTTGCAGAGAAGGTCAAGGCCTTAGAGTGCAAGGACACTTTGGGAATTGACGTGTCAGATATGGGTTTAGTACCTGGGGTGGTCATTCCACACAAGTTCAGGCCACCAGCATTTGATAAATATAACGGCAACTCTTGCCCGAAAACTCACCTACAGGCTTTCTACAGGAAGATTGCGGCTCACACGCGAGATGAGAAGCTATGGATGTACTATTTCCAGGATAGCCTTTCTGGAGGATCCTTGGAGTGGTACATGAAGTTGGAAAGAAGTTCTATCAGAAGCTGGAAGGATTTGGGAGAGGCCTTCCTCAGACAATATCAATACAACATTGACATGGCACCTAGCCGTACTCAGCTCCAAAGCTTGACACAGAGGAGCTCGGAGAGCTTCAAAGACTATGCACAGAGGTGGCGTGAGGTGGCCGCCCGAGTGCAACCTCCTTTACTGGAAAGAGAGATGGTCGATCTTTTCTTGAATACCCTCCCAGGGCATTTCATGGAAAGGTTGGCTGGTTGTTCCTCAAGTGGCTTCTCGGACATTATCTTGACTGGAGAAAGAATCGAAAGCTGGCTCAAACAGGGGAAGATTCAAAATGGAAGCGCTTCAGTATCTGGCATCAAGAAACCCTTTGTGAAAAGGAGGGAAGGAGAAACAGGAGCAGTATACGCGCAGAGAGGAATGATGCACCAAGGATATTATCAGCAAGTGGCCCCCGTCACTATTTCAACTCCTCCAGTTCAACAACGGGTTCAGCCTCCACAGTCGCAACGCTCACAGGGGTATCAGCCAAGACCCCCTCGTCCATACTACCCTCAGAAGCCGAGAGATAGACATTTTGAAGCTCCACCAATGTCTTACTCCCAACTGTTGAAGAATCTCTTGCAGCTTCAAATGATTCAGCTCCGTACCTTGCAACCCCCGAGGCCAGACCAAATTCCTGAAGGTTATGATTCGAATGCTAGATGCGAGTTTCATTCTGGAGCTCCCGGCCATAGTACTGAGAATTGTAAAGCATTGAAGCATGCCGTTCAGGACTTGTTGGATTCTAAAGCGATCAATTTCGCTCCTTCTCCTAATGTGCTGGAAAATCCCATGCCTCATCACAGGGGCACGGTTGGTGCAATTGGTGAAGGGGAGAAATTGAATCTGGTGGATGATGTAAATGACTTGAAGACTTCATTGGTTGCTATCAAGGTTTGCTTGTTGAAGAAAGGCATTTTCCCCGGATGCGAGGATGATTGTTCAGAATGCACAGAAACTACCAACGGTTGTAAAAGATTGAAGGCCGGAATTCAAGGAATGATTGATGAAGGAGTGCTGCAATTTGACAGGATTGTGAAAGAAAGTGAAGTATCTACAGTGACTATCTTTTATGATCCATCCCAAGTTCCTTCGCGAGCCAGAGCGGCGCCAATAACCATTACTACTGCTGGACCCATAATGTACCAAAGTGACAAAGCAGTTCCTTGGCATTACGGTGGTGAAGTGTATTACAATGGCCAGAGGCAAGAATGGGCCACGACTAGTATAACCCCAGCTCAAGTAGAGAATGTTGGAGTAGGGGGTTTTACTCGGAGTGGAAGATTGTTTGCGCCTGAAGCATTGAGAAACGATGTGATACCACCTAGAGATACTGCCGAAGCCCAAGCAAGAGCTAGAGGGAAGCAACCTGTAGTTGCCAATGATCCAACTCCATCAGCTGATCCAGATCTCACCTTTGACAAAGAAGCCGAAGAATTCTTGAGGATCATCAAGAAGAGTGACTATAAGATTGTAGATCACTTGCAGCAGACGCCGTCAAGGATCTCCATCTTATCATTACTCATGTGCTCGGATTCTCACAGGAGGGCCCTTTTGAATATTCTGAACAAGGCATACGTGCCTCAGGATATTTCTGTGAACCAGCTAGAAACGGTGGTGTCCAGCGTTAATGCTAGTCATGGATTGGGTTTCACGGACTTGGACTTAACTTCTGATGGGCGTGCTCACAATCGGGCATTGCATATTTCTCTGGAATGCAAGGGTGCAGTGCTCTCCCATGTGCTGGTGGATACTGGTTCATCTCTGAATGTCTTGCCTAAGAAGGCATTGATGAAGCTAGACTATGATGGGGTGGTGTTAAGGCCCAGTGATCTAGTAGTCCGAGCGTTTGATGGATCAAGAAGATCGGTATTTGGAGAGGTGGAGTTACCTATCAAGGTAGGTCCACAAGTCTTCAATACCACGTTTTACGTGATGGATATCCAGCCGGCATATAGTTGTTTACTTGGAAGGCCCTGGATACACTCGGCAGGAGCGGTTTCTTCTACACTTCATCAAAAATTAAAGTTCGTCTGGGAAGGTCAAGTTGTGACGGTCAGCGGGGAAGAAGATATTTTCGTTAGTCATCTCGCCTCATTCAAATATGTGGAGATGGATGGCGAAATAGTCGAGACCCCTTGTCAAGCTTTTGAGCCTGTGAAGTCCGAGCAAGCATCTGCAGTAGCAATTTCTCCTGAAGAACCGAAGAAGGTGGCTCCCATAGCTTCCTATAAACAAGCGCGCGAATTGGTAGAATCCGGGATCCGAGAAGGCTGGGGCAGCCCGGTAGAAGTGCCAGAGAAGAAGGACATGTTCGGGATTGGTTATCACCCTGGAGGATCTTCGTCTGAAACAGGTGCAAAAGGTTGTCAAAGCCCGGTCACTTTCACAAGTGCGGGAATGGTAAACTACGAGAACATCAGTACTGTACAGGATGACATCGTCGATAGTGATTGTGACTTAGATGAATGGATCAGGCCTGCCGCTCCAGGAACTCAACTTAGCAACTGGACATCGGAAAGGCTTATTTCGGTTACTTCCTTCGAAGAGTAATAATGTCTTGTTTCTATTTTTCCTGTACTAAAGCACTATGTCTTACCCCGGGGCATAGTGTCTCTTTGTAAGGGTTCATTTGTTCATTAACTCAATCATTAATAAAACTGACGTTTCACATTCATTTCATGTTGTTCTCTGTCCTTCGTTTTTTACTTTTGTTTTTCAAAAAAGAAAGAAAAGTTTTAAAAATGGCAATGTTTCCCATTTTCTCAAACTGTTGCTAAAGCCTTGCATGAATCATCATTCATGCAGGTGCTCGTCACCGGATCTTATCAATGACGACCCTGTTATGGCTAAGTATGACTTCGACAATCCAATTTATCAAGCCGATGTGGAAGGTGAAGAAAATTGTGATTTACCCGAAGAATTGGCCAGACTGCTCAAACAGGAAGAGAAGATGATTCAGCCGCATGGGGAAGATGTTGAAGTGATAAACCTGGGTACTGAAGAGGACAAGAAAGAAGTCAAGATCGGAGCTGCATTAGAGGAATCTGTCAAGACTCGTTTGATGACTATGCTTCGAGAATACGTTGACGTCTTCGCATGGTCCTACCAAGATATGCCTGGTTTAGACACTGACATTGTGGTACACAAGCTACCTCTCAGAGAAGGTTGTCCTCCGGTGAAGCAGAAGTTGAGGCGCACACGTCCAGACATGGCAATCAAAATAAAAGAAGAAGTGCAAAAACAGTTTGATGCTGGCTTCTTGGCCGTGACTAGTTATCCTCCATGGGTTGCTAACATCGTGCCGGTTCCTAAAAAAGATGGCAAAGTCAGAATGTGTGTGGATTACAGGGATTTGAATAGGGCTAGCCCCAAAGATGATTTCCCTCTACCTCACATAGATGTACTTGTCGATAATACTTCTCAGTTTTCCGTGTTCTCTTTCATGGACGGATTCTCAGGCTATAATCAAATCAAGATGGCTCCTGAGGATATGGAAAAGACAACTTTCATCACTCCTTGGGGCACCTTTTGTTACAAGGTCATGCCGTTTGGTTTAAAGAATGCAGGAGCTACCTACCAACGGGCAATGGTGACGTTGTTTCACGACATGATCCATCATGAAATTGAGGTTTATGTTGATGACATGATAGCAAAGTCCCAGACGGAAGAGGAACACTTGGTCAACCTAGCAAAATTGTTTGACAGGCTTCGAAAGTTCAGACTGAGGTTAAATCCGAATAAATGCACCTTCGGGGTTCGTTCTGGCAAGTTGCTCGGCTTCATTGTTAGTGAACGAGGAATTGAGGTCGATCCGGCCAAGGTGAAAGCAATCCAGGAAATGCCTGAGCCAAAGACTGAAAAGCAAGTGCGTGGTTTCTTGGGGAGATTAAACTACATTGCACGGTTTATTTCTCACCTGACGGCCACGTGCGAGCCCATCTTCAAGCTTCTGAGGAAGAATCAGGCCATTAAATGGAATGAGGACTGTCAGCGGGCCTTCGACCGAATTAAAGAATATTTGTTGGAGCCACCAATTCTTATGCCTCCAGTGCCAGGGAGACCTCTGATTATGTATCTCACTGTGCTGGAAGGATCAATGGGATGTGTACTGGGTCAGCAGGACGAGTCTGGTCGAAAAGAGCATGCCATTTATTACCTTAGCAAAAAGTTTACCGATTGTGAGACACGATACTCACTACTCGAGAAAACTTGCTGCGCTTTGGCATGGGCTGCTCGCCGGCTAAGACAGTACATGCTGACTCACACTACTCTCCTAATTTCCAAGATGGATCCTGTAAAATACATCTTTGAGAAGCCGGCTTTGACAGGAAGAGTGGCCCGTTGGCAAATGATACTCACGGAGTATGACATACAATACACTTCACAAAAAGCAATCAAGGGGAGTGTGTTGTCAGAATACTTGGCCCAGCAGCCGATTGATGATTATCAACCCATGAGGTTTGAGTTTCCAGATGAGGACATCATGTTCCTCAAGTAGAAAGACCATGAAGAACCACTTCCGGAGGAGGGGCCCGACCCTGAATCCAGATGGAAGTTGATGTTTGACGGAGCTGTAAACATGAATGGGAGTGGAGTAGGTGCTGTTATTATCTCACCAGAAGGAGTCCACACACCTCTCGCTGCTCGGTTGACCTTCGAGTGCACTAATAACGAAGCAGAGTATGAAGCCTGCATCATGGGGATCGAAGAGGCAATAAAATTGCGAGTCAAGAACCTTGAGATCTTCGGAGATTCTGCTTTGGTGGTAAATCAAGTCAATGGCAAATGGCTAGTTCATCAAGCTCGTTTGATTCCTTACCGAGACTACGTCAGGAGGCTGTTAACCTTCTTTACCAAAGTAAAGCTGAGCTATGTTCCTAGGGACGAAAACCAGTTCGCCGATGCTCTCGCAACTTTATCATCCATGATTAAAGTATGCCAAGAGAATTTTGTGCCGCGAATTTCGATCTCTCGTCTTGAAAGACCGGCTTATGTCTTCGCAGTTGGTGATGGTGAAGATGACAAGCCTTGGTACCACGACATTAAACAATTCCTGAAAGCTCAAGAATACCCGGCTGGGGCATCCAGTAAAGATAAGAAAACTCTTAGAAGACTGGCGGGAGGTTTCTTCTTGAATCAGGATGGTGTGTTGTACAAACGGAACTTTGACATGGTGCTGCTTAGATGTGTAGACAGACACGAGGCAGACCTGTTAATGCAGGAGGTTCATGAAGGCTCCTTTGGTACCCATGCTGGAGGTCATGCCATGGCCAAGAAATTATTGAGGTCGGGATACTATTGGATTACCATGGAATCCGATTGTTGCAAATATTCTCGTAAATGCCATAAGTGTCAAATTTATGCCGACAAGGTCCATGTGCCTCCGAATCCGTTGAGTGTCATGTCTTCACCGTGGCCATTCGCTATGTGGGGCATCGATATGATTGGAAAGATTGAGCCAACAGCTTCTAATGGACATCGCTTCATCCTGGTTGCTATTGATTATTTCACGAAGTGGGTTGAAGCAGCTTCTTACACCAATGTCACCAAACAAGTGGTTGCTCGGTTTATTAAACGGGACATCATCTGCCGGTATGGAGTCCCTGAAAGGATCATTACTGATAATGGTTCTAACCTCAACAACAAAATGATGGCTGACTTGTGTCGAGACTTCAAAATAGAACACCACAACTCTTCTCCATATCGTCCGAAGATGAATGGCGCTGTTGAGGCGGCTAATAAAAACATCAAGAAGATTGTTCAGAAGATGGTTGTGACGTACAAAGACTGGCACGAGATGTTACCATTCGCATTGCATGGGTATAGAACATCAGTACGCACTTCTACTGGGGCGACTCCATTCTCATTGGTGTATGGTATGGAAGCAGTTCTACCGATCGAGGTGGAAATCCCCTCCTTGAGGCTGATGATGGACATCAAGCTAGATGAAGCTGAATGGCTCCGATCCAGATATAATCAGTTGAGTCTCATTGAAGAAAAGCGCCTAGCAGCTGTATGCCATGGACAGTTGTATCAACGACGAATGAAGCAAGCTTTCGACAAGAAGGTGCGACCACAGAGGTACATGCCAGGAGACCTAGTGCTGAAAAGGATTCTTCCTCCTCTCAACGATCACAGGGGCAAGTGGACACCCAACTATGAAGGACCGTTCGTGGTTAAAAAGGTTTTCTCAGGCGGAGCCTTAATGCTGACAACCATGGACGGAGAAGACTTTCCATCCCCTGTCAACGCAGACGCAGTAAGAAAATACTTCGTGTAAAAAGGACCCGCTGGATAAAAACAGAATAAAGATCCAGGCAAAAATGGGCATCCCGGCGAGCCAAAAACAGAATAAAAGGCTCGGGCAAAAGTTAGGGAAATATCGAAAAAATGTACACCCGCTGAGTTGAAAAGCCACATCGGACAACTCAGGCAAAAAGGGGTATCCTGGTGGATTGAAAACCTGAAAGGGCGATCCACGCAAAAGAGGGATTAACACGAACGACTGCGATCTGCGAGATCCATGACATACCTACAGTGGAGGCTATACTAAGGGTTGAAGATCAGTTCACTTACTTTTTCTCAAGAGGCAGAAGAGCGGAGCGTCTTGAAGACATACGAGTCATAACCGGGTTGATACTTGATGAGATTCATTTTTCACATTGCCAATAGGGTAGTTTGTTTTTTCTTCTAGTTGTTCCCTCATTCCAGGGAACCGCTTCCTTTGTATTGCCTATTCAGGGCCACCTTTCAAAATCAATAAAAATTCAACTTCAGTCAATTGACCATTTTAGCTTTTTGTTTTTACTTTTTCATCTGGCATTGATTGTTTGTGAAAACGTCTATCAAATGGTAACTTGCATTGTGTTATGAACATTTGAATGCTTTTCTAACTCGTGCAGGAGAATAGAAACATTTAATTCAACTCTAAAAGGGTGCTGAGATACCTAGACAATGATTCATGCTATGAGCCTGGGGCAAGCAGGTCCCAAATTAATTCTCTATGTTGCAGGTACTATCGATTGTGTTCATGCAGGTACAGGTACTGGTGTTGCTAACAGAGCTAAAAGATCACTATCCAGGATGGGCATTCCCATTTGTTTGAGCAGAAACAAATGTCTCCCAGGGTGTTTCCAACTATCCCCAGACATGTGCAAGTTGAAATTTATCCCAGCTAGACAGCAGAGAGTGGGTGCAATCCCCAAGCAGAAGTCTCCGTGCAGACAGGGGCAATTCTTAACAGCGTAAAGAGTATTTTGCCTCCCCAGCAGTTGTTTCCTCAGCAGTGTCACGTCTTTGGTTCCCAGGAAGTCCTCACTTCCCCATCAGAGTTCAAAAAGAGTCCATCTCCAGCAGGGTCTTGGCGCTCCCATCTCAAAGTCCAATTTATTTTTGGCAGTGGCGGCTATTCTGAGCCAGCGAATTATTAACAGCTTTCCCCACAGAGTTGTTTCCTCCTCATCAGGACAAACTAGATCGGTGCAGTGATCACTATTCCTCCCCAGCAAGGTGTTTCCTCAGCAGTGTCATGCCTTTGGTTCTTCGCCAAGTCAGGAGGTCCTCACTTCCTCACCAGAGTTCAAGAAGAGTCCACCTCCAGCAGGGTCTTGGCGCTCCAATCTCAAAGTCCAATTTATTTTTGGCAGTGGCGGCTATTCAGAGCCAGTGAATTATTAACAACTTTCCCCGCAGAGTTATTTCCTCCTCGTCAGGATGGGCCAGATCAATGCAGTGATCATCGCTCCTCCCCAGTGAAGTCGCCAAGTTATATGGAATTACCTGCAGTCTCCTTATCAGGAGATCTTCTTTGCATTGTCATTCGCATAATCATCATTGCGTCTGCATCTTCCAAAGCGTAGCATTTCCATCATCATGGAGCATTGCGCCATAAATTCAAACATATGCATGCCAGCATGGGCCAGTTTTGAGGTATATCACGTACGACTTATAACGTCTTCTCAACCTGAAGTACTCCGCACAGAGGATATCAATATCATGTTCCAGACATCCTTGTCTTTTCAAGTCAATGTTGGTCACCCATTCCGCGTCTTGTTTGGTACAACAGTCGCGTCGCAGGTTCCCGTTTGGTACAACGGTCCTGTTTGCTTGGGCTCTCGTTTATGTACAACGATCCCGTTCCATCTTGTCCGATTTTCTGGGTGTTTGGTTATCAGTCGAGGCTGGTATACCTTTGCGTCTCCATTCGAGGATGGTTTCGTGTTAGATCCGAGGATCTTTTGATTTGTCATTCGAGGATGGCATTTCTTTTCTTCAAGTCCTTCTGCGGTTGGTCTTGTTGTTGTGGCTATTATTCGAGGATGGTAGTTCACATTTTGAGCTTATTGATCGAGGTCAGTTTGTCTCCTTTGCAAAGCCTGTCCGAGGTCAGCTTTGTGTGCGGTTATCAGTCGAGGCTGGTATACCTTTGCGTCTCCATTCGAGGATGGTTTCGTGTTAAATCCGAGGATCTTTTGATTTGTCATTCGAGGATGGCATTTCTTTTCTTCAAGTCCTTCTGCGGTTGGTCTTGTTGTTGTGGCTATTATTCGAGGATGGTAGTTCACATTTTGAGCTTATTGATCGAGGTCAGTTTGTCTCCTTTGCAAAGCCTGTCCGAGGTCAGCTTTGTGTGCGGTTATCAGTCGAGGCTGGTATACCTTTGCGTCTCCATTCGAGGATGGTTTCGTGTTAGATCCGAGGATCTTTTGATTTGTCATTCGAGGATGGCATTTCTTTTCTTCAAGTCCTTCTGCGGTTGGTCTTGTTGTTGTGGCTATTATTCGAGGATGGTAGTTCACATTTTGAGCTTATTGATCGAGGTCAGTTTGTCTCCTTTGCAAAGCCTGTCCGAGGTCAGCTTTGTGTGCGGTTATCAGTCGAGGCTGGTATACCTTTGCGTCTCCATTCGAGGATGGTTTCGTGTTAGATCCGAGGATCTTTTGATTTGTCATTCGAGGATGGCATTTCTTTTCTTCAAGTCCTTCTGCGGTTGGTCTTGTTGTTGTGGCTATTATTCGAGGATGGTAGTTCACATTTTGAGCTTATTGATCGAGGTCAGTTTGTCTCTTTTGCAAAGTCTGTCTGAGGTCAGCTTTGTGTTTGGTTATCAGTCGAGGCTGGTATACCTTTGCGTCTCCATTCGAGGATGGTTTCGTGTTAGATCCGAGGATCTTTTGATTTGTCATTCGAGGATGGCATTTCTTTTCTTCAAGTCCTTCTGCGGTTGGTCTTGTTGTTGTGGCTATTATTCGAGGATGGTAGTTCACATTTTGAGCTTATTGATCGAGGTCAGTTTGTCTCTTTTGCAAAGTCTGTCTGAGGTCAGCTTTGTGTTTGGTTATCAGTCGAGGCTGGTATACCTTTGCGTCTCCATTCGAGGATGGTTTCGTGTTAGATCCGAGGATCTTTTGATTTGTCATTCGAGGATGGCATTTCTTTTCTTCAAGTCCTTCTGCGGTTGGTCTTGTTGTTGTGGCTATTATTCGAGGATGGTAGTTCACATTTTGAGCTTATTGATCGAGGTCAGTTTGTCTCTTTTGCAAAGTCTGTCTGAGGTCAGCTTTGTGTTTGGTTATCAGTCGAGGCTGGTATACCTTTGCGTCTCCATTCGAGGATGGTTTCGTGTTAGATCCGAGGATCTTTTGATTTGTCATTCGAGGATGGCATTTCTTTTCTTCAAGTCCTTCTGCGGTTGGTCTTGTTGTTGTGGCTATTATTCGAGGATGGTAGTTCACATTTTGAGCTTATTGATCGAGGTCAGTTTGTCTCTTTTGCAAAGTCTGTCTGAGGTCAGCTTTGTGTTTGGTTATCAGTCGAGGCTGGTATACCTTTGCGTCTCCATTCGAGGATGGTTTCGTGTTAGATCCGAGGATCTTTTGATTTGTCATTCGAGGATGGCATTTCTTTTCTTCAAGTCCTTCTGCGGTTGGTCTTGTTGTTGTGGCTATTATTCGAGGATGGTAGTTCACATTTTGAGCTTATTGATCGAGGTCAGTTTGTCTCTTTTGCAAAGTCTGTCTGAGGTCAGCTTTGTGTTTGGTTATCAGTCGAGGCTGGTATACCTTTGCGTCTCCATTCGAGGATGGTTTCGTGTTAGATCCGAGGATCTTTTGATTTGTCATTCGAGGATGGCATTTCTTTTCTTCAAGTCCTTCTGCGGTTGGTCTTGTTGTTGTGGCTATTATTCGAGGATGGTAGTTCACATTTTGAGCTTATTGATCGAGGTCAGTTTGTCTCTTTTGCAAAGTCTGTCTGAGGTCAGCTTTGTGTTTGGTTATCAGTCGAGGCTGGTATACCTTTGCGTCTCCATTCGAGGATGGTTTCGTGTTAGATCCGAGGATCTTTTGATTTGTCATTCGAGGATGGCATTTCTTTTCTTCAAGTCCTTCTGCGGTTGGTCTTGTTGTTGTGGCTATTATTCGAGGATAGTAGTTCACATTTTGAGCTTATTGATCGAGGTCAGTTTGTCTCTTTTGCAAAGTCTGTCTGAGGTCAGCTTTGTGTTTGGTTATCAGTCGAGGCTGGTATACCTTTGCGGCTCCATTTGAGGATGGTTCCGTGTTAGATCCGAGGATCTTTTGATTTGTCATTCGAGGATGGCATTCTTCCCAGCATATTTCCACCTGGTTCTATTTTCGCTGCCTATTCAGAGGTCAAAATTAATCAAGAAAGACATAAATAAATAAACGGGCAGATGGCATTTCCATTATCCTGAGTTCAAATTTTCAGGTTTTATTCGAGTATTCAATCACTCCATACCTTGAACGTCTAAAAGCTGTTGCAATTATCCGTTCAGGTCTGCAGTTGATTGAATAGGGGCAGCTGTAATACCTCAAAATTTGCCCTCTCATTTCCTCAACATTTTGCATAGCATTTTTGCATATATGGATTCATAAAATAACCAAAAACATTGCATCATATATAGCATAGCCGAGGCGTGGGTATGTGATCAATGATCGGAGCAACCGAAAGTTATGAAGAGGCTACCGAAGGGCCACAAAGCTTCTCAACCTTGTGCAAAGGGTTCATAATATCCCACAAGTCTTCACTTGAAGCCACAAGTCATGGAAAGTTTTGGTTTGATTGAAGGAGGCAAGCAGTGCAATACTTCTTGAGGGAAAAGAGCCGAATTAGGGTTTCATTTCTACGGGGTTTCCGCATAAATTCTTGAGTCGAAGTGGATTTCTTGGACTTATATATGATGTCAAGTGCCTAGGGTTCAAATCTCATCCACAAATTCATTTTGGAAGGGATTCGACTGGCCGGACGACGGAAAATCGGAGAATCGGAGAAACGGCAACCGAGCTAGGTAAAAAGGGATCGACTCCGGACTTTTAAGATCGAAATCATGAAATTAGGGTTACAATTATCCTATGGTTCATATTTGGTCAAGAAACGATGGAGGAATCATGAAAAAAATCAAAGAAAAATCATTTGAAAGTTAGTTGGTTTTGCATTTCCCTCCACCTTTCCTTCCACTTTCTTTCCACACTTCCTTTCATTCTTTCCATCTCATTTTTCCACTTCAATTCCACTCCATTTCCCTTGGAAACTTCCACCACCTTCCACCATGTTCTAGAGTGTTCCAAGGAATATTCCAAGGAATATTCCAAGGAATATTCCAAGGAATATTCCCTTTTCCAACCCTAACCCTAACTAACTTCCAAACCTAATTTTGGATCCCAAACCTAATTTTTGGGCCCCAAACCCAAACCTAGCTCCAAGCCTAAGCCCTATTTAAGTCATTTTCATCCAAACCAAGAGGGTTCCCACAATTCCAAATTTTTCACTTCTTCCATAATCACTTTTCTCTCTCACTTTTCCTCTCCCTTTCACCAAAGCTTTTTCAAATAAGCTCTTCAAGTTTCACATTGAAACTTGAAGATCTTGAAGCTTAAGCCTCAACCTCCATTGATATTGTGGATCGTAGAAGAAGAAGCTAGTGATTTTGTTGAGGATTATCGACTTATCGGAAGTGTGCGAAGATTCTAGCTCAAGAACGCATTTATTTTGCGGTTTTCGGTTTTCGGTTTTCTCTTCGATTCAAGCTCCGATACTTGCAACAATCACCGAAGCACTCCTCCGCTTCGTAGGTTGGTGATCTTAATCACTTCTTCTTTAAGTTATTCTCTTCATCTCGCCGTTTCGGCATTCTTTAAGTGCTTTTCGCTTTGCTTGAGTTAATTCCGTTCGATTATGTGTTGTTTGCATTTTTGTGATTTTTGTTGAATTAGTATTTTTAATGTGTTAATAGATATAGGTTTTATCATGTGTAGATAAGCTCAAAATAAGTCGAAATTAGTGTTAGCATGTTCCTAGGTAGGTTAGGGATCCCAAGAAGTGAGTTGGTGGCCAAAAGCACTTATTTTAAAAGCTTTTTTTCAATTCTGTGCAGTGTTAACCGGTTAACGCATGTGGTTAACCGGTTAACGCGTGCGTGTTTTGGCCAAATTGCTTCTGTTTTAGGTCTGTTAACCGGTTAACCTATATGGTTAACCGGTTAACGCTGTGGATTTTTGTGTTCTTGGTTTCTTTGATTGCTTAGCCCTAAGTCCTAGTGCCCCTAATGTTCATACTCGTTTAGGTATTGATTTTAGGTAATTTTTGGATCCATTTCCAGTAGCTAGTTCCCCCATTTCGAGTCGTTTCGACGCGATTCCGTTTATGTTGCGTTTTATGCGGTTTTTGTGTTCTTTGTGCATTGTTTGAATTCTTGCATGTTGTTACCATGTTCATATATCATTAGACACCTAATAATTATGTAGCATTCTGTTTTTATATGTTCGCATTGCATTAAATCATTTTGCATTATGTTGATGTATGTTGCATTTTGCATAATCACATGTATGTGCATTTGGTTGCATTTAGTTGCATGCTTGATCATAGCATTTGCATAAATTTAAATCTGAATTTTGCATTAGGTTTAGTGTGTTTGTTGAGTAATCATGTTGCATGTTCATATTCAATAATCATCATGCTCATATGATATGTTTAGGTGCTACTTTGTGCATTACTTGTTGCATAATCCATATGATGCATGCTTGCATAATCATTCAATAATGTTCATGTTCTTGCATTGGTGTATGTTGATCCATGTTTAAATGCATGTTTGTGATGTGTTTAGTACATTTTAATTGATTTTGTGCATTAAAAAAATGAAAATAAGCAATTCTGGATTTTGCATTTCATAGCTGTTTTTGCATATAGGTGCTGTAAAATGTGTGCTGTTTGTTATGTGTACATGCTGCATTTGACTTTTTACACCTACCTTTTCATGCTGCATGCTGGCTGTAAAAAGCTGAGTTGTATCTTGCATTGTTTTCAGGGCTGTTTGTGTAATAGGGGCTGTAATAGGTGCTGTATTTTTTTGTCCTAGTTTTTCTAGTTCCCTTAGGATTAAAGTTGGGTCTAGTTTAGGTCCAAGTTTAATTAGGATTTAATTAATGTGTGTTTGCCTTATTATTCTTTCAATAAAAATGCACACTAATAATTTGTTTTGTAGTGGGGAAGATTGAGGTAAGTTTACTTCACTTTATCCTTTATTTTTTATGCATTTCTTTTATGCATTTTATTCATTTCTCCTTCCATATTTGTGTTTGGTAGGATTCCCCATTGTTAGGATCAACTTACCTTCCTTAAGAAGTAAGTTATATCCTATTTTTTCTTTTTCTTTTCCTTTTTCCATTAGGATTAGAAACCTCACAAACCATAGGATTTCCCTTGTAAATAAATCAATTAACTTAGGGTTGTGTCTTAGTTCCCCTTAGTTTTTGTCCCTTTTTGCAATTTGAGTCATTCTCTTCTTATCTTCAAACAAAATCCAAAAAAACATTTAATAAATAAATGGAAGGATTCCTTGTGTATAGCCTTATTCCATGAAACACTTGCATTCATTCCATCTTGGAGTGGTGTAAGCTTGTTTATCATGATGCACAAGTCTCATCAAGGAATTGTTCACAAAGAAAAACTTAAAAGACACTTCTTCACAAAAGCAACAAAAACACTTAATAAAGTTCAACAAGCTAGTGAACTTAAACCCTAATCCTAGGAAACCAGTCTTGGATAAATTCTCCTTGCTGGGTATGCTTGTTCTATTATTCCATCTTGGAATGTAGAGTCAAGTGTACATTCCATGGAAAAGAGTTTGAATTCACTTCCTTGTGCCAAATTCATACAAAACTCATAAAAGCCAAAAACAAACAATAAGCGGCTATCCTGCGGGAACTTCTTTTCTCATCTCATTCACTCACATCGCGAACTCGCGACTACTTGTCTCGCATGCAAGACGGTAAACGCACTCGTACCAGACGAGCCTGCAACACCTGAGCATAGACATACGCAGTTCCAGCTGTAAAAAACACAAACAAATAGTTCCCGCCTAGGTTAGGCGAACTACGTCGACTCTGATCCTCATTATCCCGATGAGGTACGTAGGCAGCGGGGTAGGGCCCGTTCGAGCACATTCTTTATTTTCCCTACATTTCCCCTTTTGTCCATTCTCTTTTTCCAGTTTCTTTTTCTCATTTCCATTCCATTCCAGTTAGCGGTTTTATTCAGCAGCAGTTTTTCTTCTCACCCTTTGAAACAAACAAGCAAGCGTGGATCCCGTCGGGTACGGCGGACGATCTGGGGTGCTAATACCTTCCCAGGTCGTAACCGACTCCCGAACTCAGATCTTTGGTTCGCAAGGCCTCGTCCTTTTCCTTCTTCCTCAGGTTTGTGCAACATTACCTTTCCCTTTCTTTCGGGATAAAAATGTCTGGCTGGCGACTCTACCTTTTCCGCGCCACTTTCGCGTTTGTACTAGGATGAAAATCCCGGGAGCGACAGCAACCAAGATGAATTTGTGGCCGTTCGAAGCAGTTGGCTCAATCTTGCCAATCATATCAATGCCCCACATGGCAAAGGGCCATGGTGAAGACATGATGTTCAAAGGATTGGGAGGCACATGCACTTTATCTGCGTAGATCTGGCATTTGTGGCATTTTCTGGCGTAGGCACAACAGTCTGCATCCATTGTGATCCAATAATAGCCTGATCTTAACAACTTCTTAGCCATGGCATGCCCTCCGGCATGGGTACCAAAATACCCTTCGTGCACTTCATGCATCAATAAATCTGCTTCTGTCTTGTCAACGCATCTGAGGAGTACCATATCAAAGTTCCTTTTGTATAAAGACCCATCAGTGTTTAGAAAGAAACTACCAGCAAGCCTTCTCAAAGTCTTCTTATCATTGGAAGATGCCCCAGGTGGGTATGTTTGATCCTCTAAGAAGCATTTAATGTCATGGAACCAAGGCTTATCGTCTTTGACAACTTCTGCTGCGAACACATATGCTGGTCTATCAAGTCTGGACACTGAAATCTGAGGTACAAAGTTAGCAGCTTGAACTTTGATCATGGATGAAATGGTAGCAAGAGCATCTGCAAACTGATTCTCGTCCCGAGGGATATACTCAAGCTTGACTGTTGTAAAGAAAGTCAGTAACCTTCTTGTATAATCCCTGTAAGGTATCAGATGATCTTGGTGTGTGTACCATTTTCCGTTGGTTTGATTGATTACCAAAGCTGAATCTCCGAATACGGTCAATGTCTTGATCCTGAGGTCAATGGCTTCCTCAAGACCCATAATGCAAGCTTCGTATTCAGCTTCGTTGTTAGTGCAGTTGAAAGTGAGTTTTGCCGAGAAAGGCATGTGAACTCCCTTAGGTGTAATGAGTACTGCACCAACACCACGACCATTCATGTTAACAGCCCCGTCGAACATCATTGTCCATTCTTCTTCCGGGTCAGGCCCTTCAGTGTGAATAGGCTCTTCATGATCTTTTGCTTTAATGAACATGATGTCTTCATCAGGGAAGTCAAACCTCATAGGCTGGTAGTCATCAATGGGTTGCTCAGCAAGATATTCAGATAGTACACTGCCCTTGATGGCTTTCTGAGAAGTGTACTGGATGTCGTATTCTGTGAGAATCATCTGCCATCTTGCAACCCGTCCGGTAAGAGTTGGCTTCTCGAAAATGTACTTGACTGGGTCCATTTTTGATATCAACAAAGTAGTGTGGGTCAACATATACTGCCTCAGTCGGCGAGCAGCCCACGCTAAAGCACAGCAAGTTTTCTCGAGCAGTGAATAACGTTGTTCACAGTCGGTAAACTTTTTGCTTAGGTAGTATATTGCATACTCTTTTCGACCAGACTCGTCATGCTGGCCCAGCACACACCCCATTGACTCTTCTAATACTGTCAAGTACATAATCAGAGGTCTTCCTTCAACTGGAGGCATAAGGATTGGAGGTTCTTGCAGATATTCTTTGATCTTGTCAAAAGCCTTCTGGCAGTCTTCGTTCCACCTGACCGTCTGTTCCTTTCTTAACAGCTTGAACAAGGGTTCACAGGTTGCCGTAAGGTGAGATATGAACCGTGAGATGTAGTTCAGCCTACCTAAGAACCCTCGAACTTCTTTCTCTGTTTTTGGTGCAGGCATCTCTTGGATGGCTTTGACTTTATCAGGGTCAACTTCAATCCCTTTTTCGCTCACAATAAAACCCAGCAGCTTACCGGATCGCACCCCGAATGTGCATTTGTTGGGGTTCAGCTTCAGTTGGTACTTCCTCAGACGCTTGAACAATTTGAGCAGATTCACCAGGTGGTCTTCCTCTGTAAGGGACTTGGCGATCATATCATCCACATAACATTCTATTTCTTTATGGATCATATCGTGGAATAGTGTCACCATAGCCCGTTGATATGTTGCACCAGCATTCTTTAGTCCGAATGGCATCACTTTGTAACAGAACGTGCCCCAGGGTGTGATGAATGTTGTCTTCTCCATGTCTTCAGGTGACATCTTAATCTGATTATACCCTGAAAATCCGTCCATGAAGGAGAACACCGAGAACTGAGCCGTGTTATCCACCAATACATCAATGTGAGGTAATGGGAAGTCATCTTTTGGGCTGGCTCTGTTCAGATCCCGGTAGTCAACGCACATCCTTACTTTGCCGTCCTTCTTAGGCACAGGTACTATATTAGCAACCCACGGTGGATAGCTGGTCACAGCAAGGAACCCGGCGTCCCATTGCTTCTGTACCTCTTCTTTGATTTTCATTGCCATGTCCGGACGAGTACGGCGCAGCTTCTGTTTAACTGGCGGGCATTCTTCTCTCAAAGGCAGCTTGTGCACGACAATATCGGTATCCAACCCTGGCATGTCTTGGTACGACCAAGCAAACACATCTACATACTCTTGAAGCAGGTCTATCAGTTGTCTCTTCACTGAGTCTTGCAGGCAGGCCCCGATTCTAACTTCTTTCACGTCTTCATCTGTACCAAGATTGATCACTTCAACCTCCTCCTGGTGAGGAGTAATAACTTTTTCCTCTTGTCTCAACAACCTGGCTAGCTCTTCAGGAAGCTAATATTCTTCTTCAATCCCTTCATCAGCTTGATTGATTGGATTGTCAAAGTCATATGAAGTCATAGCCGTGCTGTTGTCGGTGCTGTCAGGAAGGCACTCTCTGCAAGGGTTAAGTTTGTTCATTTTAGTGATTTGATTTTAATCTTTATTTAGAAAAGCGAAATGAAGTTGTCATTTTGAAAACACCGCCATTTATTTTTTGTACAAAAAGAAAAATGGAAAAACAGTGAACGAAAAGGAAAAGACTTGTTTGCAAAAAGATGTCTGATATTTCATTAATTGATCTTGTTTGCACAAAAAGTACAGATGGCCCGATTACAAAATGAGTCTTGTCATCTTGGGCAAGATGCAAGACTTTGATGCATGCTTATAAAAATACAGGAAATAATAATTACTCTGCATGAGTAACTCTTATAATTTCCTGGGAAGACCAGTTCGAGACACTGCTCCCCGGGATCTTTGGACGAATCCAGCTTTCCAGGTTGCGTTCCTCTTCCAGCTCGTCTTCCAGACAGTTGATAGCATCGGGGGTAAGCATCCCCCCACTGACAAAACCGGGCTTCTCAGCAGCCTTTGCTTGATGTTGAGTTGGTCTGTAACCCAACCCAAATTTGTCTTTCTTCTCCTCCATAGCTAAAACCTTGCCCCAGCCTAGGGCAGTTCCTTCCTCAACAACCTTCCGGGCTTGTTGGTATGATGACATGGAGATCCCAGATACAGCAGACGCTTCATTCACATTCAAGGCTTCAAATCCTTGGCTCATTGTTTCATGGATCTCCCCATCCATTTCAATATACTTATAAGTAGCCAAATGGCTAACAAATATATCCTCCTCCCCACAGATTGTAACAACTTGGCCTTCCCACTCAAATTTTAACTTTTGGTGAAGGGTAGACGTTATTGCGCCGGCGGCGTGAATCCAGGGTCTACCCAACAAACAGCTGTAGGCGGGCTGAAAGTCCATCACATAAAAGATAGTTTTAAAGGTCTGTGGGCCAATTGTCACAGGTAGCTCGATCTCTCCCAGAACCGATCTCTTAGAACCATCGAAGGCCCTTACTACCAGGTTGCTGGGTCTTAATGCCAATCCATCATATTCTAACTTCACCAGGGCCTTCTTTGGTAAGACATTAAGGGACGACCCCGTGTCTACCAGCACATGAGAAAGGACTGCCCCTTTGCATTCCATGGTGATGTGCAAGGCTTTGTTGTGGTTGCGGCCATCCGCTGTCAAGTCAGTATTGGTGAACCCTAGCCCATTGCTAGCAGTAACGTTTCCAACCACGGTTTCCAACTGGTTGACAGTAATCTCTTCAGGCACGTAAGCTGCGTGCAAGACTTTGAGTAGTGCATTCCGATGGGCTTCGGAGCACATAAGCAGTGAGAGGATAGAGATTTTGGATGGCGTTTGGTGAAGCTGATCCACAATTTTGTAATCACTCTTTTTGATGATTCTCATAAACTCATCAACTTCTTGATCGAACGGTGTCTTCAAGGCTTCTTTAACAGCTTGATCTTCCTGCACAGGGCTCTTCCCTTTTGCCTTAGCAGCAGCTTCTGCTTCGGCGGTAGGTCCTTGAATTGGTGGAGCAAAGAGACGTCCGCTTCGAGTGAAGCCTCCGCCTCCCCACACATTATCTACTTGTGGTGCAGGTGTTGATGTTTCAAGAGTGATTCTTTTTCCTTCGCAGTACACGTCAGAGCCATAGTGCCAAGGGATGGCCCTATTGCTTTCATATGGTACTGGTCCAGGCACCGTGACAGTGACTGGACTGATTGCTGCTGCTGAAGGGACTGTAATTGTTTGTGGATCATAAAAGATTGTAACTGGTGCTCTGATGGGAGCAGCACCTTCTGAATGGTAGGCAGAGTTGTTCTCAGGATCATAAAATATGGTGACAGT
Organism: Lathyrus aphaca; assembly: GCA_963966055.1. Lineage (NCBI taxonomy): Eukaryota > Viridiplantae > Streptophyta > Magnoliopsida > Fabales > Fabaceae > Lathyrus > Lathyrus aphaca. The sequence continues at coordinate 164,138,235 of OZ014525.1, read as the reverse complement.
TGAGACATCTTCATGATTTGTTGTTGGAGTTGTAGGAGATATTGTCGGAAGAAATGATGTTGTTGTTGTAGGAGTCTCAAAATGGAGTGAAGCTGAAGTTGTAGCAGGAAAATTTGTTGAAAACTGATCAGTTGAGATGATAGATGAAGTACTTGTTGATGAAGCCGAAGAATTGTCAGGAACAATAGTTGCTGCAGTTGTAGGAGGTTCTGAAACCGTTGCTGATGATATTGCCGGATTTGTTGGAAATGATGTGGTGATCTGAAGTTGGCCACTCTGAATGAGGCCATCTATGCCATTCCTCAAATTATCGCACCCATTTACCGAGATATTGCAGTAAGCACAACCCAATTCACACCCTGGGAACATCTGACATTCCAAGAGCTGAGCCTTGATTTCTACCAATGGTGTCCTGATCTGTCCCACACTGGTTATTAAATAAGACGGCTTGTCTTCTTCAATAGCGTTAATCCTGGGACCACCATGGTTTGGCATTGGGTTTTTATTGACATTGGGCGGTGGTGCGAAATTCAGAGCCTTTGAGTCGACCAGGTCTTGTACCTTCATATGCAGGGCTCTGCACTTTTCTGTACTGTGGCCAGGTGCGTTTGAATGGAAGGCACACCTAGCGTTGGAGTCATAGTTCCTGGGTAGACTGTTGGGATCTGGAGGCGCCAGCGTCCTTAGCTCAACTAGGTTGAGTTTCAGGAGTTGCGGCAGCAGGGTAGCATATGGCATAGGGATCGGATCGATCACCCTGTTAGCTTGAGATGGCCTCTGCTGAAATGGCCTTTGTTGACTGTTGTTGTTGGTGTTGCTGTTGTTGTAACCTCTCGGAGGATACTGATTTTGTTGAGGGTACTGAGGTTGCTGCTGATAGTTTTGCTGCGGAGGTTGATAGACAGGTTGAGGATGAGCTGGAGCAGGAATGGTGACTGCTGCTATTGACCTTTGAACATATTGGGGCCTGCCCCTGTTTGAATGGATGGCATTGGTCTCGCCAGTTCTTCTCGGGCCTGCAAAAGGCTTTCTTGTACTGCTGGACGAGCTTGCACCGTTGTCTGAGATCTTTCCCATTTTTAACAAGCTTTCAATTCTCTCCCCGGCTATGACAAAATCTGCAAAGCTAGTGGAAGAGAAAGCAGCCAACCTGTCAATATAGGTTCCCTGAAGGGTATTCATGAACATATCTGCCATTTCCCGTTCAGACATAGGTGGCTGAACAGCAGCAGCCAATTGCCTCCATCTTTGGGCATATTCTCGGAAACTCTCCCTTGAAGACTGTGACATTCCCATTAGGAGGGTCCTGTTGGGTGCCATGTCTAAGTTATACTGATACTGTCTGATGAAGGCCTCTGCCAGGTCCTTCCAGCATCTAATAGTTGCCCTTGTCAAGTGAGAGTACCATTCTCTTGACGCTCCAGTTAAGCTGTCTTCGAAATAGAACATCCAGAGCTTCTCATCCATAGTATAGGCCTTCAGCCTTCCCAGAAACGATTGTAAATGAGTCCGAGGACATGAAGTCCCGTTGTATTTTTCAAAGCAAGGAGGCTTGAACTTATGGGGGATCCTGACCCCGTCTACCAAGCCCATGTCCATGACATCGAAGCCCAAAGAGTTTTGAGATTCTAAGGACCTCAACTTCTCAGCTATCTCATCCAACCTTCTATCATAAGCTTCTTCCCCAGCACCCATTACTGTGAACTGGTCCTCTTGAGGATCTTCTTGAAGTACCCTGGCTGCAGTGGCAGTCCCTTGAACATTTGCTGGAATATTGACCTCAGGATGGAGGTGTGGTCCAAATACCGGGGGATTGACATGAGGTTGTACCCTTTCATTGTTACTGGTACCGGCAGTCCCTATATGTGGATCTTCTTGATTCTGCCTTTCCACCATGGCCCTCAATCTTTCCTGGCTCTGAGCCATGTTGTTCATAACTTCCATAAACTGAGTCATTTGATTCCTCATCTCTAGCCTTTCATTTGCCATTTGATTTCTGACCTCAGTAAGGTCCTGCTGCATCTGATCCATTTGAATTCCCGGAAGGTTGCTTCGGGTTGGATAACGGTGCGGACGGTTGAGGGGAAATACCCGGCGCCTAGCAATAGTTCCTGAGGCATCACAACAGAGGTTAGCAACAACAAAACAAAACCTACAAAACAAACAAAAGGGTTAGCATGCAATGCAGTTATGCTTATTTGTTCCCAAGGTATCCGGTTTGGCCTTCAGTTTTGACCCTTCCAGACCCTTGAAGATATTGTTGCTGTTGCTTGAAGAAAACTCAGATGAAGCAAACTGACACAAATATATTACAGAAGGTGAAATAATACAACTTGTTCATTTTACAACACAAGCCCTCTAAGGGGTCAAAATACATTACAAGAAAATAAAAGTACATGGAAAGAAAACAACAACAAACAAATGATCAAACACCAAGACCAAACTCATCCTCACGAACTTCCTTGAGAAGTGCTTCGGTCACAGGATCAGCCGGACGCTCCGTGAGATTCCTGATGAGGAGATTCCGGGTCGTAACAGCTGATGTTAGCTTCTTGTGCTGAGTTTGGTCCTTTGACCTTTTCACCCCTGCTTTGATCTTCAGCTCTGATATCTCCTTCTGGGCTGCTGCCAGGGCTTCTTGCTGTTCTTTTGCACTAGCTTCCAGTTGCTCCATCTTGTCTTGAACTCTCTTGTCTTCCAAAGTACGAGCCTCGGTGATCCTGACCCACCGGGCTTGACTCTCCTTCAAATACAAGTCTGTCCTTGCTCTTTGGAACTGGGCTTCTTTGCAAGCATTCTTCAAGATTTGTTCTCCAGCCTTAGACTTTTTGATATAATCCCCAGACTTCTCAATCTTAGTCAGATGATCTACTCTCATTTTCTCCAACCTCTCAATCTCCCTCATACCTTCACTCCTCTCCCGGAGGGTCTTCTGCAAAGCCTGGGTTAGCTTCTCATTTCTTTCCTTCAAGCTCTCAAACTCCTCCAAACTGATAGTGGCAGGGGGTGGTGCTGAAGATGACTCAGGCATGTCTTCTATGGTAAAGGGCATCCCAGAGAATTGGGCCCTGGCACGGGACCATTCATAATATTGTGCTGATGCCACATTGTTGCACTTCCCCAGAATGGTTATTCCCTTGGTTTGAACATTATCCCAGGCCCAAGCAGCCTGCCTAACAACAGTCAAACTAATCTTGTTCTCACAATAGAGGGTCTCAACCAAGTCATGTGCCCTAGGAGTGTGGACCAGTGCATAGCCCAGTTGCCTTCTGAACAGCAGAGGATTGTAATTAATACTGCCCTTAACTCCTACCAAAGGCACATTAGGAAAATGCCCACAGCTGGTGATGATATCCCTGCCCTTGGTGCTCTGAGTGCACCATCTGATATCTGCTGAAGTTAGGGCAGTGAGTCTCTTAGCCCAGTTGCTCTGCTGATGAGGGTTCAGAAATGCATCTGTCCTGGGTAGATGCCTGAGAAGCCAAGTGTGGAAAAATGGAGCACAACACCTCACTAATCTCCCCCTCTGCTTTTCATTTCTCTGATGCACTGAGTAATAGAGATCCCCTAATAAAGTTGGTACTGGGTTCTTCAAGATGAATAGATGGATTGCATTCTTGCTGATGAATCGAGGCTCATCTGCAAACAATACAATTCCATATATGCTCAAGGCCAGCAAAGCACAAACAGCTTTCCACTCTCCTAGAGAAGCTTTCAGGGTAGCTTGAGAGATTAAGAAATCCAGATGAAAGCCAGGGATCCCAGCTTTAGAAGTCATATGCTGCTCAATCAGGACAGGTTCCAGATGCAAAGCCTTTGCTACTTCTCCATTAGCAGGAAAGACCATCTCAGGGTTGAAAGGGATTCCACCCTTGATAGGCAAACCAACCAATGATGAGTATTCTTCTAAAAGGGGGCCCAACTGAAAGTCTTGGAAAGTAAAACATTTCAGTGGAGGATCATAAAACTGAATGCAGGTGTGGATCAAGCTTCTCTGTGATGGGTCCAGATCCATAACCATATCAAGTATATCTCCATAACTTTCCCTGAACAATGGTATGTGATCTGGAGTGATCAGGGTTTGAATCCTCCTGATGTCTGATAACTCTGGCTGGAAGAAGTGATAGGTGATGTTGCTCTTTTTAGGAGCCATGATGCTGAGACTGAGTAGAGACAGGTGCTGATGATAATACTGAAGAAGTGGGCCACTGACTGGCTGGTGCAGGTGATAACTGAAGCAGATAGCTGATGAAGATAGGTCAGTACTGAAGATGGGGTCAAAACCAAAACCAAATGAAGATGGATACCCTGAAACACAAATAAGCAAATGTCAAAATGATGCAATGATTATGTATGCAAATGAAATGCAAGGGTCTGTGACTGAGCTGGATCTGATAAAAATGCCCTGATATAGGTCCAAGTGTGTTCAAGAATTCCAGATGGAGGTCTATAAATCCAGTAACCAGGGTGGGGGGCTCAAATAAAGAGCCACATGTCCAGGGTTTAGAATCACAAGAACTGTCCAACATGGAGTACTCTTATCAAGTCAAAGTAACAGGGTATTCTGAGGTCAAGGTACCTGCAAACCTGTAAACAGCCCAACCCCCTCACAGGTGGTGTTCTAGAACAAGGATCCTCAGACTTGGATCAGTTATGAGAAGTGTAAACACTTCCAACCCGGAGGTACAGTGTTTACAATAACCATAACAATTCCTCCTCTAATTCACCTCAGTTTCTGAAGGTCAATACTAAAGGTCATCCAGACTTAGCAGGCTTCCCAGATAGCCCTAGCATTGCAGGAAATCTGCAACACAGAGTTCTCAAGAAGAAACCCATATCTGAACCGTGTTTCATATTCCCGCACCAGACCGAAATGGAATGGGAAAGAATATGATTCACTCTAGCCTAGGTGTCACTCAGGTCCCAGGTATAGGACCTTAACTCTCAATGAAACACCCACCCACCAAAGCAAAACCAGATCCAACCAGACAGCATGACAGTATGATATATACAAAAGCAATAAAGAAAGCAGTAAAGCAACTGTACATAATAAACAAAATAAACATACAAGCACAAATAGCACATAACACCCCAGTAAACACAAATCAAACAAGCGCTAGGAGGAACCCACAAAAAGAACCAGAAGCCCTGGTTGCAATATAAGGGTCCCCAGCAGAGTCGCCAAGCTGTCGCTCCCGACAAATGAAATGGATCATATGAAGGTACAGACGCGAACGGTCGGCGAGAGGGACAATGAGAACACACAGCCGTGAACTCACTGGAGATGAAAGAGTCGCCAGCTAGGCATTTTTATCCCGGAGGAAAGGTAATGCTGCATAGACCTAGAAAAAGATGGATAAGACGGTTGCGAACCAGAGAGATTGAGAAAGGGGGTTGGTTACAACCTGGGAAGGTATTAGCACCCATATTGTCCGCCGTACTCGACGGGATCCACGCTTAAAAGATTTGTGCTTTAAAGGGGTAGTGTCAGTGCAATCTATGTATAAAATAGCTGGAAAAAGATGTACAGGTGTCAGTGTAAAAGAAAAGTGAAGTATATAAGTGAAGTGTCAGTGTAAGAATAGGAGTGAAATGCTCAAGATCATGAGGCTAAAAGAATGAGGCTAGAAAGAGGGGGAATATACAGAGACTTTTGTTCGATAACTGTTAAGTTATGCCTACGTATCCTCTCGTGCAATGAGGAAGTCAGAACACCGTAGTTCGACCCAAAGAGACTGAAAGATGAATTGACTTGGGAACTGCTTGCTTGTCTATGCTCAAGTGTATGACCTGTCTGGCTCAGGTGCAAACTGTCTTGCATTAGACGGAAGAAGCGAGTTCTCGTTTGTGAATGAAGATGATCAGAAAAGAATCCCGAAGGAGACGATTATTGTTTGTTTTTGAGTTTTCAGTCTTTTATTGTTTTTGGATTTTGTCATAAGTTACTGAGCTTAAGTCTAAACCAATGGATTTAGTAAACTCATCACATCTTCCCTCTGGTTAGGGGTAATGAGAATACCTTAAGTGTGAAGTCAGATTCTCACACTTAATCACCTTTGGTGTAGGATTAAGATCATTAACCTACTTGTGATTATTTGGATGTTTTTGGTGTTTTTGTTTAGTGTTGAGTAATGAGGTTAAGCCATAATCAGGGATTAAACAGACTCATTACACCATCCTAAGAGAAGGATAATAGATGAGAATGTTTAAGCTGAGGAAAACTCCTCAACTTAATCCATGATTAGGGATTAAACTCGTGACAAAACAAGCCTTTGATTAAGTGGATTTTATTTAATGATATGATGATGAAGTGGATTTTATGATTTGTAAGACAACTTGAGGGGGACTTGTCCATTAACACTAGGGTTAGTCCTTCTTAACCAATTAAGGAAGAATTAGAACCCTAATGCAAGGCCCAAGTTACAAGTGTGATGTCTTGATGATTATTATGTGAATTGATTAAGAGGTTTAAACACATTAAGGGTTTAACACTTAGGATTAAAGTTATACACTCCATCCTAAGAGAAGGATGCAGGCATAAGCTTAATCACAAAGCCTTAAAGCCTTTAGGGTTTAGTCCCTGATTATGAGATGAGGAGAGAAGACTCAAAAGAGACACAAAGGTGAAACTAAAAGGGGAGACTAATCAAAACCCTAATCATTGTCATGCTTGGTTGTTCCTAAGGTTTGTGAGGTTTACAAGAACAATCTTCAATGGAACCACCAGGAAGCAGATGAACAGGATCAAGAGAAGCAAAGTGACTTGCTTCATTCAAGAAGTCAAGTCACTTGAAGAAAGAAAGTGAGAAGAAGAAGAATGAGCAAGCTCAATCTCAAACACAAACAAAAATGCAGCAATGGATGCAAGAGAGATGAAAAGAAAAGTTATGAGAAGTGAAGGCAAATCCACTTCTCAACCTCACTTACCACCTGAAATGTTAGAAGAAAGATGCAATGCAATGCAAAATAGGATGAGATGACATGATGATAAACAAAACCAGAAGCATGTTGATGATGATAATGATGCTATGGAGTGATATGAACATGAGGCAAGGCATGGAGATGTTCATACAAGATCATGAATGCAAATGAAGCAAGTTAAGGAGCATGAATACACATGAAAAGTTAGGAAGCATACAAAACAAACAACATGGCAAATGCAAGATGCAATGATCACACATGCTTTCTATATGTCTTATGATGTCAAATGAATCACATGAATGCTTGAAATGTCATGGTAAGTCATGTTATGCAAGAGAATGCAAGAAGGATGCAAAAGAAAGCCCAAATTAGGGTTTATGGATCAATCAACAAACAAAAACCAAAAACAGAAGCAAACCCCAAGATAAAAAATGGAAAATGCCACCCAAAGGAACCCTAATCCCATACTAAACCAAAGTCCAAAGGGGAGGTCCCAACTCTCAATCAATCTCAAGTTGTGAATTTTCTAAGTTATTAGGGTTTTTAGGGCTCTTAAACAAAAGAAATGTCAAACAAATTGAAAATGAAGAATCAAATCATGGCCATTTAATCCTAGAAACTACATACCAAACTCAAAACAATGCAAAAAGAATCAATGTCCAACTCTTCTCAAATAGGCAGAAATGATTTTTTGAACTTATGATCAAAATAATGCACAAAAAATGATTTAATTCAATGAAAAATTCTCAAAATGCATCAAGATCAAAAAAGAAATTTGGTTTGAAGGTTGGACAATGTTTCTAAATGTCTTAGAACATTTCATGAATTTTTTTGGTGATTTTTAAATACCTAAAAGTATTTTTAATAAATTAATTTCCATTAATCAATTAAAAATAATCTTTTAAATATTTAAAAATACTTTTTTAATGATAAAAAATAAAATGAAAATATTTTTGGGTCTTAAAAATTAATAAAACTCAGGAGAAAAAGTTTCATAATTTTTAGACATTTTTTTACTATTTTTAAATAATTATGCAAGTTAAATGAAAATAAAATGAAATAAAAATAAATAAAAGGAGAAGTAATCAGAATGGAGGGTGGAGATTGAGCCTGGATTCAAATGCATTGACCACGCGCGCTATCCAAGGGCTGTGGTTCTTTCTGAGTTAATTAATTAAATTATGATTAATTAAACTTAAACACGTGGATTAGGGCTAATCAAACAGATCTGGACCACACACACACGCGGGAGGTCAACGCTTTCAACGCATCCAACGGTCCAAATTCAAATGGGAATTAATTACATGATTAGGGCACAAATGACTTTCAGGCGGCCGGAGAAGACTTCCGGTCGTCTTCTCCGGCCAGCATCTCCCCTGAAAATCCCCAAAACCCCCAAAACCTAACTAAAACGAAATCTAAGAATTGGGAAATGATCCTCACTCACTCACGAACCAAAACCCTAAGTCAAAACAAATTTATTCTTCCCCAGAAGCATGAATCGAAACAAACAAATTTTAGGGCACGCAAGTTTCAGAGATCAATTAAATGTTCATTTCATCACCATTTCAAAAACCAAAAGCACCAGGATACTCAGTGAAGCATAGAGAACAAGTTTATAACATGAAAAACGATTTCTGGAAAAATAATTTTGGAGCTACCTGAGATTCGAAGCTTTCACTCTGATGACTTTCTGGCCTCTCCTCTTGATGAAAACCAATCCACTTAACCCTCTGGTGATGCTTGAATGCTCAAGAGGAATTTATGTTGGCTGAGTGAAGAGTTTGAGCAGCTTCTGCTCAAGCTCAGTTGAAAATGGCAATGGAGTTTCAGGATGCTTCAGGCCAAAGTGAGAGGTTCTTTGTGGTCAGGATGATGAGTATAGAAGGTCTATGGAGTTTGTTTTGATGTTTGTGAGCTGTGGTGAGAGATTCGAATGAAACTGCAAGTTGGAATGAAAATGGTGCAATGGGGTTACAGCTTGTTTCAGGCTTGTGTTCTTGCTGGTTTCTACTCAATGAGGCATGGTGAGTTGAATGGTGAAAATGGTTTGAGTGTTTTGTGGCTGGGCAGAGAGATTCGAAGCAAAATGCAGCTGGGGTGTGTTTTGTGAATGTGAATGGTATGAAGTGTTTCAGCCTTGCTTCTTGTATGGAGTGTCTTGCTCTTTGTCCACATAAACCTCTCTCATTGGTCAGATGATAAGACATGTGCTTTTTTGATTGGTAAGTCTACTTTTGCAAAAAGTCAAATTTTGTGTAAGGAAAGTATGGCTCATGATCTAGGCTAGTACAAGGCATGGTTCTGATGCAGCAAGATGAGGTGAGATGTTGGGAAGGTCCAGCAGCCAATGCATCAAGTTGGTGAAGTGATCATGATGATTTTGCAAGTTGTGGCTTTTTGGTTCACATGTGACTATTTTGCTACACAAGCCATGAACATGAGGGATTCTTGGTCCAAATCTGATTTTTATGACTTGTAGAATGTTCATGTCATGGTTTGAAATGAATTAGAAGTTACAATTGGCTTTGGTTCATGATTTTGCAAAATTCTCATTTGAAGCATGCCTTGAAAATCAATGGTTTTAGCCAACTTTGTCACACCATAACTTTTGATCCAAGAAGAGTTTGATCATGTTCTTGTACTTTTTGAAAAGGGAAAGATGAGATCTACAACTTTCATGACCAAAGTTTTTCCATTTGAAGCATTTTTGGATCAAGAATCAAGGCTTGAAAAATGACCTAAAATGAAGCATTCTTGAAAAGTCAACTATGCCCAAAAAGTCAACATTTGCAAAACTTCCAAATTCTTGATTTCTATGAACTTCAACCTTCTTCCCTGATCAAATAAAGATCATATACACTCAAAATGATGAAGATCACCCATTGGTTGGGTCATTGGGGGCCTCAGATGCCCTTATTTTACACTGGCTTGTCTGAAAAGTCAACTCTTGATCAGATGACTTCCCCATGGAATTTCTTCATGAAAATTGATATGCATACTCCCTATACCATATAGAGACCAATGGAAACAAGAATGACCAAAAAATTTGGGGTTATGGCCTCTGAAACCAAAACCCTAATTTTAAGTCAACTGTGCAGTCAAACCTGGCTCTGCATCCACTCAAACCCTAGTTCTTGTGATTCCTTTGCATTTTTGACTTTGTGGGGATATAATATGACATAAGAACACACATGGACCCCTTTGAAGTGATTGGTTGCCTTTGGAGTGGCTCAAGAGGCTCTTGGATTGCTCAGATTACAAACCCTAGGTGCAGATGACTTAGGAACTATGCAGTGAATCAAAAATGAAACATGAGGTGATATGATTGTGTTTATGCATATGAAATGATCACAAGCCATGGTGAAATGGGTGAGGGAAAATTTGGGGTGTTTACAACAAGCAAAGATAATCAAGTTGCCTTATCTTTACCCTTTGCGGAACAGGAAGTACCTGAAATGACAACATCAACATGGGGTAAGATAAAAACATCTCGGTGAGTTCCCTATCTTAGAGTTCTCTCGAATCTAATGGTTCGAAACTAGACAATACTCAAGTCGGGGGGAAACCTAGACTTCGAGCTCACATAAAACTAGAGACAACGATGTAACAACGGAGCATAGAGTGCTTTAAGGCATCTTTCCCCTCCCAGCCACTCAAGTGAAAACAAGCATAGGTCACTCGATCCTTAACGTATAGATAACTTTCCCCGCCCAGTCATACTCCCAGATGACAAGCAAGCATAGGTCACAGTACCTTAAAACTAAGTAACTTTCCCCGCCCAATCATACTCCCCGATGACAAGCAAGCACGGGTCACGGTTACTATTCCTAATGGATAATTTCCCCGCCCAGTCATACTCCCAGATGATAAGCAAGCACGGGTCACGGTCATCCATTAAGAGATTTGGATCCATAGATTAATTATATCTCCCCAGTCGTCCCACCTCGTGGGACTTCGACACGAGCCAAATTTAATTAAATTATGATATATCGCAAGGAAGCAAACTTCCAACTTCTCACAACTACCTAGCCCGAAGACATGTTTCGAGTATCGATGTCTAAGTATTATCAAGTCTCTAAAACATTTATGTAACCACCTAGGGTTACTTAGCTACCTCACAAGCTTTACCTTTTTATTACCTTAGGCTCACAATTCCCTAACTTAACATTTTTATGATATAACCAAAAAGTTGGGAAAAAGTCAGGTAAAAACTAATATTTTCCGGCATCATGTGAAAGTACATAATTTTAACTTTCAAACGGTATAAAGAACACTTAAATCGGATAACCGAGTAAAAAGTTATGGATTTTCAAAGTTTGGAAAAAAAACATTTTTATCCAAGGCTACAATGTTAACCGGTTAATGCCCTGGGTTAACTGGTTAACCAAACCAGAAACAGAAACACAATGGCGCAGAACAACAGCGTTAGCCGGTTAACGCATATGGTTAACTGGTTAACTAGAACAAATTTTCAGCAGTAACACGTTTTTAACATAGCAGAACTTCCAAAATCAATTCTAAACATTACTAAACATCACAAACAAGAAGCCCTAAAAGGGACAGCATGCACAAGCATTTATATCGATTTCTAACAATTTAATTTACCGATTCTAGGATTTTTCCATAAAAATCCCTAAAACTCATAAACCCTAAAACTTAACCAAAACTAAAAGCAAAAGTTTCTATCTATGAACCGACCTCTAGCAAGAAGATTGGAGAAGATTGAGTGATGAATGGATGGTTGAAGCTACAATATCAAGAACTCTCTTCTTCTTTCTCTCCCTTTTTCTCTTCTTCTTCTTCTTCTTTCTCTATTTCTATTTTTAGAAAAACAAAAGAAAAGAAGACTTTAGTTCTTAAAAGGAAAAACATATTTTTCCTACCAACGGGTCCAAATAGAGAGTATCCAAAAATGTCTCTTAATCCAGTATTTTATAAAACCTCTGAGTCAGCTAATATTAGTTAATAAAATAAAATCCTGCTAATTACTCTAATTACTTCCGTTAAAATCTCATAGAGTAATTCGGGACAATATTAATATCAAATAATATTATTCAGAGCATTAAATAAAATTACGGGGTATTACATCCTCCCCCCTTAAATAGAAATTCATCCTCGAATTTAAAAGATTACCTGAACATGTGAGGATACGATTCCCGCATCTCTGATTCCAAATCTCACGTAGCATCTCTTGGATGCGTCATATCCCATTGTACTTTAACAAGTAGAATATCTTAGTTCCTTAACACTTTGGTTTCTCTTCCAAAAATACGGCTCGATTGGGGTTCAAAAGTAAAATCCACTTCTATCTCGATAGAATCTGGCAGAATAGGTTGAAGAGGATCAGGAATAAATCTATGGAGTTGAGATACATGTAAAACATCATGCATTTCAGATAGAGAGGGTGGTAAGGCCAATTTGTAAGCAACTTCACCAATCCTTTCTAAGATCTGATACGGTCCTACGTATCTAGGACTTAACTTGCGTGACTTAAACGGTCCTTTCAATCTCAATCTCAGAGTGACTTTCAAGTACACATGATCACCTTCATCAAATTCCAAAGGTCTCCTTCGATTGTCAGCATAACTCTTCTGACGATCTTGGGCTTGCTTAATCTTTTCTTGAATCATCCGAATATTTTCCATAGTCTCTTGAATAACCTTGGATCCCAAAATCCTATCTTCACCTACTTCCGACCAACACAACGGTGTTCAACACTTTCTTCCATACAAAGCCTCATACGGAGCCATTCTGATGCTCGCATGGTAACTATTATTATAAGAGAATTCTATCAGTGGCAAAAGATCCTTCCAATTTCCTTTACTTTCCAACACACAAGCCCTTAACATATCTTCCATTGTTTGAATTGTACGTTCCATCTGACCATCCGCTTAAGGATGATTAGAAGTAATTAAACGTAAATCTATTCCCATAGCCTGTTGGAACACTTTCAAAAATCTCGAAGTAAACTTTGGATCTCTATCAGACACAGTGCTAAACGGTACACCATGCAACCTCACAATTTTAGCAATAAACAACCTCGCAAGATGACTTGCCTTGTACGTAGTCTTAACGGCGAAGAAATGCGCAGATTTCATTAGTCGATCCACAATCATCCAAACAGAATCATAACCACCTTGAGTACTTGGTAAACCCATTTCAAAGCCCATATAAATACTATCCCACTTCCAAATTGGGATGTCCAAAGGTTGCAACAAACCGCCCGGTCTTTGGTGCTCAATCTTCACTTTTTGACACAACGCACATTCAGACACAAATATCGCAATGTCCTTTTTTTTATCGGACCACCAATATTCTTTCTTTAAATCTTGATACATCTTCGAAGAACCCGGATGTATCTTAAAAGAACCTTTATGGGCTTCCTCCAAAATCCTCCTCTTTAACACATCATCATTCGGAATGCAAAATCTTTGGTTGAATAGGATAATCCCATCCAATACTCTTACAAAGCCCGGTTGGAGTAACATCTCTTGCAACTTCTCATCTAGAACTTGAGCTTGTTGAATTTCATTCCTCAAGATAGAATTGATATTCAAATTTCCCATAATCACACCATTCGGAGTCCAAACAAACTGAAGGTTAAGGTCTTGAAACTTCTCCAACAGTGCATATTCCAACATCATCAACTCGCCACTATGAATCACTTTCCTACTTAAAGTATCTGCCATTTTATTCTCTTTTTCCGGATGATACTTCAGTTCAAGGTCATAATCTTTCAAGTACTCCATCCATATTCTTTGTCTCATATTTAATTCCTTCTGATCAAAGAGATACTTCAAACTCTTATGATCACTGAACATCTCAAAATGTACACCATACAGATAGTGCTGCCACACTTTCAAAGTAAACACCACAGCCGCCAGTTCCAAATCATGAGTTGGATAGTTCTTCTCGTGATTCTCGATTGTCTAGAAGCATAAGCTACAACTTAACCTTCTTGAATAAGAACACCTCCTAATCCCATCTTAGAAGCATCACAAAACACTTCGTAGATTTTTTAAGATCGGGAATGATCAAAACTGGAGCAGTTGTCAATTTCTCCTTCAAACACACGAAACTTTGCTCACAACTAGAATCCCATTCATAAGCGAAGTCCTTTCTAATAAGCTTAGTCAATGGTAACGCTATCTGAGAAAAACCTTTAATGAACCTTCTATAGTAACCTGCCAAACCTAAGAAACTTCTCACTTCTGAAACACTCTCCGGTCTCTCCCAAGTTATCAATGCTTCAATCTTTGACGGGTCTACTGCTACACCTCCCTGAGATATAACATGTCCAAGAAATTTGACTTCCGATATCCAAAACTCACACTTGCTAAACTTGGCTAAAAGTTGCTTCTCTTGCAGTACCGATAAAACAATCCTCAAATGTTCTCCGTGCACTTGCGGAGTACGAGAATAAATAAGAATGTCATCGATAAAGATCACCACAAACTGATCCAAATAATCTTGAAATATCCTATTCATGTAATCCATAAAAACAGCTGGAGCATTCGTCACACCAAAAGGCATCACTAGGAATTCATACTGACCATAACAGGTTCTGAACGCAGTCTTCGGAACATCAAAACTTTTCACACGAATATGATGATAGCCCGATCTCAAATCAATCTTCGAAAACACACAAGATCCTTTCAACTGATCTAAAAGGTCGTCTATCCTCGGTAAAGGATATTTATTCTTGATAGTAACCTTGTTCAACTTATGGTAATCAATACACAACTGCATACCACCATCCTTCTTCTTTACTAACAAAACAGGAGCTCCCCACGGTGAAACACTTGGTCTAACAAAATGCTTTGCCATCAAATCCTCTAATTGATCCTTCAATTCTCTTAACTCGAGTGGTGCCATCTGATAAGGGGAAACAGATATAAGAGTCATTCCCGGTATCAGGTCAACTAAGAATTCAACTTCCCTCACCGGAGGTAAGGAAGTTACATCCTCGGGAAAGACATCAGGAAATTCACAGACTATCGAAATATTCAAAACTTGCTGACCATTACTCTCCTCTTTAGTAAGGATAAGCAAAACATACTTCTCTTGTTCAAATAAAAAATTTACCATTCCAACCGTACCTTTTAAGATCGTTGCCAACACATCTTTCGAGGTCGCTTCAACGGGTGGAATAAGGATCAGCTTCTCTTCACATTCAATAAACATAGAATTAGCAGACAACCAATCCATTCCTAGGAAAACATCAACTTTCTTAAGGGGTAGACAAATGAGATCAATCTGAAAAACTCTACCATCCACGGACAAGGTACAGTTCTCACACCTAAGGGGTGTCTCAACGGTTTCATCCATAGTGGTAGTAACCACCATCAAAGGAGACAAGGTAAAAACTCGCAACCCAAGTCGCTTCATACAACTAGTAGACACAAAAGAGTGTGTCGTTCCACAATCAAATAAAACAAGACAATGATGATCATTAACAAGAAATGTACTCACAATGAGAGAGTTGATGGCTTTGGTCTTTATAGCATCCACAGTATAAACTCTCACTTGAACTTGGTTCTTCGGCTTGGTACAATCCCTTGACAAATGGCCCACTTCATTAAAATTATAGCACCTCATTCATCCATCCCTTTGAGACCTACCAAAATGAAGTTTCTTACACAACCTACACATGGGTGGAGTGTTAGGTCCAACACTTTGAACTTGCTTCCCTTTGAAGGGTTGAGGCCTTGGCCTAAAAGGTTTATTAGTCCTTCCAAGGTTAATTTGAACAACTTTTCCAGCACCTGCTTCAGCTTGCACTTTCATCAAACTATACTCAACAACATAGCATTGTCTCAACAACTCGGAATAGGTAGTGAACTCCCTTTGAGAGACACTATGAGAGATTTCAGCCCTCAAACCAAACAAGAATTGATCAATCTTCCATCTTTCATCCGGGGCATACATAGCCTTCCTAGAGTAGGTCGCCATGTCTTCGAACTTCTCAGCATAATTGGCCATAGACATGCTCCCTTGCCTAAGTTGTTGGAATTCAAACTCCTTTTGGGTTCTCAAGGAACTCGAAAAGTACGTCTCCATAAAATTTGTCTTAAATTGTTGCCACACTCTTGGAACTCCTTGCACCGTCATAAGATTTGAAGCACTCTCCCACCACCTAGCAGCAAGACCTTTTAGCAAATTTGACGCAAAAGTCACCTTATCTTTTTCACCACATATCACAATCTGGAAGATTCTCTCCATTTCGATTACTCATTCATGCGCCTTTACCGGATCCAATCCACCATGAAACTTCTGAGGATTCATGCGGAAGAAATCCTGGAAGGTTCCACCTCCATCTTCAGGAGCAACTACATGAGGATGAAGACCCTCATTCATCTGATGCATCATCTCCTGCATGAACTGATGTTGTTGTTGCTGCATCTGATGCATGAATTGGAACATAGGAGCATTCCCTTCACTACCCGACTGATAATTAACAGGAGGAGTAACACTAGGTCGACCATGAGTTCCACGCCTACCAGCCATATTCCTAAATGTCATCAAAACAGGATTAAGTTGATCAGGCTCAATACCATAAACATAACATTTAGTTCTACAACGAGATTACGTGTGTGAACGGAAAGAAACACTTATAATATTCCAAGGCTAGGTCGAGGATATGACCTGCTCTGATACCAACTATAATACCCATATATAAAAGCCATACATCAAAGCATATTTTTCATATATAAAATTAAGTTTGGTATTGAAATACAACAAGTTATTATTAACACATTGCATAAATATAGCCACTACAACATAAGGTACTAATACAAAAGGCAATAAATAATACAAGATGTTCACAAAATAAAAACTTTAAGAACTAGATTCGAAGATCTCAAAAGTACATAACGGAAGAAACCATCAAACAAGCAAAGATAATCAAGTCGCCTTATCTTTACCCTTTGCGGAACCTGAAGTACCTGAAATAACAACATCAGAATGGGGTGAGATAAAACATCTTAGTGAGTTCCTTATCTTAGAGTTCTCTCGGATCTAAAGGTTCAAAACTAGACACTACTCAAGTCGGGGGGAAACCTAGACTTCGAGTTCATATAAAACTAGAGAAAATAATGTAACAACGGAGCATAAAGTGCTTTAAGGCATCTTTCCCCGCCCATCCACTCAAGGGCAAACGAGCACGGGTCACTCGATCCTTAACGTATAGATAACTATCCCCGCCTAGTCATACTCCCAAATGACAAGCAAGCACGGGTCACTAATTATCTATCATGGGTACTTTCCCCGCCCAGTCATACTCCCAGATGACAAGCAAGCACGAGTCACGGTACCTTACAACTAAGTAACTTTCCCCGCCCAGTCATACTCCCCGATGACAAGCAAGCACGGGTCACAGTTACTCTTCCTAATGGATACTTTCCCCGCCTAGTCATACTCCCAGATGACAAGCAAGTACAGGTCACGATCATCCATTAAGATATTCGGATCCATGGATTAATTATATCTCCCGGCCATACCGCCTCGTGGGACTTCGACACGAGCCAGATATAATTAAATTAGGATATATCGCAAGGAAGCAAACTTCCAACTTCTCACAACTACCTAGCCCGAAGACACTATTCGAGTATCGATGCCTAAGTATTATCAAGTCTCTAAAACAATTTCGTAACCACCTAGGGTAACTTAGCTACCTCACAAGGTTTACCTTTTTATTACCTTAGGCTCACAATTCCCTAACTTAAATTTTTTACAGTATAACTGAAAAGCCAGGAAAAAGTCGGGTAAAAATAATATTTTTTTGGCATCATGTGAAAGTATATAATTTTAGCTTTCAAACGGTATAAAGAACACTTAAATTGGATAACCGAGTAAAAAGTTATGGATTTTCAAAGTTTGGAAATAAAATATTTTTCTCCAAGGCTACAACATTAACCAGTTAACGCCCTGGGTTAACCGATTAACCAAACCAGAAACAAAAACACAGTGGCGTAGATCAACAGCGTTAACCGGTTAACGCATATGGTTAACTGGTTAACCAGAACTGATT
Source organism: Lathyrus aphaca (assembly GCA_963966055.1). Lineage (NCBI taxonomy): Eukaryota > Viridiplantae > Streptophyta > Magnoliopsida > Fabales > Fabaceae > Lathyrus > Lathyrus aphaca. The sequence goes on along the minus strand of OZ014525.1, from coordinate 164,120,282 downwards.
TTCAGCAGTAACACGTTTTTAACATAGCAGAACTTCCAAAATCAATTCTAAACATTATTAAACCTCACAAACAAATCATAAAAGTGTTCATATACCTAGGGACAACATGCACAAGCTTTTATATCGATTTCTAACAGTTTAATTTACCGATTCTAGGATTTTTCCATAAAAAACCCTAAAACTCAAACCCTAAAACTCAACCAAAACTAAAAAGCAAATTTTCTAGCTATGAACCCACCTCTAGCAAGAAGATTGGAGAAGATTGAGTGATGAATGGATGGTTGAAGCTACGAGATCAAGAACTCTCTTCTTCTTCAAGACTTTCTCTTCTTCTTCTTTCTCTCCTTTTTTATCTTCTTCTTCTTTCTCTATTTCTATTTCTAGAAAAACAAAAGAAAAGAAGACTTTAGGTCTTAAAAGGAAAAACATATTTTTCCTACCGGTAAGTCCCAATAGAGAGTATCCAAAAATGTCTCTTAATCCAATATTTTATAAAACCTCTGAGTCAGCTAATATTAGTTAATAAAATAAAATCCCGTTGATTACTCTAATTATTTCCGTTAAATTCTCATAGAATAATCCGGGACAATATTAATATCAAATAATATTATTCAGAGCATTAAATAAAATTACGGGGTATTACACTTGCTCTGGTAGTTGTAACATCAGGGGGATAAACGCTTAAGTGATTTGTTTTGTTGTTTATGAGTTATTATATGTGTAGTCGAGTTGATGATGATTTATTGACAATGACCAAAAGGTCTTGAAGTTTTGATGTGTTGATGAAAATGAAAGAAGAGGTTTTGAAGTATGATTCCACTGCAAAAAATTTAGTTGTTTGTTTATATTATTAAAGAAATGAGTATTTTAATAAATTGAAGAAAAAAACGTGTTATGAGATAGGATGTTTAATAACTTGATGTTTTTAAGAAGAAATGTGACACCTTTTATGAGATACTCTGATTTATTTATTGCGTATTTACATTGGGTTAGAAGGGTGTTACGGAAGGTGCATCATAAGTTTGTGAATTTAGCGTAATTGGATTGGGATCTCTCCTGCTTTTCACAACCCAGCTTCAAGCCCAATGCATTTTTATAACTATGTTTTTTCTATTTTTGTACCTCATCCCCCTTTTTCTTCATTTTCATTTTATTTTCGATATAGTTTCCATTTTCTTTTATTAAAAATATCAAAATGCTTCTAATAATTTCCAATAAATTCACATGACTTTATAACACATTTAACTACTTTTTTATAATTTTTAATTCTGATTTTAATTGATTTTGCATTTAATTTCTTAATTTCCATTTAATTTCTTTTCAAACAAGTTTCTTCATTAATCAAGTGCATTCATCCATTTTTTTGCATAGTTTCAAAATGTTTTTGCATCCAATATTGTTGTCATGTTCAAACAGCATATCAAGGCATCTAAACCATTTTTTTGTAGATTTTTAAGTCATTTTCGATTAGGGTTTGAATCATTTCTTTGTGCCTCATTCCACTTGAACTAAGGTGACTTGCATATACATTTGGTATGACTAATTCATGTACATTGACCTTATATTAATTTACATTTGGCACTAATCTTATCCATTTTCATTCATGTTTGTTTACAACTTTGGCTTGAGTTACAAGTTATTCATTGTTGTGTGATATATGCTCACTTCTTCTTCATCTTACTCCTTTTATCACTTGAACATTTCTTCTCATGCTTTGTATGCCCATTCATAGGAATTATAGGACACTCATAAGTGATTTATGCTACTTACTTTGGCCAATCATTAAGCATTAATACATGTTCACCTTGCATAACCATTCATTCGTTCTACACTAACTTCACATGGAAATTCCTTAGGGCTTAAGACATAGTTTGAGCTTAATTGGTTTATGTTTAGTATCTTAGACTTAAAGAGCAACTTTAGATATGTGCTACTTAATTTAGAAGTCGTGTGAACTTTAGGAACCTTCATCCTTAGACTAAGGCTTTATTTAGACCCTAGTTTCACTTTATAGGATGTGTGATGCTTAATTGTTTTTCTTTATTTTGATTTCATATGCAATTGTAACTAACATTTCATGTAGGGGTTATGGTAAGTAATTGAGTATGTTGATGCTTATCCATACTCATGCTTCTTCTCCCTTCTCTTTTAAAAGCTTTCTCTTATGTGATTATGAAAAGCACTTGATGCTTCTTTGATAAGTAATCTCTTTCTATCCCTTTGAGTTCTTATCTCATCTTCAATCCTTGAAGTGAGTTAGAACTTTTTCTTCTTATCTCTTCTTCTAGGTTTAGAGTTCTTCAAACCTCACTAGGGTGCGTCATAGTATCTGTTAGAGTTTTCCCTTTCTCTCTATTTGAGTCTTCTTTCTATCATCTCTAAACAAAAGCAAAAAACACCAAATAAAGGTCAAGCTTTTTCATGTGCGAAGGGACTATGCCATAGGATACTTGCACACATTCAATTTGGGGATGAGGTGTGGGGTATCTATCATTATGAATAAGTATTAGCATGAGGATGCTTCACAAACACAAACTAAAAAACACTTCTTCATAAACAAACAACAACAAAAACATTCTAATAAATAAAATAGGCTAGTGTGCTTGGGCCTTAATCCTTGGAACTGAGTTTGGCGATTTCCTTCATACATATGTGTGCTTCTTATCCATTCCATCTCGGAGTAATGTAAGAAGTACGCACTCCATTGAATGAGACTTGAATACACTCTCCTATGAAAACTCAAATAAAAAGCATCTAAAAATCTCCAAACAAACAATAAGCGTCTTTCCTGTGGGAATTCTCTTCTCATCTCCTTCACTCTAAATGAAAGAACTCACTTCGACTTGTCTTTTACAAGATGGTAAATGCACTCGTTCCAGACGAGCATGAAACACGTGAGCATAAGCATAAGCAGTTCAATCATAAAAAACACAAACAATCAAATTGCATCCCTAGTTAGGGGAACTATGTCGACTCTGATTCTCACTCCTGATGAGATACGTAGGTAGTGGGGTATGGTCCATTCGAGCATAATTATTTCTTTTTCCTACATTTTTCCTGTTCTTTTTCTTTCCTGTTAAGCAACAGATGAAGCAGATGTTTATACCCTTTGAGCAGTACAAACAAGTGTGGATCCCGTCGAGTACGACGGACGTGAAGGGGTGTTAATACCTTCCCTTTACGTAACTGACTCCCTTACCCGTTCTCTCTGGTTCTCCAGACCTCGTTCTTTCCTTTTCCCCTAGGTTTGTACAACATTACCTTTCCCTTTCCTTAGGATAAAAATGTTTGGCTGGCAACTCTTCTTCTTTTTTCGTGCCACTTTCGCGTTTGTACTAAGATAGAAATCCCGGGAGCGACACATACAAGCCAAATTTAAATTAATTACATGTACTAGAACTATTTTTGAAATAAAATACATTGTGTCAGCTTCCCAACGCTTCTCAAACGGACACCTAAAACTCAAGTTATGAATTTTTAAAGTTTCAACATAGCAGTGATAATCGGTTACACCAAAACAAGTTCTCTACAATACACTCTTAATGAATAGTGAGGTTGTTATTTTTCATATATATCAATATATATATATAGTTGTTAAATAGAAGTAACAATTTTTAAATTAAATTTCACTTTACTCTTCTTCTTTACATATTGATTTGAGTGTTTGAATATTAATTGTTTTGGACTAGACCAACGACTAGGCATGGTCCAATCCTTTCTGGCCCCTGAAACAGTCCAATGACCCATGAACCAGGGGATCTATTGTACTAGTGGTCGTTTCACTCTCCTTGTTCAGGGTCTCTGCTCGACAACCGCAGAGACTGCCCAGGATCGGTTGGGATGGTTCTTGCTCTGAGGACCTTGTTCCCGACACAACATTCCCAGTCATGATGCTCGTCCGACGACCAGTTCCTTGCAGTTACCTATTTTTGAGGGATCCGCGATCCATACCAAAAAATAGGAACCATTGGCCACACGCTGGAGGCTCCCTATATAAACCCTCTCATTTGAGGGGGAAGGTATCAAATATTCATCCTTAATGCTCTTACTTGTACTTGTTATCTCTCTTTCCCATTCTAACTTAGGCATCGGAGTACCTTGCAGGTACAACCCCCCCCCCTCGTTCTCCTCAGCATACGAGCATACCTTGAATCCACGTCAGCAACCATTGTAGATTCTGATCACAAGTACGATCAGTGGTGCCGTCTGTGGGAAACAATTTGTTACCCCATTTTCTCACCTTCCGTTCGTGAAAACAAAAACATCTCTTTTCGATGTCCTTACCAATGGCTCACCAAGAAGATTTCGTCATTGCTCACACCACCACCGACATTCCCATCAAGAAAAGGGAGAGTGACAGTACCAACCCCCCACCCTGTCGGGGATCAAGACCGTTTCCTCGATGGGTGAATGGCGACACTGTCACCCGAAAATTTCCAATAGCCTGAGGTCACGCCTACCGATCTTACACTAATTCCCATCCCTGAAGGGGCTAATCAAACACTAGCTAGCAGCTCTGGTCGAAGCGACCAACAACATCAACCTCCTTCTACTCCACCAAGGCGAAAGATTGGAGGTTTTTGAAGAAGCAAGGCGTGTGAGATTCCATACCCCAGCGAGGAGACAATGTCGTTCCCGGTCAAGGTCACCCAGGCAGAGGAAAGATCACCATTAGCCCGAGGCTTCTGGATCCATCAAGAAGAGGACCCATTTATCTTCTCGAAGAAATAAATCCCCGCAAACGAAGAAGACCCGGTGGACCCTCCAATCGGGAGCACGACTTTCACCAGTTGGAACTAGAAATCGCTCAAAGTCTCCTTCATGCAGACACATGGAAAATCGTTCCTGCTCCGTCTCCCCATTCTCCAACAACAAAGACGAACCCCGTGGTTCCCTCTTCGAGGAGATCATGTCCACCTGACTTCCGAAAGGACTTGAGAAACCTCCACCACTGGGAACGTATGATGGGACCACAGATCCGGACGAACACATTGAAAATATCGACGCCCAGCTGGATTACAGGGGTGTCCGAGGAGCCATCAAATGCCACCTCTTCCCCACGACCTTGAGAAAGGGGGCAATGGCTTGGTACAAAAGCCTTCCCCATGAATCTATCACCTCGTGGAGGAAGTTGGGCAGAACATTCTCTAGACACTTCACAGCATCGTGACACCATCCCAAAACCGAGGCCTCTCTAGAAGCAATCATTCAGGGGAAGGAGGAGCCCATCCGGACATATATCTAAAGATTTAACAAAGAAGTCTTCCAGGTGTCCACCACGGACGACATAAAAAAATATCTTCTGGAATAGGGACTCCGCCCCCATAGTAATTTCAGGAGGGCTGTGGGGATCGAAACATCGGCCACGCTCGACGCGTTCCTCCTCAAAGCGTAGGCATATATCCAGTACGAGGAAAAGGAAACGGCGAGAAATGCCCATGACACCCGACGTAATGAAGACGCCAAACCTTCCAAGCATGATGATTCCTCGACATCTCGTTGGGGAGGTGACAAAAGAAAGGAAGATCGCTCCCATGAACCGCGGGAGCACAAGGGTCCCGTCGAGAGGTTCCACGACTATACACCTCTTACAACAACCAGGGAAAGATCCTGTCTGAATGCGTGAACTCTAAATTTTGCCAAGCATGAGTCAGATTCCCAAAACAGCTATCGAATAAACTAAATACTGACAAGACAAAATAGTGTTGTTTCAACAAATCGCACGGGCATAACACCGAAGATTGCATTCACTTGAAGGGCGCCATTGAGATACTCATTCGAGATGGTCATCTCAAGTAATTTACTAAGAGTAAGGACGCTCCTCGATAGGAATTTCAGGAGACCCGAAAAGTTGAGGACGTAGTGACATCGACCGCGGAAACAAACCTTTAGTTCGCTCTCAGCATCACACGATCCGAGGATTTTTACATCCCTGAACCGTATACATTCCATGCATACTTCATTGCGTTTAGCCCGTGATAATCCTTCCCATCAGCAATGGTCATATCTGGGGGAGGACCCAACAAGGTGATAGTGGGGTCAGTGAAAAGGCGATTCGACCAACTGATCAGCACTAGCTCCAATTAGAGCTCAACCCTCGATCCCCCTCACGGAGGATCTGCCCCCATCTCATTCCATAAAGAGGATCTCCTCAGAGGGGCACCTAATGCTAGCATTCCTTTGCTGGTTCGTGCACAAATGGAGAATTTCGACATCCGCAGGATCCTGATCGATCAAGGAAGCTCGGTCAACATTATGTACTCTCAGTTGTTCGCAACCCTCCAGCTGAATGAAACACACTTAACGCACTACGTAAGCTCGGATCTCCAGGGGTTCAACGGGACGGTTTTTAGGCCTTAGGGTTACGACAATATGATCGTTACCTTTGGGGCAGGAGAAATCACAAGGTCCATTAAGGTGTAATTCCTTGTGATAGACTGCTCGTCCTTGTACCAGTGTATCCTGGGACAACCTACTATGGCCGAGCTCATCGCGGTTCCTTCTACTGTGCACCTGAAAATGAAGTATTACACTTCGTTGGGGCAGGTAGCCACCCTCCACAGAGACATAGAAGCTGCCCGCAGATGCTATGAGGCTGCATCCAAGGGTCTTAACAGCATCGCTGCCAAGCCCAAGTCGACCAAGGTCATCCTCCCGTGCACTTTTGAAGAATCGAAGGCCCTGCCTCGCGTAGACTCCAGAGACCTCGATAGTAGGTTCAAAGATGAAGAAGAACGAGCGCAGTTGGTGTCGCTCCCACTAAATGAGGCTAGGTCAAATAGGGTACAGACGCGAACGGTCGGCGAAAGGGAGAGAACACACAAGGGTGAACTGAAAAGAAAAGAGTCGCCAGCTAGGCATTTTTATCCCGAAGGAAAGGTAATGCTGCATAAACCTAGAAAGATATGGATAAGACGGTTGCGAACCAGAGAAACTGAGAAAGGGGGTTGGTTACAACCTGGGAAGGTATTAGCACCCAAATTGTCCGCCGTACTCGACGGGATCCACGCTTGAAAGTTTGTGTTTTTAAAAGGGTAGTGTCAGTGCTATTCTGTGTGCAAAAGCTGGAAAAGAATGCAAGTGTCAGTGCAAAGGAAATGTGAAGTGGATAAGATAAATGTCAGTGCTGGAAAGAAGTGCAAAGCTCAAGACTATGAGGCTTAAAAGAACAATGTTGGAGGAGGGGGAATATACAGAGGCTTTTGTTCGATAACTGTTAAGTTATGCCTACGTATCCTCTCGTGCAATGAGGAAGTCAGAACACCGTAGTTCGACTCAAAGAGACTGAAAGATAAATTGACTTGTTCAAGAAGTCATCTATTGATCAAATGCCTTCCCCATTGAATTTCTTCATGAAAATTGGTATGTATGATCCTTATAACATATAGAGACCAATAGAAACAAGAATGACCAAAAAAATTGGAGTTATGGCCTCTGAAACCAAAACCCTAATTTTAGGTCATCTGTGCAGTTAAACCTGGCTCTGCTTCCATGCCTTCCTCAGTTCTTTGTGATTTTCTGACTTTCTTGATCTTGGGAGGATATAATATGATGCTTGAACATACATGGACCCTCTTGAGATGATTGAAGACCTTTGGAGTGGCTCAAATAGCTCAGGGATGGCTCAGATCACAAACCCTAGATGCAGATGGCTTTGAACCAATGCAGTGAAAGCAAAAATGCAATGTGAGATGATATGTTTGAACTTATGCATATGAAAGAATCACAAGACATGGTGAAAAGAGTGAGGGCAAATTTGGGGTGTTTACAGCTGCCCCTATTCAAACATGAGTTAGTTGTGCAGGATGTAAGTGACGGCTTATCAGACAAACAAGATAACTTGTGGTTGAATACCAAGAACAGTCCAAAATTTGCACTCGCTGGGGAGAAAGAAAAGGGATATAAATCGTAAAAGGAAGCAAAGTAAGATTATAAAGTGCGGACGATGGAGGATGACTGCTGGGGATGAAGCAATGACGGGGACGGCCGACATGCTGGGGAAATGAAAAGATTATGATGGGGACGATCATCAAATACAGTAACAAGGTTCTTTGGGGATTAAAGGTAAATGATATGGACAACCATCGGTTTGAAGAAATAAATGATGAGGGACGGTCATCAAGGGTGAAGGACGATCACCTAGCAGGGGACGGCTGCTCTGTTGGGGATAAGATGAGGGACGGTCATCTATTGGTGAAGGACGATCACCTGGCAAGGTACGGTTGCCAACAGTATCACGACATAGGACGAATATCGGATAGAAAGAGATCGATGATGGGGACGACCATCGGACAAGCATGATGAAGGACGATCAACAAGAGGTGAAGGACGATCACTTAGCAGGATACGGCTGCTCTCGGGGTTTATCATGACATAGGACGAATGCCAGATAACAAAATCAACGACGGGGGATGGTCGTCGGATAAAATGATGAAGGACGATCATCAAGAGGTGAAGGACGATCACCTGGCAGGGTACGACTGCCGGAAGTATCATGACATAGGACGAATGTCAGATAGAAAAGAAATTCCTGAGAATCTTCTGGGGAATGGTAGATACAAACGAGTATCTTCTTTCAAGGAAGAAAAGGTATAAGTGTTTGACACTTATGTATAGATTAAAGATGCGGATGAATATCATGAAGACTACGATACGGACGAGTATCGGTAGAAACAAACGCTGACGCATGTTTGGTGACGATGATACAGACGAGTATCAAAGAACACGGACGAGTGTCGACTCTGAGGGGAAAAGAGGTGTATACATGGTACAGACGAGTATCTGTATCAGTAAAAGGTAAGAGTGAGACATAGACGAGTGTTCACCTTGCTGGGGAGAGGTGACACGGACGAGTGTCCAAGGAGTTGATAGACATCTGGGGAATGGTGACACGGATGAGTGCCAAAAGGAGCATGTATCTGTTCTTGAGAGTGCAAAGGAGACACCTTGGCTTTCTGTCGGGGGATTTGAGAGGTATTTTGTATATTGCCTGATGTGGTATTGTTGGTATTTACAGGTGTTTGATTCAAAACATGGCTTATGATTATGCAATATGTTTGATTTTTGCCGTAATGCTCCGTATTAGACGGAATGATACGCTCTGGGGGAAAATATGATGTGAATGCTATGATTATGCAAAGATAACAATCCGGGATACGGATCCCGCTGTGGTGAAGATCTCTGGCTGATCTGCTTGGAGGAAATATCCCAGCTGGGCATGAGATCATTGGTAGATCTGGCATATATGACTGCTTTAGGGAACAGGTCACTGATAGACCTATCTTTGATGATGAGGGGCCCAGCTGGGGCTGTGGAAGCTTTCGTCACTTTGTTGTGAGATCTTCAGACATTGCTCTTATGGATAGAGGTTGAAACTTTGTGGGGACATGGTTCCCTGTCTAACACTTGGCTGGGGAGGAATGATCACTGAACGATCTTCCCAGAGATTTCTGGTGGGGATCCTGCTGAGGATGACGAACCCAGTTGGGGAAATGAGTCCCTTCTGATGTTGTTTGGAAGACATGTTGAGGAAATAATGATTTGACAGCTTGCAGGGGAGGAACTCTCATGCCCCATGTTGCACTTTGAATACCTGCAATCCTGTTATGACAAAGAAACGTACAAGTATCCCGAGGTATCCCCTACTGGATTCCATCATAGGAGTTCAGACACTCCCGGGAGCAAATATATTTCCTGTAAGCATGTAATAAGAAAAGGCGCATCTGTATTTACACAACTATTATATTAAGGACATCGGACATTTTTGCAAATGAAAATGTACGAGACGAAATGTGACTGAAAATCTGATTTTATTAATTTAGGTGCCCTGAATTGGCAAGTACAGTCAAAGGAACAGATCCCCTGAAATGAGGAGATTGTTACAAATTGAGGAACAAAAAGATGCTGGCAATGTTGATGACGCTTCAGTGCTTCCCTTTCACTATGACTCGTATGACATTGACGTTCTTCTCATCTTGCATTCTGAAGAAGGCTGATTTTGACCGATGCTCGAACCCTTCGAAACTTGCCATGTTGTAAGTGAGACAGACGAATTCAGAGTGCAGTTGTTCGCTTATTCCCTTATTTTGCGTGGATCACCCTTTCGGGTTTTCAATCCACCGGGATACCCATTTTTTCCTGAGCTGTCCAATGCGGCTTTTCAACTCAGCGGGTGTACATTTTTTTATTTATTTTCCCTTATTTTTGCCCGAGTCTTTTTATTATGTTTTTGACTCTCCGGGATGCCCTATTTTTTTCCTGGACTTTCATTTTGTTTTTATGTCCAGCGGGTCATTTTATGCGAAGTATTTTTTAACTGCATCTGAATTCACAGGAGACAGGAAGTCTTCGCCATCCATAGTAGTAAGCATCAGTGCTCCACCGGAGAAAACTTTCTTTACTATGAATGGACCGTCATAATTCGGAGTCCACTTGCCCCTGTGGTCTGTATGAGGAGGGAGGAGTCTTTTCAGCACAAGATCCCCTACTTGGTATTCTCGAAGCCTGACTTTCTGATCGAAGGCTTTCTTCATTCTCTTCTGATATAACTGCCTATGACATATTGCGGTTAATCTCTTCTCTTCAATCAGATTCAGTTGTTCGTATCGGGATCGGACCCATTCTGCTTCATTCAGTTTAACATCCATTAGTACCCGCAGGGAGGGTAATTAAACTTCAACAGGTAGGACTGCCTCCATACCATAAACAAGCTGATACGGTGTTGCCCCAGTGGATGTTCTGATTGAGGTACGGTACCCATGTAAGGCAAATGGTAGCATTTCATGCCAGTCTTTGTAAGTGACCACCATCTTCTGCACAATCTTCTTAATATTCTTGTTAGCTGCCTCCACAGCGCCATTCATCTTTGGCCTGTAAGGAGAAGAATTGTGGTGTTGGATTTTGAAGTCCCGACATAGTTCTGCCATCATTTTTTTGTTCAGATTGGAACCATTATCAGTAATGATTCGCTCGGGCACTCCATACCGACAGATGATGTCTCCCTTCAGGAATCAGGCTACCACCTGCCTGGTGACATTTGTATAGGAAGCTGCTTCGACCCACTTGGTAAAATAGTCAATGGCTACCAGGATGAATCTGTGGCCATTTGAAGCAGTCGGTTCAATCTTTCCAATCATATCAATGCCCCACATGGCAAAGGGCCAAGGTGAAGACATCACATTCAAAGGATTCTGAGGCATATGTACTTTATCTGCATAAATCTGGCATTTATGACACTTTCTGGCATAAGCACAACAGTCTGCATCCATTGTGATCCAATAATAGCCTGATCTCAACAACTTATTAGCCATTGCATGCCCTCCAGCATGGGTACCGAAAGATCCTTCATGCACCTCGTGCATCAACAAATCTGCCTCTGTCTTATCAACACATCTGAGAAGTACCATATCAAAGTTTCTCTTGTACAAGGAACCATCAGCATTCAGGAAGAAACTACCAGCTAGCCTTCTTAATGTCTTTTTGTCATTGGAAGATGCCCCAGGTGGGTATGTTTGATACTCCAAGAAACATTTGATGTCATGGAACCAAGGCTTATCATCTTTAGCAATGTCTACCGAGAATACGTACGCTGGTCTGTCAAGTCTGGATACTGATATCCGAGGCACAAAGTTGGCAGCTTGAACTTTGATCATGGATGAAATGGTAGCCAGAGCATCTGCAAACTGATTTTCATCTCGAGGGATATACTCAAGTTTGACAGTTGTGAAGAATGTAAGCAACCTCCTTGTATAATCCCGGTAAGGTATCAGATGCTCCTGGTGAGTGTACCATTTGCCGTTGGTTTGATTAATTACCAGAGATGAATCTCCGAATACAGTTAAAGTCTTGATCCTAAGGTCAATGGCTTCCTCAAGACCCATAATACAAGCTTCGTATTCAGCTTCGTTGTTAGTGCAGTTAAAGGTGAGTTTTGCCGAGAAAGGCATGTGAACTCCCTTAGGTGTAATGAGTACTACACCAACACCACGACCATTCATATTAACAGCCCCATCAAACATCATTGTCCATTCTTCTTCTGGGTCAGGCCCTTCAGTGTGAATAGGCTCTTCATGATCTTTTGCTTTTATGAACATGATGTTTTCATCAGGGAAGTCAAATCTCATAGGCTGGTAATCATCAATGGGTTGCTCAGCAAGATAATCAGACAATACACTACCTTTGATGGCTTTCTGAGATGTGTACTAGATGTCATACTCTGTGAGAATCATTTGCCATCTTGCAACCCGTCCGGTAAGTGCTGGCTTCTCAAATATATACTTGACTGGGTCCATCTTTGAGATCAACAAAGTAGTGTGGGTCAACATATACTGTCTCGGTCGGCGAGCAGCCCACGCTAAAGCACAGCAAGTTTTCTCGAGTAGTGAATAACGTTGTTCACAGTCGGTAAACTTTTTGCTTAGGTAGTATATTGCATACTCTTTTCGACCAGACTCGTCATGCTGGCCCAGCACACACCCCATTGACTCTTCTAATACCGTCAAATACATTATTAGAGGTTTTCCTTCAACTGGAGGCATAAGGATTGGAGGCTCTTGTAAGTATTCCTTGATTTTGTCAAAAGCCCTTTGGCAGTCTTCATTCCACCTGACTGTTTGCTCTTTTCTTAACAACTTGAACAAAGGTTCACAGGTTGCTGTGAGGTGAGATATGAACCGTGAAATGTAGTTCAATCTACCCAGGAACCCCCGAACTTCTTTTTCAGTCTTCGGTGCAGGCATTTCTTGAATGGCTTTGACTTTGTCAGGGTCAACTTCGATCCCTTTTTCACTTACAATAAATCCCAGCAGCTTACCGGACCGCACCCCGAATGTGCACTTGTTGGGGTTTAACTTCAATTGGTACTTCCTCAGACGCTTGAAAAGCTTCAATAGGTTCACCAGATGGTCTTCTTCTGTGAGGGACTTGGCAATCATGTCATCCACATAACATTCAATTTCTTTGTGGATCATGTCATGGAATAATGTTACCATAGCCCGTTGATAAGTGGCACCAGCATTCTTCAGTCCGAATGGCATTACCTTATAATAGAATGTGCCCCAGGGTGTGATGAAATTTGTCTTCTCCATGTCTTCAGGTGACATCTTGATCTGATTATATCCTGAAAATCCATCCATGAAGGAGAACACCGAGAACTGAGTCGTATTGTCGACCAATACATCAATGTGAGGTAATGGGAAGTCATCTTTCGGGCTGGCTCTATTCAGGTCCCGGTAGTCCACACACATCCTCACCTTGCCATCCTTTTTAGGCACAGGTACAATGTTAGCAACCCACGGCGGGTAACTAGTTACAGCAAGGAAACCGGCGTCCCACTGTTTTTGTACCTCTTCTTTTATCTTCATTGCCATATTTGGGCGAGTACGGCGCAACTTCTGTTTTACTGGAGGACAGTCTTCTTTCAGAGGCAGCTTGTGCATAACAATGTCGGTGTCCAACCCTGGCATATCCTGATAAGACCAAGCAAAAACATCCACATACTCCCGAAGCATGTCAATAAGTTGCTCTTTTACTGACTCTTGCAGACAGGCCCCAATCTTAACTTCTTTCAAGTCTTCTTTTGTACCAAGATTCACCGTCTCAACTTCCTCCTGATGAGGAGTGATAACCTTCTCCTCTTGTCTCAACAACCTAGCTAGCTCTTCAGGTAGCTCATAATCTTCTTCAACCCCTTCATCGGCTTGATTAATCGGATTGTCAAAGTCATACGAAGTCATAGCGGTGTTATTGTCGGTGCAGTCTGGAGGGCACTCTCTGCAAGGGTTTAGATTTGTTCATTTTAGTGATCAGTTTTATCTTGCTTTAGAAAAAGTGAAAATGAAGTTATTATTTTGAAAAAACATTGCCATTTTATTTTTTGTACAAAAAATGAAAAAATGAAAAACAGTGAGCAGAAAAGAAAAGACTCATTTGCAAAAGATGTCCTGATATTCATTAATTGATCGTTTGCACAAAATACAAGATGGCCCGATTACAAAATGAGTCCTGACATCTTGGGCAAGATGCAGGACTTGATGCATGCTTTAAAAACAGGAAATAATAATTACTCTGCGGGAGTAACTCTTATAATTTCCTGGGAAGACCAATTTGAGACATGGTTCCCCGGGATCCTTGGACGTATCCAGCTTTCCAGGTTGCGCTCGTCTTCTGACTCATCTTCCAAACTATTCACAGTATCCGGGGTGAGCATCCCCCCGCTGACAAACTTGGGCTCCATTGCAGCCTCTGGTTGATCTTGTCGAGTTGGTCTGTAACCCAACCCGAATCGGTCCTCTTTCTTCTCTACGGGAAGCAGCTTGCCCCAGCCTTGGGCGGTACCTTCCTCAACAACCTTCCGGGCTTGTTGATATGATGTGATGGAGGTCCCAGACACAGCAGATGTTTCATTGATATTGAGGGCTTCAAACCCTTGACTCATGGTTTCATGGATCTCCCCATCCATCTCAATGTATTTGAAAGTAGCCAGCTGGCTAACGAAGATATCCTCTTCCCCACAAATGGTAATGACTTGGCCCTCCCACTCGAATTTTAACTTCTGGTGAAGGGTTGACGTCACGGCGCCGGCGCCGTGTATCCATGGTCTACCCAATAGACAGTTGTAGGCAGGCTGTATATCCATCACAAAGAAGGTCGTTTTGAAAACCTGTGGGCCAATCATTATTGGTAACTCTATTTCTCCCAGAACTGATCTTTTAGAACCGTCAAAGGCTATCACTACCAAGTTGCTTGGGCGTAGTGCCAATCCATCCTGCTCCAGCTTCACAAGGGCTTTATTGGGTAGGACATTGAGTGATGACCCTGTGTCCACCAATACGTGAGAAAGAACTGCACCCTTACACTCCAAGGTAATGTGCAAAGCCTTGTTGTGATTGTGACCTTCCGTTGTCAGATCAGCGTTGGTAAATCCTAGCCCATGACTAGCGTTGACATTTCTAACCACAGCCTCTAACTGATTGACAGTAATCTCCTCCGACACATAAGTTGCGTGCAGGACTTTTAATAGTGCGTTCCGATGAGCCTCGGAGCACATTAGCAATGATAGTATGGAGTTTTGGAAGGTGTCTGGTGAAGCTGGTCCACCAACTTATAATCACTCTTTTTGATGATCCGCATGAATTCATCAACCTCTTGATCAAAAGGAGTCTTCAAAGTTTCTTTAGCAACTGATTCTTCTTGCACCACGCTCTTCCCTTTTGCATTAGCAGCAGCTTCTGCTTCAACAAAGGGTCTTGGTATTTGCGAGGCAAAGAGACGTCCGCTTCTAGTGAAGCCTCCGCCTCCCCCCACATTGTCTATCTGAGGTGAAGAAGTTGATGATTCTAAAGTGATTTTCTGCCCCCTCGCAGTATAGATCTGAACCATAATGCCAAGGGATGGCATTATTGCTTTCGTAAGGAACTGGCCCAGGCATTGTGATAGTGACCGGACTGATACCAGCTGCAGAGGGGACCACAATGGTGTGTGGATCATAATATATGGTAACCGGAGCTCTGACAGGAGTAACATTTTGTTGTGAGTTGTTGGAGGGAATATTTGCGGGATCGTAGTATATCGTAACTGCTGAAACACTTTCATTAACCGTTGCTGATGTTGTAGACGGTGCTGCTGACTGGATGGGTGTTGAAGTTGTAGCAGGAACTGATGGAATAATGGGTGTTGTTGTTGTAGAAGGAATTGTGACTGAACTTGTATCCGTTGAAGTGATTGGTTGAGTAATTGTTGGAGTTGTAGCAGAATTTGTTGGAACAATGGTTGCTGACGTTGTAGGAGTATCTGTGATTGCTGATGAAGGAATTGTTGGAGTTGTAATTGCTGTTGTCGTAATCTGAAGGATGCCATCTCTAATGAGGCCATCTATGCTGTTTCTCAGTCTCTCACATCCATTAACAGCAATGTTGCAATATCCACAGCCGACCTCACATCCGGGGAACACTTGGCACTCTAACAGCTGAGCTTTGATTTCAACCAAGGGTGTTCGGATTTGTGCAACACTGTTGATTAATGTGGATGGTTTTCCCTCTTCAATAGCATTAATCCTAGGCCCGTTGTGACTAGGCATTGGATTTCTTGTGACGTTCGGAGGAGGTGCAAAATTAAGAGCTTTTGAGTCCACCAAATCCTGGACTTTCATCTGTAGGGCCCTGCACTTTTCAGTATTATGCCCCGGTGCGTTTGAGTGGAATGCACACATGGAATTTGCATCATAGTTCTTTGGCATGTTTAGAGGATCTGGAGGGGCCAACGTCCTTAACTCAACTAGGTTGAGCTTTAGGAGTTGTGGCAAGAGTGCAGCATACGACATTGGGATTTGGTCATTACCCTGTTTGCTTGTGATGGCCTCTGTTGGAAGGGGCGCTGCTGTTGGTTGCTATTGTTGTTGTTGTACGACCTTTGTTGCGGATAATGAGCTTGTTGTTGATACTGTGGTTGTTGTTGTTGAGGATATGATGATTGTTGTGGAATTGGAGCTGGGATGGTAACAACTGATACCGACCGGTGAGCATATTGAGGCCTGCCCCTGCTTGTATGAATGGAATTTATTTCTCCTACCCTTCGGGGTCCCGCAAAAGGTTTTCTGGGATTGCTGGAGGAACTTGCACCACTGTCGGAGATTTTGCCCATCTTTAAGAGACTTTCAATCCTCTCACCAGCTATGACCACATCAGCAAAATTGGTAGAGGAGAAAGCAGCCAGTCTATCAATATAGGTCCCTTGCAATGTGTTCATGAACATGTCAGCCATTTCCCTTTCTGACATGGGTGGTTGGACAGCAGCAGCAAGCTGTCTCCACCTTTGAGCATAATCCCGGAAGCTCTCTCTAGAAGAAGACTGAGACATGCCCATTAGAAGAGTTCTATTAGGAGCCATGTCCAGGTTGTATTGATATTGACGGATGAAAGCCTCGGCCAAATCCTTCCAACATCTTATGGTGGCCCTAGACAAATGCGAATACCATTCTCTCGAAGCTCTAGTCAGACTGTCCTCAAAGTAGAACATCCATAACTTTTCATCCATGGTATAAGCTTTGAGCCTTCCCAAGAAAGACTGCAGATGAGTGCGAGGACAGGAGGTACCATTGTACTTTTCAAAGCATGGGGGTTTGAATTTGTGGGGAATTCTCACCCCATCCACTAGTCCCATATCCATCACATCGAAGCCCAAAGAATTCTGAGATTCCAAAGATCTTAACTTTTCAGCAATCTTGTCCAATCTTCTGTCATATACCTTATCTCCTACCCCTATAACAGTAAATTGTTCTCCCCTGGGATCCTCCTGCAGGATTGGGCCCCCAGTAGCATTACCTTGACCATTTCTTAGGATATTAACTTCTGGATTCAGATGGGGTCCAAACTCCTGTGGGTCAATACGAGGCTAACCCGGTTCATTGTTGCTAGTTCCTCCTGTTCCCAGATGAGGCTCTTTAGGAGTTTGTCTTTCCACCAGCTCTCTTAACCTTTCTTGACTCTGGGCTAAGCCAGTCATCACTGCCATGAACTGAGACATCTGATTTCTCATCTCCACTCTCTCATTGGCCATCTGATTTCTGACCTCAGTCAGATCCTGCTGTACTTGTTCCATTTGAATGCCGGGAAGGTTGTTACGAGTCGGGTACCGGTGCGTGCGGTTGACAGGGAACACTCGGCGACGAGCAATGTTTCCTGAGATCACAACAAAGTTAGAAACAATAGTAATGACAAAACCTACAAAACAAAAACAAAGTTAGTATGCAATGCAGTATGCTTATTTGTTTTCCAAGGTATCCGGTTTGGTTCTTGGTTTTGACCTTTCCAGACCTCGAGGAAGATGCTTGATGTTGTTGAGAGAAAACCCAAATGGAAACAAACTAAAATATATTACAAATGGTGAACAATACATAGTTTGTTTTACAACACATGCCCATGGAGGGTCAAAATACAACAAAAGGAAAAGTACATCAAACGGAAACAAACAACAAGCAAAGAATCAGACATCCAGCCCAAATTCATCTTCTCTGACCTCCTTCAGGAGTGCCTCAGTCACTGGACCAGCTGGGTGCTCTGTAATGGTCCTAATGAGGAGGTTCCTAGTAGCAATGGCAGTGGTCAGCTTCTTATGCCTATCCTGATCCTTTGACCTCTTCAATCCTGCCCTAAGCTTCAATTCTGAAATCTCCTTCTGAGCTGCCAATAAAGCTTCCTGCTGCTTCTTTTCACTGGCCTCTAGCTGTTCAATCTTGGCTTGATGGTCTTCTTGTGTACGGGCTTCAGTGATCCTGACCCACCTAGCTTGACTCTCTTGCAGATAGTGCTCGGCCCTAGCCTTCTGAATTTTGGCCTCCTTACAGGCATTCTTCAATATCTGTTCCCCAGCTCTTGCTTTCCTGATGTAGTCCTCTGTCTTCTCAATTTTGGCAAGATGCTCCATCCTGAGCTTTTCCAATCTCTCAATGTCCAGACGACCATCACTCCTTTCCCAAAGGGTCTTCTTCAAGGCTTGAGATGGCTGCTCATTCCTTTCCTTCAACTTTTCAAACTCCTCCAGGCTCACTGTTGCTGCAGGCTGTACTGTGGATGGCCCAGGTATGTCTTCCAAGATGAAAGGCATTCTGGTAATCTGAGCCCTAGTACGGGACCAATCATAGTACTGAGCTGAAGCAACATTGTTACATCTTCCAAGAATAGCTACCCCTTTTGTCTGGATGTTGTCCCAAGCCCAGGATGCTTGTCTGACAACAGCTGAATTAGGTTGCACTTCACAATACAAGGTCTCAGCTAAATCCTGTCCTTTGGGAGGGTGAACCAAGGCATAACCCAGTTGTCTCTTAAACAGTAAAGGATTGTAGTTGATGCAACCCTTCACTCCTATCAGAGGCACATTTGGGTATTGTCCACAGCTAGTGATAATGCCCTTGCCTTTGGTACTCTGGGTGCACCATCTAATATCATCTGAAGTCAAGGCAATGAGCCTCTTAGCCCAATTCTTCTGCTGGTGGGGATTCAAGAAAGCATCTGACTTAGGCAGGTGTCTGAGCAGCCAGGTGTAAAACAAAGGAGCACAACATCTTACCAACTTCCCCCTCTGTTTCTCATTCCTCTGATGAATGGAGTAGTAAAAATCTCCTAGCAGTGTGGGTACTGGGTTCTTCAGTTGAAACAGATGGATGGCATTCTTGCTGACAAATTTGGGCTCATCTGCAAACAGTATAGCCCCATATATGCTGAGGGCTAACAGGGCACAGACTGCCTTCCACTCTCCCAATGAAGCCTTCAGGATGGCCTGAGAAATCAATAAGTCCAAATGCAAACCAGGAATCCCAGCCTTTGTTGTCATGCTTTGCTTAATCAGGGCAGGCTCCAAGTATAGTGCCCTTGCTATCTCTTCATTTCTGGGAGCTGGCATCTCTGGGTTGAAGGGGATTCCTCCCCTGATAGGTACTCCAATCAATAAAGAAAACTCTTCCAGCAGAGGCCCTAGCTGAAAGTCTGGAAAGGTGAAACATCTCAAAGGAGGGTCATAAAACTGCAAGCAGGTGTGGATTATGCTCCTCTGAGAAGGATCAAGGTCCATAACCATATCCAGGATACCTCCATGGTGTTCTCTAAATAGTGGGATGTGGTCAGGTGTGATAAGTGACTAGACTTGCCTGATACCAGTCAACACAGGCTCAAAGAAGTGATAAGATATGTTGCTTTTCCAGGGAGTAGTCATGAATGTTGTTGAAGAAGCTGAAGATAAGTACTGATGAGGATCACAGACTGAGATGCTGAAGTAAGTCTCTAGCAGACTGATGTTGGTGAGGGTAGAGATACATGAAGCAGATGCTGAAGAAGACAGCTGAAACAGAGGTCTATGCAGAAGAAGGGGTCAAAACCAAAACCAAGATACAGTGAAATGGATACCCTGAAAAGCAAATACACAAATGTTAAATGATGCAATGATGATATATGCAAATAATATGCAAGGGTTTATGATCAAGCTGGATCTGATTATCTGTCTTGACATAAGGCCCATGTATGTTCAAAAGTCCATATGGAGGCTTAGAAATCCAGTAACCAGGGTGGGGGACTCAAATAAAGAGTCACATGTCCAGGGTTAATCACAAGAACTGTCCAAAGTGGAGTACTCTTAAACAAAATAGTAACAGGGTATGATGTGGCCAAGGGTTCCTGCAAACCTGTAAATAGCCCAACCCCCTCACAGGTAGTGTTCTAGAACAAGGATCCTCAGACTTGGATCAGTTATGAGAAGTGTAAACACTTCTAACCCGGAGGTACAGTGTTTACAATAACCATAAAAGATCCTCCTCTAATTATCCCCAGATTCTGAAGGTCAAAATAAAGGTCATCCAGACTTAGCAGGCTTCCCAGATAGCCCTAGCACTACAGGAAATCTGTAGCACAGAGTTCTCAAGAAGAAACCCACATCTGAACCGTGTTTCATATTCCCGCACCAGACCGAAATGGAATGGGAAAGAACATGACCCACTCTAGCCTAGGTGTCACTCAGGTCCCAGGTATAGGACCTTAAACTCTCAATGGAACCCCACCCATCAAAGAAAACCAGATCCAGCAATGACAGTATGACAATATGATATATAAAACTGTAAAGAGAGTAATAAATAAAACTGTACATAAAGCAATAAATAAAGCAAAATAAATAAACACACATAGCACATAACACCCTAGTAAACACAAATCAAACAAGCGCTAGGAGGAACCCACAAAAAGAACTAGAAGCCCTGGTTACAATATAAGGGTCCCCAGCAGAGTCGTCAGGCTATCGCGCCCACTAAAAGAGGCTAGGTCAAATAGGGTACAGACGCGAACGGTCGGCGAAAGGGAGAGAACACACAAGGGTGAACTGAAAAGAAAAGAGTCGCCAGCTAGGCATTTTTATCCCGAAGGAAAGGTAATGCTGTATAAACCTAGAAAGATATGGATAAGACGGTTGCGAACCAGAGAAACTGAGAAAGGGGGTTGGTTACAACCTGGGAAGGTATTAGCACCCAGATTGTCCGTCGTACTCGACGGGATCCACGCTTGAAAGTTTGTGTTTTTAAAAGGGTAATGTCAGTGCTATTCTGTGTGCAAAAGCTGGAAAAGAATGCAAGTGTCAGTGCAAAGGAAATGTGAAGTGGATAAGATAAATGTCAGTGCTGGAAAGAAGTGCAAAGCTCAAGACTATGAGGCTTAAAAGAACAATGCTGGAGGAGGGGGAATATACAGAGACTTTTGTTCGCTAACTGTTAAGTTATGCCTACGTATCCTCTCGTGCAATGAGGAAGTCAGAACACCGTAGTTCGACTCAAAGAGACTGAAAGATAAATTGACTTGTTCAAGAAGTCATTTATTGATCAGATGCCTTCCCCATTGAATTTATTAATGAAAATTGGTATGTATGATCCTTATAACATATAGAGACCAATAGAAACAAGAATGACCAAAAAAATTGGAGTTATGGCCTCTGAAACCAAATCCCTAATTTTAGGTCATCTGTGCAGTTAAACCTGGCTCTGCTTCCATGCCTTCCTCAGTTCTTTGTGATTTTCTGACTTTCTTGATCTTGGGAGGATATAATATGATGCTTGAACATACATGGACCCTCTTGAGATGATTGAAGACCTTTGGAGTGGCTCAAATAGCTCAGGGATGGCTCAGATCACAAACCCTAGATGCAGATGGCTTTGAACCAATGCAGTGAAAGCAAAAATGCAATGTGAGATGATATGTTTGAACTTATGCATATGAAAGAATCACAAGCCATGGTGAAAAGAGTGAGGGCAAATTTGGGGTGTTTACAGTTGGCCGCGAAGCTTTCTTCATCCACCAGACCTATTCTCGACGGTTATTTCGAGGTAGTGGCACTAGGGAAAGATCCCACAAAGGGGCTAAAGATTGGAGTAGATCTCCCAGACCTAGCAAGAAAGCAGCTCAAAGCTTGCCTCAGGGAAAATGTTGACCTATTCGCGTGGAGCGCTGCATAAATTTCAGGCTTGGATCTAGAAATAGCATTTCACCATCTCTCCATAGATCCTTCCATCCGAGCAGTTGCACAGCGAAGGAGGAAGCAATCACAGGAAAAGATGGAAGTGGCCGAAAAGGTTGTAAAAGACCTCCTAGAGGCACATTTTGTAACTGAGGCCAGGTACACCACCTGGCTCTTGAACATTGTACTCGTTAAAAAGAATAATAGAAAATAGCGCATGTGAGTTGACTACACTGATCTTAACTGGGCTTGCCCGAAAGATGCTTACAATTTGCCTAACATTGATAAGTTGGTAGATAGCTCTACAGGTTTTAAGCTTTTGTCGTTCCTCGACGCCTATTCTGGGTATAATCAAATACCCATGACCGCAACCGATAAAAAGTACATCGCCTTCATGATCAAATCGGGCAACTATTACTACAACGTAATGCCCTTCGACTTAAACAATACGGGCGCTACGTACCAACAAATGATGAACAAAGTCTTCCAATAGGAGATCAAAAACATGCTCGAAGTCTACATGGACGACATGATTGTGAAATCCCACGAGGAGACCGACCATGCTCTCCACCTAAATAAAATTTTCGATCAAGCACGCAAGTGCAAGATGCGATTTAATCCTGAAAAATGCACGCTTGGGGTACGAGAGGGAAAATTCCTTGATTTATATCTAACCGAAAGAGGAATAAAAGCTAATCCCAAAAAATGTCGAGCATTCGCCGAAACACCCACCCTAACTTCTAAAAATGCATCCAATCGCTGAACATGGTGCTCACATCATTGTCGCATTTCGTAGCAAAGTCTGCTCAACATGCGCCCCCCTTCTTCAAGCTCCTCCACAAGGAAGTCGCTTTCGAATGGATGGAGGAGTGCGAACAAGCCCTGACACACCTCAAGAAGGCTCTATCAGAACCCCCGATCCTATCCCGACCAGAGGCACGGGAAACCCTATTCCTCTACCTTGTTGTCGCTAACGAGGCCATAAGCGCCGCCCTCGTACGAGAAATGCATGAGGGAAAAAACCAATCTATTTCACAAGTAAAGCCCTATAAGGGCCCAAACTTAGGTATCAACAAATCGAAAAAGTTACCCTGGCATTCCTCCATGTAGCCAAGAGACTCAAACATTACTTCCTCGCACACACGATCGTGGTGCACACCAATCAACCCATTAGACAACTCCTCGGTCGACCTGATATGGCTGAAATAATGCTCAAATGGTCCCTGGAACTATCTGAGTTCGACATTTGTTACGAGTGCAAAGCAGCTGTCAAAGCCCAAGCCCTCGCAGACTTCGTGGCCGAAATGACCGCCCTAGAGGACCAAGTCTACACGCCCAAAAGGTGGACCATTTTCATCGACGGAGCTTCGAGCTCAGTGGGAAGCGGTGCAGGAATCATTTTAGAAAATGAGGAAGGAATCCCGATTAAGGTATCCCTCGCACTATCGTTTCCCACGTCCAACAACCAAGCGGAATATGAAGCATTCCTTGCAGGTTTGACACTCGCTGACGACCTCGGAGCAGAGGAGATAACTATCTTCACAGACTCCCAACTTGTGGCTATGCAAGTCAAAGGTGAGTATCAGGTCAAAAATGAAAACTTGTCAGATTACTTGGACTTAGTCAAGGAGAAGATCGCAAAATTTACATCTGTGGAAGTCAAACTTGTACCCCTCGAAAATAACATCTGAGCTGACATACTCTCGAAACTCGCGAGTACAAAGAAAAAAGGAGGAAATAAATCTGTCATTCAGGATATACTTCCTCGGCCCAGTATCGAAAAATCAGGCCCAACGATAGATATCAACACCATCGGCGACTCCAACTGCTGGATGACTCTGGTATACAAGTACCTGAACAGTGATGAGTTGCCTGAGGACCCGAAGGAATCCATCATCGTCAAATGATGAGCCTGCTCATATGTCTTGGTCGAAGGAAAGCTCTACCGCCGAGGATTCTCCATTCCCCTCCTCAAATGTGTCTAGGAGGAATTGATCCCACACATCTTACACGAAGTCCATGAGGGCATCAATGCTCAACATCCGGGTGGAAGATCCCTCTCAAGAAAGGCTCTTCGAGCAGGATACTATTGGCCTACAATGCAGAACGACACCAAGGAGCATATATAAAATGTGATAAATGCCAACGACATGGGGACATGCACCTCGCGCCACCCAACGAGCTTCAAATGATGTCGTCCCCATGGCCATTCACATGGTGGGGCCTGGATATCCTCGGTCCTTTCATTGTCAGTTCAAACCAAAACAAATACCCAATAGTTGGAGTTGATTACTTTACAAAATGGATCGAGGCTAGACCCCTTGCCAAGATCACATCCCTCAATATACTGCGCTTCTTCAAACGCAACATCCTCGCCCGCTTCGTAATACCCCAGGCCATCGTCACAGATAACAGAACCCAATTCATGGATAAGAACTTCCAAGAGTTCGTCGCCAAGGTCGGGACTAAACAACACTTTGCATTTGTCGAGCATCCGCAAACCAACAGCCAGGAAGAGGTAGCGAATAGGTTTATCCTTCAAGGACTCAAGCGAAGAATGGACGAGATCAAGAAGCGATGGGTTGAGGAGCTACAGAGCGTCTTGTGGGAGTACCAGACTACCCCTCACTCGACTACGGGGAAAACCCCCTTTCGACTTGTGTAGGTGACAAAGGTTGTTATCGCCATAGAAATGCATATCCAGTCTAGGAAAACAGAAGCCCCAATGGATGAGGACGTCAATTCAGAGATACTACGCGAGTAGCTCGACCTGGTCGAGGAAGTCAGATCCGGGGCAGCCCTGCGCGAGGCATCCCTTAAGCAAAAGATTACTTTAAGACATGACTCCAAAGTCATAAAATGTTCGTTCATGGTCGGCAGTCTCGTCCTCAGGAGGAACCATAAGGATTCCAGAGAAGGAAAGCTAGTTGTGAATTAGGAAGGGCCCTACCGAGTTCGAGCAAAACCGAACAACGGGGCGTACTACCTAGAAAATTTGAATGGGGAGGAACTTGCTCGTCCTTGGAACGCCGAAAAACTCAAACAGTATTACAGTTAAGGCGTCGGCTGACACCAACACCGTCCTAACATGCGTACCTAGGTACAAGTATCGCATACCAAACATCCACTTCTATGAGGTTCCCTTCAAGAACGAGGGGGATCATCATAACACGATTGGGTCCTCAAACGAGCATGTCGTTGTCTATGTACCACGACCAGTAAGGACACCCAGCTCGCGATGAGACATTCATGCCGCGAGGCACGGATCATCAACATGTTCTGAGCGTCGTTCCCCAGCCAACAGACACGTAAACCGAGCAACATTCCCTGTATCTATAAACACTTAATAGAAATAATAAATGTAGCATGTCCTCTGAAGGACATGCCTCCATATACAACAATAAATGAAGAAACAATCACCAAGGTCGGAAACATTAAACATTAAAAGGTGAGGCCACAAGGACCAACTTGTTCTTATGTTACACAAAAGGGGGGACACATTCCCCCGTCATAAAAGAAAAGCCATGGCGCACAAGCCGGCCAAAAAAGTACAAACACAGGATAAAGTCTTCAAGCATCAATGTTGGCATTGGGTTTGTCGTCGGCTGAGTTGCTAAGGTCATCCTCCATCGCGTTACCTTACTCGGGCTCCTTGAGGTAGTCGGGGATATGGATAATGTCGTCCTCATCCTTGTACAAGAAGTGGATACCCTCTTTGTTGAACACCAACTCAGGATTGACTATTTTTAGCTGCTCCACCGCATTTTTAAATGCGACGCTAGCCATCTCTTCAAGGGCAGCATACCCCTCCTCGATTTTTGCCACAAGCTCTACCCGGGACTTCAGTGACCTTACCTCCTCGGGCTCGTCTTCAGCCGGAGCCAGAGCAGACTTTAAACGGGCGAACTCCTCTGCAACAGACTTCTTATTAGACGCCACCGTATCTTCCAGCTTCTTCACCCGCTTGGTAGCTACCTTCAAAGACTTCTCCTGCCCGCTAGCTAGCTCCTCAAAGGCCGATAGCTTGGCCTTCAGCTGATTTATCTCCGACTCTTGGGTGGCAGTCCCCTCAACATACATGAAGACCATGGTGAGAACCCGCATTACAGAGCTCGCGTCCCGAGCCAACCACGCGCGTCTATTTGGCCTGTTCATCCCATCCAATTGAAGTGACTCTGCCTAAGGGACTTGGAGGGAATGCTCCTCGAAGTAATTTGGTTTCAGGAAGCATAGGGGGAGCTCATGGAAAGGTTTTGGATAAGCGTTGTCCAAGTTCACCACGTCGTCGGGCCTAGACCTCTTCCCCACCCTGGAAGTCCCAATGGGAGAACCATGTGGAGCGGGCGAAAAGGTACCCAAGCCTGTCACCAGCTTATCACTCAACCTTGTCTGCGTCAGCTTTTTCGGCCCTTGTCTTTTCCCATGGCTGGTCATTAGTTTATCTTGAACGTTCACCATTGAATCTGAAAAACACGAAGAGAAACAGTTAGGACAAAAATCATAGACGAGCATAGATAAAATACGAACAAATAAACAATAAAATACCAAGGTATTGGTGGACGTCCTCGTCCTTCTCACAAGCTAGGAGTTTGGATACTTCTATAAATCTGGGGGTTACCTTGGCACCCCTGTCCTTATTTATGATTGCATGACCATGCTTGTCAACATGCATAGTCATAGTTATCCTCGAGACATAACCCATCAAGGCCTCGTAGCTGGCATGATCACTTTCACTCAAGACAAAAGCGATATCGAGGAATTCTTCAGTCCTGCGCAAGAAATGGTCGTGTGACCAGGAAAAATGAAACTTCAGCAGTAAGCAGGGGATCTCCTTTCCTTCCTTATCCAACATAACCTTCCCCTGGTCTTCCGTATCTACTCCCCAAAATTTGCATGAGTTTAAAGCGCACTCTAAGATCGGTTCGACCAAATAGAAACGATCTTTGAAGTCCCTGATCGAATCAGAATACGCCTTAAAGATCTTCTTTTTCTGCTTCAAGGAAACCCAACCGAATTTCCCATTGACGACCTGGAATTGGAGATGGAAGACATGAAAGAAAAAGGGTAGTGTCTCCCCTATCTTCAAGTACTCGCACGTCATCTCGAAAGCCCGGATAAAGGCAAACGAGTTCGGGTGCAGTTGGGAGGGCGCGAGCTCCAGGTGAACGAACACACTCTGTTGGAAGTCGGAGAAGGGCATCCTAAACTTCATCTCCCTGAATAGGATGTCATACAAACGAAATCTGTCTGAGTCAAATGCCCAGCAGATACGATCTTCCAGGCTCGGGTATTTCACCGTCCAGTCTTTTGGGTCCCCGACCACAGGAAGGGGCCCCTCCAAGTCCTGAGTATAGAGAGAGTTAATGGTCACGGGTTCGTCTGCGGCCCACTCACAGGCACATCCATGTCCTCGTCCTCTTCGAGATCATCAAGGTCAGTCCTATTCGATGTTGTCTCCTCTGAATCACCAGGGGATGTTGAACTCCTCCCCGTAGACGAGCTCTCCTCAGAATCAGCAAGAGAGGATGCAGAGTCGCTAGACAGATTCTCAGTTTCCATTTGGATTCGCTTGTCGTTGGACATCTTGACACCTGAAAAGCAGTGAAAGTAAATGTGAATTCGATGGACAAATCAAATCCACCTTTCCACCGATGTTCAAGTGAAAGGGCGCGCTAAGGAACGAGGACGTTGTCCTCGATCAAAGCCCTCATTCAAAGAAAAAATTATGGTCGTAACAACGACCAGATAATCACACGAGTAAGGGAAAAGACTGACATGACGAAACCATCATGTCATGGAAAACGAGTAGGCTATAGCTCAGAACTCCGGTTGAAGCTCAACCGGAGATGACGGGCGGAGCATCCCTGGAGGGCGAAAAGTAAACCTAGCTACTACATCAGAAACGATATTATCGCCGGAAACCGCCATGCAGAGGCGCTTAACACTGCACCGGAGACCTAGAAATCCTACTGATCGGTCCTACTAACCCTAAACCTAGTCCTAACCACATGCAACTAACTCATTTACTAGAATCGAAAGCTAAACCAAACAAAAAGTCACGAAAACTTACAAGTTTAGAAGAAGTTCTAGTCTGCTCGAAGAGTTTCCTCGGAATACGTGGTGGTTGACGGTGGTTGACGGAGGCGAACGGGCACTTGGTCAATACGAGCAGTAGAAGCAGAAGCGAAAAATGTGAAAATGAAGCCCAACGCTTTATTTATAGGCTTCTCCAGCACGTGCACGAGCACGTAAAGCCTGCAAACCTAGGAACGACACACTCATTACCTAGGGACGGTCGTAGGGTAGCCATCATCACGCATTAAATGCACATGCTTCCCAATATGTAGGCGTGTCTCAATGACTATACCAAACGTTTGGGATCCTCGGTCAAATGACCATGGTTTACGACCAATATCGCGAACGATCATCGACGACCGACCAAGATCGATGAAGTATCATTACTTCGGAATCACCCTGTGTATGGTCGAGCACCCTTAAGTCATTGCTTCTGCGTCCATAAACAACGACTTGTGGGGCTCTTGTTCTAGACTGGACCAACGACTAGGCATGGCCCAATCCTTTATGGCCACTGAAACGACCCAATGACCCATGACCCAGAGGATCCATTGTACTAGTGGTTGTTCCACTCTCCTCGTCCAGGGTCTCTGCTCGACAACCGCAGAGACCGCCCATGATCGGCTGAAATGGTTCTTGCTCGAAGGACCTTGTTCTCGACACAACACTCCCAACCATGATGCTCGTCCGACGGTCAGTTCCTAGAAGAAACCTATTTTTGGGGAATCCGCGATCCATGCCCAAAAATAGGAACCGTTGGCATGCACTGGGGGCTCCCTATATAAACCCTCTCATTTGAGGGGGGACGGGTATCAAATATTCATCCTCAACGCTCTTATTCGTACTTGTTATCTCTCTTGCCTGTTCTAACTTAGGCATCAGAGTACCTTGCAGATACAACCTCTCATTCTCCTCAGCATACGAACAAACCTTGGAGTCCACGTCGGCAATTATCGGAGATTCTAATCATAAGTACGATCATTAACGTTATAAATTATCCCACTCTACCGCATCTAAAATCTTTTCATAACTCATTTCTAGTTCTAGCATCAACAAATTATTAAAAAGAATTATATAATAATTTGCATCCTTGAACCTAAGATCTTGGTTCTACTTGATATTTTTGCAGACCCTATCTTTTTATTTTTAATATTGTTCTCAAATTTTTTTTGCTAAAGTTTTATGATAAAGATGACTTTGTATTTAAAAAAATAAATTTTGTGTGGTCTATTTTTACATATAATTGTGAAAGGGAAGACTTATTTAAGGTTTTTATTTTCTTTAAAAAAAACATTTAAATAAAGATGGGAACAAACGAGTGATATGTCACTAGTTGAGGCATTATTAAATTTAAATGCTGTCGGCATAAGTTACAAAAGCCTGTATTTTTTTTTTGGTACACACAAAAGGCTGTCTTCTAGTAATAAAGAAAGTAGAGCGTGTGGACTTTCCTACCTCTTTCATCAAATACTGAGCACACATTGTCACACCCTTTGACATTTTCTCATGTCAACCCCCTAAACACTACTCCCGTGTGTCTCTCCGTGTATAAAACTCTTTTACAACATTTAAAGCCATACTAATTAATTTAAACAAACTTTTAATTCGTTTATTTAAACACTTTTATAGAAAACTGACCCAAAATTAGAGTGGTGAGTCAATATTCAAAAAATTTAAATTGAGAGACAGAAGCCAGCAAGGAGGCACAGCCTAAAATGCCAATCGGAGATGCACCAAAACCAAATAATAATAATACAAACAGAATTATTACTGTACTATGTTTTCTACTATGGTAAATAAATACTGCTACTGAAGCCGAAATTTGATCCAATACAATACCACTTCCTCTGATTCTCAAGCCAATGTCCTGAATTCATAACAACTTAAACTAGTACTATTTTTTTATTTTTTTGGAAAATATAAAATATATTACCAACCAAAAACTAGTACTATTAAACTAGTACTATTAATTTTTAATTTTTTTAAAAATGTCAATATAATATTTTTATTTATTTATTAATTTTCACTTAACTAACTACACATAATAAATCTATTTCAATAAGTAATATTAATTTCATTATTAAAATAAAAAATGATTTTTAAACTCTCGGACGAAACTAAAATAAAATAATTTTCTCTGCAAATCCAGATAGTACAATAGTTGAGGACTAAAATAACTTTTAAAATGAGAATTTTTAAATATATTTAAAAAATTAATTATTGTATTTATTAAGTGTTGAATCAAAGATAAAAAGAAATATGAAATTTTCTTTTTTGCAATCAAAGAATTAATGTAAATTATAAGTTATTTTATATATTTATAACCAAATTAAAATTTTAAAAAATTTATTTTTAAAATTTAAGAGTCATTTATAAATCTATATATTTAGGATTCTGTTTATGAATTTTTATATAAAAAAACGACAATTATATATCGATAATCCAAGATTTAACGTTAACTTTTGAATTATTGATAATTCGTCTATGAATAAACAAAAAATATTTTTAATAAGAAAATATCCATAAAGTTAACATATTAAAAAATAAATTTTAATATTTTTCCAAAATATTTCCAAGTCTTTTTTTATTGAGAAAACTAAAAACACAAAGCAATAAAATTAGCATAGAGATGCCAAAATGCCAACCAATTTCTCTCTCTCTTTCTCTCTCTAACTTGACTTTGTAAAAAACGCCCACTTTTCTCTCTCTATATAACCAAAGTCCATTCCCACTTATTGTACTAACATCATCTCTCTCTTCACCTCACCAAAAGTCAGCGCCTTCTTTTGTCTCGTTCTCTCTCAAACCTCACACTTTCTCTCTTCCCCCATGGAACAAGATTGGGATCTCCACGCGGTGGTTCGAGGCTGCTCCACCGTCACTTCCACCAACACAACCACACCCTCTGTTTCCTCCTCTTCCTCCTCTGTTTTCCCTCTCCACCCCCAACCTTCTTCTCCCTTCTCCTCTATCTTTACCACCGAACAAAAACCTCATACTTTCTCGCTTTCCACACACCCTTTTGAACCAAGAACCTCCATTGAAGAGCTGCATGAACTTTGCAAGCCTTTCTTTTCTAGATCAGAGCCTCTTCTGCTACAAACCTCTCCTCTGTTTTCTTCATTCTCTTATTCCTCCTCCTCTCTAGTACCCAAATTACCTCAAATACAAGACAAACAACAACAGAAAACCAAAACACCCAACCAAGGTGAATCTCTCACCAACCCAAGATCAAAAAGAAGGTAAAAAAATAAATAATTTACTTCACTTTTTTTTAAACATTCAAAATGAGATCTTGAATTCATTCACCCATCTCATAAAAATCATGAATTTTTTCTTTTGTTTCTTCACAGGAAAAACCAGCTCAAGAAAGTTTGTCAAGTACCTGTTGAGAGTCTCTCTTCAGACATATGGGCATGGAGAAAATACGGACAAAAACCCATCAAAGGCTCACCATATCCAAGGTGAATTTCAAGAGAAAAAAAATCAATTTTTTCACTAGTGAATTTTACTCAACAAAAACAATTTATGAAGTCATTTTTACTAATTTTTTCTTGCATTTTGCAGGGGTTATTATAGATGTAGCAGTTCAAAAGGATGTTTAGCAAGAAAACAAGTTGAAAGAAACAGATCAGATCCAACAATGTTCATAGTAACATATACATCTGAACACAACCATCCTGCTCCAACACACAAAAACTCTCTCGCCGGTTCATCTCGTCAGAAGCCATTAACACCACCACCACCTCCTCAAGGTGAAACAACCAACAAAGATCTTACAAAACCACCCTCTTCTCCAGAAGAAGAAGAGGCTCAAAAGTCCGAGAGCAAGGAAGATTCTACCATGGATGATGAAGAAGGAGGAGAAGATGAGTTTGGTTTATCTGATGTTGTTTTAACAGATGATTTCTTTGAGACTTTAGATGAACTGAGTCAACTCGGTGGTTATGGAGATTTTTTCACAGATTCATTTTCTTCTGGAATTGGGATTCCTAATTGGGCTGCTGCTACAGCTGCAGGTGGTAGCTGAATCATCAGAAACAGAAACATGTTTGTTGCTTTTTCATGGAAGAGAGAATAGGAACTTTTTGTTTTTGTTTGTAGAGAAATTGGAACTTTTGGAGGAATCTTTAGTATAGTAAAGTAGGGAGGGATTAGTAGTAGTAATAGAGATTAAGATTTTAATTGTCAATGCTAATCTTGTTTAGTTTGATTTCTTTATTAATTAGACATTCATACTTTCATAATGTAAAGTCAATTTATTTTAGCATCTATTGTCAATTGTCATTTGTGTAAGATTTTTGTGTGTTACTCAACTTCACAAAAATACAAAATTTGCTTTTATGATTTGTCTTGAATTGTGAGCATAACTTAACTCCACCAAATAATCTTGCATAGGAAGATACATTAGGGTTTATTTGTGAAATTGAATAATTCATATTAAAATCTAAATTTAATTTTGACACATTAGGTTTTTTTTTTCATTGAGATCAAATAATTGATGTTTAAAAAAGTAATGTCATTTAAAAATGCATGAATAAATCAAAATATGTGCTGGAAATTGTGGTCTTTGTTTGTTAAATGATCCAATATTTGAATTTTTTTTTAAGAATAACTTAGTTTAATAATTTAAATTTCAAAATAAAATACTTTTCAAAAGAATTACCAAACTAACGTATTTTTTAGCGCATTCGCCAATTTATTGGGCGAATGAGTTTAAAATGAAAATTTGCTTTACAAGCATTCGTCAATTGCTTTAACGAAAGAGTGTTGGTCAAAAAAAATTTAAAATTTTATAGGAACATTTGCCAATTGCTTTGGTGAATGAGTGTGGATATTTTTTTTTAATTTATATAAAATTTTCGCCAAAGTGTAAATTTATTTTTTTATTTTCCTATAAATACATACCCCGTAAACCAATTTTATTCCACATTCCTTTCAATCCTCTCTCATTCATTCCTTTCAATACCTCCCTTTCATTCTCATTTGTTATTTCTTTCTTTTCCTCGGCACAACATGTCTTCTCCTTGTCCATATACATCAGCATCATCACCATCATCATCAACATTAGAAGAACCGCTTCCAAAATTTGATATTTTGAAGAAAAATGTTTTGGTATTTTTCTCACCAACAAAGCTTCCTTTGAAGATGCTGCTCTGGAACTCGCAGACTTTGGAACACTTGCAGAGAATTAAACCGCTGGTTAGAAGGAGAAATCGGGCATAAGGAAAAAATCATTAAAATTGAGAAGCGGGTTGTGGAGTCAGGTGTGATGAAATGGAGAAAAGTGGTCAATAATGAGGGTGTTCTTATGATGATGTTAGGTTACAATCGAATATTTCGCCATTTATATGTGCATTGATCATATACTGCGGTGATTGAGCCATAGTTCAAATACGAAGACACTTTGTGATATGTTTAATGTTTTGAAGTTTTTGGTACATTGAAACACTGAAACATATCTATAAATAGAATTATGTACAATTATTTTATGATATGTTTACTGTTTTCTTATCCTTTAAATTTTTTCATATGCAAATTGTGTACAATTATTTACGTAGGCTTTTGAAACGTAGGGTTTTCTTTTACTATTTGCCTATTCAATTATTTTTATTGTTCACTTATCTTTTCTGATATTATTACACAACCTATATAATATGTAACCTATTCAATTATTTTTCCTATTCACTTATCTTTTCGTGTTCAATTATTTTTCCTATTCACTTATCTTTAAGTATTCAATTATTTTTCATACTCGATTATTTTCCCTACTAAGTAATATAAACAATACACCCAATTCAATTATATGTTCCTACCTAAAAATAAATTGTCCCTACTAAAAATAAATCATGTTATACTAGCAATGCCTTCATTCGCCATTCAAATTGACTTAGGGTTTGAAATTAACACCCATTCGTCAATCCAAATGGCGAAACATAATAGGGATTCGCCAATCAATTCAGCGACAAAGTCAAAGTCATAAAGCTGAACATTTTACATGGATGTTCTCTCCATTTGCAGGTTGCGTGATTCCTAACATCCTTACAAGATTCGCTGCCATTTTTTTTAAACTAGGTTATTTTTATTAAAAAAATCTCAATATTCACTGTGTGTTTGTTTTCGAGTTTAGAATAGTAGAAAAACACATATCTAGAAAAACATATTCTTCGTAGGTTCTATATTTTTGCGGTGGAAGCGAATTGGGATACGGTTTTACGGTTGCAAACACCAATCTAAACACATCCTCAATAGTTCAATTTTTTTCACCTTCTGATTTTCAGAGAAAATGCGTCATAATAATTCAGAATTCGATTGGAAAGATATTACACCTAATTAAGTATTTTTTGGATTTTTTTATTTAGATGAATTTTAGTTTTTTTTTGTTTGTCCAATTGGAAAGAAAATTAAGTTACCTTAAAATAAATGTTCCATGTAAGAATTAATTATGTTTAAGTTGAGTTTACATATAAATTAGCAAGGCACTTTGGTTGACTTTTAAAATAATTACTAATATTTTGTGAATATGATATAAAGGTTCCATTCCATTGTTTTTTATGGGGTAGTATTTATTCTAATAGTACTATAGACGATTAAAAATAGTATTGAACTATTTTTGGGTACTAAGGTAATCAAGGAATTAGATTCCATGGTCCATATTCATTCTGTAAAATCTATATAAATTCATTAAATTGTAATGTTAGAAGCAAAGTATTACACGTCTATCCCAAGAAAAAGACACGACGGCTTTGAAGTTAACAAGTGAGGCACATCAATTAGTAATTGTGCTATTTGCCTGGCTTCAAATAAACAAGAATAATGCATATTATGCCTAGTGGAACCACTCAATTAATATGCAATTTTATCTTAGTGATAAATATTGTATAGTTTTCACATGATTCATCTTAAAGAGGTGCTGCTATTATTGTTATCTATAGAAATTATTCATTTCATACAACTTGATCAAATTTTGATTATATGATTAAGATAATGATTTTTTTTTTTTTTAGGATTGAGGCTGTGACTGAAAAAATGTTTACAAAAAGATTGTTCATGCCAAACTTTTTACAAATTGTTAATAAAATGTGAGAGCTCTGGACCTTACTAGTTCTCTAGGAAAAAATAATTGGGACCAGTACTAGAGTGCAATACAATCACTTATTAGCTGTATTTACACATCTAGCTTATTTAAATAAATTAAATATTATGTTTAAATTTAAATCGTTTAATTTTAATTCAACAATAAAAAATATATGAATGCGTGAATGTAACTGATAAATAATTGAGAATAATCTTATTTTGAAAAATAGAGGTAATATTAATACTACTTGTTAAAAGTATTTTATGAACCTTATTATCAACTCTATTTTTTTTAACAGAGACAACATCATCCCTTCATTTATTTATCTTTAATTTATCTTTAATAAAAAAAACAGTTCATTAGCAATAGGGATACCCCTACTTGGTTAGAATTGGGTGCCGTTGCCCCCACTTGGTTAGTTACTTTTGGTGAATACACCCACCTAGTTATTAACTTTATTATACTTTATTGAATTTTTTATATTTTATCCATTAAAAATTAGAAAACTGATATTCTTATGCTACATCTTACATCTATATTGTATTTCATTGTTCACCTAATACGGTGAATAGTGAAATATTATAATAATATATTTACTTTTTTAAAAATAATTAAAAAAAATTAATTAATTAATTTTTTTTAATTTTTTAATACTCGAATGTTTATTAACCAGTTTTATTATTGCATTAACCAAGTTGTTACACTACATTAACCAACTTTGGTGACTGCTAAAAATTATTTTTAACACCTGGACGTTATTAACCAATTTCATTACTACATTATCCAAGTTTTTACACTGCATTAACCAATTTTGTTTCACTACTTTAAAGTTACTATTCATGGACACTGTTCACGCGCACTGTTCACGAAAAATGTTCATATGTATGACATTATTCACGTGCACTGTTCATGTGTATTGTTCATAAAATATATTATTTTATTAAAAATACATTATCCACCTTATAAATACGGTAAATAGTGTATACGGTGTAAGTATTTGGTGTAGTAAAAGGGTGTAGGAATAACATTGTTGTAAAAATTATATGTTGGTTTCTAGGCAGGGCAACAAAACACATACATGTGGGTACCCACCCAAACTCATCTCGTTGTTGATGGAAAAAATCCGCTTTGATTGGGTTTGATTTCAGGTTTGGGCTTTCTCCGATTAAAAAATATGAAGATAAGTCGAATAATAGGGACACTAGTATCCACCCCGAACTTGTCCCCAAACCCTTCTTATTTACTTTATTATGTATATTATTATTTACTTTTGTTAATTTGGAATATTAAATATCTGATAATGTTTTGATATTTTAATTTTTATTAATTATTTAAAATATTTGAAACGTGTGTATGAAATTTTGAGATTATTTTATTTTATTATTTGTAATGTAATTTTATTTTGGAAAAAATAAATATTTCTATTGAAAAAAATTGATTTTACTAATAGATGGTGGCGGGCGGGGATACCCAAACCCATTTGAAACGGGTTTGAGTTTTAATTCTCCATTTTCGTTTGGGTTTAGGGCGGGAACGAGGATTGTTTGGGGATTCAGGTTTGGTTTTGGGTAGACATGGTAAACATACCCGGACCCACCCGCACCTACCCCGAAATTAACGAGAGAAATTTGGTTTAGTTGAGTGCTGGTGCGGGTGAAACCCGATTCTTAATTACAAATGTAGAGGCGGAGGCGGGTAGCCACTAAGACCCGCTCGCACCCACTTCGCCGCATACTATAATTTATTTTAATTCTCTTATTTTACTTATTTTAATATTTATTTATTAATTATATTTTTAATAAATTATTAATACCCTTATTACAATTAAAATAATTAAATTAATATTTATTTATTTATTAAAATTTTAATTAAATTATTAATTAAGTTATTAAAACAATAGTCTTTTAATTAAATTATTAATTTTTATTGAAATTTAAAAAAAAAAATAGTTTTTTGTGGTGGGGGCGGGGCGGGTGCAGGGAAATCCGTTCTCTATTGGGGATAGGTCTGAGTGTTAAATTTTTACCTCCGACTGAGTTTGAGTGCGGGCCTGTTAAAGGGAAGCGGATATAGCTAAACTCGTCCCCTTCCCGTCCCGTTGCCATCCCTAATTTGGGGAGGTAAAATCCGTCCTCGATCTGCCCCGTTGTCATCCCTTATTTGTGGAGGTAAAATCCGTCCTCGACCCGCCCCGTTGTCATGCCTACTGATTTCAGTAAAAATCATTAAATTGTATATATAAAGAATCAATTGTGCAACAATGTAAAAGATGTATATATTAAATCATTAAATCTAAATTTTCATTTTTTTTACACATTAGCTTCTTCCGTTCATCCTTAATTGTTAGGTTGAGATGAAATTTGATATTAAAAAAAACTCATCTATAAAAAGTTAAAAAAATATCATTTAAAAATGGATGAATAAATCAAAATATGATTGCAAGAAATCGTGATCCTTTATTTATTTGTTTTTTTAATCAAAGTGAAAATTATATTAATTCAAAAAGGCAATTACATACAAGGTGATCCAAACGGGATCTAACCATCAAAAAGACCTATAACAAAAAGGGAACAAGATGACTTCTAAGCTTTTTACTAAGCCATCATCTATTGACCATATTTTTTATAATAATGGTGCCTATTTTAGTATTATCCCCAAGACTACCAAAAACGACATTGTTTTTATAGTGCCAAATATTGTAAATGGTTTCCGCCACCAGCATTTTTAAAATTGTTGCTTTCCAGCCCTTGCCTTTTGTCTTGTTCAGGATCCAATGAATTTCCTCATCCCAATGTTTAGGTACATGTTGAATATCAAAAAGTTGCATAACTTTCGGCCAAATGGGACCTGTTTTGGGGCAACCAAAGAAGAGATGGTTATGAGTTTCCTCTTCGTTTTTGCATAGGACATAAATGTTGTCTTGGATCATGCCAAACTTCTTAAGACGTTCTTTGGTTGCCATCCTACCATGGCAAGTTAACCATAAGCAATGATCTGCCTTTGGTTTGGCACGGTTGCCTTGGATGAGGTCTTTCCAAACAACATTTTGTTCCTCTTCCATAATGTCGGTATAGAAAGATTGAGCTCTGAATTTGTTCAAATGTAATGCCTTGGTCCAATTTTCCTGATATTTAACAGAAAGATCTCTCTATTTCATAATCTCTTTCATGATCCATGAATCTTGGGAACGAGTAGTGTAATCCATAATACCAGTAGCTTTGAAATAGTGCTGATGAATCCACTGAACCCATAAGTTATCAGCTTTACGACAAAGGTTCCAAAGGCCTTTTAGTAGCAGAATATCATTCCAAATATTGAGATTAAGCAAATGAAGGCCTCCATGAGCAATAGGTTTGCAGACTTTTGTCCATGCAACAAGACTTTTGCGATTGAGCCATAACATGGAGAATGTTTTGAACCAATTGGGTTCTGCCTGCATAACTTAGTAAACGAGCAGACCAATGGTGAATTCTTGCAACAATTCGGTCCACAAGGGGCATGAAATGATTAATAGTAAGCTTCTTAGTGGTCAAGGGGACCCTAAGGTATCTAAGGGGGAGGGCTCCTTCACGAAAACCAGAGGCAACAAGAAGAGGTCCCTTGCTAGCAATATCAAGGCCACCAAAATAAATTTTGCACTTGCTAGGATTCATCACGATACCAATAGAATTAGAAAAGGTTTTCATGGTGTTCAACATCATATTCATGGAGATTTCATCACCTTTGCAGAAGAGAAGAATGTCATCTGCAAAAGTGAGGTTGGTGATTTTCAAAGTTTCACATTTCAAAGTTTCATGGTGGTCCTTTATTTGTTAAATGATCCAATATTCAATATTCAATGGTGATTATTTTTTTCAACCTTTAATTTTTGGTGGAAATGAACTATAATAATCCAGAGTTCGGTCTCAAAGATACGAGACCTGACTAAGTATTTTTTGAATTTATATATTTAGATGAATTTGGCAAATGATACAATGTATATTTCATTAAATTATATATGTAATTTATAAATACTTTAATACTATAGTAAATTGATGACTTTTTTATTGGACGACAGTATAAAACTATTTTATCATATCGAAATGTATGTCATTAAATTCAAGAAAAACTTTACTTTGAAGATAATGCAATATTTTTAATTTTTGTGAGTGTATAATAATATAATTTTGTATTAATTGTATTACAATTGATTGATGTTGATATTCATTGATGTAAAATTGATTAATAGTTGAATCGATGTCGACTGATGGCTAAATGTGACTAATAATTTGTTTGATAAAGAATTAACCACTAGAAGTGAGAGTATCTGCATATCAATTGCATCATAAACAACTGACATAGGAATCAACAGATGTAGAATCGACTAATAACTCTTAGATGTAGAATCACCCCCGTCAACAATCGTATCACGCTTATACCAATCAACAATCCTTTCGTAGCAGTTTTTTTTACTGTAAAGCCAACAAGATTTCTCCACCACACACACCGATTAGGCTGAAGTAGCACCAACAAATCTGTCAACAGCAACATATCATGCTACTGAAGCAGACCGACCTGTAAGGCCACGTTCTAGCTCTGGTCCTCGCTCACCCGAAAACGGTTATGTACCACACAAGAATTGTTTGATTTAGTCACCTGAAAAAGAGAATCAAAACCTGAAAAGCAGAACTGTAACGACCGTTTATTTAATTAATTATTTAATTAAATATACTTGTATTATGTTTTGTTGATTTATGTATTTGTGTTAATTTACGTTGGTTTGTATCATCTATGATGATTTGAGTTGAGTTCCGAATTATCAGAATGTTACATTGATGTTTCTAAGTTGGTTCTAGTTGAATTGATTAAATGAGTTGATTTAAGTTGTGGAAAAAGATATTGAATCTTTTCCGTTTATGGTTGAATATGTTGATTTGGGTTGTTTGGACGATTTATTCGATATTCGGTAATGAGTCAATTTAGTCGGGAGAAATAATATTGGAATTAATATTATGGAATTATAAGAGAGCATTTTATTTAAGTGGGCTTAGTTGTTGTGTTAGTAGCCAAGTTGAAGGTGTTGATTAGTAAGCCCAATGAAGATTATAATTATAATAAAAGAAGAAAAAGAAAGAAACTAGGTTTTCAATAATAGTTGAGAAAGAGGAAAAGTTGGAGAAAGAGGGTTACAGAAGTTGTTTTCGTCGGAGCCGATTCCGAGAAAAGTCGATCGGAAATTCGAGCAGCCATCAATTTAAGGTAAGGGCGGGGTTCAAATTCTATAACCAGGAATACGATGATTATTATGTGGGATTGGGATTATACAATTTTGTATTTTCGATTGTTGATTTTGTGTTATTTAATCCTTGGGGAAATAATCGTTTTGTGAAGTGTTGTTCTTGTAATCGATTGTGGTGAATTATAGTATTTAGTCTGATTCTGGAAAAATAAGGAGAATTGGATTAAGACATACATGTTGTGAAGAAGGGATGGTGCATGCCACCCCAAAAGTGTAATAGGTGGCACAAGCCACCTGGTGATTATTGGAAGGTGGCGCAAGCCACCATTTATCATGATGAGATCCACCAAATGTATGATGAGAGCCACCATGGCAAGTGGCGCAAGCCACCCATTTTTGAGTGGGGACCATTTAGTTAATTAATTAAATGAATTAGTTAATGAATTTGGTTAATGAAATAAATTAGTTAATGATCATAGAACTTAGTTAATTTAATTAAGTGTGGCATAATGAAGTAGTTAATTAATAGTTACACATGTGGTTGGTGATTACTGAACTGTAAGCAGTAATTTGTAGATGAAACAGATTAATATAGTAGTGGTAAGTCTTAGTAGAAAACAAAAACTTAGTAAATACTGGTATTTTAGCATAATGAAATTATAATGACAGAAAGAGATTGGTAGTAGGAAAATATATCAGTAAGCTGGAATTTAACATATTTGGTGGGAATTATTGGTAGCAGTAATAATAGTAAAAACAATACTGATTTAGTCGACCAGGTGAAGTTACGCGATAAAATTAGTTGTCCGGAATTTAACGAAAATTCACGAGGTAGTTTGTAATAATTAGTAGGTGATTTTAGTCAGTTTATTTTGTTGAATTCGTGTTGAATGTGTGGATTTTCTCGTACCGTTGATTATGTGGTTTTGTCCCGATTTATGGGCATTTTTAAGTTGAAGGTCGAAGGACCAATGTTGATATTAAGTTGTAAGTCGAACGACCCATGTTGAAATTAAAGTTGTAGATCATATGACCAACATTGTTGTATATAAGTTGTAGGCCTATGGCCAAAGTTGAATCGTGTTGAATTAAAGTTGTTATGTTGTTTATTGTATGTTGTTTTGAGTTGGTTGTTGTTATGAGTTGTGTTGTTGTAATCATGACATACATTGCATTTTCTAAGTTGGAGCAGATGCTCACCACGTTGGTCTGGATTGAAAAAATTATTAAGTTGAAGGCTTATGCCTTGCAGATACCTCAATAACCTGGTATATTTTAAGTTAGGAGTTTTACTCCGATG
Source organism: Lathyrus aphaca (assembly GCA_963966055.1). Lineage (NCBI taxonomy): Eukaryota > Viridiplantae > Streptophyta > Magnoliopsida > Fabales > Fabaceae > Lathyrus > Lathyrus aphaca. The sequence goes on along the minus strand of OZ014525.1, from coordinate 164,078,630 downwards.
ATACCACATGCATATGTGTAACACGGTGGGAGAACTGACTTTCTATAAATGTTGCGGATAACAAGAGTCGCCACCGACTTTTATTTTATCCATGTGGAAAGGACATAAAAGAACAGGAAAGACCTATTTTTAAAAGACTTGAGTTCGGGGAGTATATAAAGGGAAAGTGTTAGCACCCTTTATATCCATGGTTATCCATGGGCTCTTAGTTACTTAGCTCACTTAAATGTTTTTTGAAAAGGAAAGTGTAGTGTGTTTATAAATTTTCTAAGTACTTTGTAATGATCCTCGTATGGATGTATACAAAGCCTTGTTTGAAAATATTTGAAAATATTGTGAGGTGTGAAAAGTATTTTTATTTTGAAGAGTGAGCAAGTAGCTATGAGGTACCTACCCTAGACTAAGTCATTCATGTTCTTATATGTCCTTTCAAGAGTAAGACTATCCCTATTATTAAGGAATAAGTAGTCATTACTTTGGATTTTTATAAAGGGACAGACGTAGGGTCATCGTATGGTCAATGAAGGCAACATGTAAGGGTGTTTTTAGCAATTCGTAAGGACTAGTCATCATATTTACCGAAGGGACAAGATCATTATCGTAGACAACCTCGAAGGGACTTGATCTTTAAATTCTTTAAAGGGACAATGATGATTTATTCTTAAAGGGACTTTCCTTAAACATCCCTATATTCGAGGGACTTGACCATTGAAAATAAAGGCAACCAAGAGGAATACCCTAGGAAGTGCAGATGGCGATTAAAGATCGACTTACGTGTGTGAGTGTTATTTTTAAATATTTATCTTGAATTTAATTTTCTAAGTCCAGATTAATGGCAATTATGTTTTCACTCTCTATTTACTAACCACACAATTTATATTTACAAAGAAAATAAAGACGGAAAAATAAATCTACAAATTATTACAAGGCTTTGGGATAGATACAATATAATCGGATGAAAATAAATTATAAAGCAAGAATAAAATAATAAGTAATAATAAAGCAATAATAATAAAGCAATTATAAGAAAGCAATAATAATGATAAAGCAATAATAATAAAAAAAAATTTAATTAAAAAAAACTTAGATTAGACAAGTTAAATTTTTAGAAGTTATTAGTATTAGTGAAAAAAGAGAATTAAGTTTAAAGAAAAAATAATTAAAGATTATTAAGAATTTTTTTAAATTATTTACATTATATGATTATTACAATTAAGAAAATAATACTACTAACACATTATTAACAAAATGTTATTAATAAAAATTTTGTAGAGAAAGGGTTAATTTAACATGTACAAAGTAACAAAAGAATTAATATTTGCAAAATAAAGATTTATGGTTATAAATAAGTAATAAAATAAGTTTATAAAAAGAATTAGTCTTTATTTAAAAAAAAAAATATAAAGATTATAGAAAAATATTAACTAATTAAATTAGTAGGTTATTTATATACAATATTTTTTAGAATTATAATTATATATATAAAAGAAGTTAATTAGATTTTTTATTTACAAAAATATAAAAGTTTATTACTATAAGTAAAAATAAATAAAGTTTAAGAATAATTAGTATTTATAATAATAATAGTTTAAATAAAACAAAACAAAATAAAAACAAACCTGCAGGAGCCTGGGGTCGAGAACCCATGTCTCCACTCTCCACTTACAAACCCTTAGCCAACTGAGTTATGTCTGCGCTTGGTGATATTGATCAGCCTCCAATCATTATATTTTAATCCTGTTAAAATCAATGACTAATAAAAAAAATTGGTTTCATCCAGATTTGAACTCATGTCCTTCTCACTTCAAAGTCAAGTTTTTACCATCAATCCACATGGGGCGCGTCTGTTAATTTAATGGCAGAGAATCATAATATATAAAATATGTTGAATATACTGAAAAATAATAAAAAGGATGGAGCTCACCAAGGTTCGAACTCAGGTCCTCTATAACGCACACCCACTGCCTTTACCAACTGAACCACTGCGTGCGTGATGTTATTGTTTAGAACGATTGCATTATAAGAGATACCAAATATTTGAATTTCAGAACCGCGCCAAATTCATCATCTTCTTCCTCATAATTCGCAGGTTTACCTGTGAATTTTCTTGCGAAATTACCTGCGTATGAAAACCTACGAAACACACACTACATCAAACGCACACAATTCAAGTCAAATTAATCACACAAACGTGATCAATATAGTTCATTGAATTGATTTACGGTCTTAGATTATATTTATAGCGATTAAATTGAGAAACCCCAATTCGAAGAAGATGAACCCTAGAATGGTGTTTTACGGATTGGCCACAGATTCTTCAATGTTTTTGCCCAGAATTCATCACTAAGTTCATCTAAACATGAATCAACAAACAAATTCGGTTAATAATACTCAAATAATCAAGAACGAAAAATCAAAATATGAAGAAAAAAAGGAGGAATCAAATTCTTCAATATGAGGTGTTATGGATGGATGTGATGATGCAAATTCACTCTATGGATGTCCAGAAACAATTTGCCACCTTTGTTTTGCTCTGAAAGTGCCTCTAGACCTGAAACCGAAACCAAGCTTTTGTTTGAATTTTTTGAAGTTGAACTTGGTTTTCTTGGCTGCAAAATTCGTCCCATATGCATTGGTTACATTCATGTACTTATAATGAATGAATTAGGTCAGAACGTTTGATGGATTTGTGGGCTTTTGGGATAACTTGAGATTGAAGAAACCAATTATTCATAAATGTCCAAAAATCATACCAAACCTTGCTATTTCTGTTATGCACGAATTTGGATGACATTTAATCAACTTAAATGTCATTTAAAGGCTTCTAGAAGAAGAATCAAATCAAATATTTGTATTTTCATATTTTATTTTGATTTAAAATGAATTTTAATGAATAAAATCCAAATAAATAATAATAAAATTATAAATATCAGAAATTATTTGAATTGGGTCGTGCTTGATGTTATTGTGAAGATTGGGTTGCAAAATGATAGGCCCATTTGGAAAAAATTGGATTTAAGCCCTTATTTTCATCATACACCCCTTGAAAATATCCCAACTTTGACAAAGCATAAATGCCTCAATTTTAAGGCCATAAAGGTGCTCTCGGACATTTTGGAAAGCTTAAAGAGTCCTATAACCAACCATTTTGGTCTCATGTCAATATCTTTTACCATTTTAAAATTATGAGCTTTGGAAAAAGTTGACTTTTTGTTGACTTTTAAAAGGACCTATAATGTCTTATGTTCAGTTGACTTTTCAAATTATGTGAAAGTTATGGCTGGTCAAAGTTCAGTTGACTTTTCTTAAGAAAACCCTAATTTAGAAACTCCTGATTCTTGATGATCTGAAACTTTCTTGATGAATCATGATCAACACTTGATCAAATGATGAATTTTACTTCATAATCTTGATGTTGGCAAAAAATCTTGAAATTTGACTTTTGTTTGACCACAGTTGACCTCTGTTTGACTTTTTAACTACTTTGACTGATTTTTACATATCTGATCATTTGACTGGTCAAACTTATTGGGAAAACACTGAAACTTGACATGGGGATTCTTGAATATATGTGGGATGTTATGAAGCTTACTTGAGGCCTTGGAAGTCCATTTAGCTCAGATAAACTCAAAACCCTAGTTGTGGATCCTTTGCTTAGGAGGATGCTTTGTCTGAGATAACTTTCAAACTTTCAGACCAATTGTGAACTTTGTGAACCTTGAGAGAACTCCAGGGACACCTTGCTTTGATTTTGGGAGGGCAAATTTTGGGGTACAACAATATGCATAGTTGAGTCGCATTTGTATTGCATTATTTATGTTGAAGAAGTTGTTTGTGTAGATTAAGTTGATGAAGTTGTTTATGTTGCTTAAGTTGACGAAGATGTTTGTGTTGATTAAGTCGAGTAAGTTGTTTATGTGAGTTATGTCAACAAAGTTGATTATGTTGCTTAAGTGGATTATTTGTTTATGTTGACTATGTCGTGAAGTAGATTAAGTTGATTATGTGATCATGTTGATGAAATTGCTTATATGGTTATGATGATAAAGTTGTCTCATTATTTATGTCGTTTATGTTGATTATGTTTGCTGAAGTTGTTAAGTTAATAATGTTGATTATGCTTATGTTGATTATGTAGTAAATGTTGATATGTGTAATAAGTTGATAAAGTATGTTGATAGATTGTGGGTGATTGTTAAGTTGTTGTTGTTAGATAGTAGTGAAATTGTATGATTCTATCTAACATATTAATTATCATACTCTTGTTTATATTGTTCGATATCTCACCCCTTCTGTTTGAATGTTACCCCTATGTTGGTAACGTGCAGGTTAGCTTGAAGGAAGATTGTTATCCTTGTTAGTTCAAGTCAATGTCGATGCTCTGATACATAACACTTGAGGGGATGAACGTTTAGTTGCTTTGTTTTTGTTTTAAGTAGTTTCATTTAAAATATGTTGTTACTAAGTTGTTTAAGTTGAACAAAATCTTATACCATGTCTCGTTGAATATTTTAGAATCCGTTGCGTAGTTGCAAAAGTTGTTTTGGCTTCAAAAATGAATAAAAGTTGTTGTTATAGTTTTATCCGAATCAAAAGTGTTATGTATCGATGTATTATTTGGATAAATGAAAAAGTGTTTTAAAGTTGAAATGTGACATCCAAATTGTTTTACTAAGTTGAATTTTATTACTATGAATTTATCGATTATTGCTGGGTAGAAATGAGGTGTTACATTAGTGGTATCAGAGCAGGTCGGTTCGTCCGGCCAATGTTGTTGATTCCTTTGTACGCAGCATGTGTGTTAAAAAATGTCGATACTTGCTTCTTAGTTTCTAGTCGTTGTCTGCAGGTGTTGGTTTGGAATAAGTGGGGGAGAGATTTGTCTCCCGAATGTGTTGTTGGTATGTAGAGGTTGGTTCAAGGCAATGTTGATTGTAAGAATACAAATGTTGTTGAAGAGATGTTATTATGGACCAACGAGAGTTTAGACTCATGAATTCATATTGGTCGAGTTTGAGAAGTACATAGAACATGGATGAGGAATTGATTGAGAATAAGGAATTATTCCAATGGAAATGATAAGTTAATGGATCGAGTCAGTAAATTAATATTCCTTGATATAGTTGGATTAAAGTCGAGTAATTTTAGAGTTGGATGAAAAGAAAGGATGTTGGTGAATTTTGGAATCACACTATGCCAAACAAGACCTACGAAAGTGATTTTTTTGGCCTTTAAAAGCACTTAAAATCTCTGTCTAAGCCTGCACTGTCGTAGGTAAAGACAACGTTTTTATTTAAGGAAAAACGCTTTTAAAGGCCTACTTTAGAAAGCACTTTTTACCTAAAAAATACTTTCTAAATGGGCCTTTAGACAACGCTTTATAAAGCATTGTCTAATGTATAATTATAACATTTTAATTAATTTTTGTATATACCTTTAGACAAAGCTTTATAAAGTGTTGTCTAATGTATAATTATAACATTTTAATTAATTTTTGTATATACCTTTAGAAAACTCTTTTAAGGTAGGAAGCGTTGTCTAATGTATCCATTTAAAACGTTTTTTCCTTAAAAGCGTTGTCTAATATATAAATATAAAATTTTAAATAGTTTTTGTATATATCTTTAGACAACGCTTTTTGGTGAAAAACGTTGTTAATGTGAGCCTTTAGAAGACGTTTTTTCCTTAAAAAGCGCTGTATAAAGTATGTGTATAATATTTAAATAAATTTTTTTATACACCTTTAGAGAGCGCTTTTTTCTAAAAAAACGCTCTCTTTTGTTCCCCTTTACATAACGCTTTTTAAAGCGCTTTCTAATGTTTTCTTATAATTTAACATTAGACAACACTTTTCCAGAAAGCGATGTCTTTTCTATATCTATAATTTAATTAGATCTTTTTAAAAATCCAATTTTACCCATTATTTTTGCATAAACCTGTTATAATTCACATTTTCAGTCAGAATTCATACTAATCAGAGACCATTTCCACTAAATCACATAATCCACAAATGATCATTTACATCTCAAAACTAATACCATTTCACTAATACACCACACTAATTCCATTTCAATCCAAAACTATTTATACAAATCAAGTCATTTACATTAATATCATTCATAAAACTGCACATAAAATAAACCATTCACAAAACTATACATTCACATATAAGTCCACTTATCCTATACCTAGAAGACCCTTCTTTCAATCAAGTATTCGCATAATTCCTCCTTAATTTCATGCAATTTTGAGGGCGTGTAATGAGAAACATCGAATTCATCGAAGTACTACATAACAAAATAAAATATGCATTAGTTAGTTTAAAATAATAAATTATGACATATCCGATAAATATTAAATTAAATCCTAAGTTATAAATCCATGTATACCATGATAATAATCTCTAATTGATTCATTTGAATGATTTCTCTCATAAACCTTAACATGTAATACCTGCAGTCTATGCCGTTTTTTTGTTGAGGACACTACACATAGATAAACAAATAAGAATTAATATAGAGTTATTTTGTGTTATCAATTAGCATCACTAATAAGCAACAATATGAAAATTAATATACATGAACATGGACCCATGGAATAGTGTCCAATTTAGACTGTGTTACTCGATGATCTCATTGTGCTCGATAAATTAGTATTGATATATAAAAGAAAAACATAAATTTAGAACAATCACACTATAAATATACATATACACATGAATATTTTGTCCAATATGACTTACTTATCAACCACTTCCTTCAGATCCATATATGTTGTCCAATTATGCTCCAATGAATTAAGATAATATACCACTCTTTTTTTGGATTAATGGCAACCAACAACCAGTGTCCATGGTAAAATATAACAAAAGTTTAGATGGATAATTTTTATGCAAAAGATACAAAGATTAGAATGAAAATCTTACTTGGGTCCAGTATTATACGGTAAAAAACACAAAGCTTCATTCTCTTTGGTGGACATATATCTCTCAACTAATTGGTCTCTTACTGCATCTTTATTCAGTGAAATTGTCGGTGCATTGACACAATGGCTAGCAATGAAACATAATCTCTTTGACAGTTCATTCCCGCACATCACATTTTCATACAAGAATCTTAAATAAAAACATAATAAACATTAGAATATTTTCATTGAAATGTGTAAATAAATTGTTCACCTAAATAAATAATAGAGTACTGATCATATTACCAGATGTAGTAATGAACAACAGCGATGCCTAATTCAAGATGACTGAAAATCTGCTCCATGTCCTCTTTTCTGATAAACTCGATATGATCAGGAATACCAAAAACACCTTCGTCCATACATACTTGATGAATAACACCTTGCATCACATCTGATGTTGACAAAAGTGTTTTAAGGCACAACTGAAAGGGAGGAAGACCTTTTCTTGTCGGCACGGGCTTAACAAGAGCTTTTTTCAGCTTGTTGGAGATCTGTTGTGAAGCTTGAGCAGGAACCTAACAATCATATAAGTTAGGTAAAGTAGACAATCATGAAACGTTTGAATTTGGATAATAGAATAACACTTATAATGTACCTGTCTTTTTGATGCAACAGACTCGTTTTGCCGCAAAATCCCTTTATCCTTAGATGCAAGTTTTGTAGGAGTCTAACATTACCATGTAAAAAAATGTACAAAATGGTTCATAATAATTTTCATAATGGTTCAGAATTGACATTTGAATACTAAGAGATTTTCGTAATGGTTTTCAATATACCTCATCATCTACGCAAAGGAGGTCTAACGACTATGCAATAAACGAACCTATTGCATCTCGCAGCAATGTAGCCTTTGAAACCTCGTCAGGTATAGGTGGTACCGCATCCTTATCTAAAACAATATCAATCGACACTTTCAGATGACCATGAGGGAGCAGTTTAGTGTGCAATAACTCTCCCACTTTGTTATGCATTTTTCCCTTGCCAACCACGAGATAAGTCGGTAATGACAAATACAGCTGGCAAGATGAAATGTCCTGAAGCAATAATGAATGCATAATTGTTAATGTGTATAAAAGTCAATTAAAATAAATGTGTTAATGTAAATAAAATAAATATGAGCTAATTACCTCAGGATGTTTTTTTGACAATTGATATTATCTTTATCACTAATAGCTTTCATCCCGGAACCGCGCTTTTCCGCCTCATATCTCTCTTTATCCTTTTGCAATTCACGGACTTGTGCTTTTAGTTCCTCCAATGATTGCATGACTTCTTGGTTGCTTGGATTTTTTTTCTTTGATTGTTTATAGAAGGAATATGGAGTCACACCATAACCTTTACCTCTCACCCGACCGAAATACTCAGGAATATTTAGTACTCGACTAAGAATGCTCATGCTATCCTCGTCACCGGTGGCCGTTAAGGATTGAGATAGAGTCTCCTGAAAATAATTAGTGGGGATTAAAAATTACTTACATTTAAATAAAATTTCGATTAACTTAAAGACATAATGTTATACTTACACATTCGTCATAAACGTGTTGGACATCTTCCCTAACAGCTCATCCCTGCCCACACGAGCTTCCTTCCACAAAACATGTTCCGGAAGTGATGATGCTTCACTTTTTGATTCTTCTAACTACATATTGAGATAAATAATAAGTTCATCAATTATAACACAATAATACAATTCATAAAATCATACCATTTATATATACGTACCAATTTTTGTTCTAACCGTGCATATCCCAAACGTCATTTTTTGTATGGATACACGGGGTTTTCTGCTCTTTGGCGATTCGTGGCACTCAAAGCCTGGATAAACAAGTTAAAGTCATTTCAGTACAAACTAATGCAACAGGTATATAATACAATTAATAGACATGAAAATAAACATTACATTGAATTTTTTGGTTTTCCGTTTGGCTACAAAAGTGGCCCATTCTTCCGGTGAAATCAAATCCGCATACAATCGTGGAAGGTCTGCTTCAACAAAAAAAATTTCCTCATCTTTCAGATATTTTGTTGTTAATAAGGCTCTAAACCTTGTGTGTCTCCTTCAGACCATTTGAAGACAATACTTCTTCCGACTTTCTTCAATATTAAAGGACCCTTGTTTAAAAAAAACATACACATATAAACATAAAATGTGTTAGTATAAGTAAATTAAAGACTTAATCGTCAACAAAAATAAAATAAAATCAATCATATTTGGTAAGTACCTCTATCTCAGTCCATATCCTATCTTTACCATATTTCATCGCTGGATTCCTCCAATTATCATTGGTAATAGGAATGCGCTGGCGGCAAGTGAACCAATATATGAAGACAACTTTGAACCGTTAGGCTCAATCAGTTGGTTATCATCATTCCAATGTACATCATATATGATCCCTTTATCCCTAACATGGATGATTGAATTCATTATTGTGATTCCTCTTTTTATTTCACTTTCTACATTTGAAGTTGCATCTTGAGCTTCATTTGTATCATTATGTGTCTCGTGTGTGTCCTCCTCCTCGTTACCAGCCATTTGACCTGTAAGAAAGAAAAAAAACAAAAATTAAATGACAAATATAAAAATCCATAATCCATAATTCATTAAATGATATAAACTATATATAAACTATATATAAATTGACAACTAATTAATATTATTGAATGATATAATCTATTATTTTATAACTAGTACCTTTTTTAGGAACTTCTCTTTCTTTTCTTGGTTGGAATATGTTCTACCCATCTCTTAACAACACGGACAGTTAGATTAATTCAAATACCCTCATTATGATCATTTCTAGTAAATGATTCAATATCATCATCAATATCATCTTGATCATTTCTAGTAAATTATTTAATATCAACATCAATATCACCTTGATCTCCAATGTTATCATCAATTACTTTGTTCGATAAAAGCACTATAAACCACTTTGTACTTGTCAGATTATTAACATAGAACACTTGTTTAGCTGAGATGCTAGAATAAAAGGCTCATCTTTGTACCCCACCCTATTAAGATCCACTTGCAAGAATCCTGACTTATCCATTCGTATGCCATTATTGTTTTCAACCCACTTGCAACGAAATATGGGAACCTGCAACTTCTCATAATCAAACACCCAAATGCGCTCGATAACCCCAAAATATGACAAATTTGCAAATGTGGGGTTTAAGTATTTCACACTTGAAATGTGCATTGCATCAGCTACCAGAGTGACACCATTATTTTGCATGATACTTTTATCATCTTGTTTTTTGGTATAAAATGTGTATCCATTAATTGCGTATGCGCTATAAGAAAACACAACCAAACTTGGACCACATGCCAAACATCTCAATCTTTCTGTTGTTGAAGCGAGATTTGAATAATACTTTGCATAAACATGATCCTTAAACTAAGTTATGAAACTACGATTGTGATCTCGTACTATCCAATTCACAGTTCTATTCGGATTCAAACCTCGGAGAACATCCTTGTGCATTTCTACATACAACTCAACCTCATTCTCATTGTGCAGAACATAAAAATGCACTTGATCCCGTTCACCCCTTGATACTGTCACAACTTCATTTCCAATTAACATTTTCCTACTTTTTTTCCCGACAATATGAGATTTGGGGAGTCCAATTGATTTTACATTGGACATATATTCAGTACAAAACTCAATCGCTTCTTCAAAAATGTATCGTTCAGCAATACAACTCTTTGGTCGACTTTGGTTTTTCACATACCCTTTTAATATTTTCATATAACATTCAACATGGTACATCCATCTCATATAAGTCGGTCCATACAATTGAGTCTCTTTTACCAGATGAAAAACTAGATGAACCATTATATCAAAAAACGAGGGAGGAAAATACATTTCAAGATCACACAAAGTAATAACTATTTCTTTTTGAAATGTCGGTAAGATCGCGAGATCGATCACCTTATTGCAAATTGATTTGAAGAAAAAACACAATTTCGTTATTGCGCTTCTTACCTTTTCAGGCAGAATAGAACGTATACATATTGGTAGAAAATGTTCCATTATAACATGACAATCATGCGTCTTCAAACTCTTTAACTTGAGGTCTTTCATAGACACAAGTCTTCTAATATCTGAAGAGTATCCTTCTGGAACTTTAACTTGACTTAGAGATTTACACAATATATTTTTCTCCTTTTTAGATAGAGTATACACAGCAGGTGGTAGATATGTTTGTTTTCCTTTCTGCAATAGTCCTAGTTCAGTTCTTATCCCCATTGCTACCAAGTCCTTTCTTGCTTTAAGGTTATCCTTAGACTTTCCTTGTATATTGAGTAGCGTACCAATAACACTATCAAATACATTATTTTCAATATGCATAACCTTTCACAAAGTTCTTTCGAACAAGATCCCATGAGTGTCCCATAAGACTGAGATATTTGCCCTGAAATTCATGATTTGGATTGATGGACATCATAGGCAACCCTTTTATAATAACCTTTGAATTATTCAAGATGGACTGAATGAGAGACGGATAACTCAAGGCCATGTTGTTTTTTATCTCACTGCAAAAATGCGACTAGTAATATAGTAAGGCCAATTAACCTTGACTTTATTTGTGAGAGCATACATCAAGGCTACTTCGGATTTGTCAATTCTAGAATATCCGCCTTTCTTGGGACGAATATTATGTGACACAATCCAATGAAGAACCCGAATAACCGGTTTCAAACAGCCAGTTGTGAATTCCTTTGGGAACATATCACTATTTACTGTATCGTTATCATGAGGATACCACAACATCTTATTTAAGTGTTTCTTATAATTAAAACCAGTAATAGGGGAGGCATCAGTTATCAAGGCTTTGTCGGCTGATCTAGCTGGAGGGACACCCAAAATGGATTGCCAAACCTTGACATCAACCTTATAAAGCAAATTTCCTATCCTAAACTCAAATTCATAGCCCTTAAATTTTCCCATATTGCCAACATAAAACATACGAACCAAATCCTCATTATACTTAGTTCTTAATCCTAGGAAAGAATTTATGTCTTGATAGTCCATGAGTTCCACAATATAATCCAAGTGCAATTGACTAGCAGTAAGTCTAGAATAGACATATTGTGGAATAATTTTTCTATCCTTGAACTCCTTATTATATGAATCCCTAATTTCATCTCCAAGGAGTGATAGAGCACTTACCGATATAGACAAATGAGATGTTGAGGCAGACTGGCTTGACCTTTTACCAACAACTTTTGTTGAAGCCATGAGGATGTTGAAGATATTAGAAAAGAGAATAGAAATTTTGGAAAAGAGAATATGAGTTTTAGGGTTTTGGAGGAATTTTGGGAAGAATTGGAAGAAGAAGAATAGTAAATGATTTAAAATATAATTTATATTAAACCATTTGAAGAGTCAAAATTTGAAATCCCCATAAAGTGGAGCAACTCCCCATGCGCACAGAGCAAGCTGTCACAAATTTAAAATCCATTGCGTCGACCTGCTCACTTAATGCGTCGACGCAATGGACATTAATTTCATATAAATTAAATTTTAAATACCTTAGACAGCGGTTTCCTTAGAAAGAGCTTTCTTAGGTTTTCTGATAATATATAATAATTTAATTAAATAAATTACCTTAGATAGCGCTTTCTAAAGAAAGTGTTGTCTAAGGTATTTAAAATATAATTTATATGAAATTAATGTCCATTGCGTCGACGCAATAAGAGAGCAGGTCGATGCAATGGATTTCAAAATATAACCTATAAGAGAGCTTTTACAATAACGCACTGTCTTAGGTTTACTATATTTATTTATAACCTCAAGGGCATGGGTTCAAACCCCCGTTTGCCATTTTTGAGATTCTTAAAGTTCAATATATTTATTGACTTTAGAGAGCGCTTTTAAGAAAGCGCTTTCTAAGGTTTCCCTGTAGCGGCGCTTTTGAGAAAAGCGTTGTCTAAGGTGGCTTCAGTTTAGGACTTTTAACAATGCTTTTATAAGCGCTCACTAAATGCTGGCTTTTAGAGCGCTTTGTTTTAGTGAAATTTTAAAAATACCTATAACATCGCTTTCTCCAAAAAGCGTTGTCTTTGTTGTGTTGCTACAGGCCAATTTTGGCGTAGTGTTAAGAGAGAGATAAATAGATAGATAAATAGATAGATAGGTAGATAGATAGATAGATAGATATATAGATAGATAGATAGATGGATAGAGAGAGAGAGAGATGAAACTTATGTTCATCAATCTCGAATTATGAGTTTTGTAATTTTGGAGCAGTTGTCAATAAAAGAGGCATAACGTTTTGCTCGTTATTCTGATTGAAGTGATTATGGACTTTTTGGAAATCTTACAAAATTCCTTATTGTTTGCATATAAGATTTGCCTTCAGGAGGTTTTTTAAGAGGGAGATAAGTGCGTTTTAATATTTGGGTCTGATGTTGATTTTCGGAAACTTTTGCATATGGGAATTCTGAACTAATCCCATTGCAAAGATTATAACTTTTTAATCGTAACTCAGATTTAAGACATTTTTGAAGTTCTGGAATCTACGCATAATTATCTTCATTTTTGGAATATGATTTTATGTTTGGGAGGTCTGTATTGGAAGAGATAATTGTGTTCGAAGTTGGGTGACTATTGCTGAAAATTGAGAAAGATGAATAGAATTACGAAATACTGATAAGGAATTAAATGTTGGTATTAGATGTGACGATATTGGAAGAAGCATAGAGATGCAATTTATGTCAAATGGATATGATTAAAGTGATGATGTTATGTTAGGGTAATGTTGGGAAAAGGACGAATGTTGATTAGTGTTGTTAAATTTTTTAACTTGGATAAGAGTTGTAATTGGAGTGAACCGAATTGGATTGTACTCGTTGTTATAGAGACTCCGGTGTTAGAAGGATATTTAAAATTATGTTGTGTTACGAGCGTGTATAAGAGATTGTGTATTGGATTTTGGACATTTTGGTATAATTGACGAAGTTGGAATTAAGAAAACTAAGAAGATGTTGGTAAGCCTTAGAGAGTTGGCGGTGCATTATGCTTACGGACTTTGGGCACAAGTTGAAGTACACTATTGTAGTTGGGTAGTGATGATTTATGCCTCCTTTATGGTTGTCGGCTGTCTATTGAAAAATTGAGGAACTGATCACCCTTAATCTCTTGTTTATAGTAGACAGAATCATAATTGATGGATAGACGTGTCATGCCAACTAGTATAGTATGTATGTTGAATTGATTGAAGTCAAGTCAAATGCTTGAGGATTGTTTGATTAGTCGATGAAAATGCATGTATATATATATATATATATATATATAAGAATATTAGTAGGATTTAAGGATGATAGCGTGATGTTGTAAGTTGATCGATGATTAGTGTGGACACTTGTCGCTCCCACCAAATGACACAGGTGTCGCTCCCACCAAATGAAGCCGGGTCAAATAGGGTACAGACGCGAACGGTCGGCGAAAGGGGGATGCGAGGACACACAGGAGTGAACTCACAGGGAATGAATAGAGTCGCCAGCTAGGCATTTTTATCCCGGAGGAAAGGCAATGCTGCATAGACCTAGAAAGACATGGATAAGACGGTTGCGAACCAGAGAGACTGAGAAAGGGGGTTGGTTACAACCTGGGAAGGTATTAGCACCCAGATTGTCCGCCGTACTCGACGGGATCCACGCTTGAAAGATTTGTGTTTTAAAAGGGGTAGTGTTTGTGCAATTTGTGCATAAAAGAGCTGGAAAGAGATGTACAGGTGTCAGTGTAAAAGAAGTGAAGTGTATAAATGATGTGTCAGTGTAAGAACAGGAATAAGATGCTCAAGATCATGAGGCTAAAAGAATAAAGATGGAAATAAGGGGAATATACAGAGACTTTTGTTCGATAACTGTTAAGTTATGCCTACGTATCCTTTCATGCAATGAGGAAGTCAGAACACCGTAGTTCGACCCAAAGAGACTGAAAGATGAATTGACTTGTGAACTGCTTGCTTGTCTATGCTCAAGTGTATGACCTGTCTGGCTCAGGTGCTAACTGTCTTGCATTAGACGGAAGAAGCAAGTTCTCGTTTATGAGTGAATGAGATGAGAAAAGAATCCCGGAGGAGACGATTATTGTTTGTTTTTTGTGTTTTCAGTCTTTTATTGCTTTTGAAAGTTTGTCATAAGTTAATGAGCTTAAGCCTAAACCAATGGATTTAGTAAACTCATCACATCTTCCCTCTGATTAGGGGTAATGAGAATACCTTAAGTGTGAAGTCAGCTTCTCACACTTAAACACCTTTGGTGTAGGATTAAGATCATTAACCTACTTGTGATTAATTAGATGTTTTTGTTGTTTTTGTTTAGTGTTAAGTAATGAGATTAATCCATAATCAGGGATTAAACAGACTCATTACACCATCCTAATAGAAGGATAATAGATGAGAATGTTTAAGCTGAGGAAAACTCCTCAACATAATCCATGATTAGGGATTAAACTCATGACAAAACAAAGCCTTTATTGAGTGGATTTTAGTTAATGATATGATGATGAAGTGAGTTTTATGGTTTGTAAGACAACTTGAGGGAGACTTGTCCATTAACACTAGGGTTAGTCCTTCTTAACCGGTTAAGGAAGAATTAGAACCCTAATGCAAGGCCCAAGTTACAAGTGTGAAGTCTTGATGATTATTATGTGAATTAATTAGAGGATTTAAACACATTAAGGGTTCAACACTTAGGATTAAGGTTATACACTCCATCCTAATAGAAGGATGCAGGCATAAACTTAATCACAAAGCCTTAAAGCCTTTATGGTTTAGTCCTTGATTATGAGGTGAGAAGAGGAGACTCAATGAGACACAAAGGTAAAACTAAGAGGGGAGACTAAACA
The DNA here is from genome assembly GCA_963966055.1 of Lathyrus aphaca. Taxonomy (NCBI): domain Eukaryota; kingdom Viridiplantae; phylum Streptophyta; class Magnoliopsida; order Fabales; family Fabaceae; genus Lathyrus; species Lathyrus aphaca. Next base: position 164,062,803 of record OZ014525.1, on the reverse strand, counting down.
AAACCCTAATCATTGTCATACATGGTTGTTCCTAAGGTTTGTGAGGTTAACAGGAAAGATCTTCAATGGAACCACCAGGAAGCAGATGAAAGGATCAGGAGAAGCAAAGTAACTTGCTTCATTCAAGAAGTCAAGTCACTTGAAGAAAGAAAGTGAGAAGAAGAAGAATAAGCAAGCCCAATCTCAAACACATACAAAAATGCAGCAAGGATGCATAAAAGAGATGAAGAGAAGTTATGAGAAGTAAAGGCAAATTCACTTCTCAAAGCCACTTACCACCTGAAAAGTTAGAAAAGAAATGCAATGCAATGCAAAATGGGATGGAATAGCATGATGAGAAACAAAACCAGAAGCACATACATGATGTTAATGATGTTATGTGATTCTACAAACATGAGGCAAGACATGAGGATGATCATATGAACCAATGGATGCAGATGATGCAAGTTAAGGAGCATAAACATTCATGAAAAGTTATGAAATGCAAATGGCATACAACATGGGAAATGCAAGATGCAATGATCAAACATGCTTTCAATATGTCTTATGATGTCAAATGGGTCACAATAATGCATAAAATGTTATGGCAAGTCATGTTATGCAAGCAAATGCAAAATGGATGCATATGGAAGCCCAAATTAGGGTTTATGATCAAAGCAACAAACACAAACCAAAATCAGAAGCAAACATCAATACAAAAAATTTAAAATGCACTCAAAGGATCCCTAAACCTATACTAACTTACTGCCCAAAGGAGAAGTTCCAACTCTTAACCAAATTCAAGTTATGATTTTCCTAAGTTTTCTAGGGTTTTAGGGTTCCTTAACAAGAAAAATGTCAAACAAAAGGAAAATGGAAGATCAAATCATGGCCATTTAATCTCACAAACTACATGATATGCTAAACAAAATTCAAAAAGAATCAAAGTCCAACTCATCATGGTTAGGCATAAATGATTTTTGGAAGTTTGGATCAAAATAATGCATCAAAATGATTTTAATTCTATGAAAAATTCTCAAAATGCATCAAGATCAAAAAATAAATTTGGTTTGAAGGTTGGACAATGTTTCTAAATGTTTTTAAATGTTTCATGAATTTTTTGGTGATTTTTAAATACCTAAAAGTATTTTTAATTAATTAATTCTCATTAATTAATTAAAAAGAAACTTTTAAATATTTAAAAATACTTTTTTAATGCTAAAAATAAAAATGAAAATATTTTGGTGTTCTGAAATTAAATAATAACTTGTATAAAAAATTTCAGATTTTTTGAATAAATTTTACTATTTTTAAATAAATGTACAAATCAAATGAAATAATATGAAAATAAAATGAATTTAAATGCTGAAAAGGAAAAGTCAAACAATCTGATGGCCCTCATTTAAACTTGCTGCGCGCGCGCTTGACTTGGCGCCAGATCCTACGGCTGGAATTCAAACTCACTAACCCTAATTAATTAGCCCTAATCACAGCCTTAATGACTCTCAGGTGACGGAACAGTGTTCCGGTTATCTTCTCCGATCACTCCAAACTTCAAACTCTCTCTAAACGCATCTAAAATGAAATCTAATTAAACAGAAATGATCCCCACTTAAAAACGAATCAAAACCCCCATTTAAAACACATTTATCATTCCTAAACTGACTGAATCGAAACAATCTAGTTCTAGGGCAAAAAGTTTCAGAAACAGATTAAACTCTCATCTCTCCACCATTTTCAAAACCAACAACATATTCATGACCAGGGAAGCATGCAGAAGCTATTAAGAACTTAAAAATTCATTTCTGGAAAAAAAGTTCTTGAGCTACCTGAGTTTTGAAGCTTTCAACTTAGCAACTTTCTGACCTCTCCTCTTTATGCAATCCACTCCTTTTGGTCCCTTGATGATGTCTGGATGCTTGGAAGGAGTTTATGGTGGCTGATTTAAGAGTTTGAACAGGTTCTGTTCAAGCTCAGGTGAGAATCGTATTTGGCTTATGTGGTGTTTCAGGGATGAATGAAGGCAGGGAAATGATCAGAAGGATGTGGTGATGAGTTCTATGAAGTTTGTTTGTGAGTTTGTAGCTTGTACACTGAGTTTCGAAAGCTTTTGCTTTTGAGAGTGAAAATGAGAAAGTTATGTTCTTGCTGGTTTCAGGCTTGTGTCTTGTGATGTTTGGCTTGCAAATTGTTTGTATAAACAATGCTGATTGGTCAGAAGATGTGACATGCCCTTTTGTGATAGGTGTAGCTACTTTTGCCAATTTGTCAACTTTGTGTAAGAGAAGTATGGGTCATGTTCTAGCCAAGTACAAGGGGTGTGGGCTGCGCATCATGGTGTGAGGGAAAGGCTAGGATGGTTCAGCAATGTAGCTAGCAAGTGGATGAGAAACTATCATGACTTTTGCAACTTGCTTGCTTTTGATCTTCATGAAAATATCTTGCTTCACAAGCCATAAAACATGTGATCTCTTTGGCCCATTCTGATTTTTAGGACTTGTATCATGTTTGTGTAATGGTTTGACAACAATTAGAGATCACAAATTGCCTTGATACATGATTTTGCAAGTTTCCTCTTTGGTGCATAACTTGAATTTTAGTGATTTTTGTCAACTTTGATGCACCATAACTTTTGATCCAAAATGAATTAGGTCATGTTCTTGTACTTTTTGAAAAGGGAAAGATCTATTCTACAACTTTCATGACCAAAGTTTTTCCATTTGAAGCATTTTTGAATCAAAAAGTAAGGGTTGAAAAAGTTGCCTAAAATGACAATTTCATTAAAAGTCAAACTTGCCCAAAAAAGTCAACTTTGCAAAAACTTGAGATTCTTGAATTTTGTGAACTTCCAACTTCTTCTATGATCAAATAAAGATCATATACACTCAAAATGATGAAGATCACCCCTTGGTTGGGTCATTGGGGGCCTCAGATGCCCTGATTTTGCACTGACTTGTCTGAAAAGTCAACTCTTGATCAGATGACTTCCCCATGGAATTTCTTCATAAAAATTGATATGCATACTCCCTATACCATATAGAGACCAATAGAAACAAGAATGACCAAAAAATTTGAGGTTATGGCCTCTGAAACCAAAACCCTAATTTTAGGTCATCTGTGCAGTCAAGCCTGGCTCTGCTTCCACACCAATCCCAGTTCTTGTGATTTTTGACATTCTTGAATATGATACTTGAACACACATAGACCCCTTTGAAGTGATTGATGACCTTTGGAGAGGCTCAAGAAGATCTTGGATTGCTCAGATCACAAACCCTAGATGCAGATGACTTTGAACCAATGCAGTGAATCAAAAATGTTATATGAGATGGTATGATTGTGTTTATGCATATGAAATGATCACAAGCCATGGTGTGAATGGGTGAGGGAAAATTTGGGGTGTTTACAGCTGCCCCTATTCAAACATGAGTTAGCTGTGCAGGATGTAAGCAACGGCTAAACAGGCAAGCGAGATAACTTGTGGTTGAATACCAAAGACAGTCCAAAATTTGCACTCACAGAATGAAGAAGAAAAGGGATATAGATTGTAAAGGAAAATAAAGTATATTGTAAAGTGTAGGCGACGGAGAACGACCGTCGAGCAGAGGATGACTGCTGGGTAAAAAGCCATGACGGGGACGGCCGACATGCTGAAAAAAGTGCGGAAAATAAGGCAATGACGGGGACGGCCGACATGCTGGGGATAAAAAGAATTATGATGGGGACGGCCATCAAGATAAAGCTGTAAGATTCTCTGGAGATTAATGAAAAAAATGATGGGGACGGCCATCGGGCTAAAAAAGTAAAGGGACCACGACGGGGACGGCCATCGGGCTAAACTGATGAAGGACGATCATCAGGAAAAGGAAAAGGGACCACGACGGGGACGGCCATCGGGCTAAACTGATGAAGGACGATCACCAGGAAAAGGAAAATGGACCACGACGGGGACGGCCATCGGGTTAAAGAATAAATGAAATAAACAGATGATGAGGTACGGTCATCAAAGGTGAAGGACGATCACCTAGCAGGGGACGGCTGCTCTGTTGGGGATAAGATGAGGGACGGTCATCTAAGGTGAAGGACGATCACCTGGCAGGGTACGGCTGCCGAAAATATCGCGACATAGGACGAATGCCGGATAAAAGGTCAATGATGGGGACGGCCATCGGACGAGCATGATGAAGGACGATCATCAAGAGGTGGAGGACGACCACCCGACAGGGTACGGCTGCTGAAAATATCGCGACACAGGACGAATGCCGGATAACCAAAATCAACAATGGGGACGGCCATTGGATAAAATGATGAAGGACGATCATCAAAAGGTGGAGGACGACCACCTAGCAGGGGACGGCTGCTAAATATCCCGACATAGGACGAATGTCGGATAGAAGATCAACGATGGGGACGGCCATCGGATGAGCATGATCAAGAGGTGGAGGACGACCACCTAGCAGGGTACGGCTGCTCTCAGGGTTTATCATGACACAGGACGAATGTCAGATAAAAAGAAATTGCTTTGCTGGCGATTTACTGGGGAATAGTAAACACGGACGAGTGTTTACATCCAAGAAACAAAAGGTATAAGTGTTTAGATGTTTGTGTATAGACTAAAGATGCGGACGAGCATCCTTAAGACTATGATACGGACGAGTATCGGGTAGAAACAAAAACTGACACATGTTCAAAGATGATGATACAGACGAGTATCAACTGGTTAACAGAGAACACGGATGAGTGTTGAATCTGAGGGGACCCTTCTAGGGAATAGTAGACACAGGCGAGTATCCATATTCAAGAAGACAAAAGTGTTTGACACAGTGTATGGATTAAAGATGCGGACGAGCCTCCTTAAGACTATGATACGGACGAGTATCAGGTAGAAACAAATGCTTGACACATGTTCTGAGATGATGGTACAGACGAGTACCAACTAGTTAACAAAGAACACGGACTAGTGTCGAATTTGCGAGGATATAAATGGTGTATACAAGATACGGACGAGTATCTGTATAAGTATGAGTGGTGTATAGATGAGTGTTTGACTGCTGGGGAGAGTGACACGGACGAGTGTCGAAAGGAGAAAAGTATAGTATGAACAAGTATCTGATATACAAAGTGTTTAGGTTACTGCACTGGGGATATGACACGGACGGGTGTCAAAGGTTTGTCATATGTAAGTATATGTGAGTGCAAAGAGGACGTCTTTGGCTTTCTGCTGGGGTTATGATACAGACGGGTGTCAAAAAGTATCTGTAATACGAGTGGTACTGTTTGCACAGAGTGCTCAGGCGACTTTACTGGGGAGTATTGACACGGACGGGTGCCACAGAGAGTATATACCGGTGTTTGTGAATGTGAGGCAACTGATATTGCTGGGGAATCTCCGCTGGGGATTTGGGGGAAGTATTCTGTATATTGACGGATTGTCATTATTCACAAGTGTTGATTTAAAGCATGGCTTATGATTATGCTATATGTTTGATTTTTGCCGTAATGCCCCGTGTTAGACGGAATGCTACGCTTTGTGGGTGAATATGATGTGAATGCTATGATTATGCAAAAGGCCAAACCGGGATTCGGATCCCGTCGCCACGAAGATCTCCGACCGATCTGCTCGAAATGGACATTCCAGCTGGGGATGAGGTCATTTGATAGATCTGATGAGATGCTATTGCTTGGGGATTCAGGTCACTGATAGACCTGTCTCAGTAATGAGGGACCCAGCTGGGGTTTGTAGCAGCTTTCTTTACTCTGTTGTGATTCCTTCGTGCGCTGCTCTTCTGGATAGAGGCTGGAGCTCTGTGGGGAGATGGTTCCTTGACTTTTGCATTTTGGCTGAGGATGAAATGGCAACTTGGCTGGGGAGAAAGACACTTCAAGTGTTAAGACGGAGCGAGCACTGATTTGCCAGCTTGCTGAGATGAAGCTTTCATGCCCCAAGTTGCGTTCTGGATACCTGCAATCCTGCAAAGATAGGGAAATGTACAAGTAATCCCGAGGTATCCTTTACTGGATTCCGTCATAGGAGTTAGACACTTTTGGGAGTAAGTATATTTCCTGCAAGCACGTGTTTTTATTTTTGAAGATAAACATCTGTATTCTATGCAATCAGTTTTTTTTCTTAAGACATCAGACATTTTTGCAAAATAAAAATGTACAAGACGAGACATGACTGAAAATCTGATTTTATTAATTCATATGCCCTGAATTGGCGCGATACAGTCAAAGAAACAAATCCCCTGAAATGAGGAGATTGTTACAAATTGAGAAACAAAATGCTGGCAGTGTTGATGACGCTTTAAGGAGCTTCCTCTTTACTATGACTCGTATGACTTTTGACGTTCTTCTCATCTTGCTTTCTAAAGAATGCTGATTCTGATTGAGGCTTAATCCTTTCGAAGCTTACCAATTTGTAAACGATACAGACGAATTCAAAATGCAGTTGTTCGCTTATTCCCTTATTTTGCATGGATCGCCCTTTCGGGTTTTCAATCCATCGGGATACCCATTTTTGCCTGAGTTGTCCAATGCGGCTTTTCAGCTCAGCGGGTGTACATTTTTGTTTATTTTCCCTTATTTTTGCCCGAGTCTTTTATTCTGTTTTTGACTCGCCGGGATGCCCTATTTTTGCCTGGACTTACATTCTGTTTTTGTGTCCAGCGGGTCATTTTTATGCGAAGTATTTTTTAACTGCATCTGAATTCACAGGGGACGGGAAGTCTTCACCATCCATAGTGCTGAGCATCAGTGCTCCACCCGAGAAAACTTTCTTTACTACAAATGGTCCTTCATAATTTGGAGTCCACTTGCCCCTGTGGTCTGTATGAGGAGGGAGGATTCTCTTCAACACAAGATCTCCTACTTGGTAATCTCGGTGCCTGACTTTCTGATCGAAGGCTTTCTTCATTCTTTTCTGATACAACTGCCCATGACAAATTGCATCCAATCTTTTCTCTTCAATCAGACTCAGCTGTTCGTATCGGGACCAGACCCATTCTGCTTCGTTCAGCTTAACATCCATTAGTACCCGTAGGGAGGGTAGTTCAACTTCAACAGGTAGGACTGCTTCCATACCATACACAAGCTGATACGGTGTTGCCCCAGTGGATGTTCTGATTGATGTGCGGTACCCATGCAAGGAAAACGGTAGCATTTCATGCCAGTCTTTGTAGGTAACTACCATCTTCTGCACAATCTTCTTGATATTCTTATTAGCTGCCTCAACAGCGCCGTTCATCTTTGGCCTGTAAGGAGAAGAATTGTGATGCTGAATCTTGAAGTCCCGACACAGCTTTGCCATCATTTTGTTGTTTAAGTTGGAACCATTATCAGTAATGATTCGCTCGGGAACTCCGTATCGACTGATGATATCTCTCTTCAGAAATCTGGCTACCACCTGCCTTGTAACATTTGCATAGGAGGCTGCTTCGACCCACTTGGTGAAATAGTCAATGGCAACCAGGATGAATCTGTGGCCATTCGAAGCAGTTGGCTCAATCTTACCAATCATGTCAATGCCCCACATAGCAAAGGGCCAGGGTGAAGACATCACATTCAGAGGATTGGGAGGCACATGTACCTTATCCGCATAAATCTGGCATTTATGGCATTTTCTGGCGTAGGCACAACAATCAGCATCCATTGTGATCCAGTAATAGCCCGACCTTAACAACTTCTTAGCCATGGCATGCCCTCCCGCATGGGTACCAAAGGATCCTTCGTGCACCTCATGCATTAGCAAATCTGCTTCTGTCCTGTCGACGCATCTGAGGAGTACCATATCAAAGTTTCTCTTGTACAGGGAACCATCGGTGTTCAGAAAGAAACTACCAGCAAGCCTTCTTAATGTCTTCTTATCATTGGATGATGCCCCAGGTGGGTATGTTTGATCCTCCAAGAAGCACTTAATGTCATGGAACCAAGGCTTATAATCTTCAACAACATCCGCTGTGAACACATATGCTGGTCTGTCAAGTCTGGACACTGAGATCTGAGGTACAAAGTTGCCAGCCTGAACTTTGATCATGGACGAAATGGTAGCCAGAGCATCTGCAAATTGATTCTCGTCCCGAGGGATATACTCAAGCTTGACTGTTGTAAAGAAAGTCAATAACCTCCTTGTATAATCCCTGTAAGGTAGCAGATGATCCTGGTGGGTGTACCATTTGCCATTGGTTTGATTGATTACCAGAGCTGAATCTCCGAATACGGTCAATGTCTTGATCCTGAGGTCAATGGCTTCCTCAAGACCCATAATGCAAGCTTCGTATTCAGCTTCGTTGTTAGTGCAGTTGAAAGTGAGTTTTGCCGAGAAAGGCATGTGAACTCCCTTAGGTATAATGAGTACTGCACCAACACCACGACCATTCATGTTAACAGCCCCATCAAACATCATAATCCATTCTTCTTCCGGGTCAGGCCCTTCAGTGTGAATAGGCTCTTCATGATCTTTTGCTTTTATGAACATGATGTCTTCATCAGGGAAGTCAAATCTCATAGGCTGGTAATCATCAACAGGTTGCTCGACAAGATATTCAGACAATACACTGCCCTTGATGGCTTTCTGAGAAGTGTACTGAATGTCATATTCTGTGAGGATCATTTGCCATCTTGCAACCCGTCCGGTAAGTGCTGGCTTCTCGAATATGTACTTAACTGGGTCCATCTTTGAGATCAACAAAGTAGTGTGGGTCAACATATACTGCCTCAGTCGGCGAGCAGCCCACGCTAAAGCACAACAAGTTTTCTCGAGCAGTGAATAACGTTGTTCACAGTCGGTAAACTTTTTGCTTAGGTAGTATATTGCATACTCTTTTCGACCAGACTCGTCATGCTGGCCCAGCACGCACCCCATTGACTCTTCTAATACTGTCAAGTACATTATCAGAGGTCTTCCTTCAACTGGAGGCATAAAGATTAGAGGCTCTTGTAAGTATTCTTTGATCTTGTCAAAAGCCCTTTGGCAGTCTTCGTTCCACCTGACCGTCTGTTCTTTTCTCAACAGCTTGAACAAGGGTTCACAGGTTGCTGTGAGGTGAGATATGAACCGTGAAATGTAGTTCAATCGACCTAAGAACCCTCGAACTTCCTTTTCTGTCTTCGGTGCAGGCATCTCTTGAATAGTTTTAACTTTATCAGGGTCTACTTCAATCCCTTTCTCACTCACAATAAATCCCAGCAGCTTACCAGATCTCACCCCGAATGTGCATTTGTTGGGGTTCAACTTCAGTTGATACTTCCTCAGACGCTTGAACAACTTCAGCAGATTTACCAGGTGGTCCTCTTCAGTGAGGGACTTGGCAATCATGTCATCCACATAACACTCGATTTCTTTATGGATCATATCGTGGAATAATGTCACCATAGCCCGTTGATATGTTGCACCAGCATTCTTCAATCCGAATGGCGTCACCTTGTAAAAGAACGTGCCCCAGGGTGTGATGAAGGTTGTCTTTTCCATGTCTTCAGGAGACATCTTGATCTGATTGTATCCTGAAAATCCGTCCATGAAGGAGAATACCGAAAACTGAGCCGTGTTATCCACCAATACATCGATGTGAGGTAGTGGGAAGTCATCTTTCGGGCTGGCTCTGTTCAGATCCCGGTAGTTGACACACATCCTAACTTTGCCGTCTTTCTTAGGCACAGGTACTATATTAGCAACCCACGGCGGATAGCTAGTTACGGCAAGGAACCCGGCGTCCCATTGCTTTTGTACCTCTTCTTTGATTTTCATTGCCATGTCTGGGCGAGTACGGCGCAGCTTCTGTTTAACCGGAGGGCATTCTTCTCTCAAAGGCAGCTTGTGCACAACAATGTCGGTGTCCAACCCTGACATATCTTGATAAGACCAAGCAAACACGTCCACATACTCTTGCAGCAGGTCAATCAGTTGTCTCTTCACTGAGTCTTGTAAGCAGGCCCCGATTTTAACTTCTTTCACGTCCTCATCCGTACCAAGATTGATCGTTTCAACCTCCTCCTGGTGAGGAGTAATAACCTTTTCCTCTTGTCTTAACAACTTGGCTAGCTCTTCAGGAAGCTCATATTCTTCTTCAACCCCTTCATCAGCTTGATTGATCAGATTGTCAAAGTCATACGAAGTCATAGCCGTGCGGTTGTCGGTGCTGCCGGGAAGGCACACTCTGCAAGGGTTCAGTTTGTTCATTTTAGTGATTTGATTTTAATCTTGTTTAGAAAAGTGAAATAAAGTTGTCATTTTGAAAACACTGCCATTTATTTTTTGTACAAAAAGAAAAATGGAAAAAACAGTGAGCGGAAAAGAAAAAAAAGACTTTGTTTGCAAAAGATGTCTGATATTTCATTGATTAATCTTGTTGCACAAAAATTACAGATGGCCCGATTACAAAATGAGTCTTGTCATCTTGGGAAAGATTCAAGACTTTGATGCATGCTATAAAATACAGGAAATAATAATTACTCTGCATGAGTAACTCTTATAATTTCCTGGGAAGACCAGTTTGAGATACTGCTCCCCGGGATCTTTGGACGGATCCAACTCTCCAGGTCGCGGTCGCCTTCATCCTCGTCTTCCAAATTGTTGACGGCATCGGGGGTGAGCATCCCCCCACTGACAAAGTTGGGCTCTTTAGCAGCCTCTGCTTGATCTTGCTGAGTTGGTTTGTAACCCAACCCAAATCTATCATCTTTCTTCTCCACCGATAACAGTTTGCCCCAGCCTTGGGCAGTTCCTTCTTCAACAACCCTCCGGGCTTGTTGATATGATGTCATTGAGGTTCCAGGTACAGCAGAAGTTTCATTTATGTTCAAGGCCTCAAACCCTTGACTCATTGTTTCGTGGATCTCCCCATCCATCTCAATGTATTTGTAGGTAGCCAGGTGGATAACAAAAATATCTTCCTCTCCACAGATAGTAACGACTTGACCCTCCCACTCGAATTTTAACTTCTGGTGAAGGGTCGAGGTCACGGCGCCAGCGGCATGAATCCATGGCCTACCCAATAGACAGCTGTAGGCAGGCTGTATATCCATCACGTAGAAGGTCGTTTTGAAAGTTTGTGGGCCAATCGTTATAGGCAACTCAATCTCGCCCAGAACCGATCTCTTAGAACCATCGAAGGCTCTTACTACCAGGTTACTGGGCCGTAATGCCAATCCGTCATACTCTAGCTTCACAAGGGCTTTTTTAGGTAAGACATTGAGGGATGATCCTGTGTCTACCAGCACATAGGAAAGAACTGCACCTCTACATTCCATGGTAATGTGCAAAGCCTTGTTATGGTTGCGGCCTTCAGTAGTCAAATCAGTGTTGGTGAACCCTAGTCCATGACTAGCATTAACATTCCCAACCACAACTTCCAACTGATTGACGGTGATCTCTTCAGGCACATAAGCTGCGTGCAAGACTTTTAGTAGTGCATTCCGATGAGCTTCGGAGCACATAAGCAATGATAGAATAAAGATCTTGGAAGGCGTCTGATGAAGCTAATCCACTATTTTGTAATCACTTTTCTTGATGATTCTCATGAACTCATCAACTTCTTGATCAAAGGGTGTTTTCAAAGCTTCCTTAACAATCTGCTCTTCCTGCACCAAGCTTTTCCCTTTTGCCTTGGCAGCAGCTTCTGCTTCGGCAGTGGGTCTTTGAGTTTGTGGAGCAAAAAGACGTCCGCTTCGAGTGAAGCCTCCGCCTCCTCCCACATTGTCTATTTGTGGTGCAGGGGTTGATGATTCAAAAGTGATTTTCTGTCCTCCGCAGTATAGATCAGAGCCGTAATGCCAGGGGATGGCATTACTGCTTTCATAAGGTACTGGCCCAGGCACCGTGATGGTGACTGGACTGATGGCAGCTGCAGAAGGGACTGTGATAGTCTGTGGATCATAGTATATTGTGACTGGTGCTCTGATGGGAGTAGCACTTTGTGAGTTGTAAGCAGAATCATTTTCAGGATCATAATAAATCGTAACCGTTGAGACATTTGCTGCTGAAGTTGTAGGAGACATTGTTGGAAGGATGGGTGTTGTTGTTGTAGGAGGTTCTGAATGAAGTGGTGCTGGAGTTGTAGAAGGGATGTTTGCTGATATCTGGTCCGTTGAAGTAACAGATGAAGCATTTGTTGATGAAATTGAAGAGTTGCTTGGAACAATGGTTGTTGCATTTGTAGAAGACACGGGAACTGTTGCTGATGAGATCGCTGGATTGGTAGGAATTGATGTGGTGATTTGAAGCAGGCCACTCTGGATGAGACCATCTATGCCATCTCTCAAGTTATCACAACCATTCACTGAAATGTTGCAATAAGCGCACCCTAGCTCACATCCCGGGAAAATTTGACATTTAAGGAGTTGGGCTTTAATCTCTACCAACGGTGTCCGAATCTGACCCACACTGGTTATTAAGTAAGACAGCTTATCTTCTTCAATAGCATTGATTCTGGGACCTCCGTGGTTTGGCATAGGGTTTTTGTTAACATTCGGTGGTGGTGCAAAGTTCAGAGCTTTAGAGTCTACCAGGTCTTGTACCTTCATGTGCAAGGCTCTGCACTTTTCTGTACTATGGCCAGGTGCATTTGAGTGAAAAGCACATCTGGCGTTGGAGTCGTAATTTCTGGGTAGACTGGTGGGATCCGGAGGTGCCAACGTCCTTAGCTCAACCAGGTTGAGTTTCAGGAGTTGTGGCAGTAATGTGGCATATGGCATAGGGATCGGATCGATCACCCTATTGGCCTGAGAAGGTCTCTGTTGAAATGGTCTTTGCTGATTGTTATTGTTGGTGTTGCTGTAGTTTCTCTGAGGAGGATACTGAGTCTGTTGCTGATAATTTTGCTGCTGTGGTTGATAAACTGGTTGTGGATGAACTGGAGCGGGAATGGTGACTGCTGCCACGGATCTATGAACATATTGGGGTCTGCCCCTGCTGGTGTGGATGGCATTAGTCTCACCAGTTCTTCTTGGGCCCACAAAAGGCTTCCTTGTGTTGCTGGATGAGCTGGCACCGTTGTCAGAAATCTTGCCCATCTTTAACAGGCTCTCGATTCTTTCTCCAGCTATAACGACATCTGCAAAGCTGGTAGAAGAGAAAGCAGCCAGCCTGTCAATGTATGTTCCTTGGAGGGTGTTCATAAACATATCTGCCATCTCCCTCTCTGACATAGGTGGCTGGACAGCAGCAGCCAGCTGCCTCCACCTTTGGGCGTACTCGCGGAAGCTTTCCCTAGATGACTGTGACATCCCCATCAGGAGGGTCCTGTTGGGTGCCATATCCAAATTATACTGGTATTGTCTGATGAAGGCCTCTGCCAAGTCCTTCCAACACCTGATGGTCGCTCTAGTTAGATGGGAGTACCATTCCCTTGACGCTCCAGTCAAACTATCCTCGAAATAAAACATCCATAACTTCTCGTCCATGGTATATGCTTTCAACCTTCCCAAAAAGGATTGTAGGTGGGTCCGTGGGCAGGAAGTCCCGTTGTATTTCTCAAAGCAAGGAGGCTTGAACTTATGGGGAATCGTGACCTCGTCCACTAAGCCCATGTCCATAACATCAAAACCCAAAGAGTTTTGAGACTCCAAGGATCTTAACTTTTCAGCAATTTCCTCCAGCCTTCTTTCATAGGCTTCTTCCCCAACACCCATTACTGTGAACTGATCCTCCTGGGGGTCTTCTTGCAGCACTCTACCTGCAGTGGCAGTCCCTTGAACATTAGCAGGAATGTTGATCTCTGGATGAAGGTGAGGTCCAAATACAGGGGGGTTGACATGAGGTTGGACCCTCTCATTGTTGCTTGTCCCAGCAGTCCCTATATGGGGATCTTCTTGATTCTGCCTTTCCACCATTACTCTCAATCTTTCTTGGCTCTGAGCCATGTTGTTCATCACTTCCATAAACTGCGTCATCTGAGTTCTCATTTCCAATCTTTCGTTGGCCATTTGGTTTCTGACCTCTGCCAGGTCCTGTTGTACCTGATCCATTTGTATGCCGGGAAGGTTGTTACGGGTTGGATATCGGTGTGGACGGTTGAGTGGAAATACCCGACGTCGAGCAATAGTTCCTAGATATCACAACAGAGTTAGTAGCAATAAAACAAAAGCCTGCAAAACAAAACAAAAGGTTAGCATACAATGCAGTATGCTTATTTGTTTTCAAGGTATCCGGCTCGGCATTCAGTTTTGACCCTTCCAGACCCTTGAAGATGCTGTTGATGTTGCTTTTGAAGTAAACTCGGATGGAACAAACTGATACATATATTACAAAAGGCAAATGGTACATAGTTTGTTCTTTTACAAGACATGCCCTCAGAGGGGTCAAAATACATCGTAAGAAAATAAAAGTACATGAAATAAAAGCAACAACAAGCAAAAGTCAAACACCAAGACCAAATTCATCCTCCTGAACTTCCTTGAGAAGTGCTTCAGTCACAGGATCAGCTGGACGTTCCGTGAGATTCCTGATAAGGAGATTCCGGGTAGTAACAGCTGCAGTTAGCTTCTTGTGTTGACTCTGGTCCTTTGACCTCTTCACTCCAGCTCTGATCTTCAGCTCTGAGATCTCCCTCTGGGCTGCTGCCAGGGCTTCCTGCTGCTCTTTTGCACTAGCTTCCAGCTGTTCTATCTTGTCCTGAGTCCTCTTATCTTCCAGAGTACGAGCTTCGGTGATCCTGACCCACCTAGCTTGACTCTCTTTTAGATACAAGTCTGTTCTGGCTTTCTGGAACTGGGCTTCCTTGCAAGCATTCTTCAAAATCTGCTCTCCAGCCCTAGACTTCTTGATGTAATCCTCAGATTTCTCAATTTTAGCCAGATGCTCCACTCTCAGCTTCTCTAACCTCTCAATATCCAACCTACCATCACTCCTCTCCCAGAGGGTCTTCTGTAAAGCTTGAGTCAACTTCTCATTTCTTTCTTTCAAACTCTCAAACTCCTCTAAGCTAACAGTGGCAGGAGGTGGTGCTGAGGACGGTCCGGGCATATCCTCCATGGTAAAGGGCATCCCAGAAAATTGAGCCCTGGCATGAGACCACTCATAGTATTGTGCTGATGCCACATTGTTGCACTTCCCCAGAATGGTTACTCCTTTAGTCTGAACATTGTCCCAGGCCCAGGCTGCCTGCCTGACAATAGCTAGATTGGGCTTGTTCTCACAGTAAAGAGTCTCAGCCAAGTCTTGTGCCTTAGGAGTGTGGACCAATGCATAGCCCAGTTGTCTTTTGAACAGCAGAGGGTTGTAATTAATGCAACCCTTAACTCCTATCAGGGGTACATTGGGAAACTGCCCACAACTGGTAATGATATCCCTGCCCTTTGTGCTCTGAGTGCACCACCTGATATCAGCTGAAGTCAGAGCAGTGAGTCTTCTAGCCCAGTTCCTCTGCTGATGAGGATTCAAAAATGCATCTGTCTTGGGCAAATGCTTGAGAATCCAAGTATGGAACAAAGGAGCACAACACCTCACCAATCTCCCCCTCTGCTTTTCATTCCTCTGGTGCACTGAATAGTAGAAATCCCCCAATAGAGTGGGCACTGGGTTCCTCAGGATGAAAAGATGGATTGCATTCTTGCTAATGAATCTAGGCTCGTCTGCAAATAATATGATCCCATATATGCTCAGGGCCAATAAAGCACAGACTGCTTTCCACTCTCCCAAAGAAGCTTTCAGGGTAGCTTGAGAGATCAAGAAATCCAGATGCAGGCCAGAGATTCCAGCCTTAGTAGTCATATGCTGCCCAATCAGAACTGGTTCCAGATGCAATGCCTTTGCTACTTCTTCATTACCAGGAAAGACCATCTCAGGGTTGAAAGGGACTCCACCCCTGATAGGTATACCAACCAATGATGAGTACTCTTCCAATAAAGGGCCCAACTGAAAATCCTGAAAAGTGAAACACCTCAGTGGGGGATCATAAAACTGAAGGCAAGTATGAATCAGGCTCCTCTGTGAAGAGTCCAAATCCATAACCACATCAAGTATGTCTCCATAGTGCTCCCTGAAAAGTGGTATATGGTCTGGAGTGATCAGGGTCTGAATCCTCCTGATGTCAGCTAGCTCAGGTTGGAAGAAGTGGTAGGAGATGTTACTCTTTTTGGGTGCCATGTTGTTGAAGAAGAGTAGAGACAGGTGCTGATGATAATACTGAAAACGGGCCACTGACTGGCTGGTGCAGGTGACTGAAGCAGATAGTTGATAGCTGAAGCAGATGCTGATGAAGATAGGTCTATACTGATGATGGGGTCAAAACCAAGCCAAAAATGAAGATGGATACCCTGAAAAACAAATAAACAAATGTCAAAATGATGCAATGATGATGTATGCAAATGATATGCAAGGGTTTGTGACTGAGCTGGATCTGATCAAATGCTCTGATATAAGTCCAGGTATGTTCAAGAAATCCAGATGGAGGTCTATAAGTCCAGCAACCAAGGTGGGGGACTCAAATAAAGAGCCACATGTCCAGGGTTTAGAATCACAAGAACTGTTCCAACATGGAGTATTCTTAATCAAATCAAAGCAACAGGGTATGCTGTGGTCAAGGGTACCTGCAAACCTGTAAACAGCCCAACCCCCCTCACAGGTGGTGTTCTAAAACAAGGATCCTCAGACTTGGATAAGTTATGAGAAGTGTAAACACTTCTAACCCGGAGGTACAGTGTTTACAATAACCATAAAAATTCCTCCTCTAATTCACCTCAGTTTCTGAAGGTCAAAACTGAAGGTCATCCAGACTTAGCAGGCTTCCCAGATAGCCCTAGCATTGCAGGAAATCTGCAACACAGAGTTCTCAAGAAGAAACCCATATCTGAACCGTGTTTCATATTCCCGCACTAGACCGAGATGGAATGGGAAAGAATATGAACCACTCTAGCCTAGGTGTCACTCAGGTCCCAGGTATAGGACCTCAACTCTCAATAGAACACCCACCCACCAAAGCAAACAAACAGATCCAGCCAGCACAGTATGACAATATGATAATGCAAAGCTATACAGAAAGCAGTAAAACAACTGTACATAAGGCAAAAATAAATACAAATATACAAACACAAATAACACATAACACCCCAGTAAACACAAATCAATCAAGCGCTAGGAGGAACCCACAAAAAGAACCAGAAGCCCTGGTTGCAGTATAAGGGTCCCCAGCAGAGTCGCCAAGCTGTCGCTCCCACCAAATGAAGCCGGGTCAAATGGGGTACAGACGCGAACGGTCGGCGAAAGGGGGATGCGAGGACACACAGGAGTGAACTCACAGGGAATGAATAGAGTCGCCAGCTAGGCATTTTTATCCCGGAGGAAAGGCAATGCTGCATAGACCTAGAAAGACATGGATAAGACGGTTGCGAACCAGAGAGACTGAGAAAGGGGGTTGGTTACAACCTGGGAAGGTATTAGCACCCAGATTGTCTGCCGTACTCGACGGGATCCACGCTTGAAAGATTTGTGTTTTAAAAGGGGTAGTTTCTGTGCAATTTGTGCATAAAAGAGCTGGAAAGAGATGTACAAGTGTCAGTGTAAAAGAAGTGAAGTGTATAAATGATGTGTCAGTGTAAGAACAGGAATAAGATGCTCAAGATCATGAGGCTAAAAGAATAAAGATGGAAAGTAGGGGAATATACAGAGACTTTTGTTCGATAACTGTTAAGTTATGCCTACGTATCCTCTCGTGCAATGAGGAAGTCAGAACACCGTAGTTCGACCCAAAGAGACTGAAAGATGAATTGACTTGTGAACTGCTTGCTTGTCTATGCTCAAGTGTATGACCTGTCTGGCTCAGGTGCTAACTGTCTTGCATTAGACGGAAGAAGCAAGTTCTCGTTTATGAGTGAATGAGATGAGAAAAGAATCCCGGAGGAGACGATTATTGTTTGTTTTTTGTGTTTTCAGTCTTTTATTGCTTTTGAAAGTTTGTCATAAGTTAATGAGCTTAAGGCTAAACCAATGGATTTAGTAAACTCATCACATCTTCCCTCTGATTAGGGGTAATGAGAATACCTTAAGTGTGAAGTCAGCTTCTCACACTTAAACACCTTTGGTGTAGGATTAAGATCATTAACCTACTTGTGATTAATTAGATGTTTTTGTTGTTTTTGTTTAGTGTTAAGTAATGAGATTAAGCCATAATCAGGGATTAAACAGACTCATTACACCATCCTAATAGAAGGATAATAGATGAGAATGTTTAAGCTGAGGAAAACTCCTCAACTTAATCCATGATTAGGGATTAAACTCATGACAAAACAAAGCCTTTATTGAGTGGATTTTAGTTAATGATATGATGATGAAGTGAGTTTTATGGTTTGTAAGACAACTTGAGGGAGACTTGTCCATTAACACTAGGGTTAGTCCTTCTTAACCGGTTAAGGAAGAATTAGAACCCTAATGCAAGGCCCAAGTTACAAGTGTGAAGTCTTGATGATTATTATGTGAATTAATTAGAGGATTTAAACACATTAAGGGTTCAACACTTAGGATTAAGGTTATACACTCCATCCTAATAGAAGGATGCAGGCATAAACTTAATCACAAAGCCTTAAAGCCTTTATGGTTTAGTCCTTGATTATGAGGTGAGAAGAGGAGACTCAATGAGACACAAAGGTAAAACTAATAGGGGAGACTAAACAAAACCCTAATCATTGTCATACATGGTTGTTCCTAAGGTTTGTGAGGTTAACAGGAAAGATCTTCAATGGAACCACCAGGAAGCAGATGAAAGGATCAGGAGAAGCAAAGTAACTTGCTTCATTCAAGAAGTCAAGTCACTTGAAGAAAGAAAGTGAGAAGAAGAAGAATAAGCAAGCCCAATCTCAAACACATACAAAAATGCAGCAAGGATGCATAAAAGAGATGAAGAGAAGTTATGAGAAGTGAAGGCAAATTCACTTCTCAAAGCCACTTACCACCTGAAAAGTTAGAAAAGAAATGCAATGCAATGCAAAATGGGATGGAATGGCATGATGAGAAAAAAAAACAGAAGCACATACATGATGTTAATGATGTTATGTGATGCTACAAACATGAGGCAAGACATGAGGATGATCATATGAACCAATGGATGCAGATGATGCAAGTTAAGGAGCATAAACATTCATGAAAAGTTATGAAATGCAAATGGCATACAACATGGGAAATGCAAGATGCAATGATCAAACATGCTTTCAATATGTCTTATGATGTCAAATGGGTCACAAGAATGCATAAAATGTTATGGCAAGTCATGTTATGCAAGCAAATGCAAAATGGATACATATGGAAGCCCAAATTAGGGTTTATGATCAAAGCAACAAACACAAACCAAAATCAGAAGCAAACATCAATACAAAAAATTGAAAATGCACTCAAAGGATCCCTAAACCTATACTAACTTACTGCCCAAAGGAGAAGTTCCAACTCTTAACCAAATTCAAGTTATGATTTTCCTAAGTTTTCTAGGGTTTTAGGGTTCCTTAACAAGAAAAATGTCAAACAAAAGGAAAATGGAAGATCAAATCATGGCCATTTAATCTCACAAACTACATGATATGCTAAACAAAATGCAAAAAGAATCAAAGTCCAACTCATCATGGTTAGGCAGAAATGATTTTTGGAAGTTTGGATCAAAATAATGCATCAAAATGATTTTAATTCTATGAAAAATTCTCAAAATGCATCAAGATCAAAAAATAAATTTGGTTTGAAGGTTGGACAATGTTTCTAAATGTTTTTAAATGTTTCATGAATTTTTTGGTGATTTTTAAATACCTAAAAGTATTTTTAATTAATTAATTCTCATTAATTAATTAAAAAGAAACTTTTAAATATTTAAAAACACTTTTTTAATGCTAAAAATAAAAATGAAAATATTTTTGTGTTCTGAAATTAAATAATAACTTGTATAAAAAATTTCAGATTTTTTGAATAAATTTTACTATTTTTAAATAAATGTACAAATCAAATGAAATAATATGAAAATAAAATGAATTTAAATGCTGAAAAGGAAAAGTCAAACAATCTGATGGCCCTCATTTAAACTTGCTGCGCGCGCGCTTGACTTGGCGCCAGATCCTACGGCTGGAATTCAAACTCACTAACCCTAATTAATTAGCCCTAATCACAGCCTTAATGACTCTCAGGTGACCGGAACAGTGTTCCGGTCATCTTCTCCGATCACTCCAAACTTCAAACTCTCTCTAAACGCATCTAAAACGAAATCTAATTAAACAGAAATGATCCCCACTTAAAAACGAATCAAAACCCCCATTCAAAACACATTTATCATTCCTAAACTGACTGAATCGAAACAATCTAGTTCTAGGGCAAAAAGTTTCAGAAACAGATTAAACTCTCATCTCTCCACCATTTTCAAAACCAACAACATATTCATGACCAGGGAAGCATGCAGAAGCTATTAAGAACTTAAAAATTCATTTCTGGAAAAAAAGTTCTTGAGCTACCTGAGTTTTGAAGCTTTCAACTTAGCAACTTTCTGACCTCTCCTCTTTATGCAATCCACTCCTTTTGGTCCCTTGATGATGTCTGGATGCTTGGAAGGAGTTTATGGTGGCTGATTTAAGAGTTTGAACAGGTTCTTTTCAAGCTCAGGTGAAAATCGTGTTTGGCTTATGTGGTGTTTCAGGGATGAATGAAGGCAGGGAAATGATCAGAAGGATGTGGTGATGAGTTCTATGAAGTTTGTTTGTGAGTTTGTAGCTTGTACACTGAGTTTCGAAAGCTTTTGCTTTTGAGAGTGAAAATGAGAAAGTTATGTTCTTGCTGGTTTCAGGCTTGTGTCTTGTGATGTTTGGCTTGCAAATTGTTTGTATAAACAATGCTGATTGGTCAGAAGATGTGACATGCCCTTTTGTGATAGGTGTAGCTACTTTTGCCAATTTGTCAACTTTGTGTAAGAGAAGTATGGGTCATGTTCTAGCCAAGTACAAGGGGTGTGGGCTGCGCAGCATGGTGTGAGGGAAAGGCTAGGATGGTTCAGCAATGTAGCTAGCAAGTGGATGAGAAACTATCATGACTTTTGCAACTTGCTTGCTTTTGATCTTCATGAAAATATCTTGCTTCACAAGCCATAAAACATGTGATCTCTTTGGCCCATTCTGATTTTTAGGACTTGTATCATGTTTGTGTAATGGTTTGACAACAATTAGAGATCACAAATTGCCTTGATACATGATTTTGCAAGTTTCCTCTTTGGTGCATAACTTGAATTTTAGTGATTTTTGTCAACTTTGATGCACCATAACTTTTGATCCAAAATGAATTAGGTCATGTTCTTGTACTTTTTGAAAAGGGAAAGATCTATTCTACAACTTTCATGACCAAAGTTTTTCCATTTGAAGCATTTTTGAATCAAAAAGTAAGGGTTGAAAAAGTTGCCTAAAATGACAATTTCATTAAAAGTCAAACTTGCCCAAAAAAGTCAACTTTGCAAAAACTTGAGATTCTTGAATTTTGTGAACTTCCAACTTCTTCAATGATCAAATAAAGATCATATACACTCAAAATGATGAAGATCACCCCTTGGTTGGGTCATTGGGGGCCTCAGATGCCCTGATTTTGCACTGACTTGTCTGAAAAGTCAACTCTTGATCAGATGACTTCCCCATGGAATTTCTTCATAAAAATTGATATGCATACTCCCTATACCATATAGAGACCAATAGAAACAAGAATGACCAAAAAATTTGAGGTTATGGCCTCTGAAACCAAAACCCTAATTTTAGGTCATCTGTGCAGTCAAGCCTGGCTCTGCTTCCACACCAATCCCAACTCTTGTGATTTTTGACATTCTTGAATATGATACTTGAACACACATAGACCCCTTTGAAGTGATTGATGACCTTTGGAGAGGCTCAAGAAGCTCTTGGATTGCTCAGATCACAAACCCTAGATGCAGATGACTTTGAACCAATGCAGTGAATCAAAAATGTTATATGAGATGGTATGATTGTGTTTATGCATATGAAATGATCACAAGCCATGGTGTGAATGGGTGAGGGAAAATTTGGGGTGTTTACAACAGGGGCCAAGAGGGGTACAGACGCGAACGGTCGGCGAAAGAGAAGAAAGGAATGAAATGAATAGAGTCGCCAACTAGGCATTTTTATCCCGAAGGAAAGGTAATGCTGCATAAACCTAAGAAAAGATATGGATAAGACGGTTGCGAACCAGAGAGACTGAGAAAGGGGGTTGGTTACAACCTGGGAAGGTATTAGCACCCAGATTGTCCGTCGTACTCGACGGGATCCACGCTTAAAAGATTTGTGTTTTAGAGGGGTAGTGTCAGTGCAATCTGTGTATCAAAGCTGGAAAAGAATGCAAGTGTCAGTGTAAAAGAAGGTGAAGTGAGATGTATGAAGTGTCAGTGTTGGAACAGGAGTGCAAAGCTCAAGATAATGAGGCTAAAAAGATAATACTGAAAGAAAGAGAATTTACAGAGACTTTTGTTCGATAACTGTTAAGTTATGCCTACGTATCCTCTCGTGCAATGAGGAAGTCAGAACACCGTAGTTCGACTCAAAGAGACTGAAAGATAAATTGATTGATGGAATGCTTACTTGCCTATGCTCAAGTGTATGACCTGTCTGGCTCAGGTGCAAACTGTCTTGCATTAGACGGAAGAAGCGAGTTCTCGTTTGTGAGTGAAGATGATGAGAAAAGAATCCCGAAGGAGACGATTATTGTTTGTTTTTGTGTTTTTAGTTTTTTATTGTTTTTGGTGTTTGTCATAAGAAAATGAGCTTAAGCCTAAACCAAGGGTTAGTAAACTCATCACATCCTCCCTCTGATTAGGGGTAATGAGAATACCTTAAGCATGAAGTAAACACCTCACACTTGATCACCATGATGTATGATTAAGATCATTAACCTACTTGCATTTATTTAGATGTTTTTGATATTTTGTTTAGTGTTAAGTAATGAGTTTAAGCCATAATCAAGGATTTAATGGACCCATTACACCATCCTAATAGAAGGATAATAGATGAGAGCATTTAAGCTGAGAAAGGCTCCTCAACTTAATCCATGATTAGGGATTAACCTCATGACAAAACAAAGCCTTTATTAAATGGATTTTAGTTAATGGTAAGATTAAGAAGTGAATTTTATGGTTTGTAAGACAACTTGAGGGGGACTTGTCCATTAACACTAGGGTTAGTCCTTCTTAACCAATTAAGGAAGAATTAGAACCCTAATGCAAGGCCCAAGTTACAAGCTTGATGTCTTAGTGATTATTAAGTGGATTGATTAAAGGATTTAAACACATTAAGGGTTTAACACTTAGGATTAAAGTTATACACTCCGTCCTAATAGAAGGATACAGGCATAACCCTAATCACAGAGCCTTAAAACCTTTAAGGTTTAGTCCTTGATTAAGAGATGAGAAGAGAAGACTCAAAGATGACACAAAGGTAAAAGCTAAATGGGGTACTAATCAAATCCTAATTGTTATCATACTTGGAGATCCTAGGGTTTGTGAGGCTTAAGAGAGAAAGAATCTTCAAAGAGCCACCAAGGAAAGAAGCAGATGAAAGGAGAAAGAAACAGAGAGAAGCAAGACAACTTGCTTCACTTAAGAAGACAAGTTGCCTGATGGAAGAAAGTGGGAAAGAGCATGAATGAGCAAGCTCACTCTAATACAAAGATAAAATGCAACAATGATGCATAAGAGAGATGAGAAGAGATTGTGAGAAGTGAAGGAAAATTCACTTCTCAAAACAACTTACCACCTGAAAAGTTAGCAAAGGGGATGAAATGTAATGAGAATGAGATGAAATGCCATGATGCAAGACAAGGTCAGAAGCACAAACATGATGTCAATGATGCTAAGAGATGATGCAAACACATATCAAGATTTGTGGATGGTCATACAAGGACAAGGATGCAAATGAAGCAGGTTTTGAACCATGAAAGCTCATGAAAGTTTATGAAATGATATGAACATATAACATGGCAAATGAAAGATGCAATGATCAAACATGATTCTAATATTCCCTAAGATGTCTTATATGTCATATGGATGCACAAAATGTCATGCAAGTTCTTGAATGCAAGAAAATAGAAGATGGATGCAAAGGAAGGCAAGAATTAGGGTTTATGAACAACATGCAACACAAAAATTCAAAATCAGAAGCAAATGACATGACAAAAAATTGAAAATGGGATCAAAGGAAACCTAACCCTACACAAGTTCACTGCCCAAAGGAGGGGACCTAAGTCTTAACCTAATGGGAGTTATGATTTTCTTAAGTCAACTAGGGTTTCAAGGCACCTCAAAAGGAAAAATGGTCATTAAATTGAAAATGGAAGATAAATTCAAACCAAATTTACCCTAGAAACTACATGCTATGAAGGATGCAATGCAAGAAGAACCATCATCCAACTCTTCATGGTTAGGCAGAATGAATTTTTCTAAGTTTGGACCAAAATATTGCCTTTAAACAACTTTAATTCCAATGAAAATTGTCAAAATACATCAAGGACCAAAACAAAATTTGTTTTGAGAGTTTGATAATGTTTCTAAATGTTTCAAAATGCAATGTGAATTTTTTTTGTGATTTTTAAATACCTAAATGTATTTTTGATTAATTAATTCTCATTAACTAATTAAAAATAATCATTTAAATGATTTAAAAATAATTTTTAATGCAAAAATAAAAAATAAAAATATTTTTGGGTTCTGAAAATTATTAAAAGATTTGATAAAAAATTTCAGAATTTTTCAATGCATTTTTCTATTTTTAAAAATTCGTGCAAGTTACATGAAAAGAAAATGAAATAAAAATTTAAATAAAAGAAAGTAGGTTGATCCAAGAGATGAGATTCAAATGGATTTGGAGGGAGTTGACCCGCGCGCTATTCAGTGGCTAGGATTGATTCTGGCTAAATTCAAATTTAATCTCAATTAATTAAATTAATAAATCAGAATTAGGGTTTAATGATGCATCTGGTTCGTCCATTCGCGCGCGGGTCAACAAGATCTATGGCTCACATTCAAACCAAGCCCTAATCCAGATTAAGCCATTAATGACTTTCAGGTGGCCGGAAATGACCTCCGGTCATCTTCTCCGGCCACACTCTCCCCTGAAAAATGCTATCTCTCTCAAAACCTCACCCCCAATCCCCCTAAAGCTCCAGAATCACTCAACAAACATCAAGGAACAAGAATCAAACATCAAACTTCATTTATTTTTCATCAACAACATGATTCGAATCAAAAACCTAAAATTGAACAAATTTTCAGAACACGCATACATCCTCAAAACTCAACCATTTTTCATCATTCAAAGTTCATTGTGATCAGTGGAACATGCTCTACCATTCTATAACTAAAGAAACAAGTTCTGGAAAAAAAGTTTCAAGAGTATACCTGAGATGGAGCTTTTGCTTTTGGAGCTTTCTGGCTGTTTCTTTGGTCCAAGATGCCTTTAATGAACCTCCTGAGAAGTTTGCAATGCTTGTTTGGAATTTCTTATGGATGGTTTATGAGATTGATGAAGTTCTGTCCAAAGGGAGTGGAAAATCGTATTTCTATTTGGGGTAGTTTCAGGGCCAAATGAGGGTTGGGAAATGATCAGTGGATCATGGTGAGTGGTTTTGTGAAGTTTGTTTGAAGGTTTGAGGCTTGAATGCTGAGATTCGAATGAAAATGCAAAGAGAGGGATTTTTGTGTATGCTGACTTGTGGGAGAGCTCAGGCTTGCCTCTTGTGTGTTTTGAGTTCCATTTGGTCCACTTATCAAACTGTGATAGGGCATAGGGTTGGTGGTGGCACAGTGTGATTGGCATGGTCCCTTTTGCAAAAAGTCAATTATATGTGTCCTTTGAGGTATGGGCGGTTTCAGGGCTAGAGCAAAGGCATGTCTGCTGCAGCTTGATTCAAGGATGACCATGGAAATGAGTTTGAGGCCAATTAGCAAGTTTGTGAGGAGTTGTGGGAGGTTTTGCAAATTTGTGAACCTTTGGCCCTTTTGAGATTTCTTAAAGCATAAGTCATGAAACTTGGAGATTCTTTGGTGCATTCTGAATTTTAGGTCATGTGTTATGCTTATGTGATGCTTAGAAGTCATTTTGAAGTCATGAGAATGCTTGGCATGTGAAATTGCAAGTTTCCCTCTTTGGTGTAAAAGTGAAATTTCATGATTTTTCCCAACTTTGCAAGGCCATAACTTTTGATCCAAGATGAATTAGAATGAGTTCTTGTACTTTTTGAAAAGGGAATGATCCAATCTACAACTTTCATGACCAAAGTTTTCTCATTTGAAGCATTTTTGAATCAAAAAGAGGAGGTTGAAAAACTTTCCCAAAATGGCAAGTTTACATTATAAGTCACTTTCCCAAAAAGACAACTTTGCAAATGGCTTGAAATTATTCAATTTTGTGAACTTCTAACATCTTCTATGATCAAATAAAGATCATACACATTCAAAATGTTGGAGAAACCCCTTTGGTTGGGTCACTGGGGGCCTCAGATGCCCTGATTTTGCACTGACTTGCTCAAGAAGTCATCTCTTGATCAGATGCCTTCCCCATTGAATTTCTTCATGAAAATTGATATGCATGATCCTCATATCTTATAGAGACCAATAGAAACAATAATGACCAAAAAGTTTGGAGTTATGGCCTTTGAAACCAAAACCCTAATTTTAGGTCATCTGTGCAGTTAAGCCTGGCTCTACTTCCATGCCTTTCTCAGTTCTTGTGATTTTTGATTTTCTTGATCTTGGGAGGATGTAATATGATGAATTAACATACATGGGCCCCTTTGAAATGATTGAAGCCCTTTGGAGTGGCTCAAATGGCTCATGGATTGCTCAGGTCACAAACCCTAGATGTAGATGACTTAGAAGCAATGCAGTGAAACAAAAATGCAATATGTGATGCTATGATTGAATTTATGCTATATGAAAAGATCAAAAGCCATGGTGAAATGAGTGAGGGCAAATTTGGGGTGTTTACAGCTGCCCCTATTCAAGCATGAGTTAGCTGTGCAGGATGTAAGCAACGGCTTAACAGGCAAACAAGATAACTTGTGGTTGAATACCAAAGACAGTCCAAAATTTGCACTCGCTGAATGAAGAAGAAAAGGGATATGGATTGTAAAAGAAAATAAAGTATGATTATAAAGTGCGGGCGACGGAGGATGACCGTCGAGCAGGGGACGACTGCTGGGGATAAAGTAATGACGAGGACGACCGACATGCTGGGGAAATAGAGGATCATGATGGGGACGACCATCAAATAAAGACTCTATGGGGATTAGAGGTAAATGATGGGGACGACCACCAAGTTGAAGAAGTAGATGATGAGGAACGGTCATCAAAGGTGAAGGACGATCACCTAGCAGGGGACGGCTGCTCTTGGGGATATAAGAGATTATGATGGGGACGGCCATCAAAATAAAGTAACAAAGATTCTCTGGGGATTAAAGGTAATAGTGAATGATGGGGACGACCATCAAGTTCAAAGCATAAATGAAATAAATGATGAGGTACATTCATCAAAGGTGAAGGACGATCACCTAGCAGGAGATGGCTGCTCTGTTGGGGATAAGATGAGGGACGGTCATCTATTGGTGAAGGACGATCGCCTGGAAGGGTACGGCTGTCGAAAGTATCATGACATAGGACGAATGTCGGATGAAAAGGTCGACGATAAGGACGGCCATCGGATAAGCATGATGAAGGACGATCATCAAGAGGTGAAGGACGATCACCTAGCAGGGTACGACTGCTCTCAGGATTTATCATGACATAGGACGAATGTCAGATAACCGAATCAACGATGGGGACGCCCATCGGATAAAATGATGAAGGACGATCACCTAGCAGGGGACGGCTGCTAAAAATATCACAACATAGGACGAATGTCGGATAAGAAGGGGTTCTAATGAATAGAGACTCCACTGGGAATGATGAAGGACGATCATCAAAAAGGTGAAGGACGATCACCTGGCAGGGTACGGCTGCCGGAAATATCATGACATAGGACGAATGTCAGATAAAAATAAAATAAATCATCGGGGTTTGCTGGGGACTCTTCAGGGGAAGGGTAGACACAGACGAGTGTCTAAATTCAAGAGATGAAATGTATAAGTGTTTGACATTGTGTATAGATTAAAGATGCGGACGAGCATCCTTAAAACTATGATACGGACGAGTATCAGTTAGAAACAAACGCCTGACGCATGTTCAGAGATGATGATACAGACGAGTATCAACTGGTTAACAAAGAACACGGACGAGTGTCGACTCTGAGGGGAAATAAGTGGTATATACAAGATACGGACGAGTATCTGTATGAGTAAGCATAAGTGGGACACATATGAGTGTTCAACTTGTTGGGGAGAGCATGACACGGACGGGTGTCGGAAAAAGTGTATTATAAACAAGTATTTGATTTACAAGGTGTTTAGGTAACTGCTGGGGAAGGAGACACGGACGGGTGTCGGGGAATTTGTATATATATGTATCTGTGAGTGCAAAGGGGACGCTCTGGCTTTCTGCTGGGGAAATGTCACAGACGAGTGCCAAAAAGAGCATGTATCTGTATTTGTGAGTGTAAGGGAAATGCTTTGGCTCCCTGCTGGGGAAATGACACAGATGAGTGCCAAAAGGAGCATGTATCTGTATTTGTGAGTGTAAGGGAAATGCTTTGGCTCTCTGCTAGGGAAATGACACAGACGAGTGCCAAAAAGGAGCATGTATCTGTATTTGTGAGTGTAAGGGAAATGCTTTGGCTCTCTGCTGGGGAAATAGGGAAATATTCTGTATATTGTTGATGGATTGTCAGTATTTGCAAGTGTTCGGTTCGACACATGGCTTATGATTTATGCAATATGTTTGATTTTTGCCGTAATGCTCCGTATTAGACGGAATGCTACGCTCTGTGGCGAGAATATGATGCGGATGCTATGATTATGCAAAGATACCGATCCGGAACTCGGATCCCGTTGCTGTAGAGATCTCCGGTTGATCTGTCTGAAGGGGGTATCCCAGCTGGGGGTGAGATCATTGGTAGATCTGACATATATGACTCTGCTTGGGGAAATAGATCACTGATAGACCTTTCTTAGTAATGAGGGACCCAGCTGGGGTCTGCAGAAGCTTTCGTCACTCTGTTGTGAGATCTTCAGGCATTGCTCTTCTGGATAGAGGCTGAAATTCTGTGGGGGAGATAGTTCCCTGTCTGTGCACTTGGTTGAGGAGGAATGATGACTGGCAACTCAGCTGGGGAGAAAACATCTCTGGTGCCATTTGGAAGATGTGTTGAGTAGATAATGATTTAACAGCTTGCTGGGGAGTTGTTTTTCGTGCCCCATGTTGCGCTTTGAACACCTGCAATCCTGCATGACAAAGAAACGTACAAGTATCCCGAGGTATCCTTTACTGGATTCCATCATAGGAGTTTAGACACTCCCGGGAGTAAGTATATTTCCTGTAAGCATGTATTCTTAGAAGGGAAGCATCTGTATTTATGCAATCAATATTTAAGGACATCGGACATTTTTTTGCAAAATAAAAAGAGTACGAGACAGTGTATGACCGAAAATATGATTTTATTAATTTGTATGCCCTGAATTGGCAAGATACAGCCATAGAAACAAATCCCCTAAAATGAGGAGATTGTTATAAATTGAGAAACAACGAGATACTGGCAATGTTGATGACGCTTCGAGGAGCTTCCCTTCTTTGCTATGACTCGTATGACATTGACGTTCTTCTTATCTTGCTTTCTGAAGAAGGCTGATTCTGCCTGCAGCTTGAACCTTTCGGAGTTTACCATGTTGTAAGTGATACAGATGAATTCAGAATGCAGTTATTCGCTTATTCCCTTATTTTGCGTGGATCGCCCTTTCGGGTTTTCAATCCACCAGGATACCCATTTTTGCCTGAGTTGTCCAATTCGGCTTTTCAACTCAGCGGGTGTAAATTTTTTATTTATTTTTTCCCTTATTTTTGCCCGAGTCTTTTATTCTGTTTTTGACTCGCCGGGATGCCCTATTTTTGCCTGGACTTACATTCTGTCTTTATGTCCAGCGGGTCACTTTATGCGAAGTATTTTTTAACTGCATCTGAATTTACAAGGGACAGGAAGTCTTCACCATCCATAGTACTGAGCATCAGCGCTCCACCGGAGAAAACTTTCTTTACTATGAACGGACCATCATAATTCAGAGTCCACTTGCCCCTGTGGTCTGTATGAGGAGGGAGGAGTCTTTTCAGCACAAGATCTCCTACTTGGTACTCTCGGAGCCTGACTTTCTGATCGAAGGCCTTCTTCCTTCTTTTCTGATATAACTGCCCATGACAAATTGCAGCCAATCTCTTCTCTTCAATCAGATTCAGTTGCTCGTATCGGGATCGGACCCATTCTGCTTCGTTTAGCTTAACATCCATTAGTACCCGCAAGGAGGGTAATTCAACTTCAACTGGGAGGACTGCCTCCATACTATAAACAAGTTGATACGGTGTTGCCCCAGTGGATGTTCTGATTGATGTACGGTACCCATGTAAGGCAAATGGTAGCATTTCATGCCAGTCTTTGTAGGTAACCACCATTTTTTGCACAATCTTCTTGATATTCTTGTTAGCTGCCTCAACAGCGCCATTCATCTTTGGCCTGTAAGGAGAAGAATTGTGGTGTTGGATCTTGAAGTCCCGACATAGTTCTGCCATCATTTTGTTGTTCAAATTGGAACCATTATCAGTAATGATTCGCTCGGGCACTTCATACCGACAAATGATATCTCTCTTCAGAAATCGGGCTACCACTTGCCTTGTAACATTTGCATATGAAGCTGCTTCAACCCACTTGGTGAAATAGTCAATGGCAACCAGGATGAATCTGTGGCCATTTGAAGCAGTCAGTTCGATCTTGTCAATCATGTCAATGCCCCACATGGCAAAAGGCCAGGGTGAAGACATCACATTCAAAGGATTGGAAGGCACATGCACTTTATCCGCATAAATCTGGCATTTATGGCATTTTCTAGCATAAGCACAACAATATGCATCCATTGTGATCCAGTAATAGCCTGATCTTAGCAACTTTTTAGCCATTGCATGCACTCCCGCATGGGTACCAAAAGATCCTCCGTGCACCTCGTGCATTAACAAGTCTGCCTCTGTCTTATCAACGCATCTGAGGAGTACCATATCAAAGTTCCGCTTGTACAGGGAACCGTCAGCATTCAGGAAGAAACTACCAGCTGGCCTTCTTAATGTCTTCTTATCATTGGAAGATGCCCCAGGTGGGTATGTTTGATCCTTCAAGAAGCATTTGATGTCATGGAACCAAGGATTATCATCTTTAACAACATCTGCTGAGAACACATATGCTGGTCTGTCAAGTCTGGACACTGAAATTCGAGGCACAAAGTTGGCAGCTTGAACTTTGATCATGGATGAAATGGTAGCCAGAGCATCCGCAAACTGATTTTCGTCTCGAGGGATATACTCAAGCTTGACCGTTGTGAAGAAAGTCAATAACCTCCTTGTATAATCCCGGTAAGGTATCAGATGATCCTGGTAAGTGTACCATTTGCCGTTGGTTTGATTAATTACCAGAGTTGAATCTCCGAACACAGTCAAAGTCTTGATCCTGAGGTCAATGGCTTCCTCAAGACCCATAATACAAGCTTCGTATTCAGCTTCGTTGTTAGTGCAGTTGAAAGTGAGCTTTGCTGAGAAAGGCATGTGAACTCCTTTAGGTGTAATGAGTACTGCACCAACACCACGACCATTCATATTAACAGCCCCGTCAAACATCATAGTCCATTTTTCCTCTGGGTCAGGCCCTTCAGTGTGAATAGGCTCTTCATGATCTTTTGCTTTTATGAACATGATGTCCTCGTCAGGGAAGTCAAATCTCATAGGCTGGTAATCATCAATAGGTTGCTCAGCAAGATAATCAGACAATACACTGCCCTTGATGGCTTTTTGAGATGTGTACTGAATGTCATATTCTGTGAGGATCATTTGCCATCTTGCAACCCGTCCGGTAAGTGCTGGCTTCTCAAAAATGTACTTAACTGGATCCATCTTGGATATCAATAAAGTAGTGTGGGTCAACATATACTGTCTCAGTCGGCGAGCAGCCCACGCTAAAGCACAACAAGTTTTCTCGAGCAGTGAATAACGTTGTTCACAGTCGGTAAACTTTTTGCTTAGGTAGTATATTGCATACTCTTTTCGACCAGACTCGTCATGCTGGCCCAACACACACCCCATTGACTCTTCTAATACTGTCAAGTACATTATTAGAGGTCTTCCTTCAACTAGAGGCATAAGAATCGGAGGCTCTTGTAAGTATTCCTTGATTTTGTCAAAAGCCCTCTGGCAGTCTTCATTCCACCTGACCGTTTGTTCTTTTCTTAACAATTTGAACAAGGGTTCACAAGTTGCTGTAAGGTGAGATATGAACCGCGAAATGTAGTTCATTCTACCTACAAACCCCCGAACCTCCTTTTTCAGTCTTCGGAGTAGGCATTTCTTGAATGGCTTTAACTTTATCAGGGTCAACTTCAATCCCTTTTTCACTTACAATAAATCCCAGCAGTTTACCGGATCGCACCCCGAATGTGCACTTGTTGGGGTTTAACTTCAACTGGTACTTCCTCAGACGCTTGAATAACTTTAACAGATTCACCAGGTGGTCTTCTTCTGTGAGGGACTTGGCAATCATGTCATCCACATAACATTCAATTTCTTTATGGATCATGTCATGGAATAATGTTACCATAGCCCGTTGATAAGTAGCACCAGCATTCTTCAGGCCGAATGGCATTACCTTATAACAGAATGTGCCCCAGGGTGTGATGAAAGTTGTCTTCTCCATGTCTTCAGGTGACATTTTGATCTGATTGTCTCCTGAAAATCCATCCATGAAGGAGAACACCGAGAACTGAGCCGTATTATCAACCAATACATCAATGTGAGGTAAAGGGAAGTCATCTTTCGGGCTGGCTCTGTTCAGATCCCGGTAATCCACACACATCCTCACCTTGCCGTCTTTCTTAGGCACAGGTACAATATTAGCAACCCATGGTGGATAGCTAGTCACAACAAGGAAATCGGCGTCCCACTGCTTTTGTACCTCTTCTTTTATCTTCATTGCCATATCTGGGCGAGTACGGCGCAACTTCTGTTTTACTGGCGGGCAGTCTTCTTTCAGCGGCAGCTTGTGCATGACAATGTCGGTGTCCAACCCTGGCATATCCTGGTAAGACCAAGCAAAAACATCCACATATTCTCGAAGCATGTCAATCAGTTGCTCTTTCACTGAATCTTGTAAGCAGGCCCCGATCTTAACTTCTTTCACGTCTTCTTCCGTACCAAGATTAACCGTTTCAATCTCCTCATGATGAGGAGTGATAACCTTATCCTCTTATCTTAACAACCTAGATAGCTCTTCAGGTAGCTCATAATCTTCTTCAACCCATTCATCAGCTTGATTGATTGGATTGTCAAAGTCATACAAAGTCATAGCAGTGCTGTTGTCGGTGCAGTTTGAAAGACATTCTCTACAAGGGTTTAGATTGGTTTATTTTTAGTGATCAATTTTATCTTATTTAGAAAAAGTGAAAATGAAGTTATTTTATTCTGAAAAACATCGCCATTTTATTTTTGTACAAAAAGAAAAAATGAAAAACAGTGAGCGGAAAAGAAAAGACTCATTTGCAAAAGATGTCCTGATATTCATTAATTGATCTTTGCACAAAATACAAGATGACCCGATTACAAAATGAGTCTTGACATCTTGGGCAAGATGCAAGACTTGATGCATGCTTTAAAATACAGGAAATAATAATTACTCTGCAGGAGTAACCCTTATAATTTCCTGGGAAGACCAGTTAAGGACTTGGCTCCCCGGGATCCTTGGACGTATCCAGCTCTCCAGGTTGCGGTCGCTTTCCTCCTCGTCTTCCAAATTGTTCACAGCATCCGGGGTGAGCATTCCCCCGCTGACAAACTTGGGCTCCTTTACAGCCTCTGATTGATCTTGTTGAGTTGGTCTGTAACCCAACCCAAATCGGTCTTCTTTCTTCTCCACGGGCAACAGCTTGCCCCAGCCTTGGGCGGTACCTTTCTCAACAACCTTCCGGGCTTGCTGATATGACGTTATGGAAGTTCCCAGTACAACAAATGCTTCATTAATGTTGAGGGCCTCAAACCCCTGGCTCATGGTTTCATGGATTTCTCCATCCATTTCTATGTACTTATACGTAGCCAGATGGCTAACAAAGATGTCTTCCTCCCCATAGATGGTGATGATCTGGCCTTCCCACTCGAATTTTAACTTCTGGTGAAGGGTAGACGTAACAGCTCCAGCGGCGTGGATCTAGGGTCTACCCAACAGACAGCTGTAGGCCGGCTGAATGTACATCACAAAGAAGGTAGTTTTGAAGGTCTGCGGGCTAATCATCACAGGCAGATCAATCTCTCCAAGCACTGATCTTTTAGAGCCATCAAATGCTCTCACCACCAAATTACTTGGACGCAGTGCCAAGCCATCATACTCCAGCTTCACTAAGGCTTTCTTTGGTAGAACATTGAGTGATGACCCAGTGTCCACCAGTACATGAGATAAAACAACACCCTTGCATTCCAAGGTGATATGCAAAGCCTTATTATGGTTGCGTCCCTCTGTTGTTAAGTCAGCATTGGTAAATCCCAGTCCATGACTGGTGTTGACATTTGCCACCACAATTTCTAGCTGATTAACGGTAATCTCCTCTGGCACGTATGCTGCGTGCAGGACCTTTAACAATGCGTTCATGTGAGCTTCAGAACACATCAACAGTGATAATATGGAGATTTTTGAGGGAGTTTGGTGAAGCTGATTCACCACCTTGTAATCACTTCTTTTTATGATTCTCATGAACTCGTCTATATCTTGTTCAAAAGATGTCTTCTGAGTTTCTTTGACAGTCGGCTCTTCAGGTACCACACTCTTTCCCTTTGCTTTGGCAGCAGCTTCCGCTTCAACATTAGGTCTTTGTGTTTGTGAGGCAAAAAGGCGTCCACTTCTGGTGAAGCCTCCGCCTCCCCCAACATTATCAACTTGTGGAGAAGAGGTTGATGACTCCAGAGTGATTTTCTCCCCGTTGCAGTAGAGATCAAAGCCGTAATGCCAAGGTATGGCATTACTGCTTTCATAAGGAATGGGTCCAGGCACCGTAATAGTAACTGGACTGACTGCTGCAGAGGAAGGTACTGTAATGGTGTGCGGATCATAGTAAATTGTGACTGGTGATCTGGCAGGAGGTGCCATGGTTTGTTGTTGGACACTGCTGTTGGGAGGAACGTTTGACGGGTCATAATAGATTGTAACTGCTGAGATATCTTCATTAATTTTTGCTGGCGTTGTAGAAGATTCTGCTAATAAAGTGAATGCTAATGTTGTAGAAGAAATGGTTGTTGAAATCTGACTTGTTGAAGTGATGGACGGAGCCATTGCTGATGATATTGATGAATCGGTAGGAATGATTGTTTCTGCTGTTGTAGAAGAATCAGGAATTGTCGTTAAAGGAATTGCTGGATTTGTAGGCGCCGTTGTTGAAATCTGAAGGATACCATCTTTAATAAGACCATCTATGCCGCTTCTCAAATTTTCACACCCGTTGACTGCAATGTTGCAATACCCACAACCGAGCTCACACCCGGGGAACACTTGGCACTCTAAAAGCTGAGCTTTAATTTCGACCAAAGGTGTTCGAATTTGTGCAACACCGGTGATCAAGGTAGATGGTTTGTCTTCCTCAATGGCATTAATCATCGGCCCTCCATGATTAGGCATATGATTTTTGTTGACATTCGGAGGAGGTGCAAAGTTGAGGGCTTTAGAATCCACCAGATCTTGGACTTTCATTTGTAAGGCCCTGCATTTTTCAGTATTGTGACCAGGTGCATTGGAGTGGAAAGCACACCTGGCGTTGACATCATAATTCCTTGGGAGATTGAGGGGATCTGGTGGTGCTAACGTCCTTAACTCAACCAAGTTAAGCTTCAGGAGTTGTGGCAATAAGGCAACATAAGGCATAGGGATAGGGTCAATCACCCTGTTTGCCTGTGATGGTCTTTGTTGGAAGGGTCGCTGTTGTTGATTGCTATTGTTGTTGTTGTAGGTTCTCTATTGTGGGTACTGAACTTGCTGTTGGTAATGTGGTTGTTGTTGTTGATATGCTGATTGCTGAGGAATCGGAGCTGGAATGGTGACAGCTGCTACTGATCTGTAGACATACTGAGGTCTGCCCCTGATGGCATGAATGGCATTTGTCTCACCGGTCCTTCGGGGTCCCACGAAAGGCTTCCTGGGATTACTGGATGAACTTGGACCATTATCATAAATCTTGCCCATTTTTAACAGACTTTCGATCCTTTCACCGGCTATGACGACATCAGCAAAGCTGGTGGAAGAAAAGGAAGCCAGTCTATCAATATATGTTCCTTGCAAAGTATTCATGAACATGTCGGCCATTTCTCTTTCCGACATGGGTGGTTGGACAGCAGCAGCAATCTGTCTCCACCTTTGGGCATACTCCCTAAAGCTTTCTCTGGAAGATTGAGACATTCCCATTAGGAGGGTCCTGTTGGGAGCCATGTCCAGATTGTATTGATACTGCCTAATGAAGGCTCCAGCCAAGTCCTTCCAGCATCTAACAGTAGCTCTGGTCAAGTGTGAATACCACTCCCTTGAAGCCCCAGTCAGACTGTCTTCAAAGTAGAACATCCACAACTTCTCATCCATGGTATATGCTTTAAGTCTTCCCAGGAAAGACTGCAAGTGAGTTCGTGGACAGGAGGTTCCATTGTATTTCTCAAAGTACGGGGGTTTGAATTTGTGGGGAATTCTCACCCCATCCACCAGACCCATATCCATTACATCGAAGCCCAAGGAGTTCTGAGACTCCAAAGATCTCAATTTCTCAGCAATTTCATCTAACCTTCTATCATAGACTTCGTCTCCTGCTCCCATGACAGTAAACTGCTTCTCTTGGGGATCCTCTTGTAAGATCCTCCCCCCAGCAGTATTTCCTTGTACATTTCCCGGGATGTTGACTTCCGGATCTAGATGAGGTCCAAATACTGGTGGATTAACATGAGGTTGACCCCGCTCATTGTTGCTAGTTCCTCCAGTTCCAGGATGAGGTTCCTCGGGAGTTTGTCTCTCCACCAATGCCCTTAACCTTTCTTGACTCTGGGCCAAGCCAGTCATCACAGCCATGAATTGAGTCATTTGGTTCCTCATCTCCACTCTTTCATTAGCCATCTGAGTTCTGACCTCAGTCAGGTCCTGTTGTACTTGCTCCATTTGGATACCAGGAAGGTTGTTACGAGTAGGGTACCGGTGCGCACGGTTGACAGGGAACACCTGGCGACGAGCAATATTTCCTGAGATCACAATAGAGTTAGAAACAAATAATAACAAAACCTACAAAACAAAACAAGGTTAGTATGCAATGCAGTATGCTTATTTGTTTTCCAAGGTATCCGGCTTGGTTCTTGGTTTTGACCTTCCCAGACCTCGAGGAAGATGCTTAATGTTGTTGAGAAAAGAAACCCAATGAAAGCAAACTAATATATTACAAATGCTGAACAATACAGTCTGTTTTACAACACATGCCCCTGGAGGGTCAAAATACAAAAAGAGAAAAGTACATCAAATGGAAATGAACAACAAGCAAAGAAGTCAAACATCCAATCCAAACTCATCCTCCTTAACCTCCTTCAGAAGTGCCTCAGTCACTGGACCAGCTGGATGCTCTGTAATGGTCCTAATGAGGAGGTTCCTGGTGGCAATGGCAGTGGTCAGCTTCTTGTGCCTGTCCTGATCCTTTGATCTCTTCAATCCAGCCCTAAGCTTCAACTCTGAAATCTCTTTCTGGGCTGCCAGCAAAGCTTCCTGATGCTTCTTTTCATTGGCCTCTAACTGTTCAATCTTGGCTTGAATTCTCTGATCTTCTTGTGTCCAGGCTTCAGTGATCCTGACCCACCTAGCCTGACTTTCTTGCAGTTAGAGCTCAGTCCTAGCCTTCTGAATCTTGGCCTCTTTGCAATCATTCTTCAATATTTGCTCTCCAGCTCTTGCTTTCCTGATGTAGTCCTCTGTCTTCTCAATTTTGGCAAGATGCTCCACCCTAAGCTTTTCCAGCCTCTCAATGTCCAAACGACCATCACTCCTTTCCCAAAGGGTCTTCTTCAGAGCTTGAGACAGATTCTCATTCCTTTCCTTCAGCTTTTCAAATTCTTCCAGGCTGACAGTGGCTGCTGGCTGTACTGTAGATGGTCCAGGTATATCCTCAATGGTGAAAGGCATTCTAGTAATCTGAGCTCTTGTACGAGACCAGTCATATTACTGAGCTGAAGCAACATTATTAGACCTTCCCAGAATAGCCATCCCTTTTGTCTGGATGTTGTCCCAAGCCCAAGATGCTTGTCTGACAACAACTGAATTAGGCTTCACTTCACAATACAGGGTCTCAGCTAAATCTTGTACTCTAGGAGGGTGAACCAGAGCATAGCCCAGTTGTCTTTTAAACAGCAAAGGATTGTAGTTGATGCAACCCTTTACTCCTATCAGAGGTACATTTGGGTATTGCCCACAGCTGGTGATAATGTCCTTGCCTTTGGTGCTCTGGGTGCACCATCTAATATCATCTGAAGTCAAAGCAATGAGCCTCTTAGCCCAATTTTTCTGTTGGTGAGGATTCAAGAAGGCATATGATTTAGGTAGGTGTCTGAGCAGCCAGGTGTGAAACAAAGGAGCACAACATCTCACCAACTCCCCCCTTTGTTTTTCATTCCTCTGATGGATGGAGTAATAGAAATCTCCCAGCAATGTGGGTACTGGGTTCTTCAGAAGAAACAAGTGAATGGCATTCTTGCTGACAAATTTGGGCTCATCTGCAAATAGTATAACCCCATATATGCTGAGGGCTAATAGTGCACAAACTGCCCTCCACTCTCCCAAGGAGGCCTTCAGGATGGCCTGAGAAATCAAAAAGTCTAAGTGCAAACCAGGGATTCCAGCTTTTGTTGTCATGCTTTGTTCAATCAAGGTAGGCTCTAGGTACAATGCTTTTGCTACTTCTCCATTGCTGGGAGCTGGCATCTTTGGGTTGAAGGGGATTCCACCCCTGACGGGTACTCCAATCAATGATGAAAACTCCTCCAACAGAGGTCCTAGCTGAAAGTCTGAAAATGTGAAGCATCTCAAAGGAGGGTCATAAAACTGCAAGCATGTGTGGATCATGCTCCTATAAGAAGGGTCAAGGTCCATAACCATATCCAAGATACCCCCATAATGCTCTCTAAACAAAGGGATGTGGTCTGGTGTGATAAGTGACTGGACCTGCCTGATGCCAGTCAACACAGGCTCAAAGAAATGCTATGATATGTTGCTCTTCCTGGGGGTAGCCATGAATGCTGCTGAAGATGATGAAGATAGCTGCTGATGAAGATCAAAACTGATACTGGAGATGAGCCACTGATAGGCTGATGCTGGTGATGATGAGAATAGCTGAAGCAGGCAAATGATGAAGATAGCTGAAGCTGGGGTCTATGCAAAAGAAGGGGTCAAAACCAAACCAGATATGATGTGGATACCCTGAAAAACAAATAAACAAATGTCAAATGATGCAATGATGATGTATGCAAATGATATGCAAGGGTTTGTGATCAAGCTGGATCTGATTATCTGTCTTGATATAAGGCCCATGTATATTCAAAGGTCCAGATGAAGGCTTAGAAATCCAGTAACCAAGGTGGGGGACTCAAATAAAGAGTCACATGTCTAGGGTTTAATCACAAGAACTGTCCAAAATGAGGTACTCTTAAACAATACAGTAACAGGGTATGATGTGGCCAATGGTTCCTGCAAACCTGTAAACAACCCAACCCCCTCACATATAGTGTTCTAGAACAAGGATCCTTAGACTTGGATCAGTTATGAGAAGTGTAAACACTTCTAACCCGGAGGTACAGTGTTTACAATAACCATAAAGGATCCTCCTCTAATTCACCTCAGATTCTGAAGGTCATAATAAAGGTCATCCAGACTTAGCAGGCTTCCCAGATAGCCCTAGCACTATAGGAAATCTGTAGCACAGAGTTCTCAAGAAGAAACCCACATCTGAACCGTGTTTCATATTCCCGCACCAAACCGAAATGAAATGGGAAAGAACATGAACCACTCTAGACTAGGTGTCACTCAGGTCCCAGGTATAGGACCTTAAACTCTCAATGGAACCCCACCCACCAAAACAGCAAACCAGATCCAGCAGATGACAATATGACAGTATGATGCATAAAACTGTAAAGAAAGCAATAAACAAGACTGTACATAAAGCAATAAACAAAGCAAATAAACACAATTAGCACATAACACCCCAGTAAACACAAATCAAACAAGCGCTAGGAGGAACCCACTAAAAGAACCAGAAGCCCTGGTTACAGTATAAGGGTCCCCAGCAGAGTCGCCAAGCTGTCGCTCCCACCAAATGACACAGGGGCCAAGAGGGGTATAGACGCGAACGGTCGGCGAAAGAGAAGAAAGGAATGAAATGAATAGAGTCGCCAACTAGGCATTTTTATCCCGAAGGAAAGGTAATGCTGCATAAACCTAAGAAAAGATATGGATAAGACGGTTGCGAACCAGAGAGACTGAGAAAGGGGGTTGGTTACAACCTGGGAAGGTATTAGCACCCAGATTGTCCGTCGTACTCGACGGGATCCACGCTTAAAAGATTTGTGTTTTAGAGGGGTAGTGTCAGTGCAATCTGTGTATCAAAGCTGGAAAAGAATGCAAGTGTCAGTGTAAAAGAAGGTGAAGTGAGATGTATGAAGTGTCAGTGCTGGAACAGGAGTGCAAAGCTCAAGATAATGAGGCTAAAAAGATAATACTGAAAGAAAGAGAATTTACAGAGACTTTTGTTCGATAACTGTTAAGTTATGCCTACGTATCCTCTCGTGCAATGAGGAAGTCAGAACACCGTAGTTCGACTCAAAGAGACTGAAAGATAAATTGATTGATGGACTGCTTACTTGCCTTTGCTCAAGTGTATGACCTGTCTGGCTCAGGTGCAAACTATCTTGCATTAGACGGAAGAAGCGAGTTCTCGTTTGTGAGTGAAGATGATGAGAAAAGAATCCCGAAGGAGACGATTATTGTTTGTTTTTGTGTTTTCAGTTTTTTATTGTTTTTGGTGTTTGTCATAAGAAAATGAGCTTAAGCCTAAACCAAGGGTTAGTAAACTCATCACATCCTCCCTCTGATTAGGGGTAATGAGAATACCTTAAGCATGAAGTAAACACCTCACACTTGATCACCATGATGTAGGATTAAGATCATTAACCTACTTGCATTTATTTAGATGTTTTTGATATTTTTATTTTAGTGTTAAGTAATGAGTTTAAGCCATAATCAAGGATTTAATGGACCCATTACACCATCCTAATAGAAGGATAATAGATGAGAGCATTTAAGCTGAGAAAGGCTCCTCAACTTAATCCATGATTAGGGATTAACCTCATGACAAAACAAAGCCTTTATTAAATGGATTTTAGTTAATGGTAAGATTAAGAAGTGGATTTTATGGTTTGTAAGACAACTTGAGGGGGACTTGTCCATTAACACTAGGGTTAGTCCTTCTTAACCAATTAAGGAAGAATTAGAACCCTAATGCAAGGCCCAAGTTACAAGCTTGATGTCTTAGTGATTATTAAGTGGATTGATTAAAGGATTTAAACACATTAAGGGTTTAACACTTAGGATTAAATTTATACACTCCATCTTAATAGAAGGATACAGGCATAACCCTAATCACAGAGCCTTAAAACCTTTAAGGTTTAGTCCTTGATTAAGAGATGAGAAGAGAAGACTCAAAGATGACACAAAGGTAAAATCTAAATGGGGGACTAATCAAATCCTAATTTTTATCATACTTGGAGATCCTAGGGTTTGTGAGGCTTAAGATAGAAAGAATCTTCAAAGAGCCACCAAGGAAAGAAGCAGATGAAAGGAGAAAGAAATAGAGAGAAGCAAGACAACTTACTTCACTTAAGAAGACAAGTTGCCTGAAGGAAGAAAGTGGGAAAGAGCATGAATGAGCAAGCTCAATCTAATACAAAGATAAAATGCAGCAATGATGCATAAGAGAGATGAGAAGAGATTGTGAGAAGTGAAGGCAAATTCATTTCTCAAAACAACTTACCACCTGAAAAGTTAGCAAAGGGGATGAAATGTAATGAGAATGAGATGAAATGCCATGATGCAAGACAAGGTCAGAAGCACAAACATGATGTCAATGATGCTAAGAGATGATGCAAACACATATCAAGAGTTGTGGATGGTCATACAAGGACAAGGATGCAAATGAAGCAGGTTTTGAACCATGAAAGCTCATGAAAGTTTATGAAATGATATGAACATATAACATGGCAAATGAAAGATGCAATGATCAAACATGATTCTAATATGCCCTAAGATGTCTTATATGTCATATGGATGCACAAAATGTCATGGCAAGTTCTTGAATGCAAGCAAATAGAAGATGGATGCAAAGGAAGGCAAGAATTAGGGTTTATGAACAACATGCAACACAAAAATTCAAAATCAGAAGCAAATGACATGACAAAAAATTGAAAATGGGATCAAAGGAAACCTAACCCTACACAAGTTCACTGCCCAAAGGAGGGGACCTAAGTCTTAACCTAATGGGAGTTATGATTTTCTTAAGTCAACTAGGGTTTCAAGGCACCTCAAATGGAAAAATGCTCATTAAATTGAAAATGGAAGATAAATTCAAACCAAATTTACCCTAGAAACTACATGCTATGAAGGATGCAATGCAAGAAGAACCATCATCCAAATCTTCATGGTTAGGCAGAATGAATTTTTCTAAGTTTGGACAAAAATATTGCCTTTAAACAACTTTAATTCCAATGAAAATTGTCAAAATACATCAAGGACCAAAAAGAAATTTGTTTTGAGAGTTTGATAATGTTTCTAAATGTTTCAAAATGCAATGTGAATTTTTTTGTGATTTTTAAATACCTAAATGTATTTTTGATTAATTAATTCTCATTAACTAATTAAAAATAATCATTTAAATGATTTAAAAATAATTTTTAATGCAAAAATAAAAAATAAAAATATTTTTGAGTTCTGAAAATTATTAAAAGATTTGATAAAAAATTTCAGAATTTTTCAATGCATTTTTCTATTTTTAAAATTTCGTGCAAGTTAAATGAAAA
Organism: Lathyrus aphaca; assembly: GCA_963966055.1. Taxonomy (NCBI): domain Eukaryota; kingdom Viridiplantae; phylum Streptophyta; class Magnoliopsida; order Fabales; family Fabaceae; genus Lathyrus; species Lathyrus aphaca. Next base: position 164,019,607 of record OZ014525.1, on the reverse strand, counting down.
GAAAATGAAATAAAAATTTAAATAAAAGAAAGTAGGCTGATCCAAGAGCTGAGATTCAAATGGATTTGGAGGGAGTTGACCCGCGCGCTATTCAGTGGCTAGGATTGATTCTGGCTAAATTCAAATTTAATCTCAATTAATTAAATTAATAAATCAGAATTAGGGTTTAATGATGCATCTGGTTCGTCCATTCGCGCGCGGGTCAACAAGATCTATGGCTCACATTCAAACCAAGCCCTAATCCAGATAAGCCATTAATGACTTTCAGGTGGCCGGAAATGACCTCCGGTCATCTTCTCCGGCCACACTCTCCCCTGAAAAATGTTATCTCTCTCAAAACCTCACCCCAAGCCCCCTAAAGCTCCAGAATCACTCAACAGACATCAAGGAACAAGAATCAAACATCAAACTTCATTTATTTTTCATCAACAACATGATTCGTATCAAAAACCTAAAACTGAACAAATTTTCAGAACACGCATACATCCTCAAAACTCAACCATTTTTCATCATTCAAAGTTCATTGTGATCAGTGGAACATGCTCTACCATTCTATAACTAAAGAAACAAGTTCTGGAAAAAAAGTTTCAAGAGTATACCTGAGATGGAGCTTTTGCTTTTGGAGCTTTCTGGCTGTTTCTTTGGTCCAAGATGCCTTTAATGAACCTCCTGAGAAGTTTGCAATGCTTGTTTGGAATTTCTTATGGCTGGTTTATGAGATTGATGAAGTTATGTCCAAAGGGAGTGGAAAATCGTATTTCTGTTTGGGGTAGTTTCAGGGCCAAATGAGGGTTGGGAAATGATCAGTGGATCATGGTGAGTGGTTTTGTGAAGTTTGTTTGAAGGTTTGAGGCTTGAATGCTGAGATTCGAATGAAAATGCAAAGAGAGGGATTTTTGTGTATGCTGACTTGTGGGAGAGCTCAGGCTTGCCTCTTGTGTGTTTTGAGTTCCATTTGGTCCACTTATCAAACTGTGATAGGGCAGAGGGTTGGTGGTGGCACAGTGTGATTGGCATGGTCCCTTTTGCAAAAAGTCAAGTCTATGTGTCCTTTGAGGTATGGGCTGTTTCAGGGCTAGAGCAAAGGCATGTCTGCTGCAGCTTGATTCAAGGATGACCATGGAAATGAGTTTGAGGCCAATTAGCAAGTTTGTGAGGAGTTGTGGAAGGTTTTGCAAATTTGTGAACCTTTGGCCCTTTTGAGATTTCTTAAAGCATAAGTCATGAAACTTGGAGATTCTTTGGTGAATTATGAATTTTAGGTCATGTGTTATGCTTATGTGATTCTTAGAAGTCATTTTGAAGTCATGAGAATGCTTGGCATGTGAAATTGCAAGTTTCCCTCTTTGGTATAAAAGTGAAATTTCATGATTTTTCCCAACTTTGCAAGGCCATAACTTTTGATCCAAGATGAATTAGAATGAGTTCTTGTACTTTTTGAAAAGGGAATGATCCAATATACAACTTTCATGACCAAAGTTTTCTCATTTGAAGCATTTTTGAATCAAAAAGAGGAGGTTGAAAAACTTTCCCAAAATGGCAAGTTTACATTATAAGTCACTTTCCCAATTTTGCAAAAAGGCAACTTTGCAAATGGCTTGAAATTATTCAATTTTGTGAACTTCTAACATCTTCTATGATCAAATAAAGATCATACACATTCAAAATGTTGGAGAAACCCCTTTGGTTGGGTCACTGGGGGCCTCAGATGCCCTGATTTTGCACTGACTTGCTCAAGAAGTCATCTCTTGATCAGATGCCTTCCCCATTGAATTTCTTCATGAAAATTGATATGCATGATCCTCATATCATATAGAGACCAATAGAAACAATAATGACCAAAAAGTTGGGAGTTATGGCCTTTGAAACCAAAACCCTAATTTTAGGTCATCTGTGTAGTTAAGCCTGACTCTGCTTCCATGCCTTTCTCAGTTCTTGTGATTTTTGATTTTCTTGATCTTGGGAGGATGTAATATGATGAATTAACATACATGGGCCCCTTTGAAATGATTGAAGTCCTTTGGAGTGGCTCAAATGGCTCATGGATTGCTCAGGTCACAAACCCTAGATGCAGATGACTTAGAAGCAATGCAGTGAAACAAAAATGCAATATGTGATGCTATGATTGAATTTATGCTATATGAAAAGATCAAAGCCATGGTGAAATGAGTGAGGGAAAATTTGGGGTGTTTACAACACTCACAGTTGAGTTTTGAATAATTTGAGTGTTGTTTTATGATGAATCGAGTGACTTGAGACTTGAAGCTTTCTAGAGATGATCCAAGGAGGAAGTAATGGAAATGTAAGACCATGATTTGACAAGAATGTTGAATAATTTAGTTGTGGTTGGTATGCTTGAAAGTGTATGTGAGGAGTATAAAATTAAACTCCCATACTTGTTTGGATAAGTTATAATTGATGTTCGTTGTGGATGTTCTGAGCGGTTATAAAATCAGAAGAAGAGAGCTTAGAGTATTTGAGAGTTGAGTTGCAAGTATTAAAAGAAGTGAAGTTATAAGTTGATTTATTAAAGTGTGATTTGTGGTTGGAAAAGATGAGTTACTTGGTTGTGTTAATTCGGATAAGAGTTTATGAAGCATTGTGTCAGTATGAGTAGGAATCGATGAATTGTTTTGTTGAATATTTGGTAGTGAAAAAGATGATTTATCTTATTGAAGATAAGTGAACTCAGATGTTATATGTTGTTGTAACGATGTTGTGTGCTTAAGGTGATTTTTGGAGAACGTGTTAATAAAAGATGGTAAAGTTGTAGTTATGTTGATGATAATTGGGAATTCATAGGGAGTATATGTATATCTTATCCAAGATTTGGAAGTGGTCATCATTGTAATTATATCGAATGTTCAGAGGTGTTGTCTTACGAATATAAGTGAAGTATTCGGTAACTACGAGAGTGTAGAATACCTGTTGGAACGAAATTTCCAAAGAGTTAAGTTGAGTATTTCATTATGTTAGTTTTGGTGATTATAAGTTAGAAGTAAACTTGGTAGATTCGATATTTTGCAAGTAATAAGAGTGCTCAGCGAAGGCGTGGTATAATGCAGTTGTTCATATGTGAGTAAAAATGATGTTGGTAGTTTAGTTGTATTAATACAATGTTTAAGTTGTGTGTTTTTATGTTGTTGTGTTCTAGTTCTTGAAACAGTGAATTCTTAAGTTGGTTACTCTTTGTGTTGTGATGATAGTTATCAAGTGTATTACTTGAGTAGTATTCATGTTGTTGTCACTGTTGAGGTTATGAATTGTCCTTTATATTCTATGTGGGGTTGTCTTTTGGGGATGAGAGTTTATTAGTCGAATGGAATAAGTAGTTTGAGTAGTTGAATCAGATAAAATTTCGAGGACGGAAATATTCTAAGTGGGGGAGAGTTGTAACGACCGTTTATTTAATTAATTATTTAATTAAATATACTTGTATTATGTTGTGTTGATTTGTGTATTTGTGTTGATTTACGTTGGTTTGTGTAGTTTATGATATGATGATTTGAGTTGAGTTCCGAATTATCGGAATGTTACGTTGATGTTTCTAAGTTGGTTCGAGTTGAATTGATTAAATGAGTTGATTTAAGTTGTGGAAAACGATATTGAATATTTTCCGTTTATGGTTGAATATGTTGATTTGGGTTGTTTGGACGATTTATTTGACATTCGATAATGAGCCGATTTAGTCAGGAGAAATAATATTGGAATTAATTTTATAGAATTATAAGACAGTGTTTTATTTAAGTGGGCTTAGTTGTTGTGTTAGTAGCAAAGTTGAAGGTGTTGATTAGTAAGCCCAATGGAGATTATAATTATAATAAAAGAAGAAAAAGGAAAATAGAAACTAGGTTCTCAGTAGTAGTTTAAAAAGAGGAAAAGTTGGAGAAAGAGGGTTACGAAAGTTGTTGCCGTCGGAGCCGATTACGGGAAAAGTCGATCAGAAATTCGAGTGGCCATCAATTTAAGGTAAGGATAGGGTTCGAATTATATAATCGGGAATACGATGATTATTATGTGAGATTGGGATTATACAATTTTGTATTGTCGATTGTTGATTTTGTGTTGATTTTGTGTTATTTGATCCTTGGGGACATAATTGTTTTATGTGAAGTGTTGTTCTTATAATCGATTGTGGTGAATTATAGTATTTAGTCTGATTTTGGAAAAATAAGGAGAATTGGATTCGAACAGACCCGTTGTGAAGAAGGGATGGCGCGGGCCACCGCGGAAGTGTAATAGGTGGCGCAAGCCACCTGAGGATTATTGGAAGATGGCACAATCCACCATTTATCATGATGAGAGCCACCAAATGCATGATGACAATTTAGTTAATTAATTAAGTGAATTAGTTAATGAATTTGGTTAATGAAATAAATTAGTTAATAGTCATAAAACTTAGTTAATTTAATTAAAGTGTGGCATAATGAAGTAGTTAATTAATAGTTACACATGTGGTTGGTGATTACTGAACTGTAAGCAGTAATGTGTAGATGAAACAGATTAATACAACAGTGGTAAGTCTTAGCAGAAAACGAAAACTTAGTAAATACTGGTATTTTAGCATAATGAAATTATAATGACAATAAGAGATTGGTAGCAGGAAAATATATCAGTAGCTAGAATTTATCAGATTCGATGGGAATTATTGGTAGCAGTGATAGTAGTAAAAACAATATCGATTTAGTCGACCAGGTGAAATTACGCGATAAAATTAGTTGTTCGGAATTTAAAGAAAATTGACGAGGTCTTTCGTAATAATTAGTAGGTGATTTTAGTTGGTTTATTTTATTAAATTTGTCTTGAATGTGTGGATTTTCTCTTACCGTTGATTATGTGGTTTTGTTTCTATTTATGGGCATTTTAAGTTGAAGGTCGAAGAACCAATGTTGATATTAAGTTGTAGGTCGAATGACCCATGTTGTAATTAAAGTAGTATGTTGTATGACCAATGTTGATGTATATAAGTTGTAGGCCTATGGCCAAAGTTGAATCGTGTTGAATTAAATTTGTTATGTTGTTTGTTGTATGTTGTTTCGAGTTGGTTGTTGTTACGTGTTGTTGTAATCACGACATACATTGCATTTTCTAAGTTGGAGCGGATGCTCACTATATTGGCATGGATTAGAAAAATGATTAAGTTGAAGGCTTATTCCTTGTAGATACCTTGATAACCTGGTATATTTTAAGTTGAGAGTTTTACTCCGATGGTACCACATGTATATGCATAGTTGAGTCGCATCTGTGTTGCATTATTTATGTTGGAGAAGTTGTTTGTGTTGATTAAGTTGATGAAGTTGTTTATGTTTCATAAGTTAAAGAAGTTTTTGGTGTTGATTAAGTCGAGTAAGTTATTTATGTGAGTTATGTCAATAAAGTTGATTATATTGCTTAAGTGGATTATATGTTTATGTTGACTATGTCGTGAAGTAGATTAAGTTGATTATGTGATCATATTGATGAAGTTGCTTATATGGTTATGATGTAAAGTTGTCGTATTATTTATGTCGTTTATGTTGATTATGTTTGCTGAAGTTGTTAAGTTGATTATGTTGAATTTGATGATGTTGATTATGTAGTAAATGTTGATATGTATAATAAGTTGATAAAGTATGTTGATAGATTGTGGGTGATTGTTAAGTTGTTGTTATTAGATAGTACTTAAATTGTATGATTCTATTTAATGTATTAATTATCATAATCTTGTTTATATTGTTCGATATCTCACCCTTTATGTTAGAATGTTACCCTTATGTTGGTAACATGCAGGGTAGCTTGAAGGAAGATTGTTATCTTTGTTAGTTCAAGTTGATGTCGATGATCTGATATATAACACTCGAGGGGATGAATGCTTAGTTGCTTTGTTGTTATTTTAATTAGTTTCAGTTAAAATATGTTGTTAATAAGTTGTTTAAGTTGAACAAAATGTTATACCATGTCTAGTTGAATATTTGAGAATCCATTGCGTAGTTGCAAAAGTTGTTTTGGTTTCAAAAATGAATAAAAGTTGTTGTTATCGTTTTATTCGAATCAAAAGTGTTATACAATTTCTAAGTTTACAAGCAATAGAATCAATAAACCAATTATCATGATCTATCATCGCTCCCATCCCACACAAATCTTACCACCTAACCGAAGCCTTATTATCGCATGGAAGGAAATGATCCCTAAGAATGGTTCTTCTTATATTATTGTACCTACACGAATGAAGCTCAAACCAAATAGCATTGACACCGTTCAAAATTCTCCACTTCTACTTGCACAAAAGAGTGAGATTAAAGTTACTGCAATGTTTAATATCAAGCCCCCCTTCCTTCTTCGAAAACAAATCGAATCCCAAATAACCCAATCAATTTTCTTCTTTTTCTCCTTTCCACACCAAAGAAATACTATTTGAATCTTTATTATCTCTTTGATGATTGTCTTCGTAACTTTGTAAAAAGAATGGTTAAATCTATTTTTGATCTTTTTAAATATCTCACATTTCATTTTTAGTCCATATAAAAAAAGGACATATTTTAATCCCTACAATTTTTTTAGGGATAATAGTCATTTTCACCTCTGCCATATAGGCGTTGTTCGGAAAACCCCATATAAAAAAAGTTGCAAGAAATACCCTAACATTTCCAAAAAATTTCATGTTAGACCTTTGTCACGCCACATCACCCAAAATGCTTATGTGGCTCCATTTTTTTTAATCACACTTGCCACATGGATTATTCAGTTAGTGTAGTGACCAAAATACCCCTAGAAACAAAATCTCAAAAAAGCATATGATGATCTTCAATCCCATTCCTCTCTCCTCTCTTCCTTCCCCCTTTCATGGTAAGACCTTGATTCTCACTTCACCATCCTCCACAACACCCTCTCTCAATGTTTCCTCCATCTTCAAATCCTAGAATACCCATAAGTGAAAATTGAAGCCTCTCGCTGGAAACTAAAGCTTCTGAATCTAGATTCATGTGTTCCTTCATCGATTTCAAGGATTTTTCTTTAGCAAAAACTAACTCTGGTTCCGATTCATGTTGAAAATCAGGATCTTCTTCTACGATTTTGTGAAAACTTTCCTCAATCACATTGGAAAGACATTTAAAAGCTCCCGTTCTCGTTGTTGCAGTGGTTGTGGCGGTTCTAAAACTTTAATTTCGTCTTTGTCTGAACCTTCTTTAACGACAATGTTATCTTCTTCTTTGTAGAGGCTCAAATGTACCGAAGAAGCCTTCATTTTTGGAGGCAAATAAGGATTTAGTGCGCTAGAGTTCAGGGAATAATGAGTTGGAAGAAGCATGTGTTAGAAGCTGAGGGACGAAAAAGGGCTTTAAGTGCAGCGACAACAATGGAGGAAGTAGGGGGTTTGCGGTTGGAGGTGGAAGATGAGGAGACATTATTGTTGTTTGGATCGATAACGGCGAGACGTTCTTTGGTGGAAACAGGTGAGAAGAGTAGGGTTTGTGAATGTTCATATTTTCCTTGTTAGTGGGTGTTCATGGAGTTTGAGGATTTGATGTTCATGACAAATTTTTTTTCCCCAGACATTGGTTTGGACTTGGCTTTACTGTTGTTGGTGCTCGGGACTACAACTGACATTGATGATATTGATGTTCTTTGATTTTTCTCTCAGATGTATATTGATTTGCCCATTTTTAGTTTTTTTTTGGAAAAAATTGTTTCATGTAATTCATAGGGTTTATTATCTTTCTTAATAATTTGTTTCATGTCCAACCTCTCTAAAAAGATTAAGTTTTTTCAGTAAGATATTTTGGTCTACACTAATTGGATAAACCCATGTGGCAAGTGTGATTTAAAAAAATATATTAAAAAATGGTGCCACATAAGCTTTTCGGGTGATGTGGCGTGACAAAGGTCTAACATGTTTTTTTTGTTGGAAATTTATAGTGTTTTTTTCAACTTTTTGTATAAGGGGTTTTCCGAACACCGCCTATATGCAGGGGTGAAAATGACTATTATCCCAAAATTTTATGCATGTAGTTTTAATTGTTGCTATTTTCTAAGATTTTGAAAACTATTTAATTACCTCTAAAATTTTAAATTTTTTAATAATTTTTTTATACGTGTTTAGATTACTATAAAATGTTTTCTTACCGAAATATAATTTATTTTAAAAATGAGAATAATTAAATATGAATTTTTAAATTTTGAAAGATAATGATAAAAGTAATAAAAATCTCGACTTATAAATCAGATTTTGAGTTTCTTTTCTTGGAGGAACTTTTTATAACATTCTAAACATATATGCAAAATAATTATTCAAAAATACACATTGATTTAACAATAGTGACTAAAACTACGTGCATAACTATTTTGTAGGACTAAAACACACTATTTTTTATAGGGATCAAAAATAAAATTTAATAATTTTATAGAACTAAAAACATATTTAATCTTTAAAAAAATATAAAAATCAGAATATTCGAAAAAATGACATTAAAAAGCACCACTCTACCTCCCATTATTTTTTTTATTATTCCAAGTAGAAAGTAATTTAAAACAATCAAACATATAGAATGTACTATTTTTTACACTTCATAATCAATTCTATCAGATTGGAACTTAAACGAAACGTAGACTTAGATACGAGTTTTAGTAAAATGAATAATTTTACTCTTTGGTCACTACTCATCTTGGATTCTCTACATTTACGTGTGGGGTATTGTAAAAAGTATTAATATTATCATATTAGGGTATTTTATTTTATTTTTAATATATGATACTTAAGTTAGTAAAAGTATAATGCATGAAAGTGGAAATTTTTTGACGGCAGGGTTTCTAAAATACATAAAGCATAAATTCGTTTATTTACTTTATTTTATACTAAGAATTTTAAACAGAATCATTTAGTTGCCTTTTACTAGAAATCAACATCAAAGTTGTACCCAATCTAGCATTCCATTAGAGGAATTACTTTTCGAAAAAGAAAGTTGTTTCATTATGGCATCTTATAATAGTGTAATTCCAAGTTTTAGTGTGAAATGTTGGGAATTCCGTCAATCATGGGGCAAGGAATTTAGCATGAAGATTCTCATCACTCATTTTGTCTTAAGTTGGCAGAAAGTTTATACACATTTGCTTAAGAATACAATTACTTTTACTAATGATATGATGTCATAATGAGACAATGAAGGGTGTTAGGAAATAGGAAATAGGAATTTGTATAATTTTTTCAACATTCACTCCAACACTTATTTTTGTATTATATGAATTTATACCTTGTTCTTTTGTGTGATAAGTAAATATACTAGGAATACTTTTTTTTTAAAACCATTATACTAAAATTGATTTTTTGTATCGCCTAATTTAATATCACTTTTAAAATAAGTATTATTAAAAAAAAAAAATCTATAATAACACTTTATGGTTGGGTGTTATTATAGGATAAAGACAATATAATTTTGATAATACTTTGTTAGAAAACACTATTATTAAACTTCACTGAGATAGCGCTTCCTTTAAAATGCTATTAATATTCTTATTAAGATAACACTTTTTGAAAAACGCTATTAATATTTTTCACTGAGATATGACATTTTGAAAAATGCTATTAATATTCTTCATTAAGATAACACTTTTTGAGAAAACGCAATTAATATTATTTATTAAGATAACACTTTTTGAAAAGTGCTATCAATTGTCTTTTATTTTTTAAATTATTTATAAATTTATAAATTCTGCATAACCCATAAAAATCAAAAGACACTCTTCATAACCCTAGTTTTGTTTAGAATGGGGAAAGACATAACAATACAAACACACTAGTCTCACATCGCACCCGGTTTTCTTTTTCGGAATATGAAATACAAATGGATTCTTCCATCTATTGTTAAATGTACTCTCTATCTCAATTTTTCTTCACAACTTTTGATTTTAGCCACAACTTTTGATTCACGAGTTTTCCTTTTAACTGTGATTCAGTTCCAAATCTCTTCATTTCAATTCCAAATCTATTCATTTCAATTCCAAATCTCTTCAAATTTTTATCTCCAATCTTTAATATTTTATTTTTAATTGATGTTTGATTGATTTATTTAAAATGAATCGTGAATTATCGTGGGTTTTAGTTGGGTGTTACACTGATAATGTTGTACATCAAGTTTGACGTAACAACATAGCAGCAGTCAACAATCTGGAAGCCATGGTCGAAAGGATAATGGCTCAAAATGGAATGAATTTAGGTTTTGCTAGGCCTAATTTTACATCACCAATAGTAGATTATATACTCCAATCAGAATTACCCCTTAGGACGAAGGTTCCAAAATTCACCAAATTCTTAGGGGATACTACTGAGTCTATTGTCGAATATGTAGCCCGTTACTTGATCGATAGGGGATCTTGTTAGGGGAAAATAACCTTGCAAGCATTGTCGAAAGGATAATGGTAGAAAATGGGGTGAGTATGGGTATACAAAGGCCAAATTACACACACCCCTCTTAGAATATGTGTTACATATTGAATTTCAAGGAGGGTGGAAAGTCCCTAAGTTTACAAAGTTCGGTGGTGACACTAATGAGTCGATTGTTGAACACATTTCCCGATACTTGACTGAGGCGGGAGACTTAGCCAATAACGAGAACATAAGGATGCGATACATCCCTATTTCTCTCACAAAGAATGTGAAATTTTGACACTTAGAGATACCAGATGTTGAGACAAATGTCACAATAATAGAATCACCATAATAAAGACACAACTCACATGCAGATATCTTGATGCTGATGTTAATACTGATGTAACAGAACATCAGAACACAAAGTCATGCAGGATGTTCTGACATATTCAAACTGACGTACAAGACAATTTTTCCAACTGTAAATATCATTCAAAATGTGAAATGCAAAAAGATAAATAATACAATTAATAAATAACCTAGTTCGGTACAACTCACCTACATCTGGGGGCATCCAAGTCATAAAGGAAAATCATTATGATAATATGCAGTTTGAAACCGTGTATACGAGTATGCAACTTGTTGATTAGAGATCAATCTAACTTGTGTAGAAGGAGAATGTGAATATAAGAGCTCAACTCATATGTAAGCTCAAGTCAGTTGTACATAGCCAGATCACAAAGGTATGATCTATCCATATGTAACATATCATTATTTTTGTGAGTTATTGGTAAATAAAAATGTTATATATATATATATATATATATATATATATATATATATATATATATATATATATATATGTATTATTTGTTTATCGGTCAACAATAGTAGTTGGTTTTGAATATTGTTAAAAATGTCAAAACACATTAATTTTTTCTTTTGAGCAGCAAAAAGAAAATTAAAATTAAAAATCAGACGCATAAGCTATGCTAAGAAACACACCACCAATATCCTGATATAATAGAAACTACAATTATACTAAACTAACAAAAGCCAAACCATCCAACCACTTATAGACCCCAAACTAATTATCCAAAAGATTACATACAATTACATACAAACTTACTAACTGAATTCACTTAAATATACCCTGACTCCAAACCAAGCTCGGACACTAAACATAAAAACATGTGAACCAGATACTAGAACCTACACTCTAAAGAAGCAGACAAGAACACTTACAACCCCAACTACACAAATAATTGCACATCAAACAACAAACACGCGAACAAAAACGATTACTGATCTCCAAATTGAAACAGACATAAACAACAAAAACCAATATGAACTCCCAAAAACCGCGCTACCGCAAAAAAAACAATATGAAAGAAAGAACACACTCCAAATATAACTGATTCCCAACAGGTGAAAACCAAAACACAGTAATAAAAACGATAATATTATACAACACAATTATATCCAAAAGAAACATGGTAACACTACAAAGTTATCCCAAATTATACAACACAATTATCCAAAAGAAAAAACATGGTAAAAACCAAATTCATAGAAGAAATTATCCAATGTTACATCAAAAAAATTATCTCAATCTTTGATAATCATACAAACACCCGACTTCAAATTTCAATTACATTTGACCAATGCCTTTCTTTTCTTTTCCTGATCCTTCCAATAAGCTTCAGAGTTCAACACCACTTCGTCCAAAAACATGTTATTGCATGAATGCACCAAAATAGTGTGAGTTCCATTCTTGTAGAAGTCAGTGCCTGCATATAATGTATATAATTATGAAAAGTTAGGACAATTAGAAATTTAATTACAAGGGAAATTATTAAATTAATGATATTCACATGAATTCAACTTACATTAGTGATATCATCAAAATCTCTTTGGAAGACACCCTCAATCATCCATTTACACACAAAAACTCCATAGGCATTTCTGTGGGCAGCCAGTAAATGCATTAGTCATTTTTTAATAGGTAATTATGTGCTCAACCAGTAAAATAGAGTAGGGTATGAGAGTACTTACGAATTGATTCGTTGTTGGGAGTCCAACCAATACAATTTTATGTCGAAACAATCGACAACCAATAGATTCCAGTGTACCCCTTGGTCGTTGATTGGAATAAAAATCTGTAAAAAATGTAATATTAAGGTTTAGGAACAAATTTTTAATGTGTCAAGTTTTTGGGAACAACGTAACACATAACTCACCCTAGAAATAACATTTTTTGTTGTCAAGAATCGAGTTTGGTATATGTTCCTCATACAATCAGTAGATTGTAGTCCATCCAAGGTATATTGCTGCAATTAAAATTAAAATAAAACAGTAAATGTATTTTAAGCCAATAATTAATACTAAAGGAATGTACATGTAACAATAGAAAACTGAGGTATAAAGCTAGGGTGCACTATTTTTAATTATTAAAAAAAACACAAATTCCATCGGTTTTTAAAATAACCGAGGTGAAAAAATAACTCAGTACAAGCTTCGATTTTCGTCTATCGCAGTTTATGATTTTATTTATTTATAAGTGTAAAGAAAATATTTTAACCCTTCGATTTTCTATTTAACCGAGGTATAAAAAAATAATACTATAAAATCACTCGTTAAACAGATTTTACCCTAATCTTTACTAATGTGAAGTCGCCTCAAGCTTTATTCTTTGGGATGGATTGCAAGACATAAATTTTTTTCAATGTTATTCTATCTTAAAAAAAAATATTTTTTCTGCCCTTACAATCTATCTCACATAATGGTGTTGATGTTGTCATTGTTCTATTTTCTTAGAATAATCATCAGTTAAAGAAGGGTACTCAGTTGATAGATTGCAAGTGCAGAAAAATATTTTTGCTTCAAATTATCCAAAGAGAGGAGCTTAACCAACAATAAATTTAGCTCAACCTCTGAAAAGAGCTCAGTTGATAGATTGCAAGTTAAGAAAATCATTATTGTTTCAAGTTAAACAAAGAATGAGGCTTAACCAACAAAGAAGAGAACTAGCTCAACCTTTGAAAAATACTCGGTTGATAGATTGAAAGTGCAAAAAAATCATTCTTGTTTTAAAAAAAATTGTTTTAGTGGGTATGAAACAAAATTTGAATATAACTGAAGACTCGTTGTAATCATTGTTTTTTAATATTTTGTGTAAACAATATATTTAAAAAAAAAATAGTCACCTCGGTTTTCTTTATCACTAAGGTGATAGTTAATATAAAACCGAGGTGGTTAGTAAGCAAATTTTACTTATAAAACACTTATGATCCGCGTGAAATCTAAGTGACATCTTTTATAAAAACATGATGAATATTGAAAAAAGTTAAATGTTAAGAGTTTCAACCAAATGATTTGACATACTAACTACATCGATTAAGATAATTCGACTAACATGTCAGATGAGTCGAGGAAAAGACAAAGATGGAAAGCAAAGATTAACTATTAGTTAATTAAACATAATTTATTTATTTATTTATTTGAAGTTAAGTTGTAAGAATGCTACTAGTATATTATTAAGAAGGTTTAAATTATAAATGATTTATTAAAGAATATATTTGTATGATTAAATTAGAAATGATTTATTAAAAAAATATAATTGAAGTTAAGTTGTAAGAATATGAAGGTTTAAATTAGCTAGAAATGATTTATTAAAAAATTGTTTTGGTGGAATGTTGGCAAGTGTGTTAGAGCTTTGATTGCAGAATTTTATAATCATAAGTCAGGTCTGTATTTAGTAGAGTATTGAGTTGTACTACTAGTGTATGTGTAAATCATCATGGTAGTACTACTAGTACCTACTAAAACAGAAAATGAGAGCATTCATTCATTATTGTTGAAACTGAGGGTAGCCTCCATTTGTTTGCATATTGTTTCACAAAATGATAAGGATGTGTAGAAACCATGTTATTGATACTATGTGAAAATTTCATCCTCAGTAGTTGTTCCTCTCACTAGATAAAAGAATTTCATGTATTTTCCATTTGTTTCAATATAAGTTCGATCAGTCAATGAATGAGCTGGAGAATCAAGAAGCGGTTTGAAAAGTTTTTCTACAGAATCACTATTAGATGAGCCAGGAATGAAGAAGATTTTTTTATACTCTTTAGCCCCATTTAAGACGCTTCACCAAGTGAGTAAAATTAAAGTTTGAAAACTGGCATTTGGAAATCTCCAAGAAGAGCTTATATCAGCGACGAACTTGGCAATCACTTCATCATCTATAAAGGAAGCATATCAAAAATATCAATAATACAATGAAAACAACACACAGTGCATATATAACAGATGAACATAATCTAAGCTACCTTTAATCCTAAAGCAAACTATTAGAAATAATAATTAATATTTTGACAAATTTGATGACTAAGTTTGTTTAGGGGTATTTTTAGTACTTTATCTTATTATTTTTTAAATTTGTAGGCTAAGTTTAGTTTGTTTATAAATAGAGTAGAGTACACTTCTTTTATATAGATTTTTACTTTCTCCGTTAATATATTTTTTCTTGTTCATCATTTTATTTCACCTTGTGCACCAACAATTGGTATTTAGAGTTCCGGTTCAGATTCAGTGGGAGAAACACCGGAAAACACGAGTGAAAAAGTGAGGCTTGTGTGATTGATTTTTTGGTTCTTGGATTCATGTTGAACTTTGAACAAAAATCTGATCAGAATCACATTGATTCTATGGGTTGGGAAACATTGTGTGGTGAGATTTGAGTGTATTGCACAAAGTAGAAGATGATGAACGGAAACGGCGGCATGAACACCAAGCTTCCAGGATTTGATGGCAAAAATTGGAATCGTTGGATGATTCAGATGCGTGTTATGTTCGGTGCTCAAGATGTTTTGGATCTTGTCACTGAAGGTTATGTTCCGGTAGTTGCAGATGCAACAGAGAAACAAAAGAATGCACAGAAGGATACGAGGAAGAAATATCAGAAAGCTTTATTTTACATCCATCAGTGTGTGGATGCAAATGTGTTTGAGAAGATTGTAGATTCAACAACAGCAAAGGTTGTGTGGGACACACTGGTCAGATGTTACGGTGGTGATACATCAGTGAAGAAGGTGAAGCTTCAGTCCTTGAGAAAGAAATATGTGAATCTCAACATGAAGAACAATGAGAATGTTTCTGAGTACATCTCCAAAGTGATTTTGATCACTAATGAGATGAAGGCTTGTGGAGAAACTATTTCTAAACAAGTAATCATTGAGAAGGTATTGAGATCTCTTACCCCTCAGTTTGATTATATTGTGGTACAAAAATAGAACATTCTAAAGATCTGAGCACCATGAGGATTGAAGAGCTGCAAAGCAGTTTAGAAGCTCAAGAGTTGCGTCTAAATGAGAGAATTTCTGAAAGGGAAGTAGAGCAGCGGGCTCTGAAAGCAGTTTCTGATAAGAGGCATCAGAAGCAGTCTTGGTCAGAAGCTAGGAGAAGATCCGATGGTGGTCAAAAGTCAGAAACCTCAACCTCTGATAGGCAAAAGAATGCTCAGAAAGGAAAATAGAAGTATGACAAGAAGAAGATTCAATGTTACTGTTGCAAGAAGTTTGGTCATTTTGCTAAAGATTGTTGGGCAAATAGAGAAAGGAAATCAGAAGAAGAGAATATAGCCAGAAGTTCTGATGACGAATCTGTGCTACTGATAGCTTCTGAATCCAATGATACGAATTTGATAGACTTGTGGTATATGGACACTGGATGCTCAAATCATCTTATTGGAAATAAGAAATGCCTGGTTGATTTTGACTCTGAAAATAGGACAAAGATCAGATGTGGTGATGACAAATATCTTAATGCTAAAGGTATGGGAAATGTCAAAGTTATTCTGAACAATGGGAAAATAAAAATGATTTATAAAGTGTGGTATGTACCTGACATAAGAAGAAATCTAATGAGTGTGGGGAAACTAATTGAGAAAGATTTTTCAGTTACCATGAAGGGCAATCTTCTGAAGTTGTATGACTGTAATCAGAAGTTGATTATGGAGTCAGAACAGGGAAGAAACAGAACATTCAAAGTGAATGTCAGAACTGCAGACTCATAATGTCTTAGTGCAACAAGTGTTGTGGATGAAAATGAGTTGTGTCACATAAGATTTGGTCATCTGAATTTCAGAAGTTTAGGGCATCTAAATTCAAAGAAGTTGGTACATGGAATTCCTACAATCAAGATGCCTGAGATGTCATGCCGAGTGTGCATGGAAGAAAGCAACCAAGATTGCCATTTGCATCAGAAGTAGCTCCAAGAGCTAAACATTCCTTGGGATTAGTACATTCTAATGTGTGTGGTCCATTTCCAGTAGCATCAATTGGAGGGAACAAATACTTTGTTTCATTTGTTGATGAGTTCACCAGAATGACATGGCTATCCCTCATTAAATTTAAACACGAGGTGTTTGCTGAATTCAAAAAGTTCAAATTGAAGTTTCAGAATCAGAGTGGTCAGACTCTAAAGATTCTCATAATCGATGGTGGAGGTGTCCAAAGAGTTCCAGAAGTTCTATGAGGAGAATGGAATTGAGCATGAGGTTATTGCTCCATATACTCCTCAACACAATGGTCTTATTGAATGAAGAAATCGTACCTTACTTGATATGACGAGAAACATGTTGAAGGAAAAGAAGCTTCCTCAAAACTTGTGGGGAGAAGTTGTTGCTACCGCAACATATGTACTCAACAGATGTCCAACGAAGAAGCTGAAAGAAATAGTTCCTATTCGGAAGTGGACTGGAGATAAGTAGAGTGTCAGTCATCTGAAGGTTTTTGGTTCTGTATGTTACAAACATGTTCCAGAAGCTAGAAGACAGAAACTGGATGATAGAAGCAAAGTGATGTTACTAGTGGGGTACCACAGTACAGGTGCATAAAAACTTTATTGTCCAGAAACTGATAAAGTTGAATTCAGCAGAGACGTAATTATGAAGGAATCAGAAGTTTGGAATTTGGATAGTCTCAATCGGACTATGATATGAGAACTTCTAAAGAAAGCTCAGAACTAAGAATTTTTGAAGCTGGAGTGAATTCTGATAGTGATTCGAACTCCGATGGTGATTTTGATTCTGAAGAAGACTCAGAAGATGAAGGCGATTCTGATGACCCAGATTCTTGTGGTAATTCAGACTTTGGGAATATGCCAGACTCTGAAGATGGCCAAGGCTCTAGAGGAAGTCAACCTTCTAAAGCAAGAGCTTCTGAAGGAGAAACTTTTAAGGTTCAAACATCCGAAGGAGATTCTGAACAAGGTCAGAGACCACAAAGAATCAGAAGAATTCCGAGAAGGTTTGTAGAGTTTGACATGCTGCAAGACACTGAAGTTGATTTTGAAGGAGAAGTTATTTAGTGTGCCATGTTAGTAGACTATAAACCCGTGAGCACGGAAGAGGCTCTTAAGCAGAAAGTGTAGCTGAAGGTCGTGAAATAAGAACTTGATGTTATAGAGAGAAACAAGAATTTGAAGTTGACAGAACTTCCGAAGGACAAGAAAGCCATCAGCGTCAGATGTGTTTTTAAGCAGAAGCTAAAATCAGATAGATCAATTGGCAAACATAAATCGAGGTTAGTAGCAAGAGGATTTCTACAGAAACCTGGGCCTAATTATTCTGAAGTGTTTGCACCTGTAGTAAGACATGAAACAATCAGATTAGTGATTGCAATAGGTTCTAATAGGAATTGGCCTATGATGAATTTAGATGTGAAATCCATATTTCTGAATGGTCCATTACATGAAGAGGTGTATGTGTCACAACCTCCTGGATTTGTTAAAAAGAATCAGGAAGGGATGGTGTACAGATTACACAAAGCTCTGTATGGATTGAAGCAAGTGCCCGAAGCTTGGAATCTGAAGATTGATTCATTTTTCAAGGAACGGGGTTTTCAGAAATTTGAGATGGAGTACGGTGTTTATGTTCAGCATACTTCTAGAGGAAATATGATTCTAGTGTGTTTGTATGTTGATGACATACTGCTGACAGGAAGTTCTGAACAAGAGATAGTCAAGTTCAAGAATGTGATGATGAATTAGTAAGAGATTACTGATCTCGGCAAATGACATACTTTCTAGGGATGGATTTCACATACTCTAAGAAATGTATCATTTTGCATCAGCTGAAGTATAAACTTGATCTTCTGAAGAGATTTAAGCTGCAGAATTGTAAGACTGCTATCACACCTGTTGACACAAATCAGAAACTAGATTCTGATTTTGATGGTGAGGATGTGGACGCTACAACCTTCAAATAGTTGGTTGGTTCTCTGAGGTATTTGTGGAATACCAGACCTGACATTTGCTATGCAGTTGGAATGGTTAGTAGATTCCTGAGAAAACCCAAGTGGTCTCATTACCAAGCTGCTGTCAGGATTCTGAGGTATATCAAGGGAACTCTGAAGTATATATGGAGTATTATTCCTTTCTAGAAGAAATATAGAATCAGAACTTCTGAGTTATTCAAATTCTGATTGGTGTGGAGACAGAGTTGACAAAAGAAGTACTTCTGGGTACTTTTTCAAATTTCTGGGAAGTCTTATTTCTTGGTGTTCCAAGAAACAACCTATTGTTGCTCTATCAACTTGTGAGGCAGAATATATTGCAGGCACTGTTACTGCATGTCAAGCTATGTGGAATCAGAATTTGCTGCAAGATCTGAAGATCAAAGTTGACAAGCCTCTGAAGCTGATGATTGATAACAAGTCTGCAATTAATCTTGCCAGAAACCCAATGTTGTATGGGAGAAGCAAGCATATTGAGACAAAGTATCATTTTTTGAGAATCCAAGTTCAGAATGGAATTCTGAAAGACGTGCACTATAGCACCCAGAAGCAGCTGGCAGATGTTTTGACGAAGGCCATCAAGACTGATCAATTTCTCCGCTTAAGGGATGAAATTGGTGTTGTTAGCTTTGAAGAAAATATAAATTAAGGTATGGTATTAGAAATAATAATTTATATTTTGACAAACTTGGTGACTAAGTTTGTTTAAGGGTATTTTAGTACTTTATCTTATTATTCTTTAAACTTGTAGGCTATGTTTAGTTTGCTTATAAATAGAGTAGAGAACACTTCTTTTATTAGTGGCTTTGAGGTCGAAATCTGCTGGACTACATTGGGGTATGTGAGCCAGGTTCTTGTCGAAGCTTAAACGATCCACATGGTTTACTTCAGACATGAAGTAACTCTGGTCTGCTTCTATGTTTTCGACTATACCATTTGTGCGCCATATAGCTATTCGCTGGTGCATTGATGAGGGTACAACCCCTATACCATGTATCCATTCTCTCCTAAGAAGTAAATTATAGTTTGCTTTTGAGGCAATCACCATAAACATTGTCGGTCTTGTTATTGTTCTGATAGTTAAATCCACCTGGATTACACCTATAATGGTTCCAATTTTTCCCTCATAATTTGACATCACCATGTTATGAGGCTTGGCATCGGAATCATCCTTGCCAATTTTCTTTAACATGAAATGGGGCATCAGGTTAACTGTTGCTCCCACATCCACCAATATCTTGTTTATTCCAACATTCTCCACTTTTCCTTTTATGAATAAAGGCTTTAGATGTCCTTTCATTGATTCGTCTGGCCTCTCGAAAAACGCATTTTGTTCTTCTACGTAACCATTATTCATCACATAGTAGCAAACGGGTCTATGTGTCATTTGTTCTTCCTCTATACTTGCATCTTTATCTTCGACTTCCATCACTCTATCGTAATCTCTGGGTAATACTGAGACCACGTTGCAGACAACGTCGAAAGATGCCTCTGAGTCGGATTGGAAATCATCAGTTATTTCTTCATCCTCTTGGGCTTTTCCTTTGGCTTTTATTTGTTCGACACTGTCTCTCAAATTATCACCCTGGGATGGTTCCTTTCTGTCTGCCCTTTGCATTTTGCTGCTCGCTGCAGGTTCATTTTTCTTGATGGTATTCTTTTCGACTATATTTCTTTTTGCGGACTCCTTCTCTGCTCTCTTCTGCCTCTGGAATCTTCTCCATTGGGACTTCATCATGGGATTTTTACCCTTGTAGTTTTCTAAAGGGTAGGCTCTTGGTTTGCGTTTTTCGACTTTGCTTCTTTTTGCCATTAAAGGGCCTTTTTTCACGTCAATGCTTCCCCAATCCTTTTGTCCCTGAGTGTCCCTGATGGGTTGTATCCACCTGTCGTCACCTACTTTTTTTGTTGGCTTAAATGAACTATAATTCCTTCCTCTCATGCCCTGTTGGTGGTGTTCGCTTCTCCCTGGATCATACCTCTCCACTTTGGCAGTTGGGATTGACCCCCAATTCCCTTTCCTCTTGGACTTCTTTATCACCTTCAGGTTATTGACTGCCTTCCTGTCGAAGATACGCTGCAACGTGGGCACATCATTACTTTTTCCTTCTTTCTTTGGAATTTCAGGATGAACTCTATTAAACTTTCGTCCTCTTTGGGATACGCCAGTCTTTGGTATTGCTCTCGACGGCGCTCTTCAGTGGTATCTGCTTGATTTTTGTGTGACGTTTCTACCATGTTAATACTTGCTTCCTTTCCACCACCAATGTTCAGTTTGTTCATCTTTTCGATGAGTGTTTGCTCAATCTCGCCCATCCCTCTCGTTGAATCAGCTTTTCCATCTGGGGATAAATTTCCACAGACGTCTTGGCAGCAACCTTCAACTGACTTTCCTTTGGGATCTTCCATTATTCTGCTCAAGATTCTATACTTGGCTGGCTTCTCAGAAACTCCATCCATCCTTATTTCGTTAGCATTCGTACCAGTCGAAATGTTGACAGTGAGGTCTTCAGTGACCTTCTTTTCGACACTGACGCTTTCAGTGGCCTCCTTTTTAGTGTTGATCTCATTATCAGTTGTTATTACACCTTTTGTTGCCTCAAGGTTCTCAACAACCTCTACTTCCTCTTTGACGGAATCTTCAGTGATTTCGTCATTGTTAGTTTCGTCGTAACCTTCAGTGGCTTCGACCTTGCTCGAGTTATTGAGGCCGTCAATAGCCTTTATGTTCTTTGAGACAGAATCTTCAGTGATTCCACCATCTTTGGTTTCATCTGCATCTTTAAAAAGTTCAGATTTGTTTGTGTCATCTAGGCCTTCAGTTGCCTCTTTGTTGGCGCAACCAGTTGTATTTCCCTCCACAATGTGTTCAACGCCCTGCCATTCAGTGATTTTGTTATGGTCTGCAAGATCATCAGCAATCTCCACCATGTTGATGTTGGTGTCGAAACCCTCAGTGGCTTCTACCATCTCGAAACAATCCTCAGAACCCTCTTCGACCTCCACCATGTTGATGGTAACTAGTTCAACATAGTGAGCTTCGACGTTCTGCATGGGGTTCAAATCAATTGTCATTTGTTGCTTCTGCTTGTCACTGAATTTCAACCTTCCATCAGGGATAACATTCTGTACGATATCCCTGAAAAAGAAAGCATTGAGATGTTTTATGACCCAGAAAGCCATGGTACTTACAAACCTCTCTTTTTCTGTTGTTCTATAGGAGGCATTTTAGTGCCTGGTGGTATTGTCATCTGACCATCTTCGACTAATTTGTCAAATATTTCGTCACGTTTGGTTACGTCGAATGTGTAAGTTCTCTTAGGTATTTTTTCATTCTTTTCAGATTCGACTGGATTTTTTCCATTCGACGGAACTAAAACTTTGCAGGAATATGGTGGACCTTGTTTCAATTCTGCTAGGTCAATTTCCTGTTCGCTAAGACTAACTAGTTCGTCTATGTTATTTTCATCATCATGGAATATTCCCACATAAGCTACTCTCTCTTTCTTATTCTTACTTGCCCTAAATTTTTCAGCGTTTAGTCTTTCGACCTGTCTCACCCTATCTGCTAATTGAGTCATATCTCTCAAATATTGGGTGTCTAATTTCTTCCTTATAGAATAATCTTGCTTTCAGTAATCTAAACATATTCAAGTAATCATCTATTGGTTCAGAGAACTTCCTCTTCACACTAGCTAACTCCTTCAAACTTATTTTGGTTTGTCCCATATAAAACTGTTCATGGAACAATCTTTCTAATTGGGTCCATGTATATATTGAACTTGTAGGAAAATATGTAAACCAAGTAAAAGCATTTTTCGTCAGAGAGCTTGGAAAATATTTTATCCTCAAATTTTCATTTTGGGCTATCTCTCCTGCTTCGATCAGGTAGCGGGCAACATGTTCTATGGTAGATTCACTGGTATCTCCAGAGAATTTGGTGAATTTGGGGACTTTCCACCTTGGGGGTAATTCCTGTTGCAGAGTATATTCTGATAATAGAGAGATGTAACTAGGCCTTTGTAATCCTACGTTTATTCCATTTTGTGCCATTATCCTTTCGACCATGGCTGCTAAGTTATTTTCGGCAGGAAAATTATTGTAGCGCATCTGTTGCACTATATTATCAACATCTTGACCCCTCTGGACTAATATCCTCCTAGGCTCTTGTTGAACAGGGATTTCTATGCGAGGTTGTTCGACTACTTCCTCTTGATTTCTAAGGTTTTCCTGGGGAATGTCTGCAGGTCTTTGATTTATGGTGGGTTCAGCTTCGACACCTAATCTTGGGTTTTGCACTATTTGTTATGGTTGTCGAGTTTGAGGAACACCAAAGAAATCAGCAATGCGTATCATTTGTTGTGTCAGTAATTGGTTCGTCTGGGTGGTATTATGTATTAAAGGATTGAATACTGTACCCATTTGTTATGTCAACATTTGGACCATGTCGTGATTGCTTTCGTCTATTTGTTGTCTAATTATTTGCGTAGAATTATTTGTAATTGTTGGCATATAAGTTTGGAATCCTGGTGGGGGCTGATTTAATCTGCCTAAGTTTCCACCAGATCCTGATCCTTGTAATGGTGAAGACCTATTGACCAAGGAATCAGAATATAATGACGATGCATTTTGCAAACTTGCCATCGTTGTAGTTGGAATTCCATAAGGTTGTTCCCTACTATATGGAGGCATTATAAAATTTGTCGCAAAAGGCATATGAACACTCCTTATAGGAGGAGGTTTCCCTATTTGGTGGCCCATGTTGGAGAAACTAGGCGTATTTTTAGATGCTGCAAATGTCGGTGTTGACCCTGATGACAAAGGTATGGCCTCTGATACAGATATTGACCCTGTATTTCCTCCAGTCGAAGGAGTAGGGTTAAGCATCGTAATATTTTCGTTTTGACTATTTGGAGGATTCGCCATTCTTCTCACTCTTGTTCTCTTAGGTCTTTCCACGTCAGTTATGGCTAATTTACCGCTTCTTAGAATCATACAATGAAGTATAACCTTTTTTGTTCAGAGTGATTATGGTTTTTTTCTTTTAAATTTCGCACCAATGTCCCAATGGGCGTGCCAATTTGTTTGCTGTCGAATTTTACGAACAATCGCTGGTTTCTAATTTACGTTTAAATCAGTTTACTTGCAGGACCAACCATACAAATCCTATGACATAGGTGCGAGTTTTGATCGACAGTATAATGATCTTAACAATCTCATGATTTCTATTTTTATAAGGTGATTAACAGAAGAAATTAAAAGTGTTTGACAGAAATGAAAGTTCTTGAAAGCACAAAGTAAATTGACTGGAAAAAGATAGGAGATTTCTAAATGAAAATAAACTTGCAGAATGCAGAAATATAAATAGACTCGAACTTTCACAAAACTTGATAAATGAAGAATTGGTGTTCACACGTACATTTTTTCAGAAGTTGAATTTTATTCTCTCACACTGTTACTTTAAGTATATCACAGGAATTTGTACAATATTTTCACACACATAACAAGAATTTCCCTATTTATACACAAACTAAATAACTGCACCTAACAGACAAATCCTACAACTAAGACACTTGACCATGTCTTTTTCCACCAAATGCTTTCACGCGTCCTTCTGCCAAACGTCTTTGATCTTTGAATTTTGAATTTCATCTTCTGCGGCAACATATCTCTTCAAAGCTGTCGAACTCGTCGAAAACAAGCCTTCACCTAACCACGATGAAGTTGTCGAAACATCATCATTTCCTATCTTTGTCGAAAGTGTCGAAAACAATCTTCAAATTTTTAGTCGAAATCAACTCCTGAAAACATTTTCTTCTCTAATCGTCTAAGAGTTCCAGTATTTTATTAGTCCCCACGCAATGTTATTTACAATTTGAAAGCCTGTAAGTTATATACTACTATTATTAACACTAGTAAAAAGAATCATGTGTTCGCACGGGTCGTTCGTACTGGTGTCGTTTTTTTAATGGTTAGAATAGTGAATTAATATAATATAGTGAATTTTAAAAAATATATACAAATTATGTCATTTTAACCGGTCAAAAATGTATATTTTAGTAGAAAAAATAAATATTATTATGAACTTAGTTGTATTAAATAATTATACAAAATAAAAAAGAGCATGTGAAATGAAGAAAAAGAAAAAGAGATATTTTAACATTTGAAAATAATAATTTTGTGTCTCAAATAGAGACAATTAGTAATTATAATAAAATAGATCTTTCGATGATATTCAACCGTGAAAAAAAAAAGAATTTTTTTGATATTTGAAATATAATATATAAATATAATATAATGATTGCTAATAAATATATATAAAATATTGGAATGTAATAGTAGAAACCGTGCGTTCGTACCGATCACACAATGTCATTTTTTTAATGGTTAGAATAATAAACTAATATAACATAGTGAATTTTAAAATTAAAAAATATAGACAAATTAATTAATTTTGACCAGTCAAAAATGCATATTAGAGTAGAAAAACAATATTGTTAAGAACTCAATTGTATTAAATAATCATACAAAATAAAAAATAAAAAAGTCTGTGAAATGAAGAAAGAAAAAAAGAGAATTTTTAAATTTTAAAAATAATAATTTTGTGTCTCAAATAGAGATAATTGTCTCATGTTTTTTATTTATAAAAATAGGTATTTGTAGCATTTTTTCATGATTGTCTCATGAATTTTTTTCTTGTGTGATTATCTCATGTATTTTTTTTGGTGATTGTATCATGTATTTTGAACCTTGTCTTATAAACTTAGATTTGAATATTTTAATGGATTTCAAACCGTGTCTTATTTTCTCCCATGTCTTATAAATTTATATTTGAATATATTTTAAAATTATATTAATTATACTATAATCCATCATGAATTATTAATTTTAATTATGATTTTTGAATAATGTATAATTATTTCTAATGATTCTAATATCACTAACGAATCTTTATAATTATTTCTAATGATTCTAATATCAACCATGATTATAATTGTTTCTAATTTTATATAAAATAAATGAATTTTTTAATTATGATTACTTATAAAAATATTTTTGATATTTTTTAATAATATTTTTTAAAATAAAATTTGGAGTTTAATTATTAATGATTTATTATTATTATTGATAGAAATAATTGAATAGTTATTATTATTACGTGTAACATGTAAAATTATTGGTAGGAGTTAGATATAATTGTCTCATGTTTTTTATTTATAAAAATAGGTATTTGTAGCATTTTTTGGTGATTGTCTCATGAATTTTTTTCTTAATCATTTCATGTCTTATGCATTTTTTTTGTGTGATTATCTCTTCTTTTTTTTTTTTGTGATTGTATCATGCATTTTGAACCATGTCTTATAAATTTAGATTTATATTTTAATGGATTTCAAACTGTGTGTTATTTTCTCCCATGTCTTATAAATTTATATTTGAATATATTTTAAAATTATATTAATTATACTATAATCCATCATAAATTATTAATTTTAATTATGATTTTTGAATAATATATAATTGTTTCTAATGATTCTAATATCTATAATTATTTCTAATATTCTAATATCAACAATGAATATAATTATTTCTAATTTTATATAAAATAAATGAATTTTTTAATTATTTATGGTTTATTAATATTTTATTGATAGAAATAATGGGATAGTTATTATTATGTGTAACATGTAAAATTATTGTTAGGAGTTGAATATAATGGATGGAAATAAGAGTTATATATAATAGATGGAAAATGAATTTTTGAGATATTTTTATGGATTTGGAACGTGTCTTATTTTATCCCTGTTTGATATTTGCATCGATTCATGAATTGTTTGATAAAATAAGTTTATTGATGACACATATTTCAGTTCATTTAGGTTTTAAAGTAAATAAATAGGAAATTGTTTGATAATTTTTTTATTAAAAAGCTATAATTCTTCTTTTAAAATTATTAAGATAATTATTTGTTATAAATTTTGAAGGTTAAATTGGTAGTTTTTTAAAAAGTTATATTAGAAGTTAAAGGATGATGCCTATTTTTTATAATGGGAAGTTATTTAGTTATATTAGTATCTTTGAATATTTTTATTTAATTAATTGTTATTTATTATAAATTTTGTATGTCTATCCATTGTTAGGTGTCTACTTTTTATTCAAATCTATTGGTTATTTTTTTTATATAATAGTAGTGAATTTTTTAATTAATACTATTTATAAAAATATTTTTGACTATTTTTTAACCATTAAAAAAATGAAGAGAGTTAATTATTTATTTGGTAAAAATAATTACTGTTTTAAAGTTTTTTTTTAGATTTTAATTATTAATGATTTATTATTATTTTATTGATAGAAATAGTGGAAATGTTTGATCATATCGATGGATTAAAAAGAAAAAAGAAGAAAATATATAGGAGAATTAAAAACGCGGTGATTCTATTTTAAAAATATACAAATTAAAGTAATTTAATAATTATATTATAGGTAGAATAATCCTATATAAAAAAAAAATATACAGATTATATTAGGTTAATGATTCTATTTTTTAATAAATAAATAAATAATTTTAATAATTAATTATAATATTGAAGCAACATAATAAATATTTATTTATTTTCTATTATAATATTAAAGTAATATAATAATATAATTAATGATTAAAATCAATGATTCATAAGATTACATGTATTACATAATCATGTATGACATATCTTAAAAATAAATATTTGATTTTTTTCTCAAAATAATAAACCAAAGCCTATGAAATTAATATATGTCATTATTAAAGAAAAAAAATTGTGTTTTTCATAATTATCGATCATAACGGTAATTTATAAAAAAAAATGAAAAAGAAGAAAGAATATGGACTTTTGAGTTTCTACCACTACAAAAATAATAATTAAATATTAAATAATTTATTCTTATAATAGTTATCAAATGATTATAAAATATTAAAATAGTTGTTTTATTAGCATAATTGAAATATTAAATTACATGTTTATGACTCTATATTGGAAATAATCAATGTGCGACATTATTTTGTATATTAATCTAAAAAATATGAAGTAATGTATATTAAAACAATACATAGTCCAACCTATTATATTTTAGGTTGAAGATAAACTAATCTTAAATATTCAACAAAAAAAAATGAAGATTTGCTTGTTGTTTAAATGCTTATGTTGGTTTAGAATTGCACATACTTGTACTTGTACTTGTACTTGTGTTTGGTATCTTCCATCATTGAGTGATTTCTTTCCTCTCCAAATTACAAATCTAAAAACACAGATCTAAATCCTACTACACAAATTTAAATCTCAAATATAAATAAAAACCTAATATAGAAAAAATTGAATAAAAGAAGAAGATATTTGTACATATTTATTTTGGATCGTAAATTGTGAATGGTTAGAATGCATTGAAGCAGAATAAAATCAACAACAATGGATAGTTCGCATACCTCTATTTAGTCGGACGTCCCTTTCAGTTTCTATAAAAGAAGAAAATGACAGCTTCAAAGGAACTAATTAAACTATGGATCCAATTTCTTATAATCGATCCAAACAACAATGGAAAAGAATAATAAAACTAACTATAAACACCGAATGAATACGAAATCCTTGAAAAACATAAGAACCTGGAATTGCAGAGACGTTTGTAAACATCCCAAATTTTCCCTCACTAATTTCACACCATTGGATTGTGATATTTCATGTTTGCATTAGTATAGGCATACCATCTCATATTGCATATTTGTTTCATCTGCATAGTTCAAGTTCATCTGCACCTAGGGTTTGTGATCTGAGCAATCCAAGATTCTATCTGAGCCACCCCAAAGGCTTCAAAGCATTCCAAGAGGATCCATGTGTATTCTATCATCATGTTGTGCCTCTCAAAGTTCAAGGAAGTCAAGAAATCACAAGAACTTGGAAAGCATGGAAGCAGAGCTAGGGTTTTCCCTGCACAAATGACCAAAATTAGGGTTTTGGTTTCAGAGGCCTTAACTCCAAAATTTTGGATCATTCTTGTTTCTAATATTCTTAAGATGTTATAAAGACCATGTGTACCAAGTTTGATGAAGAAATTCATTGTGGAAGTCATTTGTTCACTAGGTAACTTCTTGAATAAGTCAGAGCAAAATCAGGGCATCTGAGGCCCCCAACAATGGAACCAAAGTGGTATTTTCAAGTTTGATGAAGAAATTCATTGTGGAAGTCATCTGTTCACTAGGTAACTTCTTGAACAAGTCAGAGCAAAATCAGGGCATCTGAGGCCCCCAACAATGGAACCAAAGTGGTATTTTCATCAAATTGAAGTTCTATGATCTTTATTTGATCATTGAAGTGCTTGGAAGTTCACAAAATTGAAGAAAATTGAGCTAAACCAAAAGTTGCCAAAAATGGAAATGACTTGTAATGGAAACTTTCCATTTTGGGAAAGTTCTTCAACCTCCTCTTTCTCAACCAAAAATGCTTCAAATGAAAAATTCTTGGTCATGAAAGTTGTAGATTAGGTCTTTCCCTTTTCAAAACGTACAAGAACATGTTCTAATTCATTATGGAACTCAGGTTATAATCCTTCAAAGTTTGCAAAAATCACATAATATTCACATTCATGCCAAAGAAGGATTTTTGCAAATTCACTTGCCAAGCTTCTAAGTGACCTCTAATTGACTTCTAAACATCATAACAACATCACATGACTCATTTTGCTCAGAATTGCCCAAGGAATCACAACATTTCATGCCTTGCATCACAAGATACACCAAAGAGGGAAAATGTGCAAAATTCATAGAAACCCTAACATCAAGTGATCCAGCTGCATTGTTTCAATCCTATGGACCTCCTTGAACTCAGCTGAGGCCAGACACCTCTTGCAACCAAGCCTTCCATGACTCATACCTCAAGTACAACCAAACTTGACTTTTTGCAAAATCACCCATACCAATCAACATAGCCCACACCAACTCTTCTGACCTATCAAGACATGATATCTGGACTTTATGTAAGCCATAACACACAACACACAAGCCTGAAACACAGCCATAGCTCAGATTGCCAAAATCCTCTCAAAACTCCATCTCTTCGAATCTCCCAACTCAGCCATCAAAACTTCAAAATTCCTTCACCAATCATCTCCACATAACCCCAGGATCATTTCCCACCCCTCACATTAGCCTGAAACCACCTCAAACAAAAACACGATTTTGACATGCTCTGAACTGAAACCTCAAAAACAGCCAGCATAAACTTGTTTCAAGCTTGCCAGAAGCATCAAGGGGTTGATTGGAGTGGAAAAGCACCAAGGAGGTGGCCAGAAAGCTCCAGATAGCAAAGCTCCATCTCAGGTAGTCATCTCAAACTTTTTTTCCAGAAACTTGTTTTTAAGTTCCTAAATGAATCTATGTCATGTGCTGATCATGCTGATATGTTTATTTTTGCAAATGGTTAAGTATTGAGTATGTATGAAGCTTCTGAAACTTTTGACCTAAAACTTGTTTGATTCGATTCATATTGTTCATGCTCTATAAATGTGTTTTGATGCTTGATTTGTGTTTAGGGTTGTTAGATGATGTAATCTGAAGCTTTAGGGGGTCTGAGGTAGCCTAGGGAAGGAGTTGGCATGATTGGCACGCCGGAGAAGATGATCGGAGCACTGTTTCGGTCATCTGAATTTGTTTTGCCCTAATGACGTGTAATTAGCTAGGTTTAAATTCTGACCCTAGGATCTTGTGTTGGCGCGCGTTTTCAAAGGCCCAGATCACTTCATTAACCCTAATCCTAATTAATTAGTTTTAATTTATTTAATTTGGTCAGTTTAAAATATGGCCGTTGGATCTCATTTAATTAACCAGTTTAAGTCATAGCCTTTGAATCAGATTACCATAAGACCACGTGACTTTGCATCCTGACCACCCATCCATCCAACTTGCAATCTCAGCCTCTCATTCTGCATACTTTTTATTTTATTTTTATTTCTTTCTATTTTATTTTGTTCATTTATTTAAAATAGCTAAAATAATTTAAAAATTCTGGAAATTTTTGTCAAGACTTTAATTATTTTTCAGAAACTAAAAATATTTTTATTTTTTATTTTTGCATAAAAATTGTATTTTTAAAATATTTAAATGTTTATTTTAATTAATTAATTGAATTTAATTAATTAAAATACCATTTAAGTTTCTAAAAATCACCAAACAAATTCAGGAATCATCCCTTTGCATTTAGAAACATTTTCAAACTCTTCACACAAATTTCTTTTTAGGTTTGATGATCATTTGAGAATTTTATTTGAATTAAGGGTCATTTAAATCCTATTTTTGAACCCTAACTTGGAAAAATCTTTTCTGCCTAACCAAAAAGAGTTTGAGGATGATATCATATAGTGTTTAGGATATTTTTGGCATGAATTTATCTTTCATTTTCAATTTGTTTAGCATTTTACATTGAAGATCACCCAAAAACCCTAGAAACTTAGGAAATTCATAACTCCCTCTAGGTTTAGCTTCTGACCTCCCCCTTTTGATGTTAACCTAGTATAGGTTTAGGGTTCCTTTGAGTGCATTTTCAATTTTTTATCATGTCATTTGCTTCTTTCTTTGCCATATGCATTTCATGTTGCCTTAAAACCCTAATTTTGCATCTTCACTTGCATCCATCTTGCATATGCATCCATACATGAACTTGCCATGACATTTCATGCATTCATATGTCATCTTAGACATCTTAAGACATGTTATAATCATGCTTGATCATTTCTTCATTCATTTGCCATGACTTGCATTCATTTCATTTCATTAACTTTCATGAACTTTCAAACTTCAAAGCATGCTTCATTTGCATTCATTCTCTTGTATGACCATTCATTGCACTTTGTATGCCTTTGCATCATGTCATAGCATCATTT
This sequence comes from Lathyrus aphaca, assembly GCA_963966055.1. Classification (NCBI taxonomy): domain Eukaryota; kingdom Viridiplantae; phylum Streptophyta; class Magnoliopsida; order Fabales; family Fabaceae; genus Lathyrus; species Lathyrus aphaca. The sequence goes on along the minus strand of OZ014525.1, from coordinate 163,988,068 downwards.
TCATCATGTGTATGCTTCTGATTTTGGTCTTTGCCTTTGTATATGCATCATTCCATTTCATTTCTTTCCTTATGCATCTTGTGCTAACATTTTCAGGTGGTAAGTTAATTTGAGAAGTGGATTTGCCTTCACTTCTCATTTCTCTTCATCTTCTTCATATGCATCTTTGCTGCATTTTTAATTGTCTTTGAGTGGGCTTGCTCACTCATGTTCATCTCTCACTTTCTTTCTTTAAGTTACTTATCTTCTTCAATGAAGTAAGTAACTTATTTCTTCTGCTTCTTCCTCCTTTCATCTGCTTCTTCCATTGGTGGCTTCTTTGAAGATCTCTTTCTCAAGCCTTACAAACCATAGGAACATCCAAACATGATAATAATTAGGTTTGTGATTATTCTCCCTTAGTTTTTACCTTTGAGTCTTCTTTGTGTCTCTCTTCTCATCTCATCATTAGAGACTAAACCTTTAAGGCTTTAGGACTTTGGAATTAGGGTTATGTCTGCATCCTTCTCTTAGGATGGAGTGTATAACTTTAATCCTAATTATTAAACCCTTAATTTGTTTAAACCTCTTAATCAATCCACCTAATAATCATTAAGACATTAACTTGTAACTTGGGCCTTACATTAGGGTTCTAATTCTTCCTTTATTGGTTAAGAAGGACTAACCCTAGTGTTTAATGGACTAGTCCCCCCTCAAGTTGTCTTATAAACCATAAAACTCATTTCTTAATCTCATCCTTTAATTAAAATCCACTTAATAAAGTCTTGTTGTGTCATGAATTTAATCCCTAACTATGGATTAAGTTGAGGTATCTTCCTCAGCTTAAGTGTTCTCACCTATTATCCTTCTATTAGGATGGTGTAATGAGCCCACTAATCTGTGATTAGAGATTAAACTCATTACTTAACACTAAACAAAAACCCAAAAACATCTTAATAATCACAAGTAGGTTAATGATCTTAATCCTACATCACCATGGTAATTAAGTTGAGATGCTTATCTCATACTTAAGTATTCTCATTATCCCTAATCAGGGAGGATATAATGAGTTTACAACCTTTGATTTAGGCTTAAGCTCAATAACTTATGCAAGAAACCAAAAACAATAACAAAACTGAAAATAAAAAAACAAACAATAATCGTCTCCTCCGGGATTCTTTTCTCATCATCCTCATTCACAAACGAGAACTTGCTTCTTCCGTCTAATGCAAGACAGTTAGCACTTGAGCCAGACAAGTCATACACTTGAGCACAGACAAGCAGGCAGTTCACAATCAATTTATCTTTCAGTCTCTTTGAGTCGAACTACGGTGTTCTGACTTCCTCATTGCACGCGAGGATACATAGGCATAACTTAACAGTTATCGAACAAAAGTCTCTGTGTCTTCCCCCTCTTTCAGCATTCCCTTTTAAGCATCATTCCTGAGCATTTCACTTAACTTTTTGCACTGACACTTGTACATTCTCTTCCAGCTTTTGCACACAAATAGCACATACACTTACCCCTTTAAACACAATCTTTTAAGCGTGGATCCCGTCGAGTACGACGGACAATCTAGGTGCTAATACCTTCCCAGGTTGTAACCAATCCCCTTTCTCAGTTTCTCTGGTTCGCAACCGTCTTATCCATATCTTTCTAGGTTTATGCAGCATTACCTTTCCTTCGGGATAAAAATGCCTAGCTGGCGACTCTTTTCACTTCACCTTCATTTCTCCTTTCGCCAACCGTTCGCGTCTGTACCCTATCTGACCAGGTGTCTTTTCGGGGGAGCGACAACTTGGCGACTCTGCTGGGGACCCTTTATATTGCAACCAGGGCTTCTAGTTCTTTTTGTGGGTTCCTCCTAGAGCTTGTTTGACTTGTGTTTATGGGGGTGTTATGTGCTACTTGTTCTTATTTACTGCTTTATTTATTGCTTTCTATACAGCTTTATTTATTGTTTTTATTTACAGTTCTTATGCATTTCATACTGTCATTATCATATGTGTTGGATCTTCTGTCTTCTTGGTGGGTGGGGATCATTGAGTGATTAAGGTCCTATACCGGGGACCTGTGTGACACCTAGGCTAGAGTGGCTTCATATTCTTTCCCATTCCATTTCGGTCTGGTGCGGGAATATGAAACATGGTTCAGACATGGGTTTCTTCTTGAGAACTCTGTGCTACGGATTTCCTGTAGTACTAGGGTTATCTGGGAAGCCTGCTAAGTCTGGATGACCTTTTATGACCTTCAACATCTGAGGTGAATTAGAGGAGGATCTTTTATGGTTATTGTAAACATTGTACCTCCAGGTTAGAAGTGTTTACACTTCTCATAACGGATCCAAGTCTGAGGATCCTTGTTCTAGAACAATACATGTGAGGGGGTTAGGATGTTTACAGGTTTGCAGGAACCCTTGGCCTCATCATACCCTGTTACTAGTTTTGTTTAAGAATGCATCACTTTGGACAGTTCTTGTGAAACCCTGGATTTGTGACTCTTTATTCGAGTCCCCCACCTGGTTACTGGTTTTATAAGCCTCCATCTGGACTTATGAGCACACATGGACCCTATCAAGGCAGATAACAGATCCAGCACTTGATCAGAAACCCTTTGCATATCATTTTGCATACATCATTTTTGCATCATTTAACATTTTCCTATTTGTTTTACAGGGTATCCACCTTATTATCTTTGGTTTGGTTTTGACCCGTTCTGCTGCTCAGACTTCTTCAGTTATCTACACCAGCATCTTCATCAGTGTTTCTTCTCCAGCACTTTCATCAGTTTGTCAGAGACTCTCCTCCAGTTTGTCTTCATCAGAGACTCTTCTCTAGTTGTCTTCACCAGAGACCTTTTTAAGCACCTTCTCCAGCTATCTTCATCAGTCTTCAGTAGTCACTTTCATCAGGGTTTCCCCTCAGTTTCTTCACCAGCATCCATTTTCAGCATGGACACTTCCAGGAAGAGCAACATCACTTACCACTTCTTTGAGCCCACTCTGACAGGCATCAGACAGATCCAGTCTCTCATCACTCCTGATCATGTCCCATTATTCAGGGAACATTATGGAGGCATATTGGACATGATCATGGACCTAGATGCATCCCAGAGGAGCATGATCCATACTTGCTTGCAGTTTTATGATCCTCCTCTCAGATGCTTCACTTTCCCTGACTTTCAGTTGGGACCCCTGCTAGAAGAATTTTCCATGTTGTTAGGTGTCCCTATCAGGAGAGGGATTCCTTTCAACCCTGAGATGGTTGCTCCCAAGAATGAAGACATAGCTAAGCCATTGCATTTGGAGCCTGCCCTCATTGATCAGAGCATGACCACCAAGGCTGGGGTTTCAGGCCTTCACTTGGATTTCTTGATCTCCCAGGCTACCCTGCATGCTGCAATAGGGAAGTGGGATGTTGTTTGTGCTCTCTTGGCACTCAGTATATATGGAGTTATCTTGTTTGCAGACGAGCCAAAATTTGTAAGCAAGAATGTTATTCACCTATTCTTGCTGAGGAACCCAGTTCCTACCTTGCTTGGAGACTTCTATTATTCAGTACACCAGAGGAATTAAAAGCAAAGAGGAAGACTGGTCAGATGCTGTGCTCCCCTTTATTACTGTTGGTTGCTAAGACACTTGCCAAAATCAGATACTTTCCTGAACCCTCATCAGCCAAAGAATTGGGCTAAGAGATTGATTGCCTTGACATCAGAAGACATCAGATGGTGCACTCAGAGCACCAAGGGCAAGGACATCATTACTAGTTGTGGGCAGTATCCTAATGTGCCTTTGCTTGGAGTAAAAGGTTGCATCAATTACAACCCTTTACTTTTTAAGATACAATTAGGGTATGCTTTGGTTCATCCTCCCAGAGGGCAAGACTTGACTGAGACCCTCTATTGTGAAATCCAGCACAACTCTGTTGTTGTCAGACAGGCAGCCTGGGCCTGGGACAACATTCAGACTAAGGGGACAGCTATCCTTGGCAAATGCAACAATAGCTTCAGCACAGTATCTTGATTGGTCTCGTGTCAGGGAACAAATCACCCGGATGTCATTCACCTTAGTAGATATACCTGGACCTTCAACAGTGCAACATGCAGCTACTGTCAGTTTGGAAGAGTTTGAGAAAATGAAAGAGAGGAATACTCAGCTCTCTGAAGCCTTGAAGAAGACTCTTTGGGAGAGAAATGACAGCTTTTTAGACAATGAAAGGTTGGAGAGGCTCAGGATTGAGCACTTAACCAAGATTGAGAAGATGGATGACTACATCAGAAACGCTAGAGCAGGGGAATTAGTACTGAAGAATGCTTGCAAGGAAGCAAAGAATCAGAAGGCTAGGGCAGAGCACTACTTAGAGGAGAGTCGGGCTAGGTGGATAAGGATCACTGAGGCCCGTGCACAGGAAGATCAAAGGACCCAAGCTAAGATAGAGCAACTGGAGTCTAGTGAGAAGAAGCATCATGAGGCACTATTAGCAGCATAGAAGGAGATCTCTGAGTTGAAACTCTGGGCAGGGTTGAAGAGGTCAAAGGATCAGGATAAGCATAAGAAGTTGACCAGTGCCATTGCTACCAGGAACCTCCTCATCAGGACTATCACAGAGCACCCGGTTGGTCCAGTGACTGAGGCCCTCCTAAAGGAAGTCAGAGAAGATGACTTTGGATTGGATGTTTGACTCTTTTTGTTTGTACTTCATTTTGATTGTATTTTCTTTTGTTGATGTATTTTCACCCACCATAGGAATGTATTGTAATCAAACTATGTATCTTCAATCTTTGTAATATATATGGTTTGTATTATTTTTGGTGGACTTTATCTCTCTCTGCATCAACATCATCATTTCCTCGAGGTCTGGAAAGGTCAAAACCAAAGAACCAAACCGGATACCCTTGGAAGACAAATAGGCATCCTGCATTGCATACTAACATTTTCTTTGTTTTGTTATTGTTTCTCACTTTGTTGTGGTTTCAGGAAACATTGCTCGCAGAAGAGTGTTCCCTATCAACAGAATACACTGGTACCCGACAAGAAATAACCTTCCGGGGCTACAGATGGATCAAGTTCAACAAGACTTGAACGAAGTGAGGACCCAGATGGCCAATGAAAAGGTTGAGATGAGAAATCAAATGACTCAATTCATGACAGTGATGACTGGTCTAGCTCAGAGCCAGGAAAGACTGAGGGAGTTGGTTGAGCGACAAACTCCTGAGGAACACCATCCAGGTACAAGAGGTACCAGTAACAACGATCACGTGTAGCCTCGCACTGATTCACCAGAGTTTGGGCCTCATCTGAACCCAGACATCAATGCCATAAGAAATACCCAGGGTAACACTGCTGGAGGAAGGATCTTGCAGGAGGATCCTCAAGAAGAGCAATTTACTGTGGTAGGGGCTGGAGACGAAGTTTATGACCGTCGGTTGGATGAAATTGCAGAGAAGTTAAGGTCTCTGGAATCCCAAAACTCCCTAGGTTTTGATGTCATGGACATGGGATTGGTGGAAGGGGTGAGAATTCCTCACAAGTTCAAACCCCCGTGTTTTGAAAGATACAACGGCACATCTTGCCCACGTACCCACCTTCAGTCTTTCTTGGGAAGATTAAAAGCATACACCATGGACGAGAAGCTGTAGATGTTTTACTTCGAGGATAACTTGATAGGGGCATCCCGAGAATGGTATTCCCACTTGACCAGAGCCACAGTAAGAAACTGGAAAGATTTGGCAGAAGCTTTCATCCGTCAGTATCAATATAATCTGGACATGGCCCCAAACAGGACCCTTCTAATGGGAATGTCTCAGTTTTCCCGTGAAAGCCTTAGAGAGTATGCCCAAAGGTGAAGGCAACTGGCTGCTGCTGTTCAGCCCCCGATGTCAGAAAGAGAGATGGCAGACATGTTCATGAATACTCTCCTGGGTACCTACATTGACAGATTGGTTGCATTTTCTTCCACCAGCTTTGCAGATGTGGTGATAGCTGGGGAAAGAATTGAGAGCTTGCTGAAGATGGGAAAGATCTCCGACAACGGTGCCAGCTCAAGAAGTGCAAGGAAGCCATTTGCTGGGCCCCGTAGATCTGGTGAAACAAATTCTGTGCACATGGGAAGAGGGAGACCCCAATATCTACCCATAACAGTTGTTGCTGTTACTATCCCTGTTCCACCTCCTCGGTATACTCAACAACCACAACACTTTCCGCAACAACCACAGTTTCCACAACAGAGATCATACAACAATAATAATAACAATCAACAACAACGCCCTTTTCAACAGCGGCCATCTCAGATCAACAGGGTGATTGACCCTATTCCAATGACATATGCTACACTGCTGCCACAACTCCTAAAGCTCATTCTTGTTGAGTTGAGGACATTGGCTCCACATGATCCTCAGAACCTTCCGAGAAACTACGATGTCAACGCTAGGTGTGCTTTTCATTCCAATGCACCTAGTCATTCCACGGAAAAATGCAGAGCTCTGTATACGAAGGTCCAGGATCTGGTAGATTCAAAGGCCCTGAACTTTGCACCACCTCCCAATGTCATGAAAAATCCTATGTTGAGCCACAGTGGGCCAAGGATTAACGCTATAGAGGAAGGCTCACCCATGAGTTTAATATAAGATATTGCATGTATTCAGACATCTCTGGCAGAGGTTAAAGACCAGCTTTTGAAATGCCAAGTGTTTCCAGGTTGTGAGGCCTGTTGTGAATCATGCAAACTTTCCAAGAATGGGTGTGCAAAATTGAGGAGTGGAATTAATGGCTTGATCAGAGAAGGCATTCTGCAAATTACCACAACAACTTCTACAACACCAGTAACTCTTTTGTCAACAACAAGTGTCTCTCCTACAACTGCAACAACCATTGTTCCTACTGATTCATCTACAACTTCAGCAACCATTTCTTTCGTCACGTCAACAAACAACAGTTCCATTTCATCTCCTTCTACAACTCCAGCAACCACCAACAATGATGTCTCCACAGTTACTATCCATTATGACCCGACAATGGTCCCAGATTCCAGCAACTTTCAACAATCTCAACAACAGTTTCAACCAAGCTTCAGTTCACCACCACCAACATCCACCAGAAGTCCTGTCACTATCTTCTATGACCCATAGACGATTATGGTTCCAACTTCTGCTGCAGTGAGCCCAGTCACTATCACAGTGCCAGGGCCAATCCCATATGATAAAGACAGTGATGTACCATGGCATTATGGTGTTGACCTTTACTGCAACGGAGAAAAAGTCCTTCTTGATTCTTCTGTTCTTACTCCCCAAGTGGATAATGTCGGGGGAGGTGGAGGCTTCACCCGAAGCGGACGTCTCTTCGCGTCACAAGCTCCCAGAATTAATACTGAGGCAGAAGCTGCTGCCAAAGCCAAGTTAAGAGTGTGATACCGGAAGAATCTGCACCAAAAGAAACTCATAAATCATCCTTCAATCAGGATGTGGATGAATTTATGAGGATAATTAAGAGAAGTGACTACAAAGTTGTGGACCAGCTCCACCAGACTCCTTCTAAGATCTCTATACTATCCCTGTTGTTGTGTTCCGAAGCCCATCGGGATGCACTATTCAAAGTTCTACACGCTGCCTACGTGCCAGAAGAGATCACAGTAAATCAGCTGGAAACAGTGGTGTCAAATGTCAATACTAGCCATGGGCTGGGTTTCACTGATGCTGATTTGACCACAGAAGGACGTCACCACAACAAAGCTTTGCACATAACCCTAGAGTGCAAAGGAGCTATAATATCTCATGTTCTTGTAGACACTGGGTCCTCACTCAATGTCTTACCCAAGAAAGCTCTTGTCAAGCTCGAATATGATGGAATAGCTCTCCGACCAACCAACCTTGTGGTCAGGGCTTTTGATGGCTCCAAGAGGTCTATTCTTGGAGAGGTGGAGCTACCAGTGATAATCGGTTCGCAAGTCTTTAAGACTACTTTCTATGTGATGGACATTTAGCTGACCTACAACTGTTTGTTGGGTCGACCATGGATTCACGCCGCAGGTGCAGTAACATTGACCCTTCACCAGAAATTGAAATATGAGTGGGAAGGACAGATTATCACCATCTGTGGTGAGGAGGACATCTTTGTTAGCCATCTGGCTACATACAAGTATATTGAGATGGATGGTGAAATCCATGAAACTATGAGCCAAGGGTTCGAGGCCCTGAATGTCAATGAGGCAACGACTGAAGTATTTGCTACATCCTAGGAAGATAGGATGGGTACTTCAATTGTCTCCTATCAGCAAGCCCGAAAGGTTGTTGAAGATGGTAATGCCCAAGGATGGGGCAAGTGTAACACCCCAAATTTTCCCTTTTCTTTTTAAGCATCATCATCATATCATAATCATCATAAGCATATCATATCTTTGGCATCTTTGCATGGAAAAGTAAAGCATAACATTCTCATGTTCTAGCATTAGACATATGATCAATTGTTGGTGGATTTGAGGCATTATAAGCTATAGTAGGAGGCCCAGTGGACTTGTCCAAGTCCCATGAAGAGTCTACATGACATTCACAAGTTCAAGATCCTTCACAAAAGCCCAGGAGGTTGGGAGATCATCAGGGAATCCAAGCTAGGGCAAACTCCTACACAATGGTTCCCAAATTAGGGTTTCACTTTCAAGCAGGATTTCTTTGTGACTTTGGCCATTTCATGTGGGCTAAGTATTTTATATGATATGAGGATCCTAGGGATGAAATTTGGTGAGAAAATTCCTTGTGGAAGGCAGTTATTTCATCAGTTGCTTGCATAAGAAGAAATTGGTCAACTGTGCATTTTAAAAGTCAACTGTGAGAATTCAAGGGGTCCAACCCCATTTTTCAAGTCAAGGGATATCCTTGAGACCTTAGAAGAGGTTTTGAAAAGTCAAGGATCAAGAATCAAAGGGTTTTGAAGAGGTTTCCATTTTTGGCATATGGTTTGTTTTGAAACTTTCCATTTTTGGCAACTTTTGCCCTAATTTTCAAAGGCTTCTTTCATGGTGAAAAAGATCTCAAATGAATTTCCAATAAACATGAAAGTTGTAGGGTAGGTTCTCCCATTTTCATAAAGTACAAGTACATTTTCATAGCCCTCGTGGATCAAAAGATATGGCCTTCGAAAGTTGCTTATTTTTTAGGGTTTACCTTAAAATTCAAGTTTCCACCAAAAGCAAAAAACTCACATAGCTCAATTCCAAGTTGATTTATGGAAAAAATAAGATCATGACATCACAAGGCATTGCATGAGACACATTTTGCTCCAAAGAATTCACCAAATCCGTGCATGGAATGAAAGATATTTCACAAAGTGTATTTTTGCAAAATCACAAGCAAAGCATGTTGCATTCACATCCAAGGGACAAGATTGATCCAAAGGCAATGAGGGGATGGATTGAAGTCAGAATGCACACATGAGGGAAGAATTGCACGCGTGTATGAAGCAATCACACATTTCATGCATTTTTGCAAATTCACCTCAATCACACTTCTCATGCCACCTTTACTTCAGAAACCCTAATCAGGTGAAAGGATCAATGATATAAAAGCCAAACATGCACTGAATTCGTGCACACACTCTCTCATTTCTCAGATTAAAATTCTCTTGCACTCTTGCATTTTCCTTCGAATTTCTCTCCTCAAGCTCTCACTTCATAATCTCTTCACATAATCTTCATCCTTGAGCTCTAAGGATCACACTGCACTCATTGATTCAAGCTGAGAGTGAAGATTTCACCAAGTGCCATTCAAGAGCAGCAAGGGTCGAATCTCAAGATCTAGGAGAATTCAAGGCTTCTTTTGCATTTATTTTGCAATAAGAAGTTAAAAGGAGCAGATCTGCAGCTGGAGGGATCTTATTTTGGTGTTTTGAAGGATCTTCGAGTTCAGGTATGCTCTGAAATTTTGAGATCTGGATTTGGAATTAGATGCTTGCATTGTGTTGTGCTTGTTGTGCTGATGATTCTGTGATGTTTAGATTCGAAAATGATTGAATATTGGGTGTTTTATGTTGATCTGAAGTTTGATGTGTAAAACTTTTTGTGCTCGATTTGCTTTGTTTGTTGACCTAATGGAGATTTTAATGTCATATTTGGATTTAGCATATGTTAATTAGTTGATCTGGAGATTGTGTTGCATTTTGGTGATGATTTGTTCATGTTGATGAATTTTCCGGTGACCAGAGCTAGGGCTCCGTCATCGGATTCTGGAATGATGAAAGGAAGAAGATGATGTGTGAACCATAGGATTTTTGATCTGGACGGCTAGTATCTTGACAGCACATTAAAATGATACCCTCTCTCTCTCACGTGATTTTCTTTTTATAATTTGAATCTGAATTGGACATTGTGTTTCGCACCTCACTGAAGTTACCATGTACACACACTCTGGCCAATGAATGGAAGGACTTAGGGTTTTGTTTGACTTGATCTGACACGTTTATTTGATCCATTAGCTTGTTGTTTTTTCCTGATTAATGTGAATTTCCATGGTAATATTATACTCATGCGCATGATCCACTAGGCTCAGAGTGCTATTCGCACCCCTCCCTCTCTCAGGCCCATTTATATTGAACTGATTTCATTGTTAATTGCACCCCTGGCTTTTCCCTTTTATTTTTTTATTTCATTTTGTTTGCAGTTTGATTTTTAATTTTTAAAAATAGAAATAAGTTCATAAAAATTCCAAAAAAATTCATGTATGATATTTTGAGTTTTCTTTAATTTTTGGTATTTTTATTTTTCATTTATTTTCATTTTCCACGCTGGAATTAATTTCCTCTTTTAGTAATTGCTTTTATTTCACTTTTAAAGCATGTTGTCTTGTACAATTTCTATCTTGATCATTAATAAGAATTTTTAATTGATTCTTTTTGCTCTGGATTCACATTGAAATGTAGTTTGTTGATGATTTTTCTTCTGATTTTTAGAAGTTTGATTGATTAGTTTTGGTCCTTAACTTGTGCATGAAGTTTTATAACCCTAATCCAGGTTTAGGCATTTATTTGACTTGCTTAGCTTCTGATTTTGATTCTTTCCTTTTGGCATGTTCATATTGTATGTTTGAAGAGTCTTTATGCAAATTTGTAGAATTTTTGGGTGAATGCTTGATTTGATTTGAATTTTGTTCTTTGCTTATCTTCTTTTGCTTCCTTTTTGGTCATATGTTTAGTCCTTAGGTTGGGAGGACACTTGTGTCAATTCCCTTAGGTTGTTTAGAGCCCTTTTAGGATGTGGATACCTCTCTGGTCTTGAGTTGATGTTTGTACTTTGAGAAATTTTGTGGTTGCTTGCCTTTGAAGTTCATTCACTTTTGTACATGTTCACCTCACTTCTTATGCTTCTTTGCTTCTCATGATGTTAATGCTTGAATTTGTATGCTTCTACTCTTCATCCCTTGTGTTTCTTAGGCACATTCTTGACATGTTAGGGTTCTGGTCTTGAACTTTGTGGTGTTTTTTTGCTTGATTTGCTTTGTGTTGCCTCAGGTTTGTTTTGCTTTGTCATGGTAATCCATAATGTTTCATGTTGAATTGTGTAGTCCATTTCTCATTCTTGTGTTGTGTGTTTGCATTTGACATTTGTAGTTGAGATTCCACTTCTGGTTGTGTTGCTTTGGTTTGATCTTATGCCCATTTTGTGTTGCATTTGTTCTTATGTTACTAACCATTTCAGGGGCTCTAGTAAGTGAGAGGTGTGGATGTGATTCTCACATCTCCAATTCTTATCTCTTCTCTTTTCATGATATTCTCTTATTTATGGTTGAGTGGCTTAGGTCATCCTCCCTTCTTCTTCTCTTCTTCATTCTTTTCTCTCGCTTCTTATCTCTACCTCCTTTAGGATAGTAAACTTCACTAACCTAAGATTTCCTTTGCATGATAACATTAGGATTGGTTAGTCCCCCTTTAGTTCTTTTACCTTTAAGATCTTTGGTTCTCTTCTCTTCTCATCTCAAAACAAAAACCTAAAAAGCATCTTAATAAGGATTGAAGTTGACTCCTGTGCAATAGCCTTATTCCATGGAACACTTGTAGTTTTCCCATCTTGGGATAGTACAAGCTTGTTCATCATGATGCACAAGTCTGATCATGAGATCATCTTCATCAAGAAAATCATAAAACACACTTCTTCATTTTAATTACAAAAACACTTAATAAATTCAATGAGTTAGTGATCCTAAGCCCTAATCTCTAGAATCAAGTTTTGGGGATCTTCTCCTTACTTGAGTGTGCTTGTTCTATTATTCCATCTTGGAATGTAGTAGCAAGTACACATTCCATGGAAAAGAGCTTGAGTTCACTTCCTTGTGACACACTCATAAAAAACTCATAAAAACACAAACAAACAATAAGCGTCTCTCCTTCGAGACTTCTTTTCTCATCACCTTCGCTCCGTTCGCGAACTTGCTCCTACTTGTCATTTTGCAATACGGTTACGCACTCGTCGTCCGAGCCTGCAACACCTGAGCATTGACATAGGCAGTTCAAGCCTTAAGACAAGCAATCTTTTCCACCCCTAGTTAGGGGAACTACGGCGACTCTGATCCTCATTTTCCCGATGAGGTATGTAGGCAGCGGGGTAGGACCCGTTCGAGCACAATCTTTATTTTCCCTACATTTTTCCTTTTCATTTCTTTTTTAGTCCCCTCTTATTTTCTTTTTATCCAGTTCAGTTCATTTTCTTTGAAGCAGCTTTCATTTCTTCACTCTTTGAAACAGTTTCTTTGCAAGCGTGGATCCTGTCGAGTACGGCGGGCGATCTGGGGTCCTAATACCTTCCCAGGTCGTAACCGACTCCCGAACTCAGTCTCTTTGGTTCACAGGACCCGTGTGTAATATGTCAAAATTTTCCCTGTCATTTCCTCAACATTTTGCATAGCATTTTGCATCCATGAATTCATAAAATAACCAAAAACATTGCGTCATATATATCATAGCCGAGGCATGGGTATGTGATCAATGATCGGAGCAACTGAAGGAATTACCAAGGCAATCAAAGGATCACAAAGCTTTTCAACTTTGTGCAAAGGGTTCACAATATCTTACAAGTCTTCACTTGAAGCCACGAGCCGTGGAAAGATGGGGTTTAATCAAAGGAGGCAAGCAGTGCTATATTTCCTGATGAAAAGGGGTGAATAAGGGTTTCATTTCTACGGGGCTTCGGCATGAAGTTTAGATTCAAGGAGGATTCCCTTGTATTATATATGATGTCAAATGCCTAGGGTTCAAATCTCGTCCACAAATTCATGTTGGAAGAGGTTCGACTGGCCGGACGACGGAAAATCGAGGAATGGGGGAAAAGGCAACCGAGCTAGGTAAAAAGGGTCGACTCCGGACTTTTAAGATCGAGATCTTGAAATTAGGGTTACAATGATCCTAATTTCATATTTGGTCAAGAAACGATGGAGGAATCATTTGAAAATCAAAAGAAAAATCATTTGAAAAGGGGTTGGTTTCACCATTTCCCTCCAATTTTCCTTTCACTTTCTTTCCACACTTCCTTTCATTCTTTCCATCTCATTTTTCCACTTCAATTCTACTCCATTTCCCTTGGAAACTTCCACCATATTCTACCATCTTCTAGAGTGTTCCAAGGAATATTCCAAGGAATATTCTAAGGAATATTCCAAGGAATATTCCCTTTTCCAACCCTAACCCTAACTAACTACCAAACCTAATTTTGGATCCCAAGCCTAATTTTTGGGCCCCTAACCCAAACCTAGCTCCAAGCCTAAGCCATATTTAAGCCATTTTCATCCAAACCAAAGGGGTTGACACCATTTTCCAATTTTTCCCTCTTTGATAATCACTTTTTCTCTCTCACGTTTCCTCCTTTTTCCCCTCCTTTCACTAGAGCTTCTTTGAATAAGGTCTTCAAGTTTCACATTGAAACTTGAAGATCTTGAAGCTTAAGCCTCCAACCTTCATATTTTGTGGATTGTGGAAGAAGAAGCTACTGAATTTTGTTGAAGATTTCGGCTTATCGGAAGTGCAAGAAGATCAAAACATCAAGAACGCATTTTTTTTGCGATTTCACGGTTTTCGGTTTTCTCTTCGATCAAGCTCCGATTCTTGCAACAATTACCGAAGCACTACTCCGCTTCGTAGGTTGGTGATCTAAACCACTTCTTCTTTAAGTTATTCTCTTCATCTTGCCACTTTTGGCGTTCTTTAAGTGCTTTTCATTTTTGATTGCGATCGATTATGCTTCATTAGGTGTGGCTTGCATTTTGTGATTTTTGTTGATTTAGAAGTTAAGGTGTTGGTAGTCATAGGCTCCATCATGTGTAAATAAGCCCAAAATAAGTAGAAATTAGTGTTAGCATGTTCCTAGATATGTTAGGGATCATTAGAAGCAAGATTGTGGCCAAAAGCATTTATTTTAAAAGCTTTTTTTTCAATTTTGTTCAGCGTTAACCGGTTAACGCATTTGGTTAACCGGTTAACGCGTGCGTTTTTGGCCAAAATGCTGTTGTTTTAGGTCCGTTAACCGGTTAACCCATATGGTTAACCGGTTAACGCTGTTGATTTTTTTACTTTTTGACTTATTTGATTGCTCATTCCTAATTGCTAGGGCCTTTAATGTTCATACATGTTTAGGTAGTGATTTTAGGGAATTTTTGAGTCCATTTCCAGTAGCTCGTTCCCCCATTTCGAGTCGTTTCGACACGATTCCGTTTATGTCGCATAATAGGCATTTTTGTGTTCTATGTGCATAGCTTAAGTTCTTGCATGTTGTTGCCATGTTCATGCATTGTTTGACATATAAATAATCATGTTGCATTCTGTTTTTATATGTAGGCATTGCATTAAATCATTTTGTATTTCATTATATTGATGTATGTTGCATTTTGCATAACCATATATATATGTGCATTTGGTGGCATTTGTTGCATGTTTGGTCACATTATCCATATCAATTCAATTCTGAATTTTGCATTGAGTTTAGTATGTTTGTTGAGCTATCATGTTGCATGTTCATAAGCAATGATCATCATGTTCATATGCATGTTCATGTGCCTCATTTTTGCTTTACTTATTGCATAATCAACATTGTGTTGCATTCTTGAATAATCCTTCAAAAATGTTCATATTCTCGCATTTTGTATATGTTGATTTAGGTTCAAATGAATGTTCGTGATGAGATTGATATGTTTCATTGAATTTGTGCATTAAAAAATGAAAACAATCAATTCTGGATTTTGCATTTCATAGCTGTTTTTGCATATAGGTGCTGTAAAATGTATGCTGCTTGTTATGTGTACATGCTGTATTTGACATTTTACACCTACTTTTTCATGTTGCATGCTGGCTGTAAAACGCTGCCTTGTGTTATGCATTGTTTTCATAGCTGTTTATGTAATAAGGGCTGTAATAGGTGCTGTATTTTTGTCCTGACTTTTTTTATAGTTCCTTTAGACTTAAGATTGAGTCTAGTTTAGGTCCTAGAGCCTTAGGATTTAATTAGGGTGTGTTTGCCTTATTATTATTTTAATAAATGTGCATTAATCTTTGTTTTGTAGTGGGGAAGATTGAGGTAAGTTTCTTTCACTTTATCATTTATTTTTTATGCATTTTCTTTATGCACTTAATTCATTTCATTCCTTCCATATTTGTGTTTGGTAGGATTTTCCCCTTTGTTAGGATCAACTTATCTTCATTAGGAAGTAAGTTACATCCTTTTCTTTCTTTTCCTTTTGCTCCTTAGGATTAGAAAACCTCATTAACCATTAGGATCCCCCTTTTGTTCATACAACTTAGGGTTGGTCTTAGTCCCCCTTAGATTTTGTCCTTTTCCCGACTTGAGTCATTCTTTCTCATCTTATGAAGAAAACAGTAAAACACTTAATAAAGGTTGAACGTTCTTGTATGACACGAGACTTTGTTGCGGAGTGCTTACACGCGTCCTGTTTCGGGGTGAGGTGTAAGTACTTCCCACGATGGATAGGCCTTAGTATGAGAATGTTCACAAACAAATTCAAAACACTTCTCATAAAAGACAAAAACAAAGAATAAGTGACTATCCTGCGGGAACTTCTTTTCTCATCTCACTCATTCTCAACACGAACTCGCGACGACTTGTCTCGCATGCAAGACGGTAAACGCACTCGTTCCAGACGAGCCTGCAACACCTGAGCATAGACGTAAGCAGTTCAAGCTGTAAAAAACACAAATAAATAGTTCCCTCCTTAGTTAGGCGAACTATGTCGACTCTGATCCTCATTATCCTGATGAGGTACGTAGGCAGCGTGGTAGGGCCCGTTCGAGCACATTCTTTATTTTCCCTACATTTCCCCATTCTTTCTTTTTCCTCTTTTCCAATTCCCTTCCTCATTTTAGTTCCCATTTCAGTTAGTGGTTCATTTGTTCAGCAGCAGTTATTTCTCACCCTTTGAAACAAACAACCAAGCGTGGATCCCGTCGGGTACGGCAGACGATCTGGGGTGCTAATACCATCCCAGGTCGTAACCGACTCTCGAACCCAGATCTTTGGTTCGCAAGGCCTCGTCCTTTCCTTCTTCCTTAGGTTTGTGCAACATTACCTTTCCCATTCTTTCGGGATAAAAATGTCTGGCTGGCGACTCTACCTTTTCCGCTCCACTTTCGCGTTTGTACTAGGATGGAAATGCCGGGAGCGACAGCTGGCGACTCTGCTAGGAACCGAACCTAGAATCTCTGGTTTCTCTCGTAGAGTCAATCCTAGCATCTGTTTGTTTTGTTTCTTTGGGTGTTTATCTGTTTGTTGTTGTGTGATCTAGTTTAGCTATACTGTTTTCATTTACAGTTTACTTTACAATTTTACTTTACCGCATTTATTTACCGCTTTCAGTATTTATTTTCCATGCATCATGTTATACTGGACTGTCTGGCTGTGCTGGTTTTCATTTTTTCTGTGGGATGGGAGTTACTGTGAGATAAGCCAAATACCCAGCTTGAGTGCACTATAGGATTAGCGTGGACATACATTGTACTCCCATGGTATCTCACCATGATGAGTGGAGATGTGTTCCACACCCAGATTGCGACCGTCTTGGAACTATTCTGCGTGGGGATTACCCCACTTCAGGGTACGACCTTGATAGTCATGTGCATCTAGTGACCGATCTTCGAGGACCTTAATAGGAACACCCCTCTCCAGTGATGACAGTGGCAGACCACATTTGTTGGCAAACCCACTCGCATCCGAGGGTCCATTGGGAACTCGCATAGGATGGCCTGGTTCTCTCATAAGAATCCAGTTAAAGCAAACTGTTCGTATGACGGTAGTATTGTACCCTTCGGGATGAATGTACTATTGTTTCTCGATTCAGTGCTTGAAGCTGGAGACTTATGAGGGATGCTTGTTTTTCCGGACTCAGCTGAGGCCTCCCTGAGTAGTACATAATGCCAAACCGATTCCCTGATTTGGTCATGAGCCATTTCTCGGAAATGGTGAACGTATTATTGCTATTTGGCTTTGAGAGTCTGTGATGTTGACCCGAGTAGCACACCCGTGATATTGGGAGGGATTTACAGGTTTACAGGAACCCTAAGACCTTCAGCATACCCGCTTTGCCATTGGTTCAGTTTGGTGATCTGGATTTCTAATTTTGAGATATGGATCCCAGATCAGAGGGATTATTATTGTGATATGTGGATATTGTGACCTTGCACCGACACCTGATTATATGATTGGCACATCACAGACACTTCACTGATCACATGCCTTGCCTTGCATAAGCATCATAGCATCATTAATCATTTGTGTTTCTTTTATTCTCAGGGTTTGCACTACTCCCAGTTCCTGGTCGTATACTTGTTTCAGAATGGAAGATATCAGAAAGAAGAATATTTTCTACAAATTTTTTGATACCAAGGTGGACTTGCTCAAGCAGATGGTGTCTCTCATTACCCCGGGTCATTTGGGATTTTTCAAACAGCGATATGGTGATATTCTGGACATGGTGTTCAATCTGGATAGTTCACAAAGGAGTGCCATCCATACCTTGTTACAGTACTATGACCCTAGACTCCGATGTTTCACATTCCCTGATTTCCAGCTAGGTCCATTACTAGAAGAGTATGTTGAGATTTTGGGACTGCCTATCAAAGACCAGATTCCTTTCAATTCAGAAATGACAAGACCGACTCAGGCTGACATCGCTAAAGCTCTTTATTTGAGCCCATCAGAGGTATCTGCTAATCTGGTTGCCACCAAGGCATGAGTACTTGGTTTTCCCTTAGAGTTTCTGGTCAGAAGAGCTGAAGAATGTGCCGTGGAAAAGCAGTGGGATTCAGTTTGCGCTATCTTGGCATTATCTGTGTACGGGATAGTTTTGTTTGCTGACATGGAGAAGTTCGTGGATATGAATGCCATTCATTTGTTCGTGATGAAGAATCCTGTACCCACTCTCTTGGTAGATTTGTATTATTCAGTACACTATAAGAATGAGAAGAGACGAGGTGGATTGGTTAGGTGTTGTGCCCCGTTATTCTACACATGGTTTATGAGGCACATCCCTATTACTGGAGTATTCACGGATCCCAAAGTAATCTGGTTGCAAAAACTAAGCACGTTGACCGCTAAAGACATTAGATGGTTCACCTTAAGGCTAAAAGGGAAAGAGCTCATCTCCAGCTGTGGAGGGTATCCTAATGTTCCCATCTTAGGAGTAGCCGGGGGCATTAATTACAACCCCATACTTTTGAGAAGACAATTAGGATATGCTTTGAAGAATGTTCCCAAAGATTCGGAGTTGGATCAAACTTTTTATTTCCCTATGAAGGACAATCTCCCATTGGTACGGGAAGCTGCAGGTGCTTGGAAATTGATTAATAGAAAGGGTATAGAACGCTTGGGCAGGAGTAACAACCAAATGTTTCCCGAATTTGAAGCTTGGGTAAGAGAGAAAGCTCAAGTGACTCTAATCCCTTTCTCCACACCGTTACCACCACCTATCACAGTTCCTTTAGAAGATTATCAGAAGTTGGAAGCTTTGGTCAAGCAGCTTAGGGTTGAGAATCAGGAGGCTTACAATTCTTGTCAGAAATTGATGATTCAGAACCATCAGTTAGAAGATAGAGCTCTCCGAGCTGAGGAAACGGTTCGTCTTAAGCAGAAGGACTTCGAGGAAATAGAGTTATACTTCAGGAAGAGAGGATTGGCTGAGATCCATAAGGCGAGTCAGCGCCATAAGGATAAGAAAGAACTTCATGAGGCTAATGAAGCCATCACACTTTGGCAAGAGAAGTGGAGTGATAATCAGAAGAAGCAAAAGGAGGTAGAAGCTGAATTCGAGTTGAAGATCAAGAACCTCCAGGATGCTTTGGTTGAGCAAGAGAAGCTAGTTCGGAGAGCACAAGAGCAACAGAGAGATTATCTTCGCCAGATGACAAAGAGTCAACAAATAGCTGAAGATGTCCAGAAAGAAGTCGAAGAGCTGAAGCTTCGTGAAGATGTGGAGAGGTCAAAAGCCGAGCCGGGTCCGAGCAAGGAGAATGAGGTGACTTTCCTGCAGCAGATTGAAGAGTTACATGCTTCCTTTGATATGAGGGACCTCCTCATCCAAAGACTCATCCAGGAGCCCCACCATCCGGATATCGTTCAGTTGTTCCGGAATGTCAAGCGTCTTAGCTGGAGGCTGCAAGACTTAGAGCTCCCTAGGGTTTAGTTTCATGCTATTGTACTTGGATTACCCACAGGCTTGTTGTGGGATTCCTTTATTTGATGTACTTTGATTGGCACCCTTCGGGGACTTTGTTGTTTCAAACTTTAGTTTATGTGATTGATCTGCTTTGAATCTCTTGTTTGTTATCTGTTGCACCGACACGGGGTAATGAGCACCAATTCTTCACAGCCGTCACTCTATTTGAACATCACTTGGGTCTTCTTCCCAATTATTATTCTCTTAACACCAGAATGGGAAAGTAATTAAAGTCTTGGGAATAAAAGGAACACATTGCATTGCATACGCATCATTTGCATTCTCTCTTTGTTTTGCAGGTTTTCTACAGGATGCTTAACTTATTTGTGTTTCAGGCAAAGATTGCGAGAGCCGCCAAGACCCGGCATCTTCGGCAGAATATTCCGCATCACTACGCAACTCGCAACAACCAGAGGACAGTCATGGACGCTATGCAAACAGAGCTTAATGAGTTTCGCACCAGAATGGGAGAGTTCATGGTGATGATGCAAGGGATGGCTCAGGGACAACAAGAGTTAAGGAATGCAGTTCAGGGGCTCAACCCTCCTCAGACTAATACTCCTGTGACCACTCCGGATGTCCCAGTAACTCCTCCCAACACCAACAATGGCCCGGGCGGACCTCAAATTCCAGAGCATGGCACAATAACTTTCATCCCGATACAAGACAAGCAGGATGATCAGTTCCCTTCTTTCAACAATGACATGGGGTTCGGCGGAGAAGGAAATCTTCAAGACTTTTTGGTGTTTGCATAGAAAGTCAAAGCCCTCGAGTGTAGAGTGTTGCACCCAAAAATTTGCCCTCACAATACAAGACTTTGTGTTCTAAGAAGGTTCACAAGGTTCACAAGATTCACAATGCTTTCAATACCTTTCATGAGGTTCATGAAGTCTACAAGTCACTTTATGAAGGTTCACAAGGTTCACAAGCTTTTCAACACTTTCAAGACCTTTCATGAGGTTCATGAAGTCTACAAGTCACTTCATGAAGGTTCACAAGGTTCACAAGCTTCCCAATGCTTTCAATACCTTTCATGAGGTTCATGAAGTCTACAAGCCACTTCATGAAGGTTCACAAGGTTCACAAGATTTCCAATAGTTTCAAGACCTTCCATGAAGTTCATGAAGTCTACAAGTCACTTTATGAGGTTCACAAGGTTCACAAGGTTCACAATGCTTCCCATGAGGTTCACAATACATTTTATGATGGTTCACAAGGTTCACAAAGTTCACAATTGGTCAGAAGAGTTGACAATTCCCTCAAACAATGCACCTCCTAAGCAGTGCATCCAAAACTAGGGTTTTGACTTTAATCAGGCTAAATGGACTTCCAAGACTTCAAGTGAGCTTCATAACATCTTATATATGTGTAAGAACCCCCATGACAAGTTTCAAGACTTTTCTCAGAAGTTTGCTTAGTCAGATGATTAGATAAGTCAAAATCAGTCAACGCAGTTAAAAAGTCAAACTGAGGTCAACTGTGGTCAAACCAAAGTCAAACTTCATGATTTTTTTCCAACATCAAGTATATGAAGTAAAATTCATCATTTGATCAAGGGTTGATCATGATTCATCAAGGAGATTCCAGATCATCAAGAATCAGGAGTTTCTAAATTAGGGTTTCCTCAGTAAAAGTCAACTGAACTTTGACCAGCCATAACTTTCACATAATTCATCACCAAGTCTCCACTCAAAGCTCATTTTGAAGGAAATTGAATTCTCTACAACTTTGTGTCTCACAAGCCAAGCCCAAAAATGCTTCATTTGGAAGGTATGAGCTAAGACATTATAGGTCCTTTTGAAAGTCAACAAAAAGTCAACAACTTCAAAAGGGCATAACTTGAGATTGGTAAATGATATGGACATGAAACCAGTGGGGTTGGTTAGAGGACTCTTCAATCTTTCTAAAATGTTCAAGAACACCCTCATACCATTAAAATTGAAGGATATGTGCCCTTGCAAAGTTGGGAAATTTTGGGTTGGTTTATGATGAAAATGGAGGTCTAAAACCAATTTCTTCCAAATGGGCTTGCCAAATGATGACCCAATCCATACAACAACTTCATGCACGACCCAAACCATTAAAAATCAGATTTTTATTATTTTTATTTTTATTTATTTTGATTTAATTCATTAAAAATCATTTTAAATAAAAATAAAATATGAAAATAAAAGATTTGATTTGGATCAAGCTTCTAGAAAGTCTTAAATATTGATTTGAATTGAAGAGGAAAGAAATCATGAGGTTTGGCCAAAAATAGCAAGCATTCACACATGAATATTTGATTTTTAAGGCATGATCATTGTGGATCTTTTCATATCAAATTCTTCACACAACCAATCATTTTTTGACCTAAAATCAATCACCTATAAGTACTAAACACAACCCTAACATGAATTCACGGATTCCACAGCCCTAAGAGTATGTTCATATTGTTCAAAAACCTTCACAAAACTCACATTCGGATTCTTTGATTCAGGACCTTTGAAGGTAAAATAAGAACATAGCAATGTTCCTTGGACCTCATTGAAGCATTATCATCACTCTTATGCATCAAAACCATGCTATATTGCTCAACCCGAATCCACCTTGTTCTTGAAAATAATTTTTTCGATTTCATTAATTTGTTGCTTTTCCCTGAATTTTGTTTGCATAATCTTGTTTGTGATATTGTGTAGATCGTTTCTGGACAATTAAACCAAAGTTTCATGGCTTGAATCAGAATCGACCATTGTTAGGGTTAGAGCTTCAAAATTGGGGATTCATGGAATACCTAATATAAATGGATAATGACCTCATATTTGGACTGTAATTGTTGTATAGATCATGTTTGCAGGTTCAATTCGATGAAATTTTACTTGTATGATGAGATACATGATTCGCAGGTTGAAAACGCAAGAAAATTTGTAGGAATTTTCCCAGGAAAATTCGCAGGAAATCCTGCGAATTGGAGGTTGAAGATGAAGATGTTTTGGCGCGTTTCCAGAATTTGAATATTATGTATAATATTTTTTGAATTGGTTATGGTTTTATTTCACAATGGTTGCGCAGCTCAGTTGGTGGACACACGCGCGTATGGGGTAAAGGGCAGGGGTTCGAACCTTGGCTCCAGCTCTTTTTGTTTATTTTTCCAAATATTAAGTCTTTATTATATATTATGCATTGTTGTTGGTTTGTAAACAGAATTGCTCATCTAGCTGGATTGGTCTTGCGTATGCGTGTTAGCTTCAGAGGTCCTGGGTTCAATCCTCCCCCAGGCCTTTTGTTTTTTCCATTATTTTCCTGATTATTGGTTTCAAAGAACAAAACCAATTAAACTCATTCCATTATCACCAATACGTGGCTGGCCTGGTGGTACGTTTTGTTGCTGGCAGGCAGGATGTCATGGGTTCAACTCCAGCCAGGTAAGTTTTCATTCTTTTTCTTGTATTTTGTTTCAAATATTTTATTATTAAATTATATAGTTTTATATATATATTATATATCAAAAATAATTCTAAAATAAAATATATGTACTATGTATTCTTTTCAAAATTCTAAAATTTATTTTTTCTAAATTCAAAAATTAGTTTTTATTATTATTATAAAATGTATATATGTATTATTTAGTTAAATAAATTATAAAATAAACCCTAATATATTATCTTCTAAACAAATATTAAAAAATCTAATTTTATTTTTTCTAATTTTATTTTCTAAATATAGTTATTATGTGTATATTTATTATTAATTTTTGTAAATATAATTATAACCTATTTTCTTTATATAATATGTAAATATTTTCATAATTTGTTTGTAATCTAAATTATATATATAGATAATTTTTAAATATGTAATTATAATATGTTTAAAAATAATTTAGTAATTTGTATATGAATTAAAATGTTATAATAATTATTTAATTATTCATATTTCCTCTTATTTTTAAATAATTGTCTATATTAAAAATCTAATCTTTTGTTTATTATTTTAATTATGTTTTTTTATAATATTTTTGCTAATTTCATTCATTTTAATTATTGTTATTATTACTAATCATATTATTACTAATCCATTTATTTTTTTTATTATGCTTATTATTATTATTATTTCACTAACCTTATTTATTTTTAATTATTACTATTACTAACCCCTATTATAATTTGCTTATTTGTTTATTTTTGCTTATTATTTATATTTTTGCTTCTATATTTATTTTTGCTATTTATTTTTAATTGCTTATTATAATTATTATGTAATTGCTCCTTGGTGTAAATTTTTGTAAATATTTAATTTATTTAATTTTCATGCCATGGTTAGTAAAATAGGGAGTGAAAATATGTATTATATTTAAAATTGAATTTAGGTCATTTAAAAATTATAAGATAAATTAAATTAAACACTCACACACGTAAGTCGATTTTTAATCGCCATCTCACTTTCTAAGGTTACCTCTCAATGTTGCCTATTCAAAAAAGGTCAAGTGGGGTGTATAAAGCAAGTCCCTTGAAAGAAAAAGTCATCAAGTCCCTTAAATGGTTGCCTTCACAAAAGATCTTGTCCCGTTCGAATAATGATGACAGTCCCTCCTAATTGCTTAATACACCCCCACAGTTGCCTTCATTAAACAGATGTCCCTTATATGTCCCTCACATCCAAGGTAATGACTACCTATTCCTTAATAATAGGGATAGTCTTACCATTCAAAGGAAAAAGAACAGAAAGACTTAAACTTTAGGGTAGGTTCCTCATAGTTGCTTGCTCACTTCATTCAAAAACTTTTCAAACACTTCACAAATTTCAAACAATTTTCAAACACAAGTTTTTTACGCATCCGTACATGGATCATTATCAAACTCTTATGAAATTTTTTTATTCACACACCTCACCTTTTCAAAAACAATTCAAAGTGAGTTAAGTAACTAAGAGCCCATGGATAACCATGGATGTAAAGGGTGCTAACACCTTCCCTTTACATAACCTACCCCCCAGACCCAAAAATCTTTTCAAAGGTCTTTCCTGTTCTTTTATGCCTTTCCTTTGGATAAAATAAAAGTCGGTGGCGACTCTTGCTATCCGCAACATAACTAAAGTCAGTTCTTCCACCGTGTTACATAGAGACACTTTGGAGATAGATGTATCTGACATGGGTCTAGTCCCCAGGGTGGTTATTCCTCACAAATTCAGGCCACTGACTTTTGACAAGTATAACGGTAGCTCCTGCCCAAAGACTCACTTGCAGGCATTCTACCGAAAAATTGTTGCCCATACTAGGGACGAAAAGCTCTGGATGTACTACTTCCAGGATAGTCTCTCCGGAGGGTCCTTAGAATGGTATATGAAGCTAGAGAGAAGTTCTGTGAGAAGCTGGAAGGAATTGGGAGAAGCATTCCTCAAGCAGTATCAGTATAACATCGACATGGCGCCCAGTCGCACTCAACTTCAAAGTCTGACTCAGAAGAATTCTGAGAGCTTCAAAGATTATGCAAAAAGATGGCGTGAAGTGGATGCTAGAGTGAAACCGCCTTTGCTGGAGAGAGAAATGGTAGACCTGTTCCTGGATACCCTCCCTGGGCACTTCATGGAAAGGCTAGTTGGGTGTTCCTCAAGTGGATTCTCAGATATCATCTTGACTGGCGAGAGGATAGAAAGTTGGATCAAGCAAGGGAAGATTCAGAACGGGGGCGCTTCGAGTTCTGTAGGTAAGAAGCCCTTCGTGAAAAGAAGAGAAGGAGAGACTGGGGCAGTGTACGCGCAGAGGGGAGGAAACAGCAGAGGGTTTTATCAGCAAGTGGCCCCTGACACCATCTCAGCTCAACCTGTTCAACAGCAAGTCCAACAAGGGTATCAACAAAGAGCTCCCCGTCCATACTATTCTCAGAAGACCAGAGAAAGGCAGTTTGACACTCCGCCTATGTCGTATTCACAATTGCTGAAGAATCTCCTCCAACTTCAGTTGGTTCAGCTTAGAACTTTGCAACCCCCAAAGCCGGGGCAACTTCCTGAAGGGTACGATATGAACGCTAGATGTGAATTTCATTCGGGAGCTCCCGGACATACCACGGAAAACTGCAGAGCTTTGAAGTATGTAGTCCAAGACCTAGTAGATTCCAAAGCGATTAACTTCGCTCCTACTTCTAATGTAATACAGAACCCCATGCCTCCTCACAGAGGTACGGTTGGGGCAGTTAATTAAGGGGAGAATCTGAACTTAGTATGTGATGTCAACGACCTGCAGACTCCGTTGAGTGTTGTCAAAGTCCGCTTGTCAAAGAAAGGTATCTTTCCTGGATGTGAAGAAGATTGTCCAAAATGTGCTGAAGCTACAAATGGGTGTGAGCAGTTAAAGGCGGGGATCCAAAGTATGATCAATGAGGGAATGTTGCAGTTTGACAAGATCGTAAAAGAAAGCGAAGTCTCTACAATAACCATCTTCTACGATCCATCTCAAGTTCCTCCACAGGCCAGAGTAGCACCGATAACCATCACCACTGCAGGACCAGTACTGTATCAGAATGATAAAGCCATTCCCTGGAATTATGGTGGCAAAGTATACTGTAACGGCCAGAAGCAAGAGTTGGCCACGTCTAGTACAACCCTGGTTCAATTAGAAAATGTTGGAGTAGGGGGCTTCACCAGAAGTGGGAGATTATTCGCGCCGGAAACACTAAGAAATAGTGTGATATCACCCAGGGACACCGCAGATGCCCAGGCTAGAGTGAGAGGGAAGCAACCAGTCGTTGTTAATGATCCGGTACCAGCCACTGATCCGGACCTTACTTTCGATAAAGAAGCTGAAGAATTTCTGAGGATTATCAAAAAGAGCGACTACAAGATTGTGGACCATTTGCAGCAGACTCCGTCGAAGATTTCCATCTTGTCCTTGCTCATGTGTTCTGATTCTCACAGGAAGGCTCTCCTGAATATTCTGAACAAGGCGTATGTTCATCAGGATATTTCGGTAAATTAGTTGGAAGCGGTGGTATCCAACGTCAATGCCAGTCACGGATTGGGTTTCACATACTTGGATCTGACCTCTGAAGGGCGTGCTCATAATCGGGCGCTGCATATCTCTTTAGAATGTAAAGGTGCAGTACTCTCTCACGTGTTGGTAGATACTGGATCGTCGTTGAACGTCTTACCCAAGAAAGCGATGATGAAGTTGGATTATGATGGAGTAGTTCTAAAACCCAGCGACCTGGTAGTTCGAGCATTTAATGGGTCGAGAAGATCGGTGTTCGGGGAGGTGGATTTACCAATTAAAGTAGGTCCAGAAATCTTCAATACCACGTTTTACGTAATGGATATACAGCCTGCATACAGCTGTTTGCTCGGAAGACCATGGATACATTCAGCAGGAGCCGTATCGTCCACACCTCATCAAAAGCTAAAGTTCGTCTGGGAGGGTCAAATTGTAACTGTCAGTGGGGAAGAAGACATTTTTGTCAGTCATCTAGCTTCATTCAAATACGTGGAGATGGATGGCGAAATAGTTGAGACTCCATGTCAGGCTTTTGAGCCCATGAAATCTGAGCAAGCATCTGTCGTGGCGGTTTCTCCTGAAGAACCGAAGAAGGGGGTTTGCATAGCCTCTTATAAGCAAGCTCTTGAGGTGGTAGAACGGGGATACGAGAAGGCTGGGGTAGTCCAGTAGAGGTGCCGGAAAAGAAAGATATGTTCGGAATTGGTTACTGTCTTGGGCAGTCATCGTCCGAACCGAATCCTAGAGGTCGTCAAGGCCCAATCACTTTCACAAGTGCGGGAGTGGTCGACTACGAAAACGTTAGTGTCGTGCAGGATGATGCAGTCGATAGTGACTGTGACCTAGATGAGTGGATCAGGCCTGCCGTTCCAGGGACTCAACTCAGCAAATGGACATCAGAAAGGCTTATTTCAGTCACCTCTTTCGAAGAGTAATAATTTTTGTTTCTGTTTTTCCTGTATTAAAGCACTATGTCTTGCCCGGGGCATAGTAGTTCTTTGTAAGGGTTCTTCTGTTCTTAACGCAATTTACAATCATAAATAAAGCTGACGTTTCGCATTCATTCATGTTGTTCTCTGTCTTTCATTTTTGCTTTTTTTTTTCAAAAAGAAAGAAAAGTTTTAAACTGGCAATGTATCTCATTTTCTCAAGCCTTTGCTAAAGCCTTGCATGAATCACCATTCATGCAGGTGCTCGTCACCGGATCTTATCAATGACGACCCTGTTATGGCTGAGTATGACTTCGACAATTCAATTTATCAAGCCGATGAGGAGGGTGAAGAGGATTGCGAACTACTTGAAGAATTGGCCAGACTGCTTAAACAGGAGGAGAAGATGATTCAGCCGCACGAAGAAGCTGTCGAAGTAATAAACCTGGGTACGGAAGAAGACAAGAGAGAAGTCAAGATCGGGGCTGCATTAGAAGAATCTGTCAAGACCCGTTTGATTGATATGCTTCGAGAGTATCTTGATGTCTTCGCATGGTCCTACCAAGATATGCCTGGTTTAGACACTGACATTGTGGTACACAAGCTAACTCTCAGAGAAGGTTGCCCTCCAGTGAAGCAGAAGTTGAGGCGCACACGTCCCGACATGGCAATTAAAATAAAAGAAGAAGTACAAAAACAGTTTGATGCTGGCTTTTTGGCCGTGACCAGTTACCCTCCGTGGGTTGCTAACATTGTGCCGGTTCCCAAGAAAGACGGTAAAGTCAGGATGTGTGTAGACTACAGGGATCTGAATAGGGCCAGCCCCAAAGATGACTTCCCTCTACCTCACATAGATGTGCTCGTTGATAATACTGCTCAATTTTCCTTGTTCTCCTTCATGGATAGATTTTCTGGTTATAATCAGATTAAGATGTCTCCCGATGACAGGGAAAAGACAACCTTTATCACGCCTTGGGGCACCTTCTGTTACAAGGTCATGCCATTTGGTTTGAAGAATGCTGGAGCCACTTATCAACGGGCGATGGTGACGCTATTTCACGACATGATTCATCATGAAATTGAGGTTTATGTTGATGATATGATAGCAAAATCCCAAACGGAGGAAGAGCACTTGGTTAATCTAGCAAAGTTGTTCGACAGACTTCGGAAGTTCAGACTGAGGTTGAATCCGAATAAGTGTACCTTTGGGGTCCATTCTGGCAAGCTACTCGGCTTCATTGTTAGTGAACGAGGAATTGAGGTCGATCCATCCAAAGTGAAAGCCATCCAAGAGATGCCTGAGCCGAAGACTGAAAAGCAAGTGCGTGGTTTCTTAGGGAGACTAAACTACATTGCACGATTTATCTCTCAGCTAACGGCCACGTGTGAGCCCATCTTCAAGCTTTTGAGGAAGAATCAGGCCATGAAATGGAACGAAGACTGCCAGCAAGCCTTTGACCGAATCAAAGAATATCTGCTAGAACATCCAATTCTTATGCCTCCAGTGCCAGGGAGACCTTTGATTATGTATCTTACTGTGCTTGAAGGATCAATGGGATGTGTGTTGGGTCAGCAGGACGAGTCTGGTCGAAAAGATCACGCCATTTATTACCTTAGGAAAAAGTTTACCGATTGTGAGACGTGTTACTCACTAATCGAGAAAACTTGTTGCGCTTTGGCATGGGCTGCTCGCCGACTAAGACAGTACATGCTGACTCACACTACTCTCCTAATTTCCAAGATGGATCCTGTGAAATACATTTTTGAAAATCTAGCTCTGACAGGAAGAGTAGCCCGGTGGCAGATGATACTAACAGAGTATGATATACATTACACTTCGCAAAAGGCAATCAAAGGAAGTGTATTGTCAGAATACTCGGCTAAACAGCTAATCGATGATTATCAACCCATGAGGTTCGAGTTTCCGGATAAGGACATCATGTTCCTCAAGTCGAAAGACTACGAAGAACCACTTCCGGAGGAGGGGCCAGACCCTGAATCCAAATGGAAGTTGATGTTTGACGGGGCTGTGAACATGAATGAAAGTGGAGTAGGTGTTGTTATCATCTCGCCAAAAGGGGTCCATATGCCTTTAGCTGCTCGGTTGACTTTCAAATGCACTAACAATGAGGCAGAGTATGAAGCTTGTATCATGGGGATTGAGGAGGCAATCGACTTGCGAGTCAAAAACCTCGAGATCTTCGGAGATTCTACTTTGGTGGTAAATCAAGTCAATGGCAAATGGCTGGTTCATCAACCTCATTTGATTCCTTACAGAGATTATGTCAGGAGGCTGTTAACTTTCTTCACCAAAGTCAAACTGAATTATATTCCTCGAGATGAAAACCAATTCCCCGATGCTCTAGCAACTTTGTCGTCCATGATTAAAGTTTGTCAAGAGAATTTCGTGCCTCGAATTACGGTCTCCCATCTTGAAAGACCTACTTATGTATTTGCAGTCGACGATGGTGAAGACAACAAGCCTTGGTATCATGATATCAAACAATTCCTGAAAGCTCAAGAATACCCAGCTGGGGCATCTTGTAAGGATAAGAAGACCCTTAGAAGACTGGCAGGAGGTTTCTTCTTGAATCAATATGGCATGATGTACAAGCGAAACTTCGACATGGTGCTGCTCAGATGCATGGATAGACACGAAGCAGACATGTTGATGCAGGAGGTCCATGAAGGTTCTTTCGGTACCCATGCTGGAGGACATGCTATGGCCAAGAAATTGTTGAGATCGGGATATTATTGGATCACCATAGAATCCGATTGCAATAAGTACTCCCGTAAATGCCACAAGTGTCAAATTTATGCTGATAAGGTCCATGTGCCTCTGAATCCGTTGAGTGTCATGTCTTCACCATGGCCGTTCGCTATGTGGGGCATTGATATGATTGGCAAGATCGAGTCGACAACTTCTAATGGTCATCGCTTCATCCTGGTTAATATAGATTATTTCACGAAGTAGGTTGAAGCGGCGTCTTACACCAATGTCACTAAACAAGTGGTAGCCTGGTTTATTAAAAGAGACATCATTTGCCGGTACGGAATTCCTGAGAGGATCATTACTGATAATGGTTCTAATCTCAACAACAAGATGATGGTTGACTTGTGTCGAGATTTCAAAATAGAGCATCACAACTCTACTCCATATCGCCCGAAGATGAATGGCGCCGTCGAGGCGGCCAATAAGAACATCAAGAAGATTGTGCAGAAGATGGTTGTGACATACAAAGATTGGCATGAGATGCTACCATTTGTGTTGCATGGGTATAGAACGTCAGTGCGTACTTCAACAGGGGCAACCCCGTTCTCACTGGTGTATGGTATGGAGGAAGTCCTACCAATTGAAGTGGAAATCCCCTCGTTGAGATTAATGATGGACATTAAGCTAGACGAAGCTGAGTGGCTCCGATCCAGATATAATCAGTTGAGCCTCATTGAAGAGAAACGTCTAACAGCTTTATGTCATGGACAGTTGTATCAACGGCGGATGAAACAGGCTTTTGACAAGAAGGTGCGACCACAGAGGTACATGCCTGGTGACTTAGTGCTGAAAAGGATTCTTCCTCCTCTTAACGATCACAGGTGGAGCCTTGATGCTGACAACCATGGACGGAGAAGACTTCCAATCCCCTGTCAACGCGGACGCAGTAAGAAAATACTTAGTGTAAAAAAGGACCCGCTGGATAAAAACAGAATAAAGATCCAGGAAAAATGGGCATCCCGGCGAGCCAAAAACAGAATAAAAGGCTCGGGAAAAAGTTAGGGAAATCTGGAAAAAAATGTACACCCGCTGAGTTGAAAAGCCACATCGGACAACTCAGGAAAAAAAGGGTATCCCGGTGGATTGAAGACCTGAAAAGGCGATCCACGCAAAAGAGGGATTAACACGAACGTTTACGATCTGCGAGATCCGTAACTTATCTGAAGTTGAGGCTATCCTAAGGGTTGAAGATCAGTTCAATTACTTTTTCTCAAGAGGCAGAGCGAGCGGAGCGTTTTGAAGATATACGAGTCATAACCGGGTTGAGACTTGATGAGATCCACTTCTCACATTGCCAATAGGATAGTTTGTTTTCCTTTTTGGCTGTTTCCTCTTTCCAGGGAACTGCTTCCTTTGTATTGCCTACTCATGGCCATTTTTCCGAATCAATAAAATTCAAATTTCAATCAATTTGTGACTATCTGCATCTTGTTTTTGCTTTTTCATCTAGCATTGATTGATTGCGAAAACGTCCAGCAAATTGTGATTTACATTGTGTTGTGAACATTTGAATTCTTTCTAACTCGTGCAGGAGGACAAAAACATTTAATATAACTCTGAAAGGGTGTCGAGATACCCAATGATTCATACTATGAACCTGGGGCAGGCAGGTTCCAAACTAACTCTCCATGTTGCAGGTACTATCGATTGTGTTCATGTAGGTACAGGTACAGGTGTTGCTAACAGAACTAAAAGCAAATTCCCAGTGAAGTCGCCAGAACAGGAGCATATGTCTCCTAGGGTGTCTTCAATCTTCCCCAGCGTAGTTCAGCAAGGTAGCAGAAGTTGGGTGTCATCCCCAAGCATAAGTTTCCCTTCAGACAGAGGCAATTCCCAGCAGTATAAGGAGTGTATTTCCTCCCCAGCAACTGCTTCCTCAGCAGTGTCATACATTTGTTTCCCCAGCTAAGTCAGAAGGTTTCACTTCCCCACCAGAGTTCAAGAAGGGTCCATCTCCAGCAGGGTCTTGGCGCTCCAATATCAAAGTCCAATTTATTTTTGGCAATGGCGGCTGTTCAGAGCCGGTGTATCATTGACAACTTTCCCCGCAGAGTTTTCTACTCCTCACCAGGACTAACCAGATCAGCGCAGTGATCATCGTTCCTCCCCCAGTCAAGCCATTTGGGATACTTGCAGTCTCTTTATCAGGAGATCTCTTTGCATTTACATACGCATAATCATCAATACATTTGCATCCTCCAACGCGTATCATTTCCATCCTCATGGAGCATTACGCCATAAATCCAAACATATGCATGCCCGCATGAGCCAGTTTTGAGGTGTTACATACAACCTATAACATCTTTTCAACCTGAAGTATTCCCCGCAGAAGATACTTA
The DNA here is from genome assembly GCA_963966055.1 of Lathyrus aphaca. NCBI lineage: Eukaryota > Viridiplantae > Streptophyta > Magnoliopsida > Fabales > Fabaceae > Lathyrus > Lathyrus aphaca. The sequence goes on along the minus strand of OZ014525.1, from coordinate 163,955,400 downwards.
TGCCATTTTCCAGAAATCTTGGTCCTTCCAAGTTGATGTTATTTTTCTTTATGGCTTGGTCCTGCCCAGCAGTCATATTGTCGAGTTCCATTCCGCTAATGGTCTCGTTAAGTCTTGTTTCGCCAACAGGCACCTTCCTTGGCTTGGTCCTGCCCAACAGTCGCGTATTTTTCTTTATCGCTTGGTCCTGCCCAGCAGTCATATTGTTAAGTTCCATTCCGCTAATGGTCTCGTTAAGTCCTGTTTTCGCCAACAGGCACCTTCTGTGGCTTGGTCCGACCCAGCAGTCGCGTGTTTGTCTTTATGGATTAGTCCTGCCCAGCAGTCATATTTATTTGAGTTCCATTCCGCTAATGGTCTCGTTAAGTCCTGTTTTACCAACAGGCACCTTCTGTGGCTTGGTCCGGCCCAGCAGTCGCGTGTTTGTCTTTATGGCTTGGTCCTGCCCAATAGTCATATTGATTTGAGTTTCATTCTGCTAATGGTCTCGTTAAGTCCTGTTTCACCAACAGGCACCTTCCGTGGCTTGGTTCGGCCCAGCAGTCGCGTGTTTGTCTTTATGGCTTGGTCCTGCCCAGCAGTCATATTAATTTGAGTTTCATTCCGCTAATGGTCTCGTTAAGTCCTGTTTCGCCAACATGCACCTTCCATGGCTTGGTCCTGCCCAGCAGTCACGTGTTTTCTTGATGGCTTGGTGTCGCTCCCCGGATTTCCATCCTGGTACAAACGCGAAAGTGGCGCGGAAAAGAATAGAGTCGCCAGCCAGGCATTTTTATCCCAAAAAGAAAGGGAATGGTAATGCTGCACAAACCAGAAGAAAGAAGAGGAAGGACACGGGTGTCGCTCCCGACAAATGACAATGGATCAAATGAAGGTACAGACGCGAACGGTCGGCGAGGGGAACAATGAGAACACACAGCCGTGAACTCACTGGAGATGAATAGAGTCGCCAGCTAGGCATTTTTATCCCGGAGGAAAGGCAATGCTGCATAAGCCTAGAAAAAGATGAATAAGACGGTTTGCGAACCAGAGAGACTGAGAAAGGGGGTTGGTTACAACCTGGGAAGGTATTAGCACCCAGATTGTCCGCCGTACTCGACGGGATCCACGCTTAAAAGATTTGTGTTTTAAAGGGGTAGTGTCAGTGCAATCTGTGTGTAAAGAGCTGGAAAGCAAGATGTACAGGTGTCAGTGTAGAGTGTATAAGTGATGTGAAGTATGAAAGTGTCAGTGTAAGAATGAGAATGAACTGCTCAAGAATATGAGGCCAAGAGAATGAGGCTGAAAGGGGGGAAATATACAGAGACTTTTGTTCGATAACTGTTAAGTTATGCCTACGTATCCTCTCGTGCAATGAGGAAGTCAGAACACCGTAGTTCGACCCAAAGAGACTGAAAGGAGAATTGACTTGTGAACTGCTTACTTATCAATGCTCAAGTGTGTGACCTGTCTGGCTCAGGTGCTTACTGTCTTGCATTAGACGGAAGAAGCTAGTTCTCGTTTGTGAGTGAAGATGATGAGAAAAGAATCCCGGAGGAGACGATTATTGTTTGTTTTGAGTTTTCAGTCTTTTATTGCTTTTAAGAATTTGTCATAAGTTAATGAGCTTAAGCCTAAACCAATGGGTTAGTAAACTCATCACATCTTCCCTCTGATTAGGGGTAATGAGAATTACCTTAAGTGTGAAGTCAGATTCTCACACTTAATCACCTTTGATGTAGGGTTAAGATCATTAACCTACTTGTTGATTATTTAGATGTTTTTTGTGATTTTTGTTTAGTGTTAAGTAATGAGGTTAAGCCATAATCAGGGATTTAACAAGCTCATTACACTATCCTAAAAGAAGGATAATAGATGAGGGTGTTTAAGCTGAGGAAGGATCCTCAGCTTAATCCATGATTAGGGATTAAACCCATGACAGAACAAACCTTTGATTAGGTGGATTTTATTAATGATATGATGATGAAGTGTTTTTTATGATTTGTAAGACAACTTGAGGGGGACTTGTCCATTAACTTTAGGGTTAGTCTTTCTTAACCAATTAAGGAAGAATTAGAACCCTAATGCAAGGCCCAAGTTACAAGTGTAATGTCTTGATGATTATTAGATGGATTAATTAAGAGAGTTCAACACCTTAAGGGTCCAAGACTTAGGATTAAAGTTATACACTCCATCCTAAAAGAAGGATGCAGGCATGATCTTAATCACAAAGTCTTAAAGCCTTGAGGGTTTAGTCCCTGATTATGAGGTGAGGAGAGAAGATTCAAAGAGAGACACAAAGGTAAAAACTATGGGGAGACTAATCAAAACCCTAATTCATTATCATGCTTGGTTGGTCCTAATGTTTGTGAGGTTTTCAAGAACAATCTTCAGATGAACCACCAGGAAGCAGATGAACAAGATCAAGAGAAGCAAAGTGACTTGCTTCATTCAAGAAGTCAAGTCACTTGAAGAAAGAAAGGGGGAGAAGCAAGAATGAGCAAGCTCAAACTCAAACACAAGTATAAATGCAGCATGGTATGCAAGAGAGATGAAAAGAGAAGGTATGAGAAGTGAAGGCAAATTCACTTCCCAAGTTTTACTTACCACCTGAAATGTTAGAAACAAATGCAATACAATGCTAAATGAGATGAAATGATATGATAAGCAAAAACCAGAAGCATGCTGATGATGATGATGATGCTATGGAGTGCTATGAACATGAGGCAAGACATGGAGATGCTCATACAAAGTCATGGATGCAGATGATGCAAGTTAAGGAACATGAATAAACATGAAATGTCATGAAGCATACAAGACAAATGGCATGGCAAAGATGTAATGCAATGATCAATGATGCTTCATACATGTCTTAAGATGTCAAATGAATCATAAGAATGCACAAAATGCAATAGCAAGTCATGTTATGCAAGGAAATGCAAGAAGGATGCAAGAGAAAGCCCAAATTAGGGTTCATGGATCAAACATCAAACACAAACCAAAAACAGAAGCAAACCTTAACATAAAAAATGGAAAATGGTACCCAAAGAAACCCTAGACCTATAATGAACCACTGCCCAAAGGGGAGCTCTCAACTCTCAACCAAACTCAAGTTATGAATTCTACAAGTTATTAGGGTTTTTTAGGGTTTGTAACAAAAGAAATGCCAATCAATTAGAAAATGCAAGATCAAATCATGGCCTTTTTATCTTTGAAAGTACATGTCAAGTGGAAAACAATGCAAAAAGAATCAATGTCTCAACCTTTACCAAAAGACAGAGATGAATTTCCAAACATATGATCAAAATAATGCACAAAATGTGACTTAATTCAATGAAAAATTCTTAAAATGCATCAAGATCAAAAAAGAAATTTGGTTTGAAGGTTGGACAATGTTTCTAAATGTCTTAGAACATTTCATGAATTTTTTTTGTAATTTTTAAATACCTAAAAGTATTTTTAATTAATTAATTCTCATTAATCAATTAAAAATAATCTTTTAAATATTTAAAAATACTTTTTTAATGATAAAAAATAAAATAAAAATGTTTTTGTGTCATAAAAATTAATAAAACCTTAAAGAAAAAGTTTCATAATTTTTATGATTTTCTAGCTATTTTAAATAAATTATACAAATTAATTGAAATAAATATGAATTAAAACAAATAAAAATGAAAAGTAAACAAGGTGGATGGCCAGGATTGCGTCTGGGTTCAAAAGTGTTGACTGGCGCGCAATCTTGTGGCCAGGATTCAAACTGAATTAATCACAATTAATTAAAATTAACCACGTGGATTAGGGCAAATGAAATGATCTGGAGCGTTGGAAAGGGAGGGAAGTCAATGGGTCAACGCATATCCACGGCCAGCATTCAAACTGACATTAACTATGGGATTAAACCCTAATTAATCTCAGGTGGCCGGAGAAGACCTCCGGTCGTCTTCTCCGGCCAGAGGGTCACCTGAAAATCACCCAACTCCCTAAAAACGTAAAATAAATGAAAACTAAGACCAAGGAAATGATCCTAACACTCCCACGAATCAAACCCCTAACCTAAAACAAATTTATCTAACCTAAACAAGCTGAATCGAAGCATCTAAGTTCTAGGGTTCGTAAGCTTCAAACTGAAATTAAACTCTCAAAACGCAACCATTTTCAAAACCAATGGTACCAGAATGATCAGCAAGACATGTAGAGCAAGTTTGTAACAATCAAATTGATTTCTGGAAAAATTAATTTGGAGCTACCTGAGATTTGCAAACTTTGATTCTGGAACTTTCAGGCCTCTTCTCCTTGCTCAATCTGCTCCTCTTGGTCCCCCAAAGTTGCTTGAATGCTCAAATGGAATTTATATTTGTTGGATGATGAGTTTCGAAGAGAACTGCTTCTGCTCAGTCAACAATGGCAGATGAGTTCCTGGCACTTTCAGGCTGTGAAGAAGGGTTGTTTATGACCTATGAGGTGTGTTGAGAAGGCTTGTGGTGTTGGTTGATGTGTTTGTGGCTTGTAGAGAGAGATTCGATAGAATCTGCAGCATGAAGGTGAGCTATGGCAGATGGGGATTCAGGGTGTTTTTGGCTTTGTTTCTTGATGCTTTGTGTTCTATAGATCAAGGTGAGATGAATGGAGGCAAAGGTTTGGGTGTTTGCAGGCTGTGTAATGAAATTCGAAGGAAGTTGCAAGTTGAGGTGTTTTTTGTGTATGTTATGAATGTCAATGCTTCAGCCTTGGTTGCTTAGTGATATGGCCAGCAAAATGAATGAATAAACTAATGCAAGTGGCTGTGAGATGTGACCTGGCCTGCAGGGATAGGTGAGGCTACTTTTGCTAAAAATCCACTTTTGTGTAAGATAGGGCATGGCATGATACTAGGCAAGTACAAGTTGGGTGCTGGTGCAGAAAAAGGTGAGGGAGAGGCTAGCCCAAAGTCAGCAGCCAATGTCATAAGTTGGTGAAGTAGTCATGAGTGAAAATGCAAGTTGGCTAGCTTTATGGTTTTCCATGGAAATGCCTTGTTACATGAACCAAACCATGAGCAAACTTGGTCCATTTCTGATTTTTGTGACTTAGAGAACATTCACATGCTGGTTTGACATGAATTTGAGGCAGCAATCATGCATTGATTCAAGACTTAGCAAAATTTCCACTTGGTGCATAACTTGAAAAACAATGATTTTTGGCAACTTTGCATGGCCATAACTTTTGATCCAAGAAGAGTTTGATCATGTTCTTGTACTTTTTGAAAAGGGAAAGATGAGATCTACAACTTTCATGACCAAAGTTTTTCCATTTGAAGCATTTTTTGATCAAGAATCAAGGCTTGAAAATTGACCTAAAATGAAGCATTCTTGAAAAGTCAACAAAACCCAAAAAGTCAACTTTTGCAAAAACCCTAAATTCTTGATTTCCATGAACTTCAAACTTCTTCCATGATCAAATAAAGATCATATACACTCAAAATGATGAAGATCACCCATTGGTTGGGTCATTGGGGGCCTCAGATGCCCTGATTTTGCACTGACTTGTCTGAAAAGTCAACTCTTGATCAGATGACTTCCCCATGGAATTTCTTCATGAAAATTGATATGCATACTCCCTATACCATATAGAGACCAATGGAAACAAGAATGACCAAAAAATTTGGAGTTATGGCCTCTGAAACCAAAACCCTAATTTTCAGTCAACTGTGTAGTTCATCCTGGCTCTGCATCCAACCAAACCCTAGTTCTTGTGATTCCTCTGCAATTTTGACTTTGTGAGGATGTAACATGATATAAGAACACATGGACCCCTTTGAGTTGATTAGTGGCCTTTGGAATGGCTCAAGATTCTTTTGGATTGCTCAGATCACAAACCCTAGGTGCAGATGACCTAGAAACTATCCAGTGAATCAAAAATGAGATGTGAGATGATATGTTTTGTGTTTATGCATATGAGGTGATCACAGGTCATGTGTGAATGGGTGAGGGCAAATTTGGGGTGTTTACAGCTGCCCCTATTCAAACATGAGTTAGCTGCGCAGGATGTAAGCGACGGCTTAACAGGCAAACAAGATAACTTGTGGTTGAATACCAAAGACAGTCCAAAATTTGCACTCACAGAAATGAAGAAGAAAAGGGATATAGATTGTAAAAGCAAATAAAGTATATTGTAAAGTGTAAGCGACGGAGGACGACCGTCGAGCAGAGGACGACTGCTGGGTAAGGTGGTATGTGAAGCAAAGCGATGACGGGGACGGCCGACATGCTGGTAAAGTGTATAAAGCAATGACGGGGACGGCCGACATGCTGGGGATAAAAGGTAAAGCTAAGACGGGGACGGCCGACTAGCTGGGAAAAATAGAATATTATGATGGGGACGGCCATCAAGATAAAGTAGTAACATTCTCTGGGGATTGGTGAAACATGACGGGGACGGCCATCAAGTTCATAAAGTAAAGTAACCAACGATGGGGACGGCCATCGGGCTAAAAGGAAAAGGGACCACGACGGGGACGGCCATCGGGTTAAAGAATAAATGAAATAAACAGATGATGGGGTACGGCCATCAAAGGTGAAGAACGATCACCTAGCAGGGGACGGCTGCTCTGTTGGGCATAAAAGAAATATGATGGGGACGACCATCAAAGGTGGAGGACGACCACCTGGCAGGGTACGGCTGCCAAAATATCAACGATGGGGGCGGCCATCGGATAGAAAAGGTCAACGATGGGGACGGCCATCGGACGAGCATGATGGAGGACGACCATCAAGAAGTGGAGGACGACCACTCAGCAGGGTACGGCTGCTCTCGAGGTTCATCATAACACAGGACGAGTGTTAGATAACTAAAATCAACAATGGGGACGGCCATTGGATAAAGTGATGAAGGACGATCATCAAAAGGTGGAGGACGACCACCTAGCAGGGGACGGCTGCTAAAAACAACGATGGGGACGGCCATCGGATGAGCATGATGGAGGACGACCATCAAGAAGTGGAGGACGACCACTTAGCAGGGGACGGCTGCTCTCAAAGTTTATCATAACACAGGACGAGTGTTAGATAAAAGGGAAATTTGTTGGCAATCTACTGGGGAGAGTAAACACGGACGAGCGTTTACATCCAAGAAACAAAAGGTATAAGTGTTTAGTATTGTGTATAGATTAAAGATGCGGACGAGCATCCTTAAGACTATGATACGGACGAGTATCATGTAGAAACAAACTGACACGCGCTCAGAGCTGATGATACGGACGAGTATCAACTAGTTAACAAGGAACACGGACGAGTGTTACATCTGAAAGTATCCTTCTGGGGAATAATAGACACAGACGAGCATCTATATTCACGAAGACATAAGTGTTTGACACGGTGTATGGATTAAAGATGCGGACGAGCATCCTCAAGACTATGATACGGACGAGTATCATGTAGAAACAAACATTAGACGCAATGTTCTGAGATGATGGTACGGACGAGTACCAACTGGTTAACAAAGAACAAGGACTACTGTCGAATCTGCGGGGATATACATGGTGTATATAAGATACGGACGAGTATCTGAGTAGGTGTACCAATGAGTAGTGAGTATATAATGTATAGGTGAGTGTTTATCTGCTGGGGATATGACACGGACGGGTGTCAGGAAAGTGTATAGGTATATGTAAGTGCAAAGAGGATGTCTTTGGCTTTCTGCTGGTGATATGACACGGACGGGCGTCAGGACGTATCTGCAATACTGGTGATCTTGGTTTGTAAAGTGTATTCAGGCAACCTGCTGGGAAATGATGATACGGACGGGTATCAAAAAAGAGATATGCACTGGTGTTTGTGATATGGGGCAAATGTTTTTGCTGGGACTCTGATGGGGATGTATTCTGTATGCCGACAGATTGTCAATATTTACAAGTGTTCAAATCACAACATGACTTATGATTATGCTATGCATTTGATTTTTTGCCGTAATGCTCCGTATTAGACGGAATGCTACGCTTTGAGGGTGAATATGATGCGAATGCTATGATTATGCAAAGAGGCACCGATCCGGGATTCGGATCCCGTTGCTGCAAAGATCTCTGGTCGATCTGCTTGAAGTGAACATCCCAGCTGGGGATGAGATCATTGATAGATCCGTAGTTGTATCTGCTTGGGGATATACGTCATCGATTGACATATTCTTATAATACGGGACCCAGCTGGGGTTTGTAGAAGCTTTCTCTCTCTCTGTTGTGACTTCTTCGCGCGCTGCTCTTCTGAATAGAGGCTTGAAGCTCTGTGGGGAGATGATTCCCTGATTTCTGTATTCTGTTGAGGAATAATGGCTACTCGGCTGGGGAGTTGTGAGAGGCAACTCAGCTGGGGAGAGCAACAAGAGGCAACTCAGCTGGGGATAAAGCATTCTGAGTGTTAAGCCTGTTTGTTGATTTGGCAACTTTGCTGGGGAAGCGGGCACCTCCCAGTGCCAGGTGAGTTGATAATGATTTGCCAGTTGCTGAGACGTAACTTGTATGCCCCAAGTTGTGTTCTGGATACCTGCAATCCTGCAAAGATAAAGAAACGCACAAGTGGTCCCGAGGTATCTTTTACTGAGATTCCGTCATAGGAAATAAGTACTTTCGAGAGTAAGTATATTCCCTGCAAGCATGTGTTTTATTTTTAGAGAGAGGCATCTGTACTTATGCAATTGTGTTTTTAGAGACATCAGACAACTCTTTGCAAAACATAAATGTAAAAAACGAGACATGACTGAAAATCTGATTATATTAATTCGTGTGCCCTGAATTGGCAAGATACAGTCAGAGAAACATATCTCCTGAAATGAGGAGATTGTTACAAATTGAGAAATAAAGTGCTGGCGGTGCTGGCGATGCTTTGAGGAGCTTCCTCTCCTGCTATGACTCGTATGACAATGACGTTCTTCTCGTCTTGCTTTCTGGAGAGAGTTGATTCTGATTGCAGCTTGATCCCTTGGAGCTTACCAAATTGTAGGTGATACAGACGAATTCAGAATGCAGTTGTTCGCTTATTCCCTTATTTTGCATGGATCGCCCTTTCGGGTTTTCAATCCATCGGGATACCCATTTTTGCCTGAGCTGTCCAATGCGGCTTTTCAACTCAGCGGGTGTACATTTTTTTTTGCTTATTTCCCTTATTTTTGCCCGAGTCTTTTATTCTGTTTTTGACTCGCCGGGATGCCCTATTTTTGCCTGGACTTACATTCTGTTTTTTATGTCCAGCGGGTCATTTTATGCGAAGTATTTTTTAACTGCATCTGAATTCACAGGGGACGGGAAATCTTCACCATCCATGGTGCTGAGCATCAGTGCTCCACCAGAGAAGACTTTCTTGACGACGAATGGTCCTTCGTAATTTGGAGTCCATTTGCCCCTGTGGTCTGTATGAGGAGGGAGGATTCTTTTCAGCACAAGATCTCCCACTTGGTACTCTCGATGCCTGACTTTCTGATCAAAGGCTCTCTTCATTCTCCTCTGATATAGCTGCCCATGGCAGATTGCAGCCAATCTTTTCTCTTCGATCAGACTCAATTGTTCGTATCGGGACCGAACCCATTCTGCTTCACTCAGTTTGACATCCATCAATACCCGTAACGAGGGTAATTCAACTTCAACTGGTAGGACTGCCTCCGTACCATATACAAGCTGATACGGTGTTGCCCCAGTGGATGTCCTGATTGATGTGCGGTACCCATGTAAGGCAAATGGTAGCATTTCGTGCCAGTCTCTGTAGGTGACTACCATCTTCTGCACAATCTTCTTGATATTCTTGTTTGCTGCCTCAACAGCGCCATTCATCTTTGGCCTGTAAGGAGAAGAATTGTGATGTTGGATCTTGAAGTCCCGGCATAATTCAGCCATCATTTTGTTGTTTAGATTGGAACCATTATCAGTAATGATTCGCTCGGGCACTCCATACCGACAGATGATATCTCTTTTCAGGAATCTGGCTACCACTTGCCTTGTGACATTTGCATATGAGGCTGCTTCAACCCACTTCGTAAAATAATCGATGGCGACCAGGATGAATCTGTGGCCGTTCGAAGCAGTTGGCTCAATTTTGCCAATCATGTCAATGCCCCACATAGCAAAGGGCCATGGTGAAGACATTATGTTCAGGGGATTGGGAGGCACATGCACCTTGTCTGCATAAATCTGGCATTTATGGCATTTTCTGGTGTAAGCACAACAGTCTGCATCCATTGTGATCCAGTAATAGCCTGATCTTAACAACTTCTTAGCCATGGCATGCCCTCCTGCATGGGTACCAAAGGATCCTTCGTGCACTTCATGCATCAATAGATCTGCTTCCGTTTTGTCAACACATCTGAGGAGTACCATGTCAAAGTTCCTCTTGTATAAAGATCCATCAGTATTCAGGAAGAAACTTCCAGCAAGCCTTCTCAAAGTCTTCTTATCATTGGAAGATGCCCCAGATGGGTATGCTTGATCCTCCAAGAAGCACTTGATGTCGTGGAACCAAGGCTTGTCATCCTTGACAACATCTGCTGCAAATACATACGCTGGTCTGTCAAGTCTCGATACTGCAATCTGAGGCACAAAGTTGGCAGTCTGAACTTTGATCATGGACGAAATGGTAGCCAAGGCATCTGCAAACTGATTCTCGTCCCGAGGGATATACTCAAGTTTGACTGTTGTAAAGAAAGTCAGTAACCTTCTTGTATAATCCCTGTAAGGTATCAGATGATCTTGGTGGGTGTACCATTTTCCGTTGGTCTGATTGACTACCAAAGCTGAATCTCCGAATACGGTCAATGTCTTGATCCTGAGGTCAATGGCTTCCTCAAGACCCATAATGCAAGCTTCGTATTCAGCTTCGTTGTTAGTGCAGTTGAAAGCGAGTTTTGCCGAGAAAGGCATGTGAACCCCTTTAGGTGTAATGAGTACTGCACCAACACCACGACCATTCATGTTAGCAGCCCCATCAAACATCATAGTCCATTCTTCTTCTGGGTCAGGCCCTTCAGTGTGAATAGGCTCTTCATGAACATGATGTCTTCATCGGGGAAGTCGAACCTCATAGGCTGGTAGTCCTCAATGGGTTGCTCAGCAAGATATTCAGATAGTACACTGCCTTTGATGGCTTTCTGAGATGTGTACTGTATGTCATATTCTGTAAGAATCATCTGCCATCTTGCAACCCGTCCGGTAAGAGCTGGCTTCTCGAAAATGTACTTAACTGGATCCATTTTTGAGATCAATAGAGTAGTATGGGTCAACATATACTGTCTCAGTCGGCGAGCAGCCCACGCTAAAGCACAGCAAGTTTTCTCGAGCAGTGAATAACGCTGTTCACAGTCGGTAAACTTTTTGCTTAGGTAGTATATCGCATACTCTTTTCGACCAGACTCGTCATGCTGACCTAGTACACACCCCATCGATTCTTCTAACACTGTCAAGTACATAATCAGAGGTCTTCCTTCAACTGGAGGCATGAGTATTGGAGGTTCTTGCAAATATTCTTTAATCTTGTCAAAAGCCCTTTGGCAATCTTCGTTCCACCTGACCGTTTGTTCCTTTCTTAGCAGTTTGAACAAGGGTTCGCAGGTTGCTGTGAGGTGAGATATGAACCTTGAAATGTAGTTCAATCTACCCAAGAACCCTCGAACTTCTTTCTCAGTTTTCGGTGCAGGCATATCTTGGATGGCTTTGACTTTATCAGGGTCAACCTCAATCCCTTTCTCGCTTACAATAAATCCCAGCAGCTTACCGGATCGCACCCCGAATGTGCATTTGTTGGGGTTCAACTTCAGTTGGTATTTCCTCAGACGCTTGAATAACTTGAGCAGATTCACCAGGTGGTCTTCCTCTGTAAGGGACTTGGCAATCATGTCATCCACATAACATTCTATTTCTTTGTGGATCATATCGTGGAACAATGTCACCATAGCCCGTTGATACGTTGCACCCGCATTCTTCAGTCCGAATGGCATCACTTTATAACAGAACGTGCCCCAAGGTGTGATGAATGTTGTCTTCTCCATGTCTTCAGGTGACATCTTGATCTGATTGTATCCCGAAAATCCATCCATGAAGGAGAATACCGAGAACTGAGCCGTGTTATCCACCAATACATCAATGTGAGGTAGTGGGAAGTCATCTTTCGGGCTGGCTCTGTTCAGATCCCGGTAATCAACACACATTCTTACTTTTCCGTCCTTCTTAGGCACAGGTACTATGTTAGCAACCCACGGAGGATAGCTAGTCACAGCAAGGAACCCGGCGTCCCATTGCTTTTGTACCTCTTCCTTGATTTTCATAGCCATGTCTGGGCGAGTTCGGCGCAACTTCTGTTTGACTGGTGGGCATTCTTCCCTCAAAGGCAGCTTATGCACAACAATATCGGTATCCAACCCTGGCATATCTTGGTAGGACCAAGCAAACACATCAACATACTCTTGAAGCAGATCTATCAGCTGTCTCTTCACTGAGTCTTGCAGGTAGGCCCCGATTTTGACTTCTTTCACGTCTTCCTCCGTACCAAGATTAATCACTTCAATCTCCTCCTGATGAGGAGTAATAACTTTTTCCTCCTGTCTCAGCAACCTGGCTAGCTCTTCAGGAAGCTCATATTCTTCATCAACCCCTTCATCAGCTTGATTGATCGGATTGTCACAGTCATACGATGTCATAGCTGTGCTGTTGTCGGTGCGGTCAGGATGGCACTCTCTGCAAGGGTTTAATTGGTTCATTTTAGTGATCTGATTTTAGTCTTATTTAGAAAAAAGTGAAATGAAGTTATCATTTTGAAAACACCGCCATTTATTTTTGTACAAAAAGAAAAATGGAAAAACAGTGAGCAGAAAAGAAACAGACTCGTTTGCAAAAAGATTGTCTGATATTTCATTAATTTAATCTTGTTTGCACAAAAGTACAGATGGCCCTGATTACAAAATGAGTCTTGTCACCTTGGGCAAGATGCAAGACTTTGATGCATGCTATAAAAGATACAGGAAATAATAATTACTCTGCTCGAGTAACACTTATAATTCCCTGGGAAGACCAGTTCGAGACACTGCTCCCCGGGACCTTTGGACGAATCCAATTCTCCAGGTTGCGCTCCTCTTCCAGCTCGTCTTCCAGACAGTTGATAGCATCGGGGGTTAGCATTCCCCCACTGACAAATCCAGGCTCTCCAGCAGCCTTTGCTTGATGTTGAGTTGGTTTGTAACCCAACCCAAATTTGTCCTTCTTCTCCTCCACAGCTAAAACCTTGCCCCAGCCTAGGGCAGTTCCTTCTTCAACAACCTTCCGGGCTTGTTGATATGACGACATCGGGGTACCAGATACAGCAGATGCTTCATTCACATTCAACGCTTCAAACCCCTGGCTCATTGTTTCATGGATTTCTCCATCCATTTCAATGTACTTGTAGGTAGCCAGGTGGCTAACAAAGATGTCCTCTTCTCCACAGATTGTGACAACTTGACCCTCCCACTCAAATTTTAACTTTTGGTGAAGGGTAGACGTTATAGCGCCAGCGGCGTGGATCCAGGGTCTACCCAACAAACAGCTGTAGGCGGGCTGAATGTCCATCACATAAAAGATAGTTTTAAAGGTCTGCGGGCCAATTGTCACAGGCAGCTCAATCTCTCCCAGAACCGATCTCTTAGAACCATCAAAGGCTCTTACCACCAGGTTGCTGGGTCTCAATGCCAGTCCATCATATTCAAGCTTCACCAGAGCCTTCTTTGGTAAGACATTCAGGGACGATCCTGTGTCCACCAGCACATGTGAAAGGACAACTCCTTTGCATTCCATGGTTATGTGCAAGGCTTTGTTGTGATTGCGGCCATCCACTGTCAAGTCAGAATTGGTAAACCCTAGCCCGTTGCTAGCAGTAACATTTCCAACGACGGTTTCCAATTGGTTGACAGTAATCTCCTCGGGCACGTAAGCTGCGTGCAGTACTTTCAGTAGTGCATTCCGATGGGCTTCGGAGCACATAAGCAGTGAGAGAATAGAGATTTTGGATGGCGTCTGGTGAAGTTGATCCACAATTTTGTAGTCACTCTTTTTGATGATTCTCATAAACTCATCAACTTCCTGATCAAATGGAGTCTTCAGGGCTTCTTTGGCAGCTGGATCTTCCTGCACCGGGCTCTTTCCTTTTGCCTTGGCAGCAGCTTCTGCTTCGGCAGTGGGTCTTTGGACTTGTGAAGCAAAGAGACGTCCGCTTCGGGTGAAGCCTCCGCCTCCGCCCACATTATCAATTTGTGGTGCAGGTGCTGATGTTTCAAGAGTGATTCTTTTTCCTTCGCAGTACACGTCAGAGCCATAGTGCCAAGGGACGGCCCTATCGCTTTCATATGGTACAGGTCCAGGCACCGTGACAGTGACCGGACTGATTGCTGCTGCTGAAGGGACTGTTATTGTTTGTGGATCATAAAAGATGGTAACTGGTGCTCTAGTGGGAGCAGCACCCTCTGAATGGTAGGCGGAGTTATTTTCTGGATCGTAGAAGATGGTAACAGTAGAGACATCTTCATGATCGTTTGCTGGGGTTGTAGGAGGTACCGTTGGAAGGACTGTTGTTGTTGTTGATGGGGAGTCGAAGTGGACTGAAGCTGAAGTTGTAGCAGGAGAAACTGTTGAAAACTGATCATTGGGTAGAACAGATGAAGTACTTGCTGATGTTGCTGATGAATTGTTGGGAACAATTGTTGCTGTATTTGTAGGAGGATCTGAAACCATTGCTGATGAAGTCGTCGGGTTTGCCGGGAATGATGTGGTGATCTGCAGTAAGCCACTCCGAATAAGGCTGTCAATGCCATTCCTCAAGTCTTCACACCCATTCCAAGAAATATTGCAGTATGGGCACCCTAGTTCACACCCCGGAAATATATTGTTTTCACGGAGTTGAGCTTTGATTTCCACCAATGGTGTCCTGATCTGATCCACACTGGTTATGAAATAAGACGGTATGTCTTCTTCAATTGCGTTAATTCGAGGACCACCATGGTTTGGCATTGGGTTTTTGTTGACATTGGGCGGGGGCGCAAAATTCAGAGCCTTGGAGTCTACCAAGTCTTGTACCTTCATATGCAGAGCCCTGCATTTTTCTGTACTGTGACCAGGTGCGTTCGAATGAAAAGCACACCTAGCGTTGGAGTCATAGTTTCTTGGTAGACTGTTGGGGTCCGGAGGTGCCAACGTTCTTAGCTCAACCAGGTTGAGCTTCAGAAGTTGTGGCAGCAAGGCAGCATACGGCATGGGGATCGGGTCGATCACTCGGTTAGCTTGAGATGGCCTTTGTTGGAATGGCCTCTGTTGATTGTTGTTGGTGTTGTTGTTGTTGTAGTTGTTTCTTGGAGGATATTGATTCTGATGATACTGAGGTTGTTGTTGGAAGTTTTGTTGAGGAGGTTGATAGACTGGCTGTGGATGAGCTGGAGCAGGGATAGTGACTGCTGCTATGGACCTTTGAACATATTGGGGCCTACCCCTGTTGGTATGAATGGCATTGGTCTCGCCAGCTCTTCTAGGGCCTGCAAAAGGCTTTCTTGTACTGCTGGACGAACTGGCGCCATTATCGGAAATTTTGCCCATTTTTAACAGGCTTTCAATTCTCTCCCCAGCTATAACAACATCTGCGAAGCTAGTGGACGAGAAAGCAGCCAACCTGTCAATATAGGTTCCCTGAAGGGTATTCATGAACATATCAGCCATCTCTCTTTCAGACATAGGTGGCTGGACAGCAGCAGCAAGCTGTCTCCATCTTTGAGCATATTCTCTGAAGCTCTCCCTTGATGATTGTGACATCCCCATTAGGAGGGTCCTATTGGGTGCCATATCCAGATTATACTGATACTGTCTGATGAAGGCCTCTGCCAGGTCCTTCCAGCATCTTACAGTTGCTCTTGTCAGATGGGAATACCATTCCCTTGATGCTCCAGTCAAGCTATCTTCGAAGTAGAACATCCACAATTTCTCGTCCATGGTGTAAGCTTTTAATCTTCCGAGAAAAGATTGCAGATGGGTTCGAGGACAAGAAGTCCCATTATACTTTTCAAAACATGGAGGCTTGAACTTGTGAGGGATCCTGACCCCCTCTACTAAACCCATGTCCATGACATCGAACCCCAAAGAATTTTGGGATTCCAAAGACCTCAACTTCTCAGCCAACTCATCCAATCTCCTATCATAGGTTTCCTCTCCAGCACCCATTACTGTATACTGGTCCTCCTGAGGATCTTCTTGAAGTACTCTGGCTGCTGTGGCTGTCCCTTGAATGTTGACTGGGATGTTGGCCTCTGGATGGAGATGGGGTCCAAAAACTGGGGGATTGACATGAGGTTGGACCCTCTCGTTGTTACTTGTGCCAGCAGTTCCCACATGGGGGTCATCTTGAGTTCTCCCCTCTACCAGAACTCTAAGCCTCTCCTGGCTTTGAGCTAAATTATTCATCACTTCCATGAACTGAGTTATTTGGGTTCTCATCTCTACCCTTTCATTAGCCATCTGGGTTCTGGCCTCATTGAGGTCTTGCTGCAACTGGTCCATCTGGATGCCCGGAAGGTTGTTTCTTGTAGGGTACCTGTGTGGCCTGTTGAGAGGGAATAGCCTGCGGCGAGCAATAATTCCTGAATGTCACAACAGAGGTTAGAAACAATAAAACAAAACCTACAAAACAAACAAAAGGGTTAGTATGCAATGCAGTATGCTTATTTGCTATCAAGGTATCCGGCTTGGTCTTCAGTTTTGACCCGTCCAGACCCTTGAAGACGATGCTGTTGAAGTTGCTTTTGAAGTGAACCCAGATGGAAACAAACACAAATATATTACAAAGGTAAAATAATACAAATTGTTCATTTTTTACAACACTAGCCCTCTAAGGGGTCAAAAATACATCACCAAAAGCAAAAGTACATGGAAAAGGAATAACAACAAGCAAATGATCAAACTCCAAGGCCAAACTCATCCTCACGAACTTCCTTGAGAAGTGCTTCGGTCACAGGATCAGCCGGATGCTCCGTAAGATTCCTGATGAGAAGGTTTCTTGTTGCAACAGCTGCAGTCAACTTCTTGTTTTGGCTTTGGTCTTTGGATTTCTTCACTCCAGCTTTGATTCTTAGCTCTGAATTTTCCTCCTGGGCTGCCGCCAGGGCTTTTTCCATCTGCTCCATCTTATCTTGAACTCTCTTGTCTTCTAGAGTACGGGCCTCAGTGATCCGGACCCACCTGGCCTGACTTTCCTTCAAGTACAAGTCTGTTCTTGCTCTTTGGAACTGGGCTTCTTTACAAGCATTCTTCAGAATCTGCTCACCAGCTTTAGACTTGTTGATATAATCCCCAGACTTCTCAATCTTGGTCAAATGCTCCACTCTCAACTTTTCCAATCTCTCAATCTCCCTTACACCTTCACTCCTCTCCCTGAGGGTCTTCTGCAGGGCTTGGGATAGCTTCTCATTTCTTTCTTTCAAGCCTTCAAACTCTTCCAGACTGACAGTAGCAGGGGGTGGTGCTGATGATGACTCAGGCATGTCTTTGATGGTGAAGGGCAATCCTGAGATTTGGGCCCTAGCATAGGACCACTCATGATATTGGGCTGATGCCACATTATTGCACTTCCCCAGAATGGTGATTCCCTTGGTTTGAACATGATCCCAGGCCCAGGCAGCCTGCCTAACAGTTGCCAGACTAACCTTGTTCTCACAGTAGAGGGTCTCAGCCAAGTCCTTTTCCCTAGGAGCATGAACCAGTGCATAACCCAATTGCCTCTTGAACAGCAGGGGGTTGTAATTGATACTTCCCTTGACTCCTACCAAAGGCACGTTAGGAAAATGTCCACAGCTAGTGATTATGTCTCTGCCCTTGGTACTTTGATTGCACCACCTGATATCTGCTGTAGTTAGGACAGAAAGTCTCCTTGCCCAGTTGCTCTGCTGGTGAGGGTTTAGGAATGCATCTGTCTTAGGTAGATGCTTGAGGAGCCAAGCATGGAACAGTGGGGCACAACACCTCACTAACTTCCCCCTTTGCTTCTCATTCCTCTGATGTACTGAGTAGTAGAGATCACCCAGCAAAGTTGGCACTGGGTTCTTCAGGATGAACAAATGGATTGCATTCTTGCTGATGAATCTGGGCTCATCTGCAAATAGCACAATTCCATACACACCTAAAGCCAACAGAGCACAAACAGCTTTCCACTCCCCCAGGGAGGCCTTCAGACTAGCTTGAGAGATTAAGAAGTCCAGCTGAAACCCAGGGACACTAGATTTAGAGGTCATGTGTTGTTCAATCAAAGCAGGTTCCAGGTGCAAAGCTTTGGCTATCTCCCCATTGCTGGGAAAATCCATTTCAGGATTGAATGGGATCTCCCTCTTGATAGGCAAACCAGTCAAAGATGAGTATTCTTCCCAAAGAGGACCCAACTGGAAATCTTGAAATGTAAAGCATCTTAATGGGGGGTCATAGAACTGGATGCAGGTATGGATCAGGCTCCTCTGAGATGGGTCCATGTCCATAACTAAGTCAAGTATGTCCCCATAATGCTCCCTAAACAAAGGGATGTACTCTGGTGTAATCAGGGTTTGGATCCTCCTGAGGTCTGACAAGTCTGGTTGGAAGAAATGATAGGTAATGTTATTTTTCTTTGGAGCCATGATGCTGAAGACTGGGTAGAGTGCTGATGACAATGCTGAGAAGAGAGAGAGAGCCACTGATTGGCTGGTGCTGAAGCAGACAGCTAAAAACTAAAACAGATGCTGGTGAAAATGGGTCAAAGCTGCAGATGGGGTCAAAACCAAAACCTGATGAACAATGGATACCCTGAAAAACAAATAAGCACATGTTAATATGATGCAATGAGTATGCATGCAAATGAAATGCAAGGGTCTGTGACTGAGCTGGATCTGAATAAATGCCTTGGTATAGATCCATGTGTGTCTAAAAATTCCAGATGGAGGTCTAAGAAATCCAGTAACCAAGGTAGGGGACTCAAATAAAGAGCCACATGTCCAGGGTTTTAGAATCACAAGAACTATCCAACATGAAGCATTCTTAACAAAGTCAAAGTAACAGGGTATTCTGAGGTCAAGGTACCTGCAAACCTGTAAACAACCCAACCCCCTCACAGGTAGTGATCTAGAACAAGGATCCTCAGACTTGGATCTGTCATGAGAAGTGTAAACACTTCGAACCCGGAGGTACAGTGTTTACAATTACCATAACAATTCCTCCTCTAATTCACCTCAGTTTCTGAAGGTCAATACTAAAAGGTCATCCAGACTTAGCAGGCTTCCCAGATCCCCCTAGCATTGCAGGAAATCTGCAATACAGAGTTCTCAAGAAGAAACCCATATCTGAACCGTGTTTCATATTCCCGCACCAGACCGAAAATTGACTGGGAAAGAATATGATTCACTCTAGCCTAGGTGTCACTCAGGTCCCAGGTATAGGACCTAAACTCTCAATGGAACCCCAGCCCACCAAAACAAACCAGATCCAGCACAGACAGCATGACAGTATGATATATATGAAAACTGTAAAGAAAAGCAATAAATAAGGCTGTACAGAAAGCAGTAAATAAAGCAAATATACAAATAGCACATAACACCCCAGTAAACACAAATCAATCAAGCGCTAGGAGGAACCCACAAAAAGAACCAGAAGCCCTGGTTGCAATATAAGGGTCCCCAGCAGAGTCGCCAAGCTGTCGCTCCCGACAAATGACAATGGATCAAATGAAGGTACAGACGCGAACGGTCGGCGAGGGGAACAATGAGAACACACAGCCGTGAACTCACTGGAGATGAATAGAGTCGCCAGCTAGGCATTTTTATCCCGGAGGAAAGGCAATGCTGCATAAGCCTAGAAAAAGATGAATAAGACGGTTTGCGAACCAGAGAGACTGAGAAAGGGGGTTGGTTACAACCTGGGAAGGTATTAGCACCCAGATTGTCCGCCGTACTCGACGGGATCCACGCTTAAAAGATTTGTGTTTTAAAGGGGTAGTGTCAGTGCAATCTGTGTGTAAAGAGCTGGAAAGCAAGATGTACAGGTGTCAGTGTAGAGTGTATAAGTGATGTGAAGTATGAAAGTGTCAGTGTAAGAATGAGAATGAACTGCTCAAGAATATGAGGCCAAGAGAATGAGGCTGAAAGGGGGGAAATATACAGAGACTTTTGTTCGATAACTGTTAAGTTATGCCTACGTATCCTCTCGTGCAATGAGGAAGTCAGAACACCGTAGTTCGACCCAAAGAGACTGAAAGGAGAATTGACTTGTGAACTGCTTACTTATCAATGCTCAAGTGTGTGACCTGTCTGGCTCAGGTGCTTACTGTCTTGCATTAGACGGAAGAAGCTAGTTCTCGTTTGTGAGTGAAGATGATGAGAAAAGAATCCCGGAGGAGACGATTATTGTTTGTTTTGAGTTTTCAGTCTTTTATTGCTTTTAAGAATTTGTCATAAGTTAATGAGCTTAAGCCTAAACCAATGGGTTAGTAAACTCATCACATCTTCCCTCTGATTAGGGGTAATGAGAATTACCTTAAGTGTGAAGTCAGATTCTCACACTTAATCACCTTTGATGTAGGGTTAAGATCATTAACCTACTTGTTGATTATTTAGATGTTTTTTGTGATTTTTGTTTAGTGTTAAGTAATGAGGTTAAGCCATAATCAGGGATTTAACAAGCTCATTACACTATCCTAAAAGAAGGATAATAGATGAGGGTGTTTAAGCTGAGGAAGGATCCTCAGCTTAATCCATGATTAGGGATTAAACCCATGACAGAACAAACCTTTGATTAGGTGGATTTTATTAATGATATGATGATGAAGTGTTTTTTATGATTTGTAAGACAACTTGAGGGGGACTTGTCCATTAACTTTAGGGTTAGTCTTTCTTAACCAATTAAGGAAGAATTAGAACCCTAATGCAAGGCCCAAGTTACAAGTGTAATGTCTTGATGATTATTAGATGGATTAATTAAGAGAGTTCAACACCTTAAGGGTCCAAGACTTAGGATTAAAGTTATACACTCCATCCTAAAAGAAGGATGCAGGCATGATCTTAATCACAAAGTCTTAAAGCCTTGAGGGTTTAGTCCCTGATTATGAGGTGAGGAGAGAAGATTCAAAGAGAGACACAAAGGTAAAAACTATGGGGAGACTAATCAAAACCCTAATTCATTATCATGCTTGGTTGGTCCTAATGTTTGTGAGGTTTTCAAGAACAATCTTCAGATGAACCACCAGGAAGCAGATGAACAAGATCAAGAGAAGCAAAGTGACTTGCTTCATTCAAGAAGTCAAGTCACTTGAAGAAAGAAAGGGGGAGAAGCAAGAATGAGCAAGCTCAAACTCAAACACAAGTATAAATGCAGCATGGTATGCAAGAGAGATGAAAAGAGAAGGTATGAGAAGTGAAGGCAAATTCACTTCCCAAGTTTTACTTACCACCTGAAATGTTAGAAACAAATGCAATACAATGCTAAATGAGATGAAATGATATGATAAGCAAAAACCAGAAGCATGCTGATGATGATGATGATGCTATGGAGTGCTATGAACATGAGGCAAGACATGGAGATGCTCATACAAAGTCATGGATGCAGATGATGCAAGTTAAGGAACATGAATAAACATGAAATGTCATGAAGCATACAAGACAAATGGCATGGCAAAGATGTAATGCAATGATCAATGATGCTTCATACATGTCTTAAGATGTCAAATGAATCATAAGAATGCACAAAATGCAATAGCAAGTCATGTTATGCAAGGAAATGCAAGAAGGATGCAAGAGAAAGCCCAAATTAGGGTTCATGGATCAAACATCAAACACAAACCAAAAACAGAAGCAAACCTTAACATAAAAAATGGAAAATGGTACCCAAAGAAACCCTAGACCTATAATGAACCACTGCCCAAAGGGGAGCTCTCAACTCTCAACCAAACTCAAGTTATGAATTCTACAAGTTATTAGGGTTTTTTAGGGTTTGTAACAAAAGAAATGCCAATCAATTAGAAAATGCAAGATCAAATCATGGCCTTTTTATCTTTGAAAGTACATGTCAAGTGGAAAACAATGCAAAAAGAATCAATGTCTCAACCTTTACCAAAAGACAGAGATGAATTTCCAAACATATGATCAAAATAATGCACAAAATGTGACTTAATTCAATGAAAAATTCTTAAAATGCATCAAGATCAAAAAAGAAATTTGGTTTGAAGGTTGGACAATGTTTCTAAATGTCTTAGAACATTTCATGAATTTTTTTTGTAATTTTTAAATACCTAAAAGTATTTTTAATTAATTAATTCTCATTAATCAATTAAAAATAATCTTTTAAATATTTAAAAATACTTTTTTAATGATAAAAAATAAAATAAAAATGTTTTTGTGTCATAAAAATTAATAAAACCTTAAAGAAAAAGTTTCATAATTTTTATGATTTTCTAGCTATTTTAAATAAATTATACAAATTAATTGAAATAAATATGAATTAAAACAAATAAAAATGAAAAGTAAACAAGGTGGATGGCCAGGATTGCGTCTGGGTTCAAAAGTGTTGACTGGCGCGCAATCTTGTGGCCAGGATTCAAACTGAATTAATCACAATTAATTAAAATTAACCACGTGGATTAGGGCAAATGAAATGATCTGGAGCGTTGGAAAGGGAGGGAAGTCAATGGGTCAACGCATATCCACGGCCAGCATTCAAACTGACATTAACTATGGGATTAAACCCTAATTAATCTCAGGTGGCCGGAGAAGACCTCCGGTCGTCTTCTCCGGCCAGAGGGTCACCTGAAAATCACCCAACTCCCTAAAAACGTAAAATAAATGAAAACTAAGACCAAGGAAATGATCCTAACACTCCCACGAATCAAACCCCTAACCTAAAACAAATTTATCTAACCTAAACAAGCTGAATCGAAGCATCTAAGTTCTAGGGTTCGTAAGCTTCAAACTGAAATTAAACTCTCAAAACGCAACCATTTTCAAAACCAATGGTACCAGAATGATCAGCAAGACATGTAGAGCAAGTTTGTAACAATCAAATTGATTTCTGGAAAAATTAATTTGGAGCTACCTGAGATTTGCAAACTTTGATTCTGGAACTTTCAGGCCTCTTCTCCTTGCTCAATCTGCTCCTCTTGGTCCCCCAAAGTTGCTTGAATGCTCAAATGGAATTTATATTTGTTGGATGATGAGTTTCGAAGAGAACTGCTTCTGCTCAGTCAACAATGGCAGATGAGTTCCTGGCACTTTCAGGCTGTGAAGAAGGGTTGTTTATGACCTATGAGGTGTGTTGAGAAGGCTTGTGGTGTTGGTTGATGTGTTTGTGGCTTGTAGAGAGAGATTCGATAGAATCTGCAGCATGAAGGTGAGCTATGGCAGATGGGGATTCAGGGTGTTTTTGGCTTTGTTTCTTGATGCTTTGTGTTCTATAGATCAAGGTGAGATGAATGGAGGCAAAGGTTTGGGTGTTTGCAGGCTGTGTAATGAAATTCGAAGGAAGTTGCAAGTTGAGGTGTTTTTTGTGTATGTTATGAATGTCAATGCTTCAGCCTTGGTTGCTTAGTGATATGGCCAGCAAAATGAATGAATAAACTAATGCAAGTGGCTGTGAGATGTGACCTGGCCTGCAGGGATAGGTGAGGCTACTTTTGCTAAAAATCCACTTTTGTGTAAGATAGGGCATGGCATGATACTAGGCAAGTACAAGTTGGGTGCTGGTGCAGCAAAAGGTGAGGGAGAGGCTAGCCCAAAGTCAGCAGCCAATGTCATAAGTTGGTGAAGTAGTCATGAGTGAAAATGCAAGTTGGCTAGCTTTATGGTTTTCCATGGAAATGCCTTGTTACATGAACCAAACCATGAGCAAACTTGGTCCATTTCTGATTTTTGTGACTTAGAGAACATTCACATGCTGGTTTGACATGAATTTGAGGCAGCAATCATGCATTGATTCAAGACTTAGCAAAATTTCCACTTGGTGCATAACTTGAAAAACAATGATTTTTGGCAACTTTGCATGGCCATAACTTTTGATCCAAGAAGAGTTTGATCATGTTCTTGTACTTTTTGAAAAGGGAAAGATGAGATCTACAACTTTCATGACCAAAGTTTTTCCATTTGAAGCATTTTTTGATCAAGAATCAAGGCTTGAAAATTGACCTAAAATGAAGCATTCTTGAAAAGTCAACAAAACCCAAAAAGTCAACTTTTGCAAAAACCCTAAATTCTTGATTTCCATGAACTTCAAACTTCTTCCATGATCAAATAAAGATCATATACACTCAAAATGATGAAGATCACCCATTGGTTGGGTCATTGGGGGCCTCAGATGCCCTGATTTTGCACTGACTTGTCTGAAAAGTCAACTCTTGATCAGATGACTTCCCCATGGAATTTCTTCATGAAAATTGATATGCATACTCCCTATACCATATAGAGACCAATGGAAACAAGAATGACCAAAAAATTTGGAGTTATGGCCTCTGAAACCAAAACCCTAATTTTCAGTCAACTGTGTAGTTCATCCTGGCTCTGCATCCAACCAAACCCTAGTTCTTGTGATTCCTCTGCAATTTTGACTTTGTGAGGATGTAACATGATATAAGAACACATGGACCCCTTTGAGTTGATTAGTGGCCTTTGGAATGGCTCAAGATTCTTTTGGATTGCTCAGATCACAAACCCTAGGTGCAGATGACCTAGAAACTATCCAGTGAATCAAAAATGAGATGTGAGATGATATGTTTTGTGTTTATGCATATGAGGTGATCACAGGTCATGTGTGAATGGGTGAGGGCAAATTTGGGGTGTTTACAACGGGTCCTGCGAACCAAAGAGACTGAGTTCGGGAGTCGGTTACGACCTGGGAAGGTATTAGCACCCAGATCGTCCGCCGTACCCGACGTGATCCACGCTTGCAAAAGAAACTGTTTCAAAGGGGAAGGGTATGAAAGCTGCAGCAAAGAAATGAAAATGAACTGGAAAAGAAACTGAGAAAAGAACTGAATAAGAAAACAAAAGGGAAAAATGTAGGGAAAATAAAGATTGTGCTCGAACGGGCCCTACCCCGCTGCCTACGTACCTCATCGGGAAAATGAGGATCAGAGACACCGTAGTTCCCCTAACTAGGGGTAACAAAGGAAAATTGCCTGTGAATTAGGGCTTGAACTGCTTATGCCATTGCTCAGGTGTTGCAGACTCGGACGACGAGTGCGTAACCGTCTTGCAAAGTGACAAGTAGGAGCAAGTTCGCGGACGGAGCAAATGAGGTGAGAAAAGAATTCCCGAAGGAAAGACGCTTATTGTTTGTTTTGGTGTTTTTTATGAAGCTTTAATGAGTGAAGGTTTGCATAGGTGAGTGTACCTAAGTCTTACTCAATGGGATGTGTACATCTCACATCATCCCGAAATGGAATGCGCAAGAGGCACACCTATCTATGGAGGAAATCCCCAAAGCTAGTCCCACAAGTGAAGGCTTAAGCACACTGGCCTATTACCATTATTAAGTGTTTTTGTGGTTTTTTTTTGGTTAAGAAATGTTTTTTTAACTTTTTCTTTGTGATGTACTCATGCTAAGACCTATCCACCACGAGTGATGACTCACACCTCGCCCCGAAATGGAACGCGTGCAAGCATCTCATAGCAAAGTCCCATGTCACATGAAAGCACTCAACCTTTATTAAGTGAATTAGAATTAAGTTTGAAGATGAGAAGAGAAAGAGAACCAAAGGAGCAAAAAGGAAAAATTAGGGGGAAGTTTCTATCCTAAGTTAGCACGCATGGAATTCCTAAGGTTTGTGAGGTCTTTCTAAACTAAAAAGGATCTCAAGAGAAGAAGAAGAAGATAAAAGGAGAGATGAGAAAGGCCTAAGCCCAACAAGAAGATGTTAGTCCATATAAACAATATGAGGAGAGATGAGAAATGGAGATGTGGAATTCAATTCCCACATCTCAAACTTACCATAGCCCCTGCAAGGTTAGTGTAACAACATAAAATCAAGGCATGAACCAACAAAGTCAGAAGC
This sequence comes from Lathyrus aphaca, assembly GCA_963966055.1. NCBI lineage: Eukaryota > Viridiplantae > Streptophyta > Magnoliopsida > Fabales > Fabaceae > Lathyrus > Lathyrus aphaca. The sequence continues at coordinate 163,929,412 of OZ014525.1, read as the reverse complement.
TACACAAGCATATAGGCATGGAAAAGAGTTCACAAGATGATAAGCAAAGCAACACAAGATCATATTGAGATGATTAGAAGTGAAACAAGTGCAAAGAAGGCATGCATAACACTTAAAGAAATAAAGCACATAAAAGAGACCCAACACCAAGACTCAAGGAGATTCAAACCCTATCCTAAGACCAGGAGCAACCATAGAACTCTAAGGGACCCCAAAAGATGAAGAGAAGTTGACACAAGTGCCCTTCTAAACTTAAAAGAGACTATAAGACTCAAAGGATGCAAAACAAGGCAAGGTGAGGAAGAAAATACCCAAGAAAAAGATCCAAGCACTTAAAATTTCTACCCAACCAGAAAAGCACTCTCCAAACACAAAGAAATGAGAATCCAAAAGGGTTTGCAAAAATACAGCACCAAACTAGGTCAATGAAGCTCAAGGAGGCAAGGTATCACCATTTAGGGTTTTGAAAATTAAGGCACAAGTAACTCAAGCAAAGTACAGCAAGGAAATTTGTGAAAAATCCAAGATAAATCATGAAGATAGTAGAGTGTCTTAGGGTTTGAATGCAAAAAGAATGGGGTTCATAGCTTAAAGGATGAGAAAAATAGAAATTGGACAAGGCAGATTGGTCTATGAGAGTCCACAAGAAAGCAATGCTCAATGTTGAATTTATTTGGCCACGTGGGATGGAAATAAAAATCTGGAAAAATTATGATAAAAAACTAGATGAATCAAGGAGTGTATATGATTTTTTTTGGATTTTTTAGAGTTAAGTAAATATTTAAAATGAATCAAAAGCAAATGAAATAAAATTGGTAAATAAAAGACATGAAAATGAAACAAATGGGCAAAGGGGGTGCAAGGAGCAAACATGCTAGTTAGAAAATTCAATGGGCCGCGCATGGGGGGGGTGCAGATAGCGCTGAGGGCTGCACCTTCTTCTTCATGAAGAAACCCTAAACTCTCACCACCATTAATGAACCAAACCCTAACCCTAACTTCATGAAATCTCAAACCAAGCCACGGCCGGCCATGAAACTCTCCAGAATACATAATCTAACATCATTAAACAAGAATACATGCTTGGATTGAATTAAAACTCAAAGAAACTCAAGATATGAATGAAAATAAAATTGTCCATGAAACTTTAAATCACCATAACTTTGTGAATACTCAACCATTTCACAAACTACAAAGATCATTGTAACCAGCACAACATGAGGATTCTAAAACACACAACCAAACACATTTCTATGAGATGCGAAATTTTAGCATACCTAAGGTGGTGTTTAAAATTTGAAGTCAAGAATGGTATAAAATGATGGCAAATGATCTCCTTATCCCCTTAGATGCAAAATAAATGCATCTAAGGCTTTGCAAGCTTGTGAATCCAGCAATGTGCTTCCTTGTGCTTCAAAGCTCCTCAAATGGCCACTTGAACAAACTTCACTATAAATCTAGATCCATGGGTGCTTAATGATCCTTGAGATGAGAGGAGTATGAATATGGTCTTGGATTGAAGAAAGCTTGCCTAGATCAAAAGTTATGGCACAAAATGCAAATGTGCACAAGAAATGGGAAATGAATGATTCTTGAAGAATAATCCAAACAAATGGTATGGAAATGATCTATGAGTGATGAGGATCAAGAATCCAACAAGAGTTTTGTGAATGGATTCTTGTAGCAAGAGTTTGTGGAGAATGAGAAATTTTGCATAAGAGATGAGAATGAGAGAATGAGTGTGTATTCTGGCTGCCTCTAACCCTAATTTTGATTGTTATGGAATATATAAGGCAATGCAAAAGGGTTAGATCAAATGCACGTGAGAGAGGGCTGATTTTTGTGAAAATGCAAATTTGGCCCAAGTGTGCCATAAGCATGCCAAGCTCATGATTTGCTGGCCTCTCTTGCATGTGCATTCACCATCCCACCAATGATTCCCAGCAAACAACTTCAGCCCTTGGATGTAAGCTATCACACAATTGTCATGCCTTGTGCGAATTCAAGTGTAAAATGCAAGTTTTATGGAACTTTTTCATGTGCACGAATTTTGCCACTTTTCTTTGAGACAAATGACCTAAATGAGATGCATTTTGATTGTGTAAACTTACTTTGGACATAGCATAGCAAACTATCCACTTTTGAGCCTTTGTGCAAATGGCTTGGCCTTGAAACTTTGAAATTTGCCCTAGAATGCTTAAATTTTCGAGGGACCTATAGGAAAATCTAGGAATCTCCAGAAAATGCTCTTGTACTTTTTAAAAATGGAAGCCCTTACTCTCCAACTTTCATGTTTACCTTTGGTCCATTTGAATATTTTTTGATCAAGTTAAGGCCTTGTGAAGTTTTAGGTCAAAATGGCCAAAAATAGTAACTTTTCCATGACCAACTTTGTGCACTTTTTCCAAAACCCCTCAAACCACCAAAATTCTTGTACTTTAAGCTCACCAAACATCTTATAACATTGAATAGACCTCATTTGGACAAAAAAGTTGGGTTGGACCCCTTGGAATGTCACAATTGACTTTTTCTGGGCCCAGTTGACTTTCTGCTTCATCTGCTAGTAACTGAGGCAAAGACTGACTTCCACTTGGAATTTTTCCATGAAAATTGACATGTAGGAACCTCTTATCATATAGAAGACATTGCCAAAAAGAGTTGGCCAAAATTATGAGGTTAAGGCCCTTGAAACCAAAACCCTAATTCGGTCGCACTGCCTAGGAGCCTTGCATTATCTTGAAACTTGTGATGATTAAGCAATCTTCTAAGCTTTTGCAAGTGAACTTGGCCTTGCCAAAGGAGTCTAGACTCATCATAGGCCTCTCACAAATCCATTGGAACCCTTGTCTTGGCTTAAATGGCCCTCAACACCTCCCCAGATGGCCATATGCCTCATGCTAGGGCTTGATGCTTGTCATGCTTTATTTTTCTATGCTATAATGCTATATATATGATATGCTTATGATGCAAATGGTGTATTATGATGCTTAAAATGAAGAGGGCAAATTTGGGATTCTACAGCTGCCCCTATTCAAGCAACTATTGATCTGAAAAGGACAATTGCTTCCGCTTTCGACCGTTCAAGATAAACTGTGGTTGAATACCCAAAGAAACGGAAATTTGCGCTCTGATGCAGAAAACAAGAAATGGGAAATAAACCCAATCCAATGACGTTGCCACTGAGCTGAGAGATGAGCAGACGAGCTCCTTCCAACGAAACCAAAGGTTCTGATGAAACATGAAACAGACGAATCTTCTTGTGACCTGTGACGCCAGGTGCAGAGAGCGGACGAGCCCTTAAAAATCGTCAAAGTAACCTGAGATAGACGAATCTCCTTTACTAATCCTTACGCAGATAAGTGGAATAAGACGGACGAGTCTTCTTCGGATAACCCTTACGCAGGTTCCGGGAATGCATATAAGTCTGTGGGATAGACATGCAACTAGGATGGACGAATCCTCTTCACGAATTCTTACGCAGATAAGTGGAATAAGACGGACGAGTCTTCTTTGGATAACCCTTACGCAGGTTCCGGAAATGGTTTTGACGTTTTAATCCCATCGTCAGGATTTTCAACCTCTTCTCGAATCCTTACGCAGATAAGTGGAATAAGACGGACGAGTCTTCTTCGGATAACCCTTACGCGGGTTCCAGAAATGGTTTTGACGTTTTAATCCCACCGTCAGGATTTTCAACCTCTTCAATGCGGACGAGCATTGGAATGATCATCAAAGAAACACTAACGAGTGCTATAAGTCGACGATACGGACGAGTACCGGACGATGATCCAAGAAACACGGACGAGTGCTTCTGATACTGATACGGACGAGTATCAGCTTATTCCAGACGATCTTCAAAAGAAAATACCAAACACGGACGAGTGTCGGGGCGTGCAGACGAGCACTCTTCAAAGGAGTAACAAGCACGTACGAGTGCTAAGAGATGAGGTCGAGCATCAAATAAAGATGCGAGTACGGACGAGTACTGGCGACTTTCCTGGGGATATGCCTCAAATAAAGAGGAATCGAAAAATGCACGGACAAGTGCTGCAGGTATGCAGGCGAGCACCAAATAAAGATACTAGCACGGACGAGTGCTGGAGAATACCTCAAATAAAGAGGAATCTGCTGAGGAAAAGGCACGGACGAGTGCTGAAAGAGGATGATCATCAAATAAAGATGCGAGTACAGACGAGTGCTAGTAGATATAGACTCTACTGGGGAAAGTGCATAGACGAGTGCCACAAGGTGCTAATTCTTATGGAGACTGTGGATGAGCAAACTGAATCATCAGATAAGTGTCTAAGAGTGCGAACGAACACTGAATAGCATCAACACAGACAAAGGCTGATCATGTTGGGGAAGTAGACAATTCCACTCTGGCTGGGGAATGAAGTCCTGGCGACCTGTGGGAGAAGATTCCGACAACCTGCTGGGGACTCAAAGCTTCTAACTCTAATGGGAACGAAGTGTTGGCAACCTGATGCTTGCTGGAGAGGCTTTCACTGGAAGAAAGACGACTCTGCGTGGGGTATACTTTGTTCAACTGCTTTGAAAATCTGTTGAGGATCCGATCATTCTGCTCTGACTCCACTGGGGAGAATTTCTTCTTGCTCTGCTGGGTAAACTACTTCTTGTTCTGCTGGGGAACTCCCTTGGAAATGAGAATCCCGATGACTCTGTAGGGAAATGAAGTTACCTGCAACTCTGCTGAGCAAGGAGAACTTCTAGCGATAAACTTCTGATAACTCCACTGAGGATGGGAGACTTCTACTAACTCCTGCTGGGGATTGACCCGACCTCTGGGAATGCAGATGTTCAGATACCTGCTGAGAATAAGTCACTTGTAAACAGGCGCTCTGCCGGGGAAATACCTCTACTTGGAGAATAACCCTCTGCTGCTTGGGGATATGGTGATAACCTGCAAATCCTGCAATAACAGAATACACACATATGCACCAAGATTGGTACGGCCTGATCTATTCATCTTCCGTCACCTGACACTCAAAGCAATGTTAAGTGTCACTGCAATGTCATTTTTATCAGTTTGAAAAGCAACATATTTCGCATGCAATGTTATTTGTCAAAAATTCAGGACATTTTTGTAAACAAAATAAACATAACACGGTGTTTGACTGAATATTCTTTTTTTATTGATTGGCCTCTGAATAGGCAAAAATTTTACATCAGGAAGTAACCACCTGGAAGGAGGTAGCTACTGTAAAACTGAGAAAAGAAACTATCCTAATGGCAATGGCACGGCATTCCAAAGAGTTTCCTTCCTGCTATGACTGGCATATCCTCAAGACTTTCCGTTCCGTCTTCGGCCTTCTGAAGAGAATGAGGGGGGCTGATCTCTACCCTTCTGATATGGTCAAGCTGTTTGCAGCGGTGATGTGGTTCAGATACACTGGAGCGCAGTTGTTCGCTTATTCCCTGATTTTGTGTGGATCGCCCTTTCGGGTTTTCAATCCACCGGGCTACCCTTTTTTGCCTGAGTTGTCCGATGTGGCTTTTCAACTCAGCGGGTGTACATTTTTTCAATTTTCCCTAATTTTTGCCCGAGCTTTTATTCTGTTTTTTAGCTCGCCGGGATGCCCTTTTTTTTTGCCTGGACTATACTTCTGTTTTTGCGTCCAGCGGGTCTTTTATGCGAAGTATTTTTTAACTACGTCCGAGTTAACAGGGTATTGGAAGTCTTCGCCATCCATAGTGGTGAGCATCAGTGCTCCGCCTGAGAATACTTTCTTCACTATGAATGGTCCTTCATAATTTGGGGTCCACTTGCCCCTGTGATCTGAACTGGGAGGAATGATCCTTTTGAGTACAAGCTCGCCTACTTGGTACTCCCGAGTACGTACTCGCTGATCAAAGGTTCGCTTCATTCTCCTTTGATAAAGCTGGCTATGACAGATAGCTGCTAATCTCTTTTCCTCAATTAAGCATAGTTGATCGTATCGAGCACGCACCCACTCAGCCTCCTCAAGCTTGACATCCATCAGCACCCGCAGTGAAGGGATTTCCACTTCAACAGGCAAAACTGCCTCCATGCCGTAGACTAAAGAGAAGGGGGTTGCCCCAGTCGACGTCCTGACTGATGTTCGGTACCCATGCAACGCAAATGGTAGCATCTCATGCCAATCTTTGTAGGTGATAACCATTTTCTGTACAATCCTCTTGATATTCTTGTTAGCTGCCTCTACCGCACCATTCATCTTTGGTCGATAAGGAGAGGAATTGTGATGCTGGATTTTGAAGTCCCGGCACAGTTCTGCCATCATCTTGTTGTTCAGATTAGAACCATTATCAGTAATGATTCGCTCGGGCACTCCATATCTGCATATGATATCTCTTTTCAGGAATTTTGCTACCACCTGGCGAGTAACATTGGCATAAGATGCCGCTTCAACCCACTTGGTAAAATAGTCAATAGCGACCAGGATGAATCTGTGGCCGTTTGAAGCAGTTGGTTCAATCTTGCCAATCATATCAATGCCCCACATGGCAAAGGGCCAGGGTGAAGACATCACATTCAGAGGATTTGGAGGCACATGCACTTTATCCGCATAAATCTGGCATTTATGACATTTTCTGGCATAGGCACAACAGTCTGCATCCATTGTGATCTAGTAATAGCCTGATCTTAGCAACTTTTTAGCCATTGCATGCCCTCCAGCATGGGTACCAAAGGATCCTTCGTGCACCTCGTGCATCAACAAGTCTGCTTCTGCCCTATCAACGCATCTGAGAAGTATCATATCAAAGTTTCTCTTATACAGGGAACCATCAGTGTTCAGGAGAAACTACCAGCTAGCCTTCTTAATGTCTTCTTATCATTGGAAGATGCCCCAGGTGGGTATGTTTTATCCTCCAAGAAGCATTTGATGTCATGGTACCAGGGCTTATCATCTTTGACAATGTCTGCTGAGCACACATATGCTGGCCTGTCAAGTCTGGATACTGCAATTTGAGGCACAAAGTTGGCAGCTTGCACTTTGATCATGGATGAAATGGTAGCCAGAGCATCTGCAAACTGATTTTCGTCTCGAGGGATATACGCAAGCTTGACTGTTATGAAGAAAGTCAACAACCTCCTTGTGTAGTCCCGATAAGGTATCAGATGATCTTGGTGCGTGTACCATTTGCCATTGGTTTGATTAATTACTAGAGCTGAATCTCCGAACACAACCAAAGTCTTGATCCTGAGGTCAATGGCTTCCTCAAGACCCATAATACAAGCTTCGTATTCAGCTTCGTTGTTAGTGTAGTTAAAGGTGAGTTTTGCCGAGAAAGGCATGTGAACTCCCTTAGGCGTAATGAGTACCGCACCAACACCACGACCATTCATATTAACGGCCCCATCAAACATCATAGTCCATTCTTCTTCTGGGTCAGGCCCTTCAGTGTGAATAGGCTCTTCATGATCTTTTGCTTTCATGAACATGATGTCTTCATCGGGGAAGTCAAATCTCATAGGCTGGTAATCATCAATGGGTTGCTCAGCTAGATAATCAGACAATACACTGCCTTTGATAGCTTTTTGGGATGTGTACTGAATGTCATATTCTGTGAGAATCATTTGCCATCTTGCAACCCGTCCGGTAAGTGCTGGCTTCTCAAAAATGTATTTAACCGGGTCCATCTTTGAGATCAATAATGTAGTGTGGGTCAACATATACTGCCTCAGTCGGCGAGCAGCCCACGCTAAAGCACAACAAGTTTTCTTGAGCAGTGAATAACATTGTTCACAGTCGGTAAACTTTTTGCTTAGGTAGTATATTGCGTACTCTTTTCGACCAGACTCGTCATGTTGGCCCAGCACACACCCCATTGACTTTTCTAATACCGTCAAGTACATGATCAGAGGCCTTCCTTCAACTGGAGGCATAAGGATCGGAGGCTCTTGTAAGTATTCCTTGATTTTGTCAAAAGCCCTCTGGCAATCTTCGTTCCACCTGACCATTTGTTCTTTTCTTAATAGCTTGAACAAGGGCTCGCAGGTTGCTGTAAGATGAGATATGAACCTTGAAATGTAGTTCAATCTACCTAGGAACCCTCGAACTTCTTTCTCAGTTTTTGGTGCAGGCATTTCTTGAATGGCTTTAACTTTGACAGGGTCAACTTCAATCCCTTTCTCACTTACAATAAATCCCAGCAGTTTACCAGATCGTACCCCGAATGTGCATTTGTTGGGGTTTAGCCTCAATTGGTACTTCCTCAGACGCTTGAATAGCTTCAACAGGTTCACCAGGTGGTCTTCTTCTGTGAGGGACTTGGCAATCATGTCATCCACATAACATTCAATTTCTTTATGGATCGTGTCATGGAATAATGTTACCATAGCCCGTTGATAAGTGGCACCAGCATTCTTCAGTCCGAATGGCATCACCTTATAACAGAATGTGCCCCAGGGTGTGATGAAAGTTGTCTTCTCCATGTCTTCAGGTGACATTTTGATCTGATTGTATCCTGAAAATCCATCCATGAAGGAGAACACCGAGAACTGAGCCGTATTGTCGACCAATACATCAATGTGAGGTAAAGGGAAATCATCTTTCGGGCTGGCTCTGTTCAGGTCCCGGTAATCTACACACATCCTCACCTTGCCATCTTTCTTTGGCACTGGAACGATGTTAGCTACCCAAGGCGGGTAACTAGTCACGGCAAGGAACCCGACGTCCCACTGTTTCTGTACCTCCTCTTTGATCTTCATTGCCATGTCGGGGCGAGTTCTTCTCAGTTTTTGCTTAACAGGAGGACAATCTTCTTTTAACGGTAGTCAATGCACAACTATGTCTGTATCCAACCCTGGCATGTCCTGATATGACCAGGCAAAGATGTCAACATATTCACGCAACATTTCAATCAGCCCCTTCTTAACTTCAGTCTGCAGGCTGGCACCTATCTTGATTTCCTTCTTAACCTTTTCTGTGCCGATGTTGATAACCTCGATTTCCTCCTGATGAGGTTGAATAACTCTTTCCTCTTGCTTCAACAACCTGACCAGTTCCTCAGGGAGTTCATAATCTTCCTCAACCTCTTCATCAGCTTGGTAGATTGGATTGTCGAAGTTATGCTCAGTCATAGCAGGAGAGTTGTCAATGGAATCCGGTTGATCGACACTGCACAAGTGATGTGCTCATTCAGAATCTATTTAGAGAAAACGCACACCAAAAGCAAGAAAGAAAAACACATTGCCATTTTCTTTATTTGTGCAAAAAATTAAAATTGAAAGAAAAGGAACGATCTGATTGAAAAATGTCTTTTATTTATGACAAATAAATGCTTTCAAAACATGGAGGCCCATACAATGGATCCTTGTACCTTGGGTAGAGTACAGGATTTGACATGCAGTATGTAAAAAAATGACAAATAAACAATTACTTTGCGATCCAGGTGACTTCGACGATGTCTTCCGTAGACCAATTGGGCAGCTCCTCTCCCGGTGCACATGGGCGGATCCAATTATCCAGATCGCACTCGCTATCTCCGTCTTCATTGGCAGCACAGATATGGTTGCGGTCCAGCAACCCAGCACTAGTAAAGGTAATGGTTTTGTTGTCTGATGAACGGACGAGCCCATCAGGCTGATACCCAAGCCCAAACTTGTCTTCCTTCTTTTCCAGCTCTAGTAATCTGCCCCAGCCCTGGGCACTGCCTGATTGCACAACCTCCTTGGCCTGCTTATATGAGGTAATAGACGTACCTTCTTTATCTTCAGCCCTACTCAGAGGAGACAAGGAACTAACATTCACTGCTTCGAATGCCTGACACAGGGTTTCATGAATTTCACCATCCATCTCCACATATTTGAATGTAGATAGATGGCTCACAAATATGTCCTCTTCACCGCACACAGTCACAACTTGACCATCCGCTACGTACTTGAGCTTCTGGTGCAAGGTTGACGTCACAGCCCCTGCGGCATGGATCCAGGGTCGACCAAGCAGACATCTATAAGCAGGTTGGATGTCCATCACGTAGAACGTGCTCTTAAACACTTGCGACCCAACCTTGATTGGAAACTCAACCTCTCCAAAGACAGACCTCCGAGAACCGTCGAAAGCCTTTACCACCAAATCACTTGGCCTCAAAACAACCCCTTCCACATTGAGTTTCATTAATGCCTTCTTTGGCAAGACATTAAGAGATGACCCAGTATCAACCTGGACATGAGACAGCACAACCCCTTTGCATTCAATTGTGATGTGGAGAGCCTTGTTATGATTCCTCCCTTCAGTAGTAAGGTCTCTATCAGTAAAGCCCAGACCATGGCTCGCATTTACACTTCCCACCATAGCTTCTAACTGATTCACGGTAATCTCCTGAGGAACATACGCCATCTGCAACACCTTCAGAAGGGATTCTCTATGAGCTAGTGAGCACATCAGCAGTGACAAGATAGAGATTTTGGAGGGAGTTTGATTTAGCTGCTCGACTACCTTGTAGTCGCTCCTCTTAATAATCCTCATGAACTCCTCCATTTCCTTCTCGAAAGTACTTTGACCAGTAGCTGGAGTGGCATTATCGTCAGTTGCTATTTGCTTCCCTTTGGCTTTAGCAGAAGCCTCAGCATCAGTGTCTCCTCTCAAAGTCTGGGGAGCGAATAATCGACCACTTCTCGTGAAACCTCCACTTCCCCCAACATTCACCACAACTGGGTCCATGGTTACTGTCTTATTTTCCACTTTCTGTCCTCCGACATACACTTCTGATCCGTAATGCCACGGAATAGCCTTCTCATCTGAATACGGAATAGGTCCAGGCACCGTGATGGTGACGGGACTTACTTCCGGGACATAAATAGTAACCGGCTCTCTTCGCGTTGGCATTTCATCAGGATCATAGTATATGGTCACCATTGACACTTCATCATTCCTCTTATCAACCCTGTCGAACTGTAACAGCCCATCATCCATCAGTCTCTGTAAACCAATCTTCAATCTGTCACAACCATTCTTCGACTCAACACAGTCTTCGCAATCGAGCCCACAACCCAGGAAAACCTGACCCTTCAACAATCTCTCCTTGACCAGCAACAAGGAGGTCTTCACTTCTTCAACCCTCTCCACCAAGTTCAACCTCTCCTCCATCTCAACAGCATTAACCCTGGCTCCCCCATGATTAGGGATAGGGTTAGTCGTGACATTCGGAGGCGGCGCAAAATTGATCGCTTTGGAGTCGATCAAATCCTGAACTTTATAGTGCAAAGCCCTGCACTTCTCCGTTGAGTGCCCGGGTGCCCCGGAATGGAAAGCACATCGAACATTGGCGTCGTAACCTGGAGGAAGAGTTCCAGTAGGTGGAGCCAAGGTCCTCAGTTGAATTAAGTTCAGTTCCAACAATCTCTGGAGTAAAGCTGTGTAAGTCATTGGGATCACATCAAAAACCCTATCAGCTTGGCGTGGCTGCCTCTGTTGATACGGTCTCTGTTGATAGTTGCACTGCTGTTGTTGCTGAGGCTGTTGTAGAGCCTGTTGAGCTGGTTGAATTGGTGTAGTGGGGATTGTGACTGTAGCTACCTGATTGTATTCTCGTCTATAACCTCTGCCTCTGCCTCGGCCATATACTGCGTTAGCTTCCCCTTCTCTTCTTCTAGGAGGTCCGCCAAAGGCTTTCCTCGCTCCTACAGAGCTACCAGCAGTATTAGGGTCCTGAATCTTCCCCATCTTTAACAGAGTCTCAATTCTCTCTCCAGCAATCACTATATCATTGAACTTGGTAGCTGAGCTAGATGCCAACCTCTCCAGAAAAACACCTTGGAGAGTGCCCATAAACATGTCGGCCATTTCGTCTTCTAAAAGGGGTGGTTGTACCCTGGCAGCTAGCTGGCGCCACCTCTGGGCATATTCTTTGAAACTTTCTTTTGCCGCCTGAGCCATGTGCTGCAACTGCGTGCGTTTCGGAGCCATGTCCATGTTATATTGATACTGCCTCACAAAGGCTTCAGCTAAATCCTTCCAACTCTTGATATTGACCCTATTGAGCTTCATGTACCATTCAAGAGAAGCTCCCACCAAGCTATCCTGAAAATAATACATCCAAAGTTTCTCATCATCTGTATGAGCGGCAATTCTCCCGACAAATGATTGCAGATGGGTCTTCGGGCAAGTAGTGCCATCATACTTCTCAAATATTGGAACCTTGAACTTATACGGGATCCTGACCCCAGGAACCAAGCCCAAGTCGGTTATGTCAAACCCCAAAGAGCTTTGGGATTGAATAGCTTTGATTTGCTCAGCCGTATCTTCGAACCTCTTATTCATCTCTGCTCCTTGACCTTCAGTTTCATCAAGTAGGGTGAATTGGTCGTCATGATTGTCCATCTGAAGGTTGTGCAACCCATCGTTGATTATTGTCACTCCTGGTTGTGTAACAGGAGGTTCAACCTGACGTGCGCCCGCACCGATATGATTGTCAGCAGCAGCAGCCGCAGTGTTCCTGTTCTGATTCTCAACCATCTCCCGCAGACGCTCTTGGTTCTGCCCCATGCTGACCATTAGTGTCATAAAATTATCCATCCTTTGTCTCAGATCTGTCAAATCCGCTTGCAACTGGTCCATGACTCGTTCTCTGTTAATCTTAGTTGGATATCTGTGTACTGCTGGTTGCCCCCAAACTTTACGAGGAGCTATAGTGCCTGAAACACAAAACACGTTAGTAACCAAGACACTACCTGCAAAACAACAAACAGGTTATATGGATGCAATGCAGTTGTTTATGTTTCCAATCACAAGTCATTTATGCCCCGGCTCCGGTATTCAGCAAAGAAAACCAGATGGGCACTGATCCTCGACTTCCAAAAACCTTCGCGAGAAACCACATTCAAACCCCAACAGCAAGCAAACCAAGAAATAATGGAAAAACCATAACATAAATCAACCTATTAGGCAAATAACACAGAATTCCCCGTAGGGTACAAGTCTTTACAAAGGAGAAACAACCAACTAGGACTCCTACAACATGCCTGTAGGTAATCCAGATACAAGAAAAGTAAACTAAGAAGCAGAACCAACGCCTAAGGACCCTGAAGCTCCATCACTAAGCCCCCCATCAGATCTGACCTTCTTGACTCCCGCCATCAACTTTAGGTCTTCAATCTCTTTAAGTGCTGCTTCGAGGGCTTGTTGACTGTCTGCGAGTTGTTGGGTCTTCTCTCTGCGAATTTTGTGGACTTGCTCCACCTCTTCTTTTTTGTAAGCCATCTGAACTTCAAAGAACTCTTCTTTTTATTTATATTGCTTCAGCTCTTGCTCTCTCTGTCCCTTCAACCAGACAATAGACTGACGAGCATCTCTGAGGGTCTTTGACTTCTTTTTGCGCTCATCTTCCCTTTGGGCCTCCATCATCCTCAACCTGCGGAAATGGGATTCTCTACCTGCAAAGTCCTTCTCCTTAGCCTCTAAAGTCGTTTGTATCTTCAGCAACTTCTCTTCAGCTTCAATCTTGGCCCTGTTGGCTTGGTGATACAGGCTTACCATCTCATTATTTTCAACTCTAACTGCATGTAGCTGGGCTTCCAACTTCTTGAATTCCTCTAGAGGCACAGTATCAATGGACTCAGCAACTGGGGGAACTGGTGTTGAAAATGGTAACAAAACTCTTCTAGCTCTGTCTTTCAACCAAGCTTCGTACTCTGGGAATGTCTGATTGTTACACTTCCCAAAGCTAGCTATCCCTTCTCCCTTAATGCACTTCTAAGCTCCCGCAACCTTCCTCACTAAGGGCATATTATCTTTCACTGAGAAGTAGAAAATAGGGGTCAGTTTCAAATCTTCAGGCACCTCTCTCAAAGCGTATCCCAATTGTCTTCTTAACAGGATTGGATTGTAATTAATCCCTCCAGTTATTCCCAACAAAGGCACATTGTGATAACTCCCGCAGCTGGTGATGAAACGTGCACCTTGCAGCCTTTGAGTGAACCATCTAACATCCTTGGCCAGCAACCTTTCCAGCTTCTGAGCCCACACCAGAGTGTGGTCACTAAACACTCCCGTACTAGGCAAATGCATCATGAACCACATGTGAAATACTGGAGCACAGCAGCAAACCAAACCTCCCCTCTTCTTCTCAGTTTTATAATGAACTGAGTAATACAAATCCCCGAGTAAGGTAGGCACAGGATTCTTCAGCAAAAAGATATGTATGGCGTTTATATCTATGAACTTATCCATATCGGCAAACAAGATAATGCCATAGATGGAAAGAGCCAAGATAGCACAGACAGCATCCCATTCTCCTTCAACAGTCAATTCTTCCGCCTTCTTCACCAGAGCCTCCAAGGAAAACCCAGACACACCTCCTTTAATAATGGTCAAAGACTTCACAGCAGAAGGGCTCAAATAAAGAGCCTTAGCAATAGCCTCAGGTGCCGGTCTACTCATCTCAGAATTGAAAGGAACTTGGTCTCGAACCGGCACACCCAGGATCAGAGCATACTCCTCCAGCATAGGTCCCAACTGAAAATCAGGAAAGGTGAAGCAATGGAGCTGAGGGTCATAATACTGAAGCAATGTATGAATGGCACTCCTCTCGGAAGGATCTAGCTCTATCACCACATCAAGAATACTCCCGTAAGCTTTTCTGAATCTCTCTACCTGGTTGGGTGTAATCAGCTTTACCATCTTTTTCAACAAGCCAACCTTGATATCAAAGAACTTGAAATGAATATTCTGCTTGCGAGGATCTTCCATCTTTGAAGAGAATACCGGAACCAGAAGCAGAGATATGAACCTGTGAATGAAAACAAAAACAATGATTAATGATGCAATGATGCAATGCAGATGCAAATGCAAAGACACATGGCCATCTGAGACTGTCTGGAATCTGTACACTGACAAGGGACCCTCTGAATAACTTGACAAACTAAAAGTCCACTGAGTCATACTCTCTGATAATCACAACTCTCTGAAGAAAATCTCAGGACCACAGTATCAAGAATACCATAACAAGAAAACCAGATCTCCGGAATTGTATCACAATATGAACTGCACTGGTAACAAGGGTATGATGAGGTCAAGGGTTCCTGCAAACCTGTAAACCCATCCCCAATCTCACAGGTGTGCTCCGGGTCAAACATCACGGACTCTCAAAGCCAAATAGCAATAATACTTTCACCATTTCCGAGAAATGGCTCACGACCAAATCAGGGAATCGGTTAGGCATTATGTACTACGCAGGGAGGCCTCAGCTGAGTCCAGGAAAAACAAGCATCCCTTATAAGTCCCCAGCTTCAAGCGCTGAAATCGAGAAACAATAGTACATTCAGCCCATAGGATACAGTACTAATGTCATACGACCAGATGCTTTGACTGAGTTCCTATAAGAGAACCAGGCCATCCTATGCGAGTCCCCCAGTGGACCCTCGGGTGCGAATGGGTTTGCCACAAAATGTGGTCTGCCACTGCCACCACTGGAGAGGGTTGTTTCCACAAAGGTTCTCAATGATCGGTCCCCAGATGCACATAACTATCAAGGTCCTGTCCCGAAGTGGAGGAAATCCCCACACAAGATATTTCCAAGACGGTCGCAATCTGGGCGTGAAACACACTGCCACTCATCATGTCACATGCGAGTACAATATGCCCACTCTAATCCTAGGGTGCACTCAATCCGGGTACTTGGCTTATCTCTCGGAAATAATATCCCCCGCGCCCACCAAACAGAAAACCAGTCCAGACAGTCCAGTATGACATATGATGCGGAAAATAAATACTGAAAACTGTAAATAAAGCTGTAAATAAAACTGTAAATAAACAACAATAATATACAACACACAACAGCAAACAAACATCACCCAATGAAACAGAAACACATAAGCGCTAGGAGAGACTCACAGGGGAACCAGAGATTCTGGGTTCGCGTCCCCAGCAGAGTCGCCAGCTGTCGCTCCCCGGATTTCCATCCTGGTACAAACGCGAAAGTGGCGCGGAAAAGAATAGAGTCGCCAGCCAGGCATTTTTATCCCAAAAAGAAAGGGAATGGTAATGCTGCACAAACCAGAAGAAAGAAGAGGAAGGACATAGGTCCTGCGAACCAAAGAGATTGAGTTCGGGAGTCGGTTACGACCTGGGAAGGTATTAGCACCCAGATCATCCGCCGTACCCGACGGGATCCACGCTTGCAAAAGAAACTGTTTCAAAGGGGAAGGGTATGAAAGCTGCAACAAAGAAATGAAAATGAACTGGAAAAGAAACTAAGAAAAGAACTGAATAAGAAAACAAAAGGGAAAAATGTAGGGAAAATAAAGATTGTGCTCGAACGGGCCCTACCCCGCTGCCTACGTACCTCATCGGGAAAATGAGGATCAGAGACACCGTAGTTCCCCTAACTAGGGGTAACAAAGGAAAATTGTTTGTGAATTAGGGCTTGAACTGCCTATGCCATTGCTCAGGTGTTGCAGACTCGGACGACGAGTGCGTAACCGTCTTGCAAAGTGACAAGTAGGAGCAAGTTCGCGGACGGAGCGAATGAGGTGAGAAAAGAATTCCCGAAGGAAAGACGCTTATTGTTTGTTTTGGTGTTTTTTATGAAGCTTTTATGAGTGAAGGTTTGCATAGGTGAGTGTACCTAAGTCTTACTCAATGGGATGTGTACATCTCACATCATCCCGAAATGGAATGCGCAAGAGGCACACCTATCTATGGAGGAAATCCCCAAAGCTAGTCCCACAAGTGAAGGATTAAGCACACTGGCCTATTACCATTATTAAGTGTTTTTGTGGGTTTTTTTGGTTAAGAAATGTTTTTTTAACTTTTTCTTTGTGATGTACTTATGCTAAGACCTATCCACCACGAGTGATGACTCACACCTCGCCCCGAAATGGAACGCGTGCAAGCATCTCATAGCAAAGTCCCATGTCACATGAAAGCACTCAACCTTTATTAAGTGAATTAGAATTAAGTTTGAAGATGAGAAGAGAAAGAGAACCAAAGGAGCAAAAAGGAAAAATTAGGGGGAAGTTTCTATCCTAAGTTAGCACGCATGGAGTTCCTAAGGTTTGTGAGGTCTTTCTAACCTAAAAAGGAACTCAAGAGAAGAAGAAGAAGATAAAAGGAGAGATGAGAAAGGCCTAAACCCAACAAGAAGATGTTAGTCCATATAAACAATATGAGGAGAGATGAGAAATGGAGATGTGAAATTCAATTCCCACATCTCAAACTTACCATAGCCCCTGCAAGGTTAGTGTAACAACATAAAATCAAGGCATGAACCAACAAAGTCAGAAGCTACACAAGAATATAGGCATGGAAAAGAGTTCACAAGATGATAAGCAAAGCAACACAAGATCATATTGAGATGATTAGAAGTGAAACAAGTGCAAAGAAGGCATGCATAACACTTAAAGAAATAAAGCACATAAAAGAGACCCAACACCAAGACTAAAGGAGATTCAAACCCTATCCTAAGACCAGGAGCAACCATAGACCTCTAAGGGATCCCAAAAATATGAAGAGAATTTGACACAAGTGCCCTTCTAAACTTAAAAGAGACTATAAGACTCAAAGGATGCAAAACAAGGCAAGGTGAGGAAGAAAATACCCAAGAAAAAGATCCAAGTACTTAAAAATTCTACCCAACCAGAAAAGCACTCTCCAAACACAAAGAAATGAGAATCCAAAAGGGTTTGCAAAAATACAGCACCAAACTAGGTCAATGAAGCTCAAGGATGCAAGGTATCACAATTTAGGGTTTTGAAAATTAAGGCACAAGTAACTCAAGCAAAGTCCAGCAAGGAAATTTGTCAAAAATCCAAGATAAATCATGAAGATAGTAGAGTGTCTTAGGGTTTGAATGCAAAAAGAATTGGGTTCATAGCTTAAAGTATGAGAAAAATAGAAATTGGACAAGGCAGATTGGTCTATGAGAGTCCACAAGAAAGCAATGCTCAATGTTGAATTTATTTGGCCACGTGGGATGGAAATAAAAATCTGGAAAAATTATGATAAAAAACTAGATGAATCAAGGAGTGTATATGAATTTTTTTGGATTTTTTAGAGTTAAGGAAATATTTAAAATGAATCAAAAGCAAATGAAATAAAATTGGTAAAGAAAAGACATGAAAATGAAACAAATGGGCCAAGGGGGTGCAAGGAGCAAACATGCTAGTTAGAAAATTTAATGGGCCACGCATGGGGGGGGGGTGCAGATAGCGCTGAGGGCTGCACCTTATTCTTCATGAAGAAACCCTAAACTCTCACCACCATTAATGAACCAAACCCTAACCCTAACTTCATGAAATCTCAAACCAAGCCACGGCCGGCCATGAAACTCTCCAGAATACATAATCTAACATCATTAAACAAGAATACATGCTTGGATTGAATTAAAACTCAAAGAAACTCAAGATATGAATGAAAATAAAATTGTCCATGAAACTTTAAATCACCATAACTTTGTGAATACTCAACCATTTCACAAACTACAAAGATCATTGTAACCAGCACAACATGAGGATTCTAAAACACACAACCAAACACATTTCCATGAGATGCGAAATTTGAGCATACCTAAGGTGGTGTTCAAAATTTGAAGTCAAGAATGGTATAAAATGATGGCAAATGATCTCCTTATCCCCTTAGATGCAAAATAAATGCATCTAAGGCTTTGCAAGCTTGTGAATCCAGCAATGTGCTTCCTTGTGCTTCAAAGCTCCTCAAATGGCCACTTGAACAAACTTCACTATAAATCTAGATCCATGGGTGCTTAATGATCCTTGAGATGAGAGGAGTATGAATATGGTATTGGATTGAAGAAAGCTTGCCTGGATCAAAAGTTATGGCACAAAATGCAAATGTGCACAAGAAATGGGAAATGAATGATTCTTGAAGAATAATCCAAACAAATGGTATGGAAATGATCTATGAGTGATGAGGATCAAGAATCCAGCAAGAGTTTTGTGAATGGATTCTTGTAGCAAGAGTTTGTGGAGAATGAGAAATTTTACATAAGAGATGAGAATGAGAGAATGAGTGTGTATTCTGGATGCCTCTAACCCTAATTCTGATTGTTATGGAATATATAAGGCAATGCAAAAGGGTTAGATCAAATGCACGTGAGAGAGGGCTGATTTTTGTGAAAATGCAAATTTGGCCCAAGTGTGCCATAAGCATGCCAAGCTCATGATTTGCTGGCCTCTCTTGCATGTGAATTCACCATCCCACTAATGATTCCCAGCAAACAACTTCAGCCCTTGGATGTAAGCTATCACACAATTGTCATGCCTTGTGCAAATTCAAGTGTAAAATGCAAGTTTTATGGAACTTTTTCATGTGCACGAATTTTGCCACTTTTCTTTGAGCCAAATGACCTAAATGAGATGCATTTTGATTGTGTAAACTTACTTTGGACATAGCATAGCAAACTATCCACTTTTGAGCCTTTGTGCAAATGGCTTGGCCTTGAAACTTTGAAATTTGCCCTAGAATGCTCAAATTTTTGAGGGACCTATAGGAAAATCTAGGAATCTCCAGAAAATGCTCTTGTACTTTTTAAAAATGGCAGCCCTTACTCTCCAACTTTCATGTTTACCTTTGGTCCATTTGAAGATTTTTTGATCAAGTTAAGGCCTTGTGAAGTTTTAGGTCAAAATGGCCAAAAATAGTAACTTTTCCATGACCAACTTTGTGCACTTTTGCCAAAACCCCTCAAACCACCAAAATTCTTGTACTTTAAGCTCACCAAACATCTTATAACATTGAATAGACCTCATTTGGCCAAAAAAGTTGGGTTGGACCCCTTGGAATGGCACAGTTGACTTTTTCTGGGCCCAGTTGACTTTCTGCTTCATCTGCTAGTAACTGAGGCAAAGACTGACTTCCACTTGGAATTTTTCCATGAAAATTGACATGTAGGAACCTCTTATCATATAGAAGACATTGCCTAAAATAGTTGGCCAAAATTATGAGGTTAAGGCCCTTGAAACCAAAACCCTAATTTGGTCGCACTGCCAGGGAGCCTTGCATTGTCTTGAAACTTGTGATGATTAAGCAATCTTCTGAGCTTTTTCAAGTGAACTTGGCCTTGCCAAAGGAGTCTAGACTCATCATAGGCCTCTCACAAATCCATTGGAACCCTTGTCTTGGCTTAAATGGCCTTCAACACCTCCCCAGATGGCCATATGCCTCATGCTAGGGCTTGATGCTTGTCATGCTTTATTTTTCTATGCTATAATGTTATATATATGATATGCTTATGATGAAAATGGTGTATTATGATGCTTAAAATGAAGAGGGCAAATTTGGGATTCTACACTTGGTCCTGCCCAGCAGTCATATTGATTTGAGTTCCATTCCGCTAATGGTCTCGTTAAGTCCTGTTTCGCCAACAGGCACCTTCTGTGGCTTGGTCCTGCCCAGCAGGCGCGTGTTTTCTTTGTGGCTTGGTCCTGCCCAGCAGCCACATTGTCTTGTTCTATTTCCGCTACCTATTCATAGGTTAAAACCAAAACAAAAAAATATATAAGGAAGAAGGCGTTCCTACTATCCACAGAGTGCAAATTTCCAGGTTTTATTCAAGTATTCAATCACTCCATATCTTGAACGTCTAAAAACTCTCGTAACTATCCGTTCAGGCCTGCAGATGATTGAATAGGGGCATCTGTAATACCTCAAAATTTTCCCTCTCATTTCCTCAACATTTTGCATAGCATTTTGCATCCATGAATTCATAAAATAACCAAAAACATTGTGTCATATATAGCATAGCCGAGGCATGGGTATGTGATCAATGATCGGAGCAACCGAAGGCATTACCAAGGCAATCAAAGGATCATAAAGCTTTTCAACTTTGTGCAGAGGTTTCACAATATCTCACAAGTCTTCACTTGAAGCCACGAGCCGTGGAAAGATGGGGTTTAATCAAAGGAGGCAAGCAGTGCTATATTTCTTGATGAAAAGGGGTGAATAAGGGTTTCATTTCTACGGGGCTTTGGCATGAAGTTTAGATTCAAGGAGGATTCCCTTGTATTATATATGATGTCAAATGCCTAGGGTTCAAATCTCGTCCACAAATTCATGTTAGAAGAGGTTCGACTGGCCGGACGACGGAAAATCGAGGAATGGGGGAAAAGGCAACCGAGCTAGGTAAAAAGGGTCGACTCCGGACTTTTAAGATCGAGATCTTGAAATTAGGGTTACAATGATCCTAATTTCATATTTGGTCAAGAAACGATGGAGGAATCATTTGAAAATCAAAAGAAAAATCATTTGAAAAGGGGTTGGTTTCACCATTTCCCTCCACTTTTCCTTCCACTTTCTTTCCACACTTCCTTTCATTCTTTCCATCTCATTTTTCCACTTCAATTCCATTCCATTTCCCTTGGAAACTTCCACAATATTCTACCATCTTCTAGAGTGTTCCAAGGAATATTCCCTTTTCCAACCCTAACCCTAACTAACTACCAAACCTAATTTTTTGATCCCAAGCCTAATTTTTAGGCCCCTAACCCAAACCTAGCTCCAAGCCTAAGCCATATTTAAGCCATTTTCATCCAAACCAAAGGGGTTGACACCATTTTCCAATTTTTCCCTCTTTGATAATCACTTTTTCTCTCTCACTTTTCCTCCTTTTTCCCCTCCTTTCACTAGAGCTTCTTTGAATAAGCTCTTCAAGTTTCACATTGAAACTTGAAGATCTTGAAGCTTAAGCCTCCAACCTTCATATTTTGTGGATTGTGGAAGAAGAAGCTACTGAATTTTGTTGAAGAGTTCGGCTTATCGTAAGTGCAAGAAGATCAAAACGTCAAGAACGCATTTTTTTGCGATTTCACGGTTTTCGGTTTTCTCTTCGATCAAGCTCCGATTCTTGCAACAATTACCGAAGCACTACTCCGCTTCGTAGGTTGGTGATCTAAATCACTTCTTCTTTAAGTTATTCTCTTCATCTTGCCACTTTTGGTGTTCTTTAAGTGCTTTTCATTTTTGATTGCGATCGATTATGCTTCATTAGGTGTGGCTTGCATTTTGTATTTTTTTTTATTTAGAAGTTAAGGTGTTAGTAGTCATAGGCTCCATCATGTGTAAATAAGCCCAAAATAAGTAGAAATTAGTGTTAGCATGTTCCTAGGTATGTTAGGGATCATTAGAAGCAAGATTGTGGCCAAAAGCACTTATTTTAAAAGCTTTTTTTCAATTATGTTCAGCGTTAACCGGTTAACGCATTTGGTTAACCGGTTAACGCGTGCGTTTTTGACCAAAATGCTGCTGTTTTAGGTCCGTTAACCGGTTAACCCATATGGTTAACCGGTTAACGCTGTTGATTTTTTGACTTTTTGACTTATTTGATTGCTCATTCCTAATTGCTAGGGCCTCTAATGTTCATACATGTTTAGGTAGTGATTTTAGAGAATTTTTGAGTCCATTTCCAGTAGCTCGTTCCCCCATTTCGAGTCGTTTCGACACGATTCCGTTTATGTCGCATAATAGGCATTTTTGTGTTCTTTGTGCATAGCTTAAGTTCTTGCATGTTGTTGCCATGTTCATGCATTATTTGACATATAAATAATCATGTTGCATTCTGTTTTTATATGAAGGCATTGCATTAAATCATTTTGCATTTCATTATGTTGATGTATGTTGCATTTTGCATAACCATATATATGTGCATTTGGTGGAATTTGTTGCATGTTTGATCACATTATCCATATCAATTCAATTATGAATTTTGCATTAAGTTTAGTATGTTTATTGAGCTATCATGTTGCATGTTCATAAGCAATAATCATCTTGTTCATATGCATGTTCATGTGCCTCATTTTTGCTTTACTTATTGCATAATCAACATTGTGTTGCATTCTTGAATAATCCTTCAAAAATGTTCATATTCTCGCATTTTGTATATGTTGATTTAGGTTCAAATGAATGTTTGTGATGAGATTGATATGTTTCATTGAATTTGTGCATTAAAAAATGAAAACAATCAATTCTGGATTTTGCATTTCATAGCTGTTTTTGCATATAGGTGTTGTAAAATGTATGCTGCTTGTTATGTGTACATGATGTATTTGACATTTTACACCTACTTTTTCATGTTGCATGCTGGCTGTAAAATGCTGCCTTGTGTTATGCATTGTTTTCATATTTGTTTGTGTAAGGGTTGTAATAGGTGTTTTATTTTTGTCCTAACTTTTTTTTTAGTTCCTTTAGACTTAAAATTGAGTCTAGTTTAGGTCCTAGAGCCTTGGGATTTAATTAGGGTGTGTTTGCCTTATTATTGTTTTAATAAATGTGCATTAACCTTTGTTTTGTAGTGGGAAGATTGAGGTAAGTTGCTTTCACTTTATCCTTTATTTTTTATGCATTTTCTTTATGCACTTAATTCATTTCATTCCTTCCATATTTGTGTTTGGTAGGATTTTCCCCTTAGTTAGGATCAACTTATCTTCATTAGGAAGTAAGTTGCATCCTTTTCTTTCTTTTCCTTTTGCTCCTTAGGATTAGAAAACCTCATTAACCATTAGGATCCCCCTTTTGTTCATAATAAACAACTTAGGGTTGGTATTAGTCCCCCTTAGATTTTGTCCTTTTCCCTACTTGAGTCATTCTTTCTCATCTCATGAAGAAAACAGTAAAACACTTAATAAAGGTTGAACGTTCTTGTACGACACGAGACTTTGTTGCGGAGTGCTTACACGTGTCCTGTTTTGGGGCGAGGTGTAAGTACTTCCCGCGATGGATAGGTCTTAGTATGAGAATGTTCACAAACAAATTCAAAACACTTCTCATAAAAGACAAAAACAAAGAATAAGCAACTATCCTGCGGGAACTTCTTTTCTTATCTCACTCATTCTCAACGCGAACTCGCGACGACTTGTCTCGCATGCAAGACGGTAAACGCACTCGTTCCAGACGATCCTGCAACACCTGAGCATAGACGTAAGCAGTTCAAGCTGTAAAAAACACAAACAAATTGTTCCTACCTTAGTTAGGCGAACTACGTCGACTCTGATCCTCATTATCCTGATGAGGTACGTAGGCAGCGGGGCAGGGCCCGTTCAAGCACATTCTTTATTTTCCCTACATTTCCCCATTCTTTCTTTTTCCTCTTTTCCAATTCCCTTCCTCATTTCAGTTC
Source organism: Lathyrus aphaca (assembly GCA_963966055.1). NCBI lineage: Eukaryota > Viridiplantae > Streptophyta > Magnoliopsida > Fabales > Fabaceae > Lathyrus > Lathyrus aphaca. The sequence goes on along the minus strand of OZ014525.1, from coordinate 163,905,340 downwards.
CCATTTCAGTTAGCGGTTCATTTGTTCAGAAGCAGTTATTTCTCACCCTTTGAAACAAACAAGCAAGCGTGGATCCCGTTGGGTACGGCGGATGATCTGGGGTGCTAATACCTTCCCAGGTTGTAATCGACTCCCGAACCTAGATCTTTGGTTCGCAAGGCCTCGTCCTTTCCTTCTTCCTCAGGTTTGTGCAACATTACCTTTCCCATTATTTCGGGATAAAAATGTCTGGCTGGCGACTCTACCTTTTCTGCGCCACTTTCGCGTTTGTACTAGGATGGAAATCCCGGGAGCGACACCGTGTCCTTCCTTTTCTTTTCTTCTGGTTTTTGCAGCATTACCATTCCCGTTCCTTCGGGATAAAAATGCCTGGCTGGCGACTCTACCTCTTTCCACGCCACTTTCGCGTTTGTACCAGGATGGAAATCCAGGGAGCGACAGCAAGCTGCTATCAATGGAGAAGAAGGAGGACATATTCGGTTTGGGTTACAGACCATTCCGACAAGATCAACCAGAGGCTGCCAAGGAGCCCAAGTTCATCAGTGGGGGGATGCTCACCCCAGATGTTGTTAACAACCAGGAAGACGAGGCGGAAAGCGACCTCAACCTGGAGAACTGGATACGTCCAAGGATCCTGGGGCACCAAGTCCTTAACTGGTCTTCCCAGGAAATTATAAGGGTTACTCCTGCAGAGTAATTATTATTTCCTATCCTTTTAGCATGCATCAAGTCCTGCATCTTGCCCAAGGTGTCAGGACTCATTTTGTAATAGGGTCATATTGTAATTTTGTGCAAATGTATTAATCAATGAATATCGGACATCTTTTGCAAACAAGTCTCTTTTTCGCTCATTGTCTTTTCATTTTTCACTTTTGTACAAAACAATAAAATGGCAATGTTTTCAAAATAAATAACTTCATTTTCACTTTTTCTAAACAAAATTAAAATTGATCACTAAAACGAACCAATCTCAACCCTTGCAGAGATTACCCTCTAGATTGCACCGACAACAACACTGCTATGACCTTGTATGACTTCGACAATCCAATTAATCAAGCTGATGAAGGGGTTGAAGAAGACTATGAGTTACCGGAAGAGTTAGCCAGGTTGTTGAGACAAGAAGAGAAAGTGATTACTCCTCATCAGGAGGAGGTTGAAACAGTTAATCTCGGTACCGAAGAAAATTCGAAAGAAGTAAAGATTGGGGCCAGTCTGCAAGCTTCAGTAAAAGAACAACTCATTGACATGCTTCGAGAATACGTCGGCGTCTTTGCTTGGTCCTATCAAGACATGCCAGGTCTAGATACGGATATTGTTGTGCACAAGCTGCCTTTGAAAGAAGATTGTCCTCCAGTGAGGCGAAAGCTACGCCGTACTCGCCCAGATATGGCCATGAAGATTAAAGAAGAGGTACAAAAATAGTGGGACGCCGGTTTCCTTGCTGTAACTAGTTACCCGCCGTGGGTTGCTAACATTGTACCAGTGCCTAAGAAGGATGGAAAAGTACGAATGTGTGTGGATTACCGGGATCTGAATAGAGCTAGCCTGAAGGATGATTTCCCATTACCTCACATTGATGTATTGGTCGACAACACAGCTCAGTTCTCGGTGTTTTCCTTCATGGATGGTTTTTCTGGGTATAATCAGATCAGGATGTCACCCGAAGACATGGAGAAAACAACTTTCATTACACCTTGGGGCACATTTTGTTACAAGGTAATGCCTTTTGGACTGAAGAATGCCGGTGCTACTTATCAACGGGCTATGGTAACTTTATTCCACGACATGATCCACAAAGAAATTGAATGCTACGTGGATGACATGATTGCCAAATCCCTCACTGAAGAAGACCATATGGTAAATCTGCTGAAGTTGTTCAAGCGTCTGAGAAAGTATCAGTTGAAGTTAAACCCCAACAAATGCACATTCGGGGTACGTTCCGGTAAGCTGTTGGGATTTATCGTAAGTGAAAAGGGAATTGAGGTTGATCCTGACAAGGTCAAAGCCATTCAGGAAATGCCTGCACCTAGGACTGAAAAGGAAGTTCGGGGGTTCCTAGGTAGATTGAACTACATTTCAAGGTTCATATCTCACCTCACTACAACCTGTGAGCCCCTTTTCAAATTGTTAAGAAAGGAACAAACGGTCAGGTGGAACGAAGATTGTCAGAAGGCTTTAGACAAAATCAAGGAGTACTTACAAGAACCTCCAATTCTTATGCCTCCAGTTGAAGGAAGATCTCTAATAATGTACCTGACAGTATTAGAAGGATCAATGGGGTGTGTGTTGGGCCAGCATGATGAGTCTGGTCGAAAAGAGTATGCAATATACTACATAAGCAAAAAGTTTACCGACTGTGAACAACGTTATTCACTGCTCGAGAAAACTTGTTGTGCTTTAGCGTGGGCTGCTCGCCGACTGAGACATTATATGTTGACTCACACTACCTTATTGATTTCAAAAATGGACCCCGTCAAGTACATATTCGAGAAGCCAGCACTTACCGGAAGGGTTGCAAGATGGAAAATGATTCTGATAGAGTATGACATTCAGTACACATCTCAAAAAGCCATCAAAGGCAGTGTACTGTCTGACTATCTAGCTGAGCAACCCATTGATGATTATCAGCCCATGAGATTTGATTTCCCTGATGAAGACATCATGTACCTAAAAGCAAAAGATAATGAAGAGCTTGTTCACACTGAAGGGCCCGACCCAGAAGAAAAATGGACTATGATGTTTGATGGGGCTGTCAATATGAATGGTCGTGGAGTTGGTGCAGTGCTCGTTACACCTAAAGGAGTTCATATGCCATTCTCGATAAAACTCACCTTTGCATGCACTAACAACGAAGCTGAATACGAAGCATGTATCATGGGTCTTGAGGAAGCCATTGACCTCGGGATCAAGACTTTAACTGTATTCGGAGATTCAACTTTGGTAATCAATCAGACCAACGGTAAATGGTACACTCACCAAGAGCATCTAATTCCATACCGTGACTATACGAGGAGATTATTGACTATCTTCACAACAGTCAAACTTGAGTATATCCCTCGAGACGAAAATCAGTTTGCAGATGCTTTAGCTACCATTTCCTCCATGATCAAAGTTCAAATTGCAAATTATGTGCCTCGGATTTCGGTATCCAGACTAGACCGACCCGCATACGTATTCTCCGTGGACATCGCTAAAGATGACAAGCCTTGGTTCCATGACATCAAAAGCTTCTTAGAGGATCAAACATACCCGCCTGGGGCATCATCCAATGATAAGAAGACATTAAGAAGGCTGGATGGTAGTTTTTTCCTTAATGCTGATGGTTCATTATACAAGCGAAACTTTGACATAGTTCTACTCAGATGTGTTAATAAGAAAGAAGCAGACTTACTGATGTACGAGGTGCGTGAAGGATCTTTCGGTACCCATGCTAGAGGACATGCAATGGCTAAGAAATTGTTAAGATCAGGGTATTACTGGATTACAATGGATGCAGATTGTTGTACCTATGCCAGAAAGTGCCATAAATGCCAGATTTATGCAGACAAAGTGCATATGCCTCCGAATCCTTTGAACGTGATGTCTTCACCTTGGCCCTTTGCTATGTGGGGCATTGACATGATTGGAAAGATCGAGCCGACTGCTTCAAATGGCCACAGATTCATCCTGGTAGCCATTGATTACTTCACCAAATGGGTTGAAGCAGCTTCATAAGCAAACGTCACCAGACAAGTGGTAGCCAGATTTCGGAAAAGAGACATCATTTGTCGATATGGAGTACCCGAGCGAATCATTACTGACAATGGTTCCAATTTGAACAACAAAATGATGGCAGAACTGTCGGTACTTCAAAATCCAACATCACAACTCTTCTCCTTATAGGCCAAAGATGAATGGCGTTGTTGAGGCGGCTAACAAAAACATTAAGAAGATTGTGCAGAAGATGGTGGTTACTTACAAAGATTGGCATGAAATGCTACCATTTGCTTTGCATGGGTACCGAACCTCAATCAGAACGTTCACTGGGGCAACGCCTTATCAGTTGGTATATGGTATGGAAGCTATCCTACCGGTTGAAGTTAAGCTACCCTCCCTACGGGTACTGATGGATGTAGAGCTGAATGAAGCAGAATGGGTCCGATCTCGGTACAATCAATTGAATTTGATCGAAGAGAAGAGATTAGCTGCAATTTGTCATGGGTAGTTATATCAGAAAAGGATGAAGAGAGCCTTCGATCAGAAAGTCAGGCTTCGGGAATACCAAGTGGGAGATCTTGTGCTGAAAAGACTTCTTCCTCCTCATACAGACCACAGGGGCAAGTGGACTCCAAATTACGATGGTTCGTTCGTAGTAAAGAAGGTTTTCTCTGGTGGAGCACTGATGCTCACTACAATGGATGGTGAAGATTTCTTATCCCCTGTGAATTCAGATGCAGTTAAAAAATACTTCGCATAAAATGACCCGCTGGACATAAAAACAGAATGTAAGTCCAGGAAAAAATAGGGCATTCCGGCGAGTCAAAAACAGAATAAAAGACTCGGGCAAAAATAAGGGAAAAATCAAAAAAAATGTACACCCGCTGAGTTGAAAAGCCGCATTGGACAGCTCAGGCAAAAAAGGGTATCCCGATGGATTGAAAACCCGAAAGGGCGATCCACTCAAAATAAGGGAATAAGCGAACAATTGCATTCTGAATTTGTCTGTATCACTCATAACATGGCAAGCTCCGGAAGGATAAAAGCATCAGTCAGAATCAACCTTCTTCAGAAAGCAAGATGTGAAGAGCGTCAAGGTCATACAGTTCATAGCAAAGGAAGCTAATCGGAGCGTCGTCAACATTGCCAGCACTTTTACTTTTTTTCAATTTGTAACAATCTCCTCATTCCAGGGGATCTGTTTCTTTGACTGTATCTGCCAATTCAGGGCATCCAGATTAATAAAATCAGAGTTTTCAGTCACACCTCGTTTTGTACATTTTTGTTTCGTTTGCAAAATGTCCAATATCCATGATATAATATTTGCATAAAACAAATGAGCCATTCTTAATAAATGCTTGCAGGAAATATATTTACTTTCAGGAATATCTAATTCCTATGACGGAATCCGGTAAGGGATACCTCGGGATACTCGTGCGTTTCTTTTTGTCTTAACAAGTTGCAGGTATTCAATATGCAACATAGGGCATGCGAAGCATCACTTCCCCGGTATACCTCCTCCAAGCAGTATCTGGAATGCTTTCCCCAGTGGAGTTGTCAAAGCCTCCTCATCCCCCGCACAGATCTACTCAACAGGAGCATCTCCAGCAATCTCCCCACAGAAGTTCCAGCTTCTCCCCAGAAGAGCAATGCCTGAAACTCTCACACAACAAAGTGACGGAAGCTTCCTTATCCCCAGTTGGGTTTCTCCTTACAGGATATGTTTATCAATTATCTATTTCCCCAAGCAGAGCTATATGTCCTAGCAGATCTACCAATGATCTCCCCCAGCTGGGACATCCCTCAAAGCAGAGCAACTGGTGATCCAATCTTTAGTGGGATCCAAATCCCGGATCAGTTTCCCTTTGCATAATCATAGCATTCGCATCATTCTTCCCTACAGAGCGTAGCATTCCGTCTAATATGGAGCATTACGGCAAAAATCAAACATTTGCATGATCACAAGCCAGGATCGAGCCAGTCACCTGCAATTACCATCAGTATCTCGTCAGCAATGTATATAAAAGCTCACATCCCCTGCAAATAAAAGCCAAAGCGTCCCCTTTGCACTCTCCAACATAAATTCCTGTTCACATATACTCTTGCGACACTCGTCTGTGTCGTATCATTCCCCTGCAGATATAAGCCAAGACATCTTTGCATTCAAAAACCTATACATACCCTTTTGACACTCGTCTGTGTCACCTTTCCCCGACACAGTTGCCAAAGCACTTGTTTATAACACATTATTTTCGACACTCGTCCGTGTCATCCCCACAGGTCGCCGAAACACCTTTTACACTCTCACATACAAATATTTGTTCATAACCTATACATTCTCTTTTGACACCCGTCCGTGTCATACCGTCCCCAGCAAGTTGAACACTCGTTCGTGTCTTGCTCATACTTCACCAACAATATTCACTCATACTTATATAGAAGTCTCTGATACTCGTCCGTATCTTATATATATTATCATTCCCCACAGATTTGACACTCGTCTGTGTTCTTTGTTAACTAGTTGGCACTCGTCGGTACCATCATCACTGAACATGCGTCGGCATTTGTTTCTACCGATACTCGTACGTATCATGGTCCTAAGGATGCTCGTCCTCATCTTTAATCTATACACAGCGTCAAACACTTACACCTTTTACTCCGGAAAGCGTAAACACTCGTCTGTGTTTACCATCTCCCCAGCAGAACAACTTTTCTCCTATCTGACACTCGTCCTATGTCGTGATACTTTCGGCAGTCGTACCCTGCCAGGTGATTGTCCTTCATCTTTGGATGACCGTCCCTCATCCTTTCCCCAGTGGAGTCTCCATTATTGGAACCCTTCCTTATCCGGCATTCGTCCTATGTCGTGATATTTAGCAGCCGTCCCCTGCTAGGTAATTGTCCTTCACCTCCTAATGATCGTCCTTCATCATTTTATCTGATGGCCGTCCTCATTGTTGACTTTGTTATCCGACATTCGTCATGTGTCGTGATAAAACCTCGAGAGTAGCCGTACCCTGCTAGGTGATCATCCTTCACCTCTTGATGATCGTCCTTCATCATGCTTATCCGATGGCCGTCCCTATCGTCGACCTTTTTCTATCCGACATTCGTCCTGTGTCATGATAAAGAGCAGTCGTCCCCTGCTAGGTGATCGTCTTTCACCTTTGATGACCGTCCCTCATTATTATTTCATTTATTCTTTAACCTGGTGGTCGTCCCCATCATGATCTCTTTATTTTCCCAGCTTGTCGGTCGTCCCCGTCATCGCTCAGCTTACCGCTTTATCCCCAGCAGTCGTCCTCTGCTCGATGGTCGTCCTCCATCGCCTGTATTTTATAATATTGCTTTACTACCATTGCAATTTATATCCCTTTTCTTCTTCTCCCCAGTGAGTTCAAATTTTGGACTGTCTTTGGTATTCAACCACATGTTATCTTGCTTGTCTGTTAAGCCAGACACTTACATTCTGCACAGCTAACTCATGTTTGAATAGGGGCAGCTGTAAACACCCCAAATTTTCCCTCACTAATTTCACACCATTGGCTTGTGATCTTTCATGTTTGCATTATTATAGGCATACCATCTCATATTGCATATTTGTTTCATCTGCATAGTTCAAGTTCATCTGCACCTAGGGTTTGTGATCTGAGCAATCCAAGATTCCATCTGAGCCACTCCAAAGGCTTCAAAGCATTCCAAGAGGGTCCATGTGTATTTTATCATCATGTTGTGCCTCTCAAAGTTCAAGGAAGTCAAGAAATCACAAGAACTTGGAAAGCATGGAAGCAGAGCTAGGGTTTTCACTACACAGATGACCAAAATTAGGGTTTTGGTTTCAGAGGCCTTAACTCCAAAATTTTGGGTCATTCTTGTTTCTAATATTCTTAAGATGTTATAAAGATCATGTGTACCAAGTTTGATGAAGAAATTCATTGTGGAAGTCATATGTTCACTGGGTAACTTCTTGAACAAGTCAGAACAAAATCAGGGCATCTGAGGCCCCCAACAATGGAACCAAAGTGGTATTTTCATCAAATTGAAGTTCTATGATCTTTATTTGATCATTGAAGTGCTTGGAAGTTCACAAAATTGAAGAAAATTGAGCTAAACCAAAAGTTGCCAAAAATGGAAATGACTTGTAATGGAAACTTTCCATTTTGGGAAAGTTCTTCAACCTCCTCTTTCTCAACCAAAAATGCTTCAAATGAAAAATTCTTGGTCAAGAAAGTTGTAGATTAGGTCTTTCCCTTTTCAAAACGTACAAGAACATGTTCTAATTCATTATGGAACTCAGGTTATAATCCTTCAAAGTTTGCAAAAATCACATAATATTCACATTCATGCCAAAGAAGGATTTTTGCAAATTCACTTGCCAAGCTTCTAAGTGACCTCTAATTGACTTCTAAACATCATAACAACATCACATGACTCATTTTGCTCAGAATTGCCCAAGGAATCACAACATTTCATGCCTTGCATCACAAGATACACCAAAGAGGGAAAATGTGCAAAACTCATAGAAACCCTAGCATCAAGTGATCCAACTGCATTGTTTCAATCCTATGGACCTCCTTGAACTCAGCTGAGGCCAGACACCCCTTGCAACCAAGCCTTCCATGACCCATACCTCAAGTACAACCAAACTTGACTTTTTGCAAAATCACCCATACCAATCAGCATAGCCCACACCAACTCTTCTGACCTATCAAGACATGATATGTGGACTTTATGCAAGCCATAACACATAACACACAAGCCTGAAATACAGCCATAGCTCAGATTGCCAAAATCCTCTCAAAACTCCATCTCTTCGAATCTCCCAACTCAGCCATCAAAACTTCAAAATTCCTTCACCAATCATCTCCACATAACCCCAGGATCATTTCCCACCCCTCACATTGGCCTGAAACCACCTCAAAAAAAACACTATTTTGACATGCTCTGAACTGAAACCTCAAAAACAGCCAGCATAAACTTGTTTCAAGCTTGCCAGAAGCATCAAGGGGTTCATTGGAGTGGAAAAACACCAAGGAGGTGGCCAGAAAGCTCTAGATAGCAAAGCTCCATCTCAGGTAGTCATCTCAAACTTTTTTTCCAGAAACTTTTTTTTAAGTTCCTAAATGAATCTATGTGATGTGTTAATCATGCTGATATGTTTATTTTTGCAAATGGTTAAGTATTGAGTATGTATGAAGCTTCTGAAACTTTTGACCTAAAACTTGTTTGATTCGTGTAAACACCCCAAATTTGCCCTCACCCATTCACACCATGGCTTATGATCATCTCATATGCATAAACCCAATCATACCATCTCATATCTCATTTTTTGATTCACTGCATAGTTTCTAAGGCATCTGCACCTAGGGTTTGTGATCTGAGCAATCCCAAAGCATCTTGAGCCATCCCAAAGGCCACCAATCACTTCAAAGGGGTCCATGTGTGTTCTTACATCATATTCCATCTCCTCAAAGTCAAAAATGCAGAGGAATCACAAGAACTAGGGTTTGAATGGATGCAGAGCCAGGATGAACTGCACAGTTGACCTAAAATTAGGGTTTTGGTTTCAGAGGCCATAACCCCAAATTTTTTGGCCATTCTTATTTCCATTGGTCTCTATATGGTATAGGGAGTATGCATATCAATTTTCATGAAGAAATTCCATGGGGAAGTCATCTGATCAAGGGTTGACTTTTCAGACAAGTCAGTGCAAAATCAGGGCATCTGAGGCCCCCAATGACCCCAACCAATGGGTGATCTTCATCATTTTGAGTGTATATGATCTTCATTTGATCATGGAAGAAGGTTGAAGTTCATAGAAATCAAGAATTTAGGGTTTTTGCAAATGTTGACTTTTTGGGCATAGTTGACTTTTTAAGAATGCATCATTTTAGGTCATTCTTCAAGCCTTGATTCATGATCCAAAAAGGCTTCAAATGAAAAAACTTTGGTCATGAAAGTTGTAGATCTCATCTTTCCCTTTTCAAAAAGTACAAGAACATGATCAAACTCTTCTTGGATCAAAAGTTATGGCAATGCAAAGTTGGCAAAAATCACTTATTTTCAAGATATGCACCAAGTGTGAAATTTTGCAAAGTCATGAACCAATGCATTATGTGACTTCTAATTCCTCTCAAACCAGTACACAAACATTTCTCTAAGTCATAAAATCAGAATTGAACCAAGAGTGCCCATGGTTATGGTTCATGTAACTTGACTTTTCTCATGAAAGTACAAAAAAGCAACAAGTTGCAAAAACTCATGATCACCTCTCACCAACTTGCAGCCTTGAGTGCTGAGCTTTGCTAGACCTCTCCCTCACCATGCTGCACCAGAACCAACCTTGTACTTGCCTAGGCCATGAACCATGCTTCACTTACACATAAAGTGGATTTTGAGCAAAAGTAGCTACACCTATCCATAAAGCACAAGTCACATCACCCAGCCAATCAGATTTGTTTATGTTATCAACTTGCAAGCTAGCCATAACACTAAGGAAGGCTGAAACATACACACCATCACATTCACAAAAAATACACCACATTGCAAAAACTTTCGAATCTGCCTCCACAGCCAAGAAACACTCAAACTTTCTTCATCATCCAACTCAACACACTCCATAGGCCTCAAACCACCAAAGCTCAAGCCTGAAACAAGCCTGACCTGAGCTCCACCATTTCTCACCTTCCAAACCAGTTCTCTTCGAATCTCACTATACAGCCATCAAACACTTCATCTCTCTTCACCAACAAGTCAAGCATACCACAAGGAGTCAAAACCACCCTTTACTTTGAACTGAAACAGCCTGTACACAAAGTGCATTTCCTGCTACACCAGAAGTGAATCTCTCAAAGCAGCTTGCCTAAGCTCATTCCAGGCTTTCCATTAGCTTCAAGGGGTTCAGGGGAGTTGTTCTGCATCAAAGCAAGGTCAGAAGAGTTCATATTCACAGTTCTTCACCTCAGGTAGTCTCAAACTTCAAACTTTTTAAAGCTTGTTTCTTTTGTTACAAATTGAAAGTGCATGCTCTGAGGATCACTGTGATGTGTTTAGAATCTAAAATGGTGGGAAAATGAGCATTTGATGAGTGTCTGAAAGTTTGGCCCCTTTTTTATTTTGTTTCGATTCGGCTTGTTCTTGCTAGTAAAATGATGTTTGATCATGGATTTGGGTTGTAGAAAGTGTGGGGAATGTTTCTGGGCAGCTGATTTGACATGGAGTGGCCTGGATAAGGAGCTAGGGTTTTGGTATGGCCGGAGAAGACGACCGGAGCTCATCTCCGGTCGCCTGAGTGTAATTAGGGTTTAAGTGTCATTAATTAGCAACTTCAAATCTGGTCCATTAGATGATGTTTCCCGCGCGCTCGTGGACGGTGCAGATGGGTCATTAAACCCTAATTCTGTTTAATTAAGTTAATCACAATTAATTAAATCAGCTTTGAACCATAGCCATTGGATCACGCGCGTTTTGAAATTTTGAACCTGGGCCTTAGATTGAGCTGACCCCCAGTCTTGTTGACTTGCGTGCTGGACCCTTGGATCTCTCTGCCTTCAATCACAGCCTTTCATGTTGCATACTTTTCATTTTTATTTGTTTTTATTTCATTTTCTTTTCAATTAACTTGCACATTTAATTTAAAATAGCAAAAAATTCTTAAAAATTATGAAACTTTTTCCTTAAAGTTTTATTAATTTTTAAGACCCAAAAATATTTTTATTTTATTTTTTATCATTAAAAAAGTATTTTTAAATATTTAAAAGGTTATTTTTAATTGATTAATGGGAATTAATTAATTAAAAATACTTTTAGGTATTTAAAAATTACAAAAAAATTCATGAAATGTTCTAAGACATTTAGAAACATTGTCCAACCTTCAAACCAAATTTCTTTTTTGATCTTGATGCATTTTAAGAATTTTTCATTGAATTAAATCATTTTTATGCATTAATTTGATCATAAGTTTAAAAATTCATTTCTGCCTATTGGAGAAGGTTGAGACATTGATTCTTCTTGCATTGTTTTCTATTTGGCATGTAGTTTCTAGGGTAAAAAGGCCATGAATTGTTCTTGCATTTTCAAATTGTTTGGCATTTGTTTTGTTAGGAACCCTAAAAACCCTAATATCTTGTAAAATTCATATCTTGAGATTGGTTGAGAGTTGAGAGCTCCCCTTTGGGCAGTGGTTCATTATAGGTTTAGGGTTTCTTTGGATAGCATTTTCCATTTTTTTATCTTAGGGTTTGCTTCTGTTTTGGGTTTTTGTTTGATGTTTGATTCATGAACCCTAATTTGGGCTTTTCTCTTGCATCCTTCTTACATTTCCTTGCATAACATGACTTGTCTTTGCATTTTGTGCATTCTTGTGATTCATTTGACATCTTAAGACATATAGGAAGCATCTTTGACCATTGCATCTCATATTTGCCATGTCATTTGTCTTGTATGATTCATAACTTTCCATGTTTGTTCATGCTCCTTAGCTTGCATCATTTGCATTCATAATCTTGTATGAACATCCCCATTGCTTTGCCTCATGTTTGCAGCCCCTCATAACATCATTAACATCATGTGCATGCTTCTGGTTTGGTATAGCATCATGTCATTTCATTTCATTTAGCATTGCATTTCTTTCTAACATTTCAGGTGGTAAGTAAACTTGAGAAGTGGATTTGCCTTCACTTCTCACACCTTTTCTCTTCATCTCTCTTGCATCCATTGCTGCATTTCTATTTGTGTTTGGGATTGAGCTTGCTTATTCTTCTTCCTCCCACTTTCTTTCTTCAAGTGACTTGACTTCTTGAATGAAGCAAGTCACCTTGCTTCTCTTGATCTTGTTCATCTGCTTCCTGGTGGCTCCTCTGAAGATTGTTCTTGGAAACCTCACAAACCTTAGGATCATCCAAGCATGACAATGAATTAGGGTTTTGATTAGTATCCCCTCCTAGTTTTACCTTTGTGTCTCTCTTTGAGTCCTCTCTTCTCACCTCATAATCAGAGACTAAACCCTAAAGGCTTTAAGACTTTGTGCTTAGGCTTATGCCTGCATCCTTCTCTTAGGATGGAGTGTATAACTTTAATCCTAAGTCTTGAACCCTTTTTGTGTTTAAATCTCTTAATCAATCCATCTAATAATTATCAAGACATCACACTTGTAACTTGGGCCTTGCATTAGGGTTCTAATTCTTCCTTTATTGGTTAAGAAGGACTAACCCTAGTGTTAATGGACAAGTCCCCCTCAAGTTGTCTTACAAACAATAAAATTCACTTCATCATCATATCATTAATTAAAATCCACTTAATCAAAGGTTTGTTTTGTCATGGGTTTAATCCCTAATCATGGATTAAGTTGAGGAGTTTTCCTCAGCTTAAACATCCTCATCTATTATCCTTCTTTTAGGATGGTGTAATGAGTCTGTTTAATCTTTGATTATGGCTTAATCTCATTACTTAACACTAAACAAAAACCACAAAAACACCTAAATAATCACAAGTAGGTTAATGACCTTAATCCTACATCAAAGGTGATTAAGTGTGAGAATCTGACTTCACACTTAAGGTATTCTCATTACCCCTAATCAGAGGGAAGATGTGATGAGTTTACTAACCTATTGGTTTAGGCTTAAGCTCATTAACTTATGACAAATCCTCAAAAGCAATAAAAGACTGAAAACTCAAAAACAAACAATAATCGTCTCCTCCGGGATTCTTTTCTCATCATCTTCATTCACAAACGAGAACTCGCTTCTTCCATCTAATGCAAGACAGTTAGCACCTGAGCCAGACAGGTCATACACTTGAGCATAGACAAGCAAGCAGTTCATCAGTCAATTCATCTTTCAGTCTCTTTGGGTCGAACTACGGTGTTCTGACTTCCTCATTGCACGAGAGGATACGTAGGCATAACTTAACAGTTATCGAACAAAAGTCTCTGTACATTCCCCCTCCTTCTAGCCTCATTCTTTTAGCCTCATGATCTTGAGCAATTCACTCTTATCCTTGCACTGACACTGTATATACTACACTGCACTCTTTTACACTGACACCTGTACATTCTTTTCCAGCTATTTTATGCACAGATTGCACTGACACTCCCCCTTTAAAACACAAATCTTTTTAAGCGTGGATCCCGTCGAGTACGACAGACAATCTGGGTGCTAATACCTTCCCAGGTTGTAACCAACCCCCTTTCTCAGTCTCTCTGGTTCGCAACCGTCTTATCCATCTTTTCTAGGTCTATGCAGCATTACCTTTCCTCCGGGATAAAAATGCCTAGCTGGCGACTCTTTTCATCTCCAGTGAGTTCACGGCTGTGTGTTCTCATTGTCCCTTTCGCCGACAGTTCGCGTCTGTACCTTCATCTGACCCGGTGTCATTTGTCGGGAGCGACAGCTTGGCGACTCTGCTGGGGACGTTCTATATATTGCGACCAGGGCTTCTGGTTCTTTTTGTGGGTTCCTCCTAGCGCTTGTTTGGTTTGTGTTTACTGGGGTGTTATGTGCTTGTTTGTGCTTGTATTTATTTTAGTTTATTGCTTTATGTACAGTTACTTTACTGCTTTCTTTACTGCATTTATATATCATATTGTCATTGTTGCTGGCTGGATCTGTTGTTTGCCTTGGTGGGTGGGTGATTCATTGAGAGTTAAGGTCCTATACCTGGGACCTGAGTGACACCTAGGCTAGAGTGAATCATATTCTTTCCCATTCCATTTCGGTCTGGTGCGGGAATATGAAACACGGTTCAGATATGGGTTTCTTCTTGAGAACTCTGTGTTGCAGATTTCCTGCAATGCTAGGGCTATCTGGGAAGCCTGCTAAGTCTGGATGACCTTTTAGTATTGACCTTCAGAAACTGAGGTGAATTAGAGGAGGAATTGTTATGGTTATTGTAAACACTGTACCTCTGGGTTGGAAGTGTTTACACTTCTCATAACTGATCCAAGTCTGAGGATCCTTGTTCTAGATCATCACCTGTGAGGGGGTTGGGCTGTTTACAGGTTTGCAGGTACCTTGACCTCAGAATACCCTGTTACTTTGACTTTGTTAAGAATGCTCCATGTTGGATAGTTCTTGTGATTCTAAAACCCTGGACATATGGCTCTTTATTTGAGTCCCCCACCCTGGTTACTGGATTTTTAGACCTCCATCTGGAATTCTTGAACACACACGGATCTATACCAAGGCAGTTAATCAGATCCAGCTCAGTCACAAACCCTTGCATTTCATTTGCATACATACTCATTGCATCATATTAACATTTGCTTATTTGTGTTTCAGGGTATCCACCTTCATCTCTGGTTTTGGTTTTGACCCCATCTGCTATATTGACCTGTCTTCACCAGCACCTACTTCAGCTATCACCAGCACTAGCCAGCCAGTGGCCCACTCCTCAGCATCTTCATCAGCACTCTACTCAGTCTTCAGCATCATGGCTCCAAAGAAAAGCAACATCACTTATCATTTCTTCCAACCAGACTTATCAGACATCAGGAGGATCCAAACCCTGATCACTCCGGATCACATGCCCTTGTTCAGGGAGCATTATGGGGATATACTGGACATGGTTATGGATCTGGACCCTTCACAGAGGAGCCTCATCCACACCTGTATTCAGTTTTATGACCCCCCATTGAGATGTTTCACCTTTCAAGACTTTCAGTTGGGTCCTCTTTTGGAAGAATACTCATCATTGATTGGTCTGTCTATCAAAAGAGAAATCCCTTTCAACCCTGAAATGGTCTCTCCCAGCGATGGAGAGGTAGCAAAAGCTTTGCACCTGGAGCCTGTTTTGATTGAACAGCATATGACCTCCAAAGCTGGGATCCCTGGATTTCATCTGGACTTCCTGATTTCTCAAGCTAGTTTGAAGGCCTCCTTGGGGGAGTGGAAAGCTGTTTGTGCTCTGTTGGCCTTAAGTGTATATGGAATTGTGTTGTTTGCAGATGAGCCCCGTTTCATTAGCAAGAATGCAATCCACTTGTTCATCCTGAAGAACCCTGTGCCAACTTTACTGGGTGATCTCTATTACTCAGTACATCAGAGAAATGAGAAGCAGAGGGGAAGATTAGTGAGGATTTGTGCTCCATTATTCCATGCTTGGCTTCTCAGGCATCTACCCAGGATAGATGCATTTCTAAATCCTCATCAGCAAAGCAACTGGGCTAAGAGGCTCACTACTCTCACTTCAGCAGACATCAGATGGTGTACTCAGAGCACCAAGGGCAGAGATATAATCACCAGCTGTGGGCACTTTCCCAATGTGCCCTTAATAGGAGTTAGGGGAAGTATCAACTACAACCCTCTGCTGTTCAAGAGGCAATTGGGCTATGCACTGGTTCATACTCCTAGAGAACAAGACCTGATTGAGACCCTCTACTGTGAGAACAAGATTAGTTTGGCTGTTGTTAGGCAGGCTGTCTGGGCCTGGGATCATGTTCAAACCAAGGGAATCACCATTCTGGGGAAGTGCAATAATGTGGCATCAGCACAATATTATGAGTGGTCCCATGCCAGGGCCCAATTCTCTGGAATGCCCTTCACCATAGAAGACATGCCTGAGTCATCTTCAGCACCACCCACTGCCACTATCAGTTTGGAGGAGTTTGAGAGCTTGAAGGAAAGAAATGAGAAGCTAACCCAGGCTTTGCAGAAGACCCTCCGGGAGAGGAGTGAAGGTATGAGGGAGATTGAGAGATTGGAGAAGTTGAGAGTAGAGCATCTGGCTAAGATTGAAAAGTCTGGGGATTATATCAACAAGTCTAGAGCTGGTGAACAAATCCTGAAGAATGCTTGTAAAGAAGCCCAGTTCCAGAGAACAAGAACAGACTTGTATTTGAAAGAGAGTCAGGCAAGGTGGGTCAGGATCACTGAGGCCCGTACTCTAGAAGACAAGAGAGCTCAAGACAAGATGGAGCAGATGGAAAAAGCCCTGGCAGCAGCCCAGGAGGAAATATCAGAGCTAGAAATCAGAGCTGGAGTGAAGAGGTCTAAGGACCAAAGTCAGAATAAGAAGTTGACTGCAGCTGTTGCAACAAGAAACCTTCTCATCAGAAGTCTTACGGAGCATCCGGCTGATCCTGTGACCGAAGCACTTCTCAAGGAAGTTCGTGAGGATGAGTTTGGCCTTGGAGTTTGATCATTTGCTTGTTGTTTTTCCTTTTCATGTACTTTTGCTTTTTGTGATGTATTTTGACCCCTTTGAGGGCTTGTGTTGTAAAAAAGGAACAAGTTGTATTATTTCACCCTTTGTAATATATTTGTGTTGGTTTCTATCTGGGTTCACATCAAAAGCAACTTCAACAGCAGCATCTTCAAGGGTCTGGAAGGGTCAAAACTGAAGGCCAAACCGGATACCTTGAGAACAAATAAGCATAACTGCATTGCATGCTAACCCTTTTGTTTGTTTTGTAGGTTTTTGTTTTGTTGTTGCTAACCTCTGTTGTGATGTTCAGGAATTATTGCTCGCCGCCGGGTATTTCCTCTCAACAGGCCTCACAGGTACCCAACTAGAAACAACCTTCCGGGAATTCAGATGGATCAGATGCAGCAAGACCTTACGGAGGTCAGAAACCAGATGGCAAACGAAAGACTGGAGATGAGAACCCAGATAACACAATTCATGGAAGTGATGAACAACTTAGCTCAAAGCCAAGAGAGGCTCAGAACTTTGGTAGAAGGGAGGAATCAAGATGAGCCCCATGTGGGAACTGCTGGCACAAGTAACAACGAGAGGGTCCAACCTCATGTCAATCCCCCAGTTTTTGGACCCCATCTCCATCCAGAGGCCAACATCCCAGTCAACATTCAAGGGACAGCCACAGCAGCCAGAGTACTTCAAGAAGATCCTCAGGAGGACCAGTATACAGTAATGGGTGCTGGAGAGGAAACTTATGATAGGCGGCTGGATGAAATAGCCGAGAAGTTGAGGTCCTTAGAATCTCAAAATTCTTTGGGGTTCGACGTCATGGACATGGGTTTGGTAGAAGGGGTCAGGATCCCCCATAAGTTCAAACCTCCTTGTTTCGAAAAGTATAATGGGACTTCATGCCCCCGGACTCATCTACAGTCATTTCTGGGAAGGCTGAAGGCCTATACAATGGATGAGAAGCTCTGGATGTTCTACTTTGAAGACAGCTTGACTGGAGCATCAAGGGAATGGTATTCCCATTTGACAAGGGCAACTGTGAGATGCTGGAAGGACCTGGCAGAGGCCTTCATCAGACAGTATCAGTATAACTTAGACATGGCACCCAACAGGACCCTCCTAATGGGAATGTCACAGTCTTCAAGGGAAAGTTTCCGAGAGTATGCCCAAAGGTGGAGGCAACTGGCTGCTGCTGTTCAACCCCCTATGTCTGAAAGGGAAATGGCAGATATGTTCATGAATACTCTTCAGGGAACCTATATTGACAGGTTAGCTGCTTTCTCTTCCACCAGCTTCGCAGATGTTGTCATAGCTGGGGAGAGAATTGAAAGCCTGTTGAAAATGGGAAAGATCTCAGACAACGGTGCAAGCTCGTCCAGCGGTACAAGAAAGCCTTTTGCAGGCCCGAGAAGAACTGGCGAGACTAATGCCATCCACACCAACAGGGGTAGGCCCCAATATGCTCAAAGGTCAATAGCAGCAGTCACTATCCCTGCTCCAGCTCATCCACAGCCAGTCTATCAACCTCCGCAACAAAACTTCCAACAACAACCTCAGTATCATCAGCAGAATCAATATCCTCCAAGAAACTACAACAACAACAACTCCAACAACAATAATCAACAGAGGCCATTCCAGCAGAGGCCATCCCAAGCTAACAGAGTGATCGACCCGATCCCAATGCCGTATGCTGCCTTGCTGCCACAACTTCTGAAACTCAACCTAGTTGAGCTAAGAACGTTGGCACCTCCGGATCCCAACAGTCTACCAAGAAACTATGACTCCAATGCTAGGTGTGCTTTTCATTCCAACGCACCTGGTCACAGTACAGAAAAATGCAGGGCTCTGCATATGAAGGTACAAGACTTGGTAGACTCCAAGGCTCTGAATTTTGCACCTCCACCCAATGTCAATAAAAACCCTATGCCAAACCATGGTGGTCCCCGAATTAACGCTATTGAAGAAGACCAACCGTCTTATTTAATAACCAGTGTGGATCAGATCAGGACACCATTGGTGGAAATCAAAGCTCAACTCCGCGAAAACCAAATATTTCCGGGGTGTGAACTAGGGTGTCCCTACTGCAATATTTCATGGAACGGGTGTGAAGATTTAAGGAATGGCATTGACAGCCTTATTCAGAGTGGCCTACTCCAGATCACTACATCATTTCCGGCAAATCCGACAACGTCATCAGCAACGGTTTCAGACCCTCCTACAACTGCAGCAACTATTGTTCCCGACAATTCATCAGCACCATCAACAAGTACTTCACCTGTCCTCCCAATTGATCAGACTTCAACAGTTTCTCCTGCTACAACTTCAGCTTCATTCCATTTCGAATCTCCATCAACAACAACAACAGTCCTTCCAACAGAACCTCCTACAACACCAGCAATCAATCATGAAGATGTCTCTACTGTTACCATATTCTACGATCCTGAAAATAACTCCGCTTACCATTCAGAAGGTGCTGCTCCCACCAGAGCACCAGTTACAATCTTTTATGATCCACAAACAATAACAGTCCCTTCAGCAGCAGCAATCAGTCCAGTCACTGTCACGGTGCCTGGACCAGTACCATATGAAAGCAATAGGGCCATCCCCTGGCACTATGGCTCTGACGTGTACTGCGAAGGAAAAAGAATCACTCTTGAAACATCCACACCTGCACCACAAGTAGATAATGTGGGGGGAGGCGGAGGCTTCACTCGAAGCGGACGTCTCTTTGCTTCACAAGTTCAAAGACCTACTGCCGAAGCAGAAGCTGCTGCCAAGGCAAAGGGTAAAGGCCCGGTGCAGGAAGATCCAGCTGCCAAAGAAGCCCTGAAAACTCCATTTGATCAGGAAGTTGATGAGTTTATGCGAATCATCAAAAAGAGTGATTACAAAATTGTGGATCAACTTCACCAGACGCCATCCAAAATCTCCATCCTCTCACTGCTTATGTGCTCCGAAGCCCATCGGAATGCACTACTTAAAGTCTTGCACGCAGCTTACGTGCCTGAGGAGATTACTGTCAACCAATTGGAAACCGTGGTTGGTAATGTTACTGCTAGAAATGGGCTAGGGTTTACCAATTCTGACTTGACAGCGGATGGCCGCAACCACAACAAAGCCTTGCACATAACCATGGAATGCAAAGGAGCTGTCCTTTCTCATGTGCTGGTGGACACAGGTTCTTCCCTGAATGTCTTACCAAAAGAAGGCTCTGGTGAAGCTTGAATATGATGGATTGGCATTGAGACCCAGCAACCTGGTGGTAAGAGCCTTTGATGGTTCTAAGAGATCGGTTCTGGGAGAGATTGAGCTGCCTGTGACAATTGGCCCGCAGACCTTTAAAACTATCTTTTATGTGATGGACATTCAGCCCGCCTACAGCTGTTTGTTGGGTAGACCCTGGATTCACGCCGCTGGCGCAATAACG
Organism: Lathyrus aphaca; assembly: GCA_963966055.1. Taxonomy (NCBI): domain Eukaryota; kingdom Viridiplantae; phylum Streptophyta; class Magnoliopsida; order Fabales; family Fabaceae; genus Lathyrus; species Lathyrus aphaca. The sequence goes on along the minus strand of OZ014525.1, from coordinate 163,885,074 downwards.
TCTACCCTTCACCAAAAGTTAAAATTTGAGTGGGAAGGTCAAGTTGTCACAATCTGTGGAGAGGAGGACATTTTTGTCAGCCACCTGGCAACCTATAAGTACATTGAAATGGATGGGGAGATCCATGAAACAATGAGCCAGGGGTTTGAAGCTTTGAATGTGAATGAAGCATCTGCTGTATCTGGTACTCCGATGTCATCATACCAACAAGCCCGGAAGGTTGTTGAAGAAGGAACCGCCCTAGGCTGGGGCAAGGTCTTAGCTGTGGAGGAGAAGAAGGACAAGTTTGGGTTGGGTTACAAACCAACTCAACATCAAGCAAAGGATACTGCAGAGCCTGGTTTTGTCAGTGGGGGGATGCTTACCCCCGATGCTATCAACTGTCTGGAAGACGAGCTGGAAGAGGAGCGCAATCTGGAGAATTGGATTCGTCCGAAGATCCCGGGGAGCAGTGTCTCGAACTGGTCTTCCCAGGAAATTATAAGAGTTACTCATGCAGAGTAATTATTATTTCCTGTATTTTTATAGCATGCATCCAAGTCTTGCATCTTGCCCAAGATGACAAGACTCATTTTGTAACCAGGGCCATCTGTACTTTTGTGCAAACAAGATTAAATTAATGAAATATCAGACGTCTTTTTGCAAACGAGTCTTTTTCTTTTCTGCTCACTGTTTTTCCATTTCTCTTTTTGTACAAAAAATAAATGGCGGTGTTTTCAAAATGATAGCTTCATTTCACTTTTTTCTAAAGCAAGATAAAATCAATCACTAAAATGAACAAACTTAACCCTTGCAGAGAGTGCCTTCCAGACCGCACCGACAACAGCACGGCTATGACATCGTATGACTTTGACAATCCAATCAATCAAGCTGATGAAGGGGTTGATGAAGAATATGAGCTTCCCGAAGAGCTAGCCAGGTTGCTGAGACAAGAGGAAAAGGTCATTACCCCTCACCAGGAGGAGGTTGAAGTGATTAATCTTGGTACAGACGAAGACGTGAAAGAAGTTAAAATCGGGGCCTGCCTGCAAGACTCAGTGAAGAGACAGCTGATAGATCTGCTTCAAGAGTATGTTGATGTGTTTGCTTGGTCGTATCAAGACATGCCAGGGTTGGATACCGACATTGTTGTGCACAAGCTGCCTCTGAGGGAAGAATGCCCGCCAGTTAAACAGAAGTTGCGCCGAACTCGCCCAGACATGGCTATGAAAATCAAGGAAGAGGTACAAAAGCAATGGGACGCCGGGTTCCTTGCTGTGACTAGCTATCCGCCGTGGGTTGCTAATATAGTACCTGTGCCTAAGAAAGACGGCAAAGTAAGAATGTGTGTTGACTACCGGGATCTGAACAGAGCCAGCCCAAAAGATGATTTCCCATTACCTCACATTGATGTATTGGTGGATAACACGGCTCAGTTCTCGGTATTCTCCTTCATGGATGGATTTTCAGGATATAATCAGATCAAGATGTCACCTGAAGACATGGAGAAGACAACATTCATTACACCTTGGGGCACGTTCTGTTACAAAGTAATGCCATTTGGGCTCAAGAATGCCGGTGCAACGTATCAACGGGCTATGGTGACATTATTCCACGATATGATCCACAAAGAAATAGAATGTTATGTGGATGATATGATCTCCAAGTCCCTTACAGAGGAAGATCACCTGGTGAATCTGCTGAAGTTGTTCAAGCGTCTGAGAAAATATCAACTAAAGCTGAACCCCAACAAGTGCACATTCGGGGTACGATCCGGTAAGCTGCTGGGCTTTATTGTAAGCGAGAAAGGGATTGAGGTTGACCCTGATAAAGTCAAGGCTATACAAGAGATGCCTGCACCGAAAACTGAGAAAGAAGTTCGAGGATTCTTAGGTCGATTGAACTACATTTCAAGGTTCATATCTCACCTTACAGCGACCTGTGAGCCTTTGTTCAAGCTGTTAAGAAAAGAACAGACGGTCAGGTGGAACGAAGATTGCCAGAAGGCTTTTGACAAGATCAAGGAATACTTACAAGAACCGCCAATCCTCATGCCTCCAGTAGAAGGAAGACCTCTGATTATGTACTTGACAGTATTAGAAGAGTCAATGGGGTGTGTGCTGGGCCAGCATGACGAGTCTGGTCGAAAAGAGTATGCAATATACTACCTAAGCAAAAAGTTTACCGACTGTGAACAACGTTATTCACTGCTCGAGAAAACTTGCTGTGCTTTAGCGTGGGCTGCTCGCCGACTGAGACAGTATATGTTGACCCACACTACCTTATTAATCTCAAAAATGGATCCAGTTAAGTACATTTTCGAGAAGCCAGCTCTTACCGGACGGGTTGCAAGATGGCAGATGATTCTCACAGAATACGACATACAGTACACCTCTCAGAAAGCCATCAAGGGCAGTGTACTATCTGAATATCTTGCTGAGCAACCCATTGATGATTACCAGCCAATGAGGTTTGACTTCCCTGATGAAGACATCATGTTCATTAAAGCAAAAGATCACGAAGAGCCTATTCACACTGAAGGGCCTGACCCGGAGGAAGAGTGGACTATGATGTTTGATGGGGCTGTTAACATGAATGGCCGTGGTGTTGGTGCAGTACTCATTACACCTAAAGGAGTTCACATGCCTTTCTCGGCAAAACTCACTTTCAATTGCACTAACAACGAAGCTGAATACGAAGCTTGCATTATGGGTCTTGAGGAAGCCATTGACCTCAGGATCAAGACATTGACCGTATTCGGAGATTTAGCTTTGGTAGTCAACCAAGCCAACGGGAAATGGTACACCCACCAAGATCATCTGATACCTTACAGGGATTATACAAGGAGGTTACTGACTTTCTTCACAACAGTCAAGCTTGAGTATATCCCTCGGGACGAGAATCAGTTCGCAGATGCTCTTGCTACCGTTTCATCCATGATCAAAGTTCAAGCTGCCAACTTTGTACCTCAGATTTCAGTGTCTAGACTCGATAGACCAGCATATGTATTTGCAGCAGATGTTGTCAAGGACGACAAGCCTTGGTTCCACGACATTAAGTGCTTCTTGGAGGATCAAACATACCCACCTGGGGCATCTTCCAATGATAAGAAGACTTTGAGAAGGCTTGCTGGAAGTTTCTTTCTGAACACTGATGGGTCTTTATACAAGAGGAACTTTGATATGGTACTCCTCAGATGTGTTGACAAGACGGAAGCAGATTTGTTGATGCATGAAGTGCATGAAGGCTCTTTTGGTACCCATGCTGGAGGACATGCCATGGCTAAGAAGTTGTTAAGATCAGGTTATTACTGGATCACAATGGATGCCGACTGTTGTGCCTACGCCAGAAAATGCCATAAATGCCAGATCTATGCGGATAAGGTGCATGTGCCTCCCAATCCTTTGAATATCATGTCTTCACCATGGCCCTTTGCTATGTGGGGCATTGATATGATTGGCAAGATTGAGCCGACTGCTTCAAACGGCCACAGATTCATCCTGGTCGCCATCGACTATTTCACCAAGTGGGTTGAAGCAGCCTCATATGCAAATGTTACAAGACAAGTGGTAGCCCGATTTCTGAAGAGAGATATCATCTGTCGATATGGAGTGCCCGAGCGAATCATTACTGATAATGGCTCCAACTTGAACAACAAAATGATGGCAGAGCTGTGCCGGGACTTCAAGATCCAACATCACAATTCTTCTCCTTACAGGCCAAAGATGAACGGCGTTGTTGAGGCAGCTAACAAGAATATCAAGAAGATTGTGCAGAAGATGGTAATCACCTACAAAGACTGGCATGAAATGCTACCGTTTGCCTTGCATGGGTACCGCACGTCAATCAGAACGTCCACTGGGGCAACACCGTATCAGCTTGTGTATGGTATGGAAGCAGTCCTACCTGTTGAAGTTGAACTACCCTCGTTACGGGTGTTAATGGATGTTAAACTGAGTGAAGCAGAATGGGTTCGGTCTCGATTCGAGCAACGTAGTCTGATCGAAGAGAAAAGATTGGCTGCAATCTGTCATGGACAGCTGTATCAGAAGAGAATGAAGAGAGCCTTCGATCAGAAAGTCAGGCACCGAGAGTACCAAGTAGGAGATCTTGTGCTGAAAAGAATCCTCCCTCCTCATACAGACCACAGGGGCAAATGGACTCCGAATTATGAAGGACCATTCGTTGTAAAGAAAGTTTTCTCTGGTGGAGCACTGATGCTCAGCACCATGGATGGTGAAGACTTCCCATCCCCTGTGAATTCAGATGCAGTTAAAAAATACTTCGCGTAAAATGACCCGCTGGACATAAAAACAGAATGTAAGTCCAGGCAAAAATAGGGCATCCCGGCGAGTCAAAAACAGAATAAAAGACTCGGGCAAAAATAAGGGAAATAAATGAAAAATGTACACCCGCTGAGTTGAAAAGCCACATTGGACAGCTCAGGCAAAAATGGGTATCCCGATGGATTGAAAACCCGAAAGGGCGATCCATGAAAAATAAGGGAATAAGCGAACAACTGCATTCTGAATTCGTCTGTATCATCTACAACTTGGTAAGCTTCGAAGGATCAAGCTTCAATCAGAATCAACTCTCTCCAGAAAGCAAGACGAGAAGAACGTCATTGTCATACGAGTCATAGCAGAAGAGGAAGCTCCTTGAAAGCGTCGTCAACATCGCCAGCACTTTATTTCTCAATTTGTAACAATCTCCTCATTTCAGGAAATATGTTTCTTCGACTGTATCTTGCCAATTCAGGGTACATGAATTAATGAAATCAGATTTTCAGTCATGTCTCGTTTTTACATTTATGTTTTGCAAAGAGTTGTCTGATATCTCTAAAAATACAATTGCATAAGTACAGATGCCTTTCTCTAAAAATAAAAACACATGCTTACAGGGAATGTGATTATTCTCGAAAGTACTTAACTCCTATGACGGAATCCAGTGAGGGATACCTCGGGACCTTTTGTACGTTTCCTTACCTATTGCAGGATTGCAGGTATCCAGAACGCAACCTGGGGCATGCAGGTTATGTCTCAGCAAGTAGGCGAATCATTATCAACTCGGTCTATCTTCCACGTGGCACTGGAAGGTGCCCATTTCCCCAGCGAAGTTTCCAAATCAACATGCACTCAATCTTAGCATCTGAAATGCTCTATCCCCAGCTGAGTTGCCTCTCGCAATTCCCCAGCCGAGTTGCCATTCATCCTCAGTTGAGTACAGGAGTCAGGGAACCATCTCCCCACAGAATCTTCAGCCTCTATCCAGAAGAGCAGCGCATAGGAGATCACAACAGAGTACAGAAAGCTTCTGCAAACCCCAGCTGGGTTCCATATTATAAGGATATGTCAATCAGTGACCTGTATCCCCAAGCAGATACATCATTAGATCTACCAGTGATCTCATCCCCAGCTGGGCATGACCGTTTCAAGCAGATCAGCCAGAGATCTTCGCAACAACGGGATTCGGGTCCCGAATTTTCGCCTCTTTGCATAATCATGGCATTCGCATCATATCATACCCTCAGAGCGTAGCATTCCGTCTAATACGGAGCATTACGGCAAAAATCAAATACACAGCATAATCATAAGTCATGTTGTGAATTGAACGCTTGTGAATAATAAACTGTTCATCATCATTGTACAAACATTCCCCAGAGTCCCAGCAAAAGCAGTTGCCTCTCAAATCACAGACACCAGTATACACCTTTTGGCACCCGTCCGTGCCATCTTTCCCCAGTAAAGTCGCCTGAACACTTTTTACAAACAAATCACCCATATCGCAGATACGTCCTGGCACCCGTCCGTGTCATATCCCAGCAGAAAGCCAAAGAGGTCCTCTTTGCACTCACATATACCTATACATACACTTTTCTTGACACTCGTCCGTGTCATATCCCCAGCACAGTCGCGTACACTTTCATCAACCCATATACCTGTTGATATTATATTACTTTCCTCTCTTGACACTCGTCCGTGTCACTCTCCCCGGCAGATAAGCGCCCATCATTATGTATACTCACTACTCATGGTATACTTATACAGATACTCGTCCGTACCTTGTATACATTATCACTCATATCCCCACAGATTCGACAGTAGTCCTTGTTCTTTGTTAACCAGTTGGTACTCGTCCGTACCATCATCTCAGAACAGTGCGTCTAGTGTTTGTTTCTACATGATACTCGTCCGTATCATAGTCTTAAGGATGCTCGTCCGCATCTTTAATCAATGCACCGTGTCAAACACTTATGTCTTCTTGAATATAGATACTCGTCTGTGTCTACTATTCCCCAGAAGAGTCCTTTCAGATGCAACACTCGCCCGTGTTCTTTGTTAACTAGTTGATACTCGTCCGTATCATCATCTCTGAGCATGTGTCAGTTTGTTTCTACATGATACTCGTCCGTATCATAGTCTTGAGGATGCTCGTCCGCATCTTAAATCTATACACAAAACCAAACACTTATACCTTTTGTTTTCTTGGATGTAAACGCTCGTCCGTGTTTACATTATCCCCAGTAGATCACTAACAAATTTTCTTTTTATCTAACACTCGTCCTGTGTTATGATACCTTTGAGAGCAGCCGTACCCTGCTGAGTGGTCGTCCTCCACTTCTTGATGGTCGTCCTCCATCATGCTCATCTGATGGCCGTCCCCATCGTTGATATTTTAGCAGCCGTCCCCTGCTAGGTGGTCGTCCTCCACCTCTTGATGATCGTCCTTCATCATTTTATCCAATGGCCGTCCCCATTGTTGATTTTTGGTTATCTGGCATTCGTCCTATGTCATGAGAAACCTCGAGAGCAGCCGTACCCTGCTGAGTGGTCGTCCTCCACTTCTTGATGGTCGTCCTCCATCATGCTCGTCCGATGGCCGTCCCCATCGTTGACCTTTTCTGTCCGATGGCCGTCCCCATCGTCGACCTTTCCTATCCGATGGCCGTCCCCATCGTTGATATTTTCGGCAGCCGTACCCTGCCAGGTGGTCGTCCTCCACCTTTGATGGCCGTCACCCATCATATTTCTTTTATCCCCAACAGAGCAGCCGTCCCCTGCTAGGTGATCGTCCTTCACCTTTGATGGCCGTACCCCATCATCTGTTTATTTCATTTATTCTTTAACCCGATGGCCGTCCCCGTCGTGGTCCCTTTTCCTTTTCCTTTTAGCCCGATGGCCGTCCCCATCGTGGGTTGCTTTACCTTTATGAATTTGATGGCCGTCCCCGTCATGTTTCATTAATCCCCAGAGAATTTTACAACTTCATCTTGATGGCCGTCCCCATCATGATATCTGATTTTTCCAGCTAGTCGGTCGTCCCCGTCTTAGCTTTACCTTTTATCCCCAGCACGTCGGCCGTCCCCGTCATCGCTTTACTTCGCGTTTACCCCAGCATGTCGGCCGTCCCCGTCATTGCTCTTTACCCAGCAGTCGTCCTCTGCTCGACGGTCGTCCTCCGTCGCCCACACTTTACAATATACTTTATTTTTCTGTTACAATCTATATCCCTTTTCTTCTTCATTCTGTGAGTGCAAATTTTGGACTGTCTTTGGTATTCAACCACAAGTTATCTTGTTTGCCTGTTAAGCCGTCGCTTACATCCTGCACAGCTAACTCATGTTTGAATAGGGGCAGCTGTAAACACCCCAAATTTGCCCTCACCCATTCACACCATGGCTTATGATCATCTCATATGCATAAACCCAATCATACCATCTCATATCTCATTTTTTGATTCACTGCATAGTTTCTAAGGCATCTGCACCTAGGGTTTGTGATCTGAGCAATCCCAAAGCATCTTGAGCCATCCCAAAGGCCACCAATCACTTCAAAGGGGTCCATGTGTGTTCTTACATCATATTCCATCTCCTCAAAGTCAAAAATGCAGAGGAATCACAAGAACTAGGGTTTGAATGGATGCAGAGCCAGGATGAACTGCACAGTTGACCTAAAATTAGGGTTTTGGTTTCAGAGGCCATAACCCCAAATTTTTTGGCCATTCTTATTTCCATTGGTCTCTATATGGTATAGGGAGTATGCATATCAATTTTCATGAAGAAATTCCATGGGGAAGTCATCTGATCAAGGGTTGACTTTTCAGACAAGTCAGTGCAAAATCAGGGCATCTGAGGCCCCCAATGACCCCAACCAATGGGTGATCTTCATCATTTTGAGTGTATATGATCTTCATTTGATCATGGAAGAAGGTTGAAGTTCATAGAAATCAAGAATTTAGGGTTTTTGCAAATGTTGACTTTTTGGGCATAGTTGACTTTTCAAGAATGCATCATTTTAGGTCATTCTTCAAGCCTTGATTCATGATCCAAAAAGGCTTCAAATGAAAAAACTTTGGTCATGAAAGTTGTAGATATCATCTTTCCCTTTTCAAAAAGTACAAGAACATGATCAAACTCTTCTTGGATCAAAAGTTATGGCAATGCAAAGTTGGCAAAAATCACTTATTTTCAAGATATGCACCAAGTGTGAAATTTTGCAAAGTCATGAACCAATGCATTATGTGACTTCTAATTCCTCTCAAACCAGTACACAAACATTTCTCTAAGTCATAAAATTAGAATTGAACCAAGAGTGCCCATGGTTATGGTTCATGTAACTTGACTTTTCTCATGAAAGTACAAAAAAGCAACAAGTTGCAAAAACTCATGATCACCTCTCACCAACTTGCAGCCTTGAGTGCTGAGCTTTGCTAGACCTCTCCCTCACCATGCTGCACCAGAACCAACCTTGTACTTGCCTAGGCCATGAACCATGCTTCACTTACACATAAAGTGGATTTTGAGCAAAAGTAGCTACACCTATCCATAAAGCACAAGTCACATCACCCAGCCAATCAGATTTGTTTATGTTATCAACTTGCAAGCTAGCCATAACACTAAGGAAGGCTGAAACATACACACCATCACATTCACAAAAAATACACCACATTGCAAAAACTTTCGAATCTGCCTCCACAGCCAAGAAACACTCAAACTTTCTTCATCATCCAACTCAACACACTCCATAGGCCTCAAACCACCAAAGCTCAAGCCTGAAACAAGCCTGACCTGAGCTCCACCATTTCTCACCTTCCAAACCAGTTCTCTTCGAATCTCACTATACAGCCATCAAACACTTCATCTCTCTTCACCAACAAGTCAAGCATACCACAAGGAGTCAAAACCACCCTTTACTTTGAACTGAAACAGCCTGTACACAAAGTGCATTTCCTGCTACACCAGAAGTGAATCTCTCAAAGCAGCTTGCCTAAGCTCATTCCAGGCTTTCCATTAGCTTCAAGGGGTTCAGGGGAGTTGTTCTGCATCAAAGCAAGGTCAGAAGAGTTCATATTCACAGTTCTTCACCTCAGGTAGTCTCAAACTTCAAACTTTTTAAAGCTTGTTTCTTTTGTTACAAATTGAAAGTGCATGCTCTGAGGATCACTGTGATGTGTTTAGAATCTAAAATGGTGGGAAAATGAGCATTTGATGAGTGTCTGAAAGTTTGGCCCCTTTTTTATTTTGTTTCGATTCGGCTTGTTCTTGCTAGTAAAATGATGTTTGATCATGGATTTGGGTTGTAGAAAGTGTGGGGAATGTTTCTGGGCAGCTGATTTGACATGGAGTGGCCTGGATAAGGAGCTAGGGTTTTGGTATGGCCGGAGAAGACGACCGGAGCTCATCTCCGGTCGCCTGAGTGTAATTAGGGTTTAAGTGTCATTAATTAGCAACTTCAAATCTGGTCCATTAGATGATGTTTCCCGCGCGCTCGTGGACGGTGCAGATGGGTCATTAAACCCTAATTCTGTTTAATTAAGTTAATCACAATTAATTAAATCAGCTTTGAACCATAGCCATTGGATCACGCGCGTTTTGAAATTTTGAACCTGGGCCTTAGATTGAGCTGACCCCCAGTCTTGTTGACTTGCGTGCTGGACCCTTGGATCTCTCTGCCTTCAATCACAGCCTTTCATGTTGCATACTTTTCATTTTTATTTGTTTTTATTTCATTTTCTTTTCAATTAACTTGCACATTTAATTTAAAATAGCAAAAAATTCTTAAAAATTATGAAACTTTTTCCTTAAAGTTTTATTAATTTTTAAGACCCAAAAATATTTTTATTTTATTTTTTATCATTAAAAAAGTATTTTTAAATATTTAAAAGGTTATTTTTAATTGATTAATGGGAATTAATTAATTAAAAATACTTTTAGGTATTTAAAAATTACAAAAAAATTCATGAAATGTTCTAAGACATTTAGAAACATTGTCCAACCTTCAAACCAAATTTCTTTTTTGATCTTGATGCATTTTAAGAATTTTTCATTGAATTAAATCATTTTTATGCATTAATTTGATCATAAGTTTAAAAATTCATTTCTGCCTATTGGAGAAGGTTGAGACATTGATTCTTCTTGCATTGTTTTCTATTTGGCATGTAGTTTCTAGGGTAAAAAGGCCATGAATTGTTCTTGCATTTTCAAATTGTTTGGCATTTGTTTTGTTAGGAACCCTAAAAACCCTAATATCTTGTAAAATTCATATCTTGAGATTGGTTGAGAGTTGAGAGCTCCCCTTTGGGCAGTGGTTCATTATAGGTTTAGGGTTTCTTTGGATAGCATTTTCCATTTTTTTATCTTAGGGTTTGCTTCTGTTTTGGGTTTTTGTTTGATGTTTGATTCATGAACCCTAATTTGGGCTTTTCTCTTGCATCCTTCTTACATTTCCTTGCATAACATGACTTGTCTTTGCATTTTGTGCATTCTTGTGATTCATTTGACATCTTAAGACATATAGGAAGCATCTTTGACCATTGCATCTCATATTTGCCATGTCATTTGTCTTGTATGATTCATAACTTTCCATGTTTGTTCATGCTCCTTAGCTTGCATCATTTGCATTCATAATCTTGTATGAACATCCCCATTGCTTTGCCTCATGTTTGCAGCCCCTCATAACATCATTAACATCATGTGCATGCTTCTGGTTTGGTATAGCATCATGTCATTTCATTTCATTTAGCATTGCATTGCATTTCTTTCTAACATTTCAGGTGGTAAGTAAACTTGAGAAGTGGATTTGCCTTCACTTCTCACACCTTTTCTCTTCATCTCTCTTGCATCCATTGCTGCATTTCTATTTGTGTTTGGGATTGAGCTTGCTTATTCTTCTTCCTCCCACTTTCTTTCTTCAAGTGACTTGACTTCTTGAATGAAGCAAGTCACCTTGCTTCTCTTGATCTTGTTCATCTGCTTCCTGGTGGCTCCTCTGAAGATTGTTCTTGGAAACCTCACAAACCTTAGGATCATCCAAGCATGACAATGAATTAGGGTTTTGATTAGTATCCCCTCCTAGTTTTACCTTTGTGTCTCTCTTTGAGTCCTCTCTTCTCACCTCATAATCAGAGACTAAACCCTAAAGGCTTTAAGACTTTGTGCTTAGGCTTATGCCTGCATCCTTCTCTTAGGATGGAGTGTATAACTTTAATCCTAAGTCTTGAACCCTTTTTGTGTTTAAATCTCTTAATCAATCCATCTAATAATTATCAAGACATCACACTTGTAACTTGGGCCTTGCATTAGGGTTCTAATTCTTCCTTTATTGGTTAAGAAGGACTAACCCTAGTGTTAATGGACAAGTCCCCCTCAAGTTGTCTTACAAACAATAAAATTCACTTCATCATCATATCATTAATTAAAATCCACTTAATCAAAGGTTTGTTTTGTCATGGGTTTAATCCCTAATCATGGATTAAGTTGAGGAGTTTTCCTCAGCTTAAACATCCTCATCTATTATCCTTCTTTTAGGATGGTGTAATGAGTCTGTTTAATCTTTGATTATGGCTTAATCTCATTACTTAACACTAAACAAAAACCACAAAAACACCTAAATAATCACAAGTAGGTTAATGACCTTAATCCTACATCAAAGGTGATTAAGTGTGAGAATCTGACTTCACACTTAAGGTATTCTCATTACCCCTAATCAGAGGGAAGATGTGATGAGTTTACTAACCTATTGGTTTAGGCTTAAGCTCATTAACTTATGACAAATCCTCAAAAGCAATAAAAGACTGAAAACTCAAAAATAAACAATAATCGTCTCCTCCGGGATTCTTTTCTCATCATCTTCATTCACAAACGAGAACTCGCTTCTTCCATCTAATGCAAGACAGTTAGCACCTGAGCCAGACAGGTCATACACTTGAGCATAGACAAGCAAGCAGTTCATCAGTCAATTCATCTTTCAGTCTCTTTGGGTCGAACTACGGTGTTCTGACTTCCTCATTGCACGAGAGGATACGTAGGCATAACTTAACAGTTATCGAACAAAAGTCTCTGTACATTCCCCCTCCTTCTAGCCTCATTCTTTTAGCCTCATGATCTTGAGCAATTCACTCTTATCCTTGCACTGACACTGTATATACTACACTGCACTCTTTTACACTGACACCTGTACATTCTTTTCCAGCTATTTTATGCACAGATTGCACTGACACTCCCCCTTTAAAACACAAATCTTTTTAAGCGTGGATCCCGTCGAGTACGACGGACAATCTGGGTGCTAATACCTTCCCAGGTTGTAACCAACCCCCTTTCTCAGTCTCTCTGGTTCGCAACCGTCTTATCCATCTTTTCTAGGTCTATGCAGCATTACCTTTCCTCCGGGATAAAAATGCCTAGCTGGCGACTCTTTTCATCTCCAGTGAGTTCACGGCTGTGTGTTCTCATTGTCCCTTTCGCCGACAGTTCGCGTCTGTACCTTCATCTGACCCGGTGTCATTTGTCGGGAGCGACAATTCGATTCATGTTGTTCATGCTTGATAAATGTGTTTTGATGCTTGATTCGTGTTTAGGGTTGTTAGATGATGTAATCTGGAGCTTTAGGGGGTCTGGGGTAGCCTAGGGAAGGAGTTGGCATGATTGGCTCGTCGGAGAAGATGACCGGAGCACTGTTCCGGTCATCTGAATTTGATTTGCCCTAATGACGTGTAATTAGCTAGGTTTAAATTATGACCCTAGGATCTTGTATTGGCACACGTTTTCAAAGGCCCAGATCACTTCATTAACCCTAATCCTAATTAATTAGTTTTAATTTATTTAATTAGGTCAGTTTAAAATATGGTCGTTGGATCTCATTTAATTAACCAGTTTAAGTCATAATCTTTGGATCAGATTACCATAAGTCCACGTGACTTTGCATCCTGACCACCCATCCATCCAACTTGCAATCTCAGCCTCTCATTCGGCATACTTTTTATTTTATTTTTATTTATTTCTATTTTATTTTGTTCATTTATTTAAAATAACTAAAATGATTTAAAAATTCTGGAAATTTTTGTCAAGAGTTTAATTATTTTTCAGAAACCAAAAATATTTATTTTTTATTTTTGCATAAAAATTGTATTTTTAAAATATTTAAATGTTTATTTTAATTAATTAATTGAATTTAATTAATTAAAATACCATTTAAGTTTCTAAAAATCACCAAAAAAATCAGGAATCATCCCTTTGCATTTAGAAACATTTTCAAACTCTTCACACAAATTTCTTTTTAGGTTTGATGATCATTTGAGAATTTTATTTGAATTAAGGGTCATTTAAATCCTATTTTTGAACCCTAACTTGGAAAAATCTTTTCTGCCTAACCAAGAAGAGTTTGAGGATGATTCTTTTTGCATTGTTTTGTGCATATCATATAGTGTTTAGGATATTTTTGGCATGAATTTATCTTTCATTTTCAATTTGTTTAGCATTTTACATTGAAGATCACCCAAAAAACCCTATAAACTTAGGAAATTCATAACTCCCTCTAGGTTTAGCTTCTGACCTCCCCCTTTGGATGGTAACCTAGTATAGGTTTAGGGTTCCTTTGAGTGCATTTTCAATTTTTTTTCATGTCATTTGCTTCTGTCTTTGCCATATGCATTTCATGTTGCCTTAAAACCCTAATTTTGCATCTTCACTTGCATCCATCTTGCATATGCATCCATACATGAACTTGCCATGACATTTCATGCATTCATAAGTCATCTTAGACATCTTAAGACATGTTAGAATCATGCTTGATCATTTCTTCATTCATTTGCCATGACTTGCATTCATTTCATTAACTTTCATGAACTTTCAAACTCCAAAGCATGCTTCATTTGCATTCATTCTCTTGTATGACCACTCATTGCACTTTGTATGCCTTTGCATCATGTCATAGCATCATTTTCATCATGTGTATGCTTCTGATTTTGGTCTTTGCCTTTGTATATGCATCATTCCATTTCATTTCTTTCCTTATGCATCTTGTGCTAACATTTTCAGGTGGTAAGTTAATTTGAGAAGTGGATTTGCCTTCACTTCTCATTTCTCTTCATCTTCTTCATATGCATCTTTGCTGCATTTTTAATTGTCTTTGAGTGGGCGTGCTCACTCATGTTCATCTCTCACTTTCTTTCTTTAAGTTACTTATCTTCTTCAATGAAGTAAGTAACTTATTTCTTCTGCTTCTTCCTCCTTTCATCTGCTTCTTCCATTGGTGGCATCTTTGAAGATCTCTTTCTCAAGCCTTAAAAACCATAAGAACATCCAAGAATGATAATAATTAGGGTTGTGATTATTCTCCCTTAGTTTTTACCTTTGAGTCTTCTTTGTGTCTCTCTTCTCATCTCATCATTAGAGACTAAACCTTTAAGGCTTTAGGACTTTGGAATTAGGGTTATGCCTGCATCCTTCTCTTAGGATGGAGTGTATAACTTTAATCCTAAGTATTAAACCCTTAATTTGTTTAAACCTCTTAATCAATCCACCTAATAATCATTAAGACATTAACTTGTAACTTGGGCCTTACATTAGGGTTCTAATTCTTCCTTTATTGGTTAAGAAGGACTAACCCTAGTGTTTAATGGATAAGTCCCCCCTCAAGTTGTCTTACAAACCATAAAACTCATTTCTTAATCTCATCCTTTAATTAAAATCCACTTAATAAAGGCTTTTTGTGTCATGAATTTAATCCCTAACCATGGATTAAGTTGAGGTATCTTCCTCAGCTTAAGTGTTCTCATCTATTATCCTTCTATTAGGATGGTGTAATGAGCCCACTAATATGTGATTAGAGATTAAACTCATTACTTAACACTAAACAAAAACCCAAAAACATCTTAATAATTACAAGTAGATTAATGATCTTAATCCTACATCACCATGGTAATTAAGTTGAGATGCTTATCTCATACTTAAGTATTCTCATTATCCCTAATCAGGGAGGATATAATGAGTTTACAACCTTTGATTTAGGCTTAAGCTCATTAACTTATGCAAAACACCAAAAATAATAACAAAACTGAAAATAAAAAACAAACAATAATCGTCTCCTCCGGGATTCTTTTCTCATCATGCTCATTCACAAACGAGAACTTGCTTCTTCCGTCTAATGCAAGACAATTAGCACTTGAGCCAGAATAATCATACACTTGAGCACAGACAAGCAGGCAGTTCATAGTCAATTTATCTTTCAGTCTCTTTGAGTCGAACTACGGTGTTCTGACTTCCTCATTGCACGCGAGGATACGTAGGCATAACTTAACAGTTATCGAACAAAAGTCTCTGTGTCTTCCCCCTCTTTCAGCATTCCCTTTTAAGCCTCATTCCTGAGCATTTCACTTCACTTTTTGCACTGACACTTGTACATTCTCTTCCAGCTTTTGCACACAGATAGCACATACACTTACCCCTTTAAATACAATCTTTTAAGCGTGGATCCCGTCGAGTACGACGGACAATCTGGGTGATAATGCCTTCCCAGGTTGTAACCAACCCCCTTTCTCAGTTTCTCTGGTTCGCAACCGTCTTATCCATATCTTTCTAGGTTTATGCAACATTACCTTTCCTTCAGGATAAAAATGCCTAGCTGGTGACTCTTTTCACTTCACCTTCATTTCTCCTTTCGCCGACCGTTCGCGTCTGTACCCTATCTGACCAGGTGTCTTTTGGGGGGAGCGACAACGTTGTCGATCGATGGAGGAGGAAACAATGAGAAGTTGATTGCAGATGATATTGAAGAGGCAACAAACCGAATATAAAAACCTAAAAATAGTTGTGGAAATAAATATAAATGCTCTAGTAAATACCTCTTTTTATTGTGCAACAAAGGAATGCAGAGGGTAAGAATCATAAAAGAGTGATATTGAAAACATATAAAGTTAATTACTGTCTTATGAACCCTAATAGACAACTAACCTTCCGGACGTGATATGGAAAAATGGAAGGATTTCATGGAAATGAGATATTTGTAGAGATACATGACAAAATTTGGAAACCTCGGAAACATTTCAAGCGTCGATGAGTAATGAAAAATACTTTGGAAACAGAAAAATATGACTATTTTCAAGGAAGGTGGCATGTTATTAAAAATAAATATTACAAAGTAATGATTAAGATGTCAAATTACAATTAGGGATATAAAATTAGTGCCCTAATGAGTTCTCAAGAAGGGTATTAAGTTAATTACATATGTATATTAAATTCTTATATTGACAGTAGATATTGTCCGGATAAGATCAAAATAGAAGGCAACCAGAAGTTATATACTACAGTAGAATAAAGCAAAAACTCATTAAGATTCAACAACCTGCGACAACCATATGTACATATATTGAGAATAAAACAAAATGCATTGATTATGATTATGATAGGATCCGTGCACCGATCGATTAAGAAAAGGGTAAATAGTCATTTACCCCTACAATATATGTGTGTTTTGATTAACCCCCTTTAAAAACAATAATTTTGGACTACCCCCTATAATTTTAAAATTCTAAGTTTTTTGCCCCCAGGTAGAAAAATTATCCCTTGTAAAATATTTTTTTCGATTTACCCCTCTGGTTTTTACACGCTTAAGGGGTACCCAAATATTTCTGGGGGTAATCCAAAATTATTTTTTTAAAGGGGGATAAATCAAAACTCTCTTATATTGCAGGGGGTAAATGATTATTAACCCTTAAGAAAATATGACAAAAACAATAACATAATAGATCAAATAGACTAAGCATTTTATAAAGTTATTTAAAGACATGTCAACAAAGAAAAACAACAGTTGAGAAACAAGAAAATAAATACCTAAGAGACTACCACAATTTTCAACGTGTTGCCCCATCCGTTCTTCAAAGATTTCTCGTATGTCCTCCGTGGGACACCCGATCGTCCGAAGCAAGGAATTGGGAAATAGCGATGCGACCAAGTGTCAAAGTAGGACATTCCAAAAGGTTTCACCATAACGCATCGAGGAATTATGCAATCAGATTTAACTTCCCTTAAATGGACACCAATCTTCTCCCTTTGTTCTTCGCTAGTCTCCGAGAAACTCCCAGTGACTGAAACACCATGCTCAGCACATACATTTTCCTAAAACTTCATGCCAATTATGTTTCCTCTCGTTCCAAATTGTATTTGGACAAGCTGTGATTTAGCCATTGTGATCTTTCAAGAAAGAAGACAAACCGATAAGTTAATTGTTTCAAGAAAGAAGACAAACTAAGAGAGAGAGAGAGAGAGAGAGAGAGAGAGAGAGATGGTGTGTGTGTGTGTGTATGTGTGTGTGAATGTAAAACTATTACGAGTTTGTTTGATTATACACTATATATAGATCACAATATTCTTCTATTACACTCTTGGTTTCCTTTCCTAACATACTAGATACTCACTCTTTGTATTCAACTACTAATCTTATAACTGTCTATAACCGACTAACAACCTTAGCTGTCATTTTCTACTGATAAAAGAAAACCTCTAAACTGGTTGTTATATCAATACTTCTGCTAGGAAATACTGACAACTCAAGTTGAGGAACAGAAACTCAGTTGAGGATTCCATTCATTACTTCCAAGAAAATCTGCTAAGGAAGAGATCAAGACTCAGCTGGGGGATACTCGAGTGACAAGGGTATCACTCTCAACAAATCCTCTGGGGAAGGAAAATGGGAACTCAAAATAGGACAATCATATAACAACTAAATCCCACTCCTTCTTGATGTTGGGGAGTAAACTGTCAAAATACCAGAATATCAGTACTATTCAGGAATTCCATTTGGAAATAAATGGATCAAACCTTACTCTGGGAGAGGCAAGTTACACACATTAAGACTTTACCATCCCTAGAATTACTGTTGTTATTCTTTCTTTATTCATATATCAAAAGTAAAAATGTTTTTATAATCTTCAAAAATTCAATTTATTAAATTTGTTTCAAAAATCATCATAAAAAATAAATGGAATTTTGTAAACATAAACAATATAAAGAGTTACAATCAATTGGATAAAAGCTCAAATTTATTGATAGAATGGTAGTCAGCAATGGCTACATTAAAATATAATGATCATTATTCTCCCTATCAACTTTGAACTCCACTATGTCCGAAACTTCAGTCAAGGATGAGTGAATAAGAATCTTTGATATGTAATTTTGTTGTTGATAGAATCTGAAATCCTCGATTGTTTCAAGTGATCCAGTCCGTCGATGCAGTTACTTTCCATGATCCCTAACTTTTGCCTAGATTTCCCTTTCGGGTTTTCAATCTACCGGGATAATTATTTTTGTTTATGTCTCTAATTTTTGCCTGGACCGCCCTTTCGGGTTTTCAATCCACCGAGACGCTTTTTTTTGCCTAAGTCGCCCTTTCGAGTTTTCAACTTAGTGAGTTGTTCTTTTATTTTTTTAGGCGAAGTATTTCTTAACTACATCCGCATTCACAAGAAGAGTGATCTCCTCACCATCCATAGTTGTAAGAGTCAATGAACCGCCAGAGAAGGCTTTCTTAAAAACATATGGGCCATCATAGTTCGGAGTCCACTTGCCCCGAGAATCTGTAATAAAAGACTAAATCTTTTTTAGCATGAGGTCGCCTTCTCTGAATACACGAGGTTTGACCTTCTTGTCAAAAGCTTTCTTCATTCTTTGCTGGTACAACCGACCATGACACAAAGTCGTTATTCTCTTCTCCTCAATCAAATTCAACTGATCAAGTCTACTCTGACACCATTCATCCTCGGTCAACGTGGCTTTCATCAGAACTCTCATTGATGGGATTTCAACCTCGACGGGGAGCACTGCTTTTGTACCATCAACAAGTGATAAAGGGTTTGCTCCTGTTGAAGTGCGGACGGATGTACGATACCGATGCAAAGCAAAATGGAGCATCTCATGCTAGTCCTTATATGTTACAACCATTTTTTGAATGATCTTCTTAATATTCTTAAATCAGAAATTATCCAAACATATTAAAATGCAAACTTTTTTTTATACTTTTCAACATCATAAATTTAATGCAACAACATAACGGGTTACTAATAATAAGTTCCAGAAAATTCAGAAATATAACATTTAGAAATCTATAAAATTCATAAATCTAACATCCCTAAACCATAAATTTAACATTTGAAAACCCAGAAAATGCAAAAATCTAAAATCCCTAAATCAGAAATCTAACATCTAAAAATCCGAAAAAAAATGCAAAAATATAACATCCCTAAATCGGAAATCTAACATCCAAAAATCCAAAAAGAAATGTATAATATTTAGGGAAGGAGAAGAAAAAAAATCTCTAAAACATTTAAGAGGGTAAATATTATTTTGGATTGATTCTCTAAAAGGTAAATATTCTCTAAAATGTGATTACATTTGATTGTACCTTATCAGAAGGCCCTTCCAGGTGTTGAGCAGCAAACGTGACAGTTGTTTTAGAGAAGGAGGGGGTGTACCTACAAGGCACTCTGATGCTTAAGTGAGTATGAGTATAATATAATAATAATAATAATAATAGGTTCAAAATATCTGGGCCTCTAATTAAATAGGGTATTTATAGTGTGCCCCTAGCACTGGGCCAAGATCATTCCTTGGGCTTGATCAGCTAGGCCCAAGGAAGAACTGCCAAGGGACGCAATGGAGCATGTAAGACCTAGCACATGGTCTTGCCCTTGGTTAACTGCTCATATATCTAGGGAGATAATAGTGGGCAGTTAGATGACGTGTCAAGCGTGGGGGAGAAGTAGTCTCCCCAACTGCCAACTAATGGGTCGTGGGTGTGCCCAACGATATAAACCTTCTGCACGTCAGGTTGGGCCTCTGCCCGACTGATTGGGCCTCTGCCCGACGTCGTCTTAGAGGCCCAGTCCAGAACAGGAGCCCCCCAAGTCGAAACTCTGGGGTATAGTGAGGACTTAAGAACGTGTCGAGCATAATTCTTAATGTCGGGGGAACCCTCGAGCTCCTGAGTGGCGAGGAGCGGAGCGTATTATGTGGCCCCTGTAAACACCCCAAATTTGCCCTCACCCATTCACACCATGGCTTGTGATCATCTCATATGCATAAACACAAGCATATCATCTCACATCTCATTTTTGATTCACTGCATAGCTTCTAAGGCATCTGCACCTAGGGTTTGTGATCTGAGCAATCCCAAAGCATCTTGAGCCATTCCAAAGGCCACCAATCACTTCAAGGGAGTCCATGTGTGTTCTTATATCATATTTCATCTCCTCAAAGTCAAAATTGCAGAGGAATCACAAGAACTAGGGTTTGAGTGGGTGCAGAGCTAGTTTGAACTACACAGTTGACTGAAAATTAGGGTTTTGGTTTCAGAGGCCATAACACCAAATTTTTTGGTCATTCTTGTTTCCATTGCTCTTTATATGGTATAGGGAGTATACATATCAATTTTCATGAAGAAATTCCATGGGGAAGTCATCTGATCAAGGGTTGACTTTCTGGACAAGTCAGTGCAAAATCAGGGCATCTGAGGCCCCCAATGACCCAACCAATGGGTGATCTTCATCATTTTGAGTGTATATGATCTTTACTTGATCATGGAAGAAGGTTGAAGTTCATAGAAATCAAGAATTTAGGGTTTTTGCAAATGTTGACTTTTTGGGCATAGTTGACTTTTCAAGAATGCTTCATTTTAGGTCATTTTTCAAGCCATGATTTTGGATCCAAAAATGCTTCAAATGGAAAAACTTTGGTCATGAAAGTTGTAGATCTCATCTTTCCCTTTCCAAAAAGTACAAGAACATGATCTAATTCATCTTGGATCAAAAGTTATGGTTTGTTAAAGTTGGCAAAAATCACTAAATTTCAAGTTATGCACTAAATGGAAAACTTGCAAATTCATGTATCAAGCATTCTAGTGACTTCAAAGTGACTTCAAAACTTCATCACATGATCACATATGCCCTAAAAAACAGAATTGGCCCAAGGGATTCTTCTTTGTTTGCCTTGATTTTCAAAGTTCCATAAAGCATTTTTCATAAGAGTGCAAAAGGGGGATTCTTGGCAAAACCATTCTCCAAGGAATTATGTGGTCTCTAGCTGACTTTTAAACATTGCCATGACTAAAAGAAGTGTTATGCTACAAAATTCAGCAAGCATTGTTTCATGTACTTAGCATAAACTCATGAGAAAACACAAGTTGTCAAGTTGCAAAAGCTAGCATAGCTTGTCATCCATATGTTGCAGTCAGCTACAAACAATCCAAGGGCTCTCCTCAACTCAAGCTGAAGCAAGACATGCCCTAACATAGCTGCTGCCATAGCCCATGCTGCAAGTACAACAACTTTTGACTTTTTGGCCAATTGCTCCATACCTTTCCCACAGTGCATGTCAAGTCTTCTGATTCATTCCAATAGTCTAGGGATAGTGTATGGATCATAAAACACAACACCCACAAGCCTGGAAGACACACATTGCAGCATAACACAAAAACTGTCCAAAAACTTCTCCTCTTCGAATCCCTTTCCTCAGCCATCAAACATCCATTTTCTCTTCACCATTGCATCATACACACTCAAAGGAACCAGAATCCACCATTAAAGCAGTTTGAAACCTCCCAAATCACAACTGTGAAATCTGTCATATCAGAACTCAAGCTTCCAAAATAGCCACCAACAAGGGGTTGTGAACATTCCATTGGCTTCAGGGAGTTCAGAGAAGGCATTCTGCATCAAAGCAAGGTCAGGAGAGCTCATATTCATAGTTCATCACTTCAGGTAGCTTCGAATCCTCAACTTTTCAGAGCTTGCATTTTTTGTTACAAATTGAAAGTACATGTCTTGCTGATCATAATGATGTGTTTAGAATTGAAAATGAGTGAAAAATGAGGATTTACTGAAGCTCTGAAACTTTGCCCGTGAATCTTGTTGGCTTCGATTCTTCTTGTTTATGCATGATAAATTTAGTTTGAAAGGTGATTTGAGTGGGGTTTGGATAGAGGATCATTTCCCTGCTTTTAATTTGGAGAATGGTGGCCTGAATCATGATCTAGGGTTTTCAACCCGCCGGAGAAGATGACCGGAGCTTCCCTCCGGTCACCTGAAAGTCATTAACTCTAAACCCTAATTAATTTGCCAGATGCGTTCACAGCCTTAGGATGATGATTAGCTTAAGTCGTGCACGGCCCAGATTGATTCACTTAGCCCTAATTCTTTTTATTTAAATTAATTAAGATTAATTAAGTTAATTGAATCAGACTCCATCCTGGCCGTTTAAAAACGCGCGCAGTCAAACCCTTTTTCCCAGATTCAAATCTCAGCCTTTGGATTGAATTACTTTTCATTTTTATTAATATTAATTCATTTCTTTTACATTTGTTTTCTATATTTTATTTAAAATAGCAAAAATACTTTAAAAATTCTGAAATTTTTTGTACAAGTTATTATTTAATTTCAGAACACAAAAATATTTTTATTTTCATTTTTAGCATTAAAAAAGGTATTTTTAAATATTTAAGAGATTATTTTTAATTGATTAATGGGAATTAATTAATTAAAAATACTTTTAGGTATTTAAAAATTACAAAAAAATTCATGAAATGTTCTAAGACATTTAGAAACATTGTCCAACCTTCAAACCAAATTTCTTTTTTGATCTTGATGCATTTTAAGAATTTTTCATTGAATTAAACCAATTTTTATGCATTATTTTGATCATAAGTTCAAAAAATCATTTCTGCCTATTGGAGAAGGTTGAGACATTGATTCTTCTTGCATTGTGTTATGTTTAGCATGTATTTTCAAAGATAAAATGGCCATGATTTGTTTCCTCATTTTCTAATTGTTTGGCATTTATTTTGTTAAGAACCCTAAAAAACCCTAATAACTTAGGAAATTCATATCTTGAGTTTGGTTGAGAGTTGAGAGCTCCCCTTTGGGCAGTGGTTCATTATAGGTTTAGGGTTTCTTTGGGTGCCATTTTCCATTTTTATCTTAGGGTTTTGTTTCTGTTTTGGATTTTGGTTTGATGTTTGATTCATGAACCCTAATTTGGGCTTCCATATGCATCCATCTTGTATCTTCTTGCATAACATGACTTGCTATGACATTCCATGCCTCCATGTGATTCATTTGACATCATAAGACATATAGAAAGCATGTTTGATCATTGAATCATGTATTTGCCATGTTGTATGTCATGTACGCTTATTAACTTTTCTTGTGTTTTCATGGCTCCTTAACTTGCATCATTTGCATTCATAATCTTGTATGAACGTTTCCATGCCTTGCCTCATGTTTGCAGCACCTCATAACATCATAATCATCATCAACATGCTTCTGGTTTTGCTTATCATCATACCATTTCATCACATTTTGCATTGTTTTGCATTTCTTTCTAACATTTCAGGTGGTAAGTAAACTTGGGAAGTGAATTTGCCTTCACTTCTCATAACTTTTCTTTTCATCTCTCTTGCATCCATTGCTTCATTCTTATATGTGTTTGAGTTTGAGCTTGCTCATTCTTCTTCCTCCCACTTTCTTTCTTCAAGTGACTTGACTTCTTGAATGAAGCAAGTCACTTTGCTTCTCTTGATCTTATTCATCTGCTTCCTGGTGGCTCCTCTGAAGATTGTTCTTGAAAACCTCACAAACCTTAGGATCATCCAAGCATGACAATGAATTAGGGTTTTGATTAGTCCCCTCATAGTTTTACCTTTGTGTCTCTCTTTGAGTCCTCTCTTCTCACCTCACAATCAGGGACTAAACCCTAAAGGCTTTAAGACTTTGTGATTAGGGTTATGCCTGCATCCTTCTCTTAGGATGGAGTGTATAAATTTAATCCTAAGTCTTGAACCCTTAAGGTGTTTAAATCTCTTAATCAATCCATCTTAATAAGTATCAAGACATCACACTTGTAACTTGGGCCTTGCATTAGGGTTCTAATTCTTCCTTAACTGGTTAAGAAGGACTAACCCTAGTGTTAATGGACAAGTCCCCCTCAAGTTGTCTTACAAATCATAAAATTCACTTCATCATCATACCATTAAACTAAAATCCACTTAATCAAAGGCTTGTTTTGTCATGGGTTTAATCCCTAATCATGGATTAAGTTGAGGAGTTTTCCTCAACTTAAACATTCTCATCTATCATCCTTCTTTTAGGATGGTGTAATGGGTCTGTTTAATCCTTGATTATGGCTTAACCTCATTACTCAACACTAAACAAAAACACCAAAAGCATCTAAATAATCACAAATAGGTTTATGATCTTAATCCTACATCAAAGGTGATTAAGTGTGAGAATCTGACTTCACACTTAAGGTATTCTCATTACCCCTAATCAGAGGGAAGATGTGATGAGTTTACTAACCCATTGGTTTAGGCTTAAACTCATTAACTTATGACAAACTCTCAAAAGCAATAAAAGATTGAAAACTCAAAAACAAATGATAATCGTCTCCTCCGGGATTCTTTTCTCATCATCTTCACTCACAAACGAGAACTCGCTTCTTCCGTCTAATGCAAGACAGTTCGCACCTGAGCCAGACAGGTCATACACTTGAGCATAGGCAAGCAAGTAGTTCACAAGTCAATTCATTTTTTAGTCTCTTTGGGTCGAACTACGGTGTTCTGACTTCCTCATTGCACGAGAGGATACGTAGGCATAACTTAACAGTTATCGAACAAAAGTCTCTGTATATTCCCCCTCCTTTTAGCCTTATTCTTAAGCCTCATGATCTTGAGCATCTTATTCACTCTCTTACACTGACACATCATTTATACATATCACACTTCGCTTCTTCTACACTGACACCTGTACATTCTTTTCCAGCTATTTTACACACAGATTGCACTGACACTACCCCTTTAAAACACAAATCTTTTAATCGTGGATCCCGTCGAGTACGACGGACAATCTGGGTGCTAATACCTTCCCAGGTTGTAACCAACCCCCTTTCTCAGTCTCTCTGGTTCGCAACCGTCTTATCCATCTCTTTCTAGGTCTATGCAGCATTGCCTTTCCTCCGGGATAAAAATGCCTAGCTGGCGACTCTATTCATCTCCAGTGAGTTCACGGCTGTGTGTTCTCACTGTTCCCCTCGCCGACCGTTCGCGCTTGTACCGGGATGCAAATCTTCGGGAGCGACAGCTTGGCGACTCTGCTGGGGACCCTTATACTGCAACCAGGGCTTCTGGTTCTTTTTGTGGGTTCCTCCTAGCGCTTGTTTGATTTGTGTTTACTGGGGTGTTATGTGCTTGTATTTATTTTTGTTTATTGCTTTATGTACAGTTACTTTACTGCTTTCTTTACTGCATTTATATATCATACTGTCATTGTTGCTGGCTGGATCTGGTTGTTTGCCTTGGTGGGTGGGTGATTCATTGAGAGTTAAGGTCCTATACCTGGGACCTGAGTGACACCTAGGCTAGAGTGGATCATATTCTTTCCCATTCCATTTCGGTCTGGTGCGGGAATATGAAACACGGTTCAGATATGGGTTTCTTCTTGAGAACTCTGTGTTGCAGATTTCCTGCAATGCTAGGGCTATCTGGGAAGCCTGCTAAGTCTGGATGACCTTTTAGTACTGACCTTCAGAAACTGAGGTGAATTAGAGGAGGAATAGTTATGGTTACTGTAAACACTGTACCTCCGGGTTAGAAGTGTTTACACTTCTCATAACTGATCCAAGTCTGAGGATCCTTGTTCTAGATCACCACCTGTGAGGGGGGTTGGGCTGTTTACAGGTTTGCAGGTACCTTGACCTCAGAATACCCTGTTACTTTGACTTTGTTAAGAATGCTCCATGTTGGACAGTTCTTGTGATTCTAAAACCTTGGACTTGTGGCTCTTTATTTGAGTCCCCCACCCTGGTTACTGAATTTTTAGACCTCCATCTGGAATTCTTGAACACACATGGATCTATACCAAGGCAGTTAATCAGATCCAGCTCGGTCACAAACCCTTGCATTTCATTTGCATACATGCTCATTGCATCATATTAACATTTGCTTATTTGTGTTTCAGGGTATCCATATTCATCTGGTTTTGGTTTTGACCCCATCTGCTATATTGACCTATCTCCACCAGCACTTGCTTCAGCTTGTCAGCCATACACTTCAGTTACTTGCACTAGCCAGCCAGTGGCCCACTTCTCAACCTCTTCATCAACACTTATTCTACCCAGTCTCAGCATCATGGCTCCAAAGAAAAGTAACATCACCTATCATTTCTTCCAACCAGACTTATCAGACATCAGGAGGATCCAAACCCTGATCACTCCAGATTACATACCCTTGTTCAGGGAGAGTCACGGAGATATACTGGACATGGTTATGGATCTGGACCCTTCACAGAGGAGCCTCATCCACACCTGTATTCAGTTTTATGATCCTCCATTGAGATGTTTCACCTTTCAAGACTTTCAGTTGGGACCTCTTTTAGAAGAATACTCATCTTTGGTTGGATTGCCTATCAAGAGGGAAATCCCTTTCAACCCTGAAATGGTCTTTCCCAGCAATGGAGAGATAGCAAAAGCTTTGCACCTGGAGCCTGTTTTGATTGAACAGCATATGACCTCCAAAGCTGGGATCCCTGGATTTCATCTGGACTTCCTGATTTCTCAAGCTAGTTTGAAGGCCTCCTTGGGGGAGTGGAAAGCTGTTTGTGCTCTGTTGGCCTTAAGTGTATATGGAATTGTGTTGTTTGCAGATGAGCCCCGTTTCATTAGCAAGAATGCAATCCACTTGTTCATCCTGAAGAACCCTGTGCCAACTTTACTGGGTGATCTCTATTATTCAGTGCATCAGAGAAATGAGAAGCAGAGGGGAAGATTAGTGAGGATTTGTGCTCCATTATTCCATGCTTGGCTTCTCAGGCATCTACCCAGGACAGATGCATTTCTAAATCCTCATCAGCAAAGCAACTGGGCTAAGAGGCTCACTACTCTCACTTCAGCAGACATCAGATGGTGTACTCAAAGCACCAAGGGCAGAGATATGATCACCAGCTGTGGGCACTTTCCCAATGTGCCCTTAATAGGAGTTAAGGGAAGTATCAATTACAACCCTCTGCTGTTCAAGAGGCAATTGGGCTATGCATTGGTCCATACTCCTAAGACACAGGACCTGGTTGAGACCCTCTACTGTGAGAACAAGGTTAGTTTGGCTGTTGTTAGACAGGCTGCCTGGGCCTGGGATCATGTTCGAACCAAGGGAATCACCATTTTGGGGAAGTGCAATAATGTGGCATCAGTCCAATATTATGAGTGGTCCCATGCTAGGGCCCAATTCTCTGGAATGCCCTTTACCATAGAAGACATGCCTGAGTCATCTTCAGCACCACCCCCTGCCACTATCAGTTTGGAGGAGTTTGAGAGCTTGAAGGAAAGAAACGAGAAGTTAACCCAGGCTTTGCAGAAGACCCTCCGGGAGAGGAGTGAAGGTGTGAGGGAGATTGAGAGATTGGAGAAGTTGAGGGTGGAACACTTGACTAAAATTGGGAAGTCTGGAGATTATATCAACAAGTCTAAGGCTGGTGAGCAAATTCTGAAGAATGCTTGTAAAGAAGCCCAGTTTCAGAGAGCAAGGACAGACTTGTATTTGAAAGAGAGTCAGGCCAGGTGGGTCCGGATCACTGAGGCCCGTACTCTAGAAGACAAGAGAGTTCAGGACAAGATGGAGCAGATGGAGAAAGCCCTGGCAGCAGCCCAGAAGGAAATATCAGAGCTAGAAATCAGAGCTGGAGTGAAGAGGTCTAAGGACCAAAGTCAGAACAAGAAGTTGACTGCAGCTGTTGCAACAAGAAACCTTCTCATCAGAAGTCTTACGGAGCATCCGGCTGATCCTGTGACCGAAGCACTTCTCAAGGAAGTTCGTGAGGATGAATTTGGCCTTGGAGTTTGATCATTTGCTTGTTGTTGTTCCTTTTCATGTACTTTTGCTTTTTGTGATGTATTTTGACCCCTTTGAGGGCTTGTGTTGTAAAAAGAACAAGTTGTATTATTTCACCCTTTGTAATATATTTGTGTTGGTTTCCATCTGGGTTCACTTCAAAAGCAACTTCAACAGCATCATCTTCAAGGGTCTGGAAGGGTCAAAACTGAAGGCCAAACCGGATACCTTGAGAACAAATAAGCATAACTGCATTGCATGCTAACCCTTTTGTTTGTTTTGTAGGTTTTTGTTTTGTTGTTGCTAACCTCTGTTGTGATCTCAGGAATTATTGCTCGCCGCCGGGTATTTCCTCTCAACAGGCCTCACAGGTACCCAACTAGAAACAACTTTCCGGGAATTCAGATGGATCAGATGCAGCAAGACCTTACGGAGGTCAGAAACCAGATGGCAAACGAAAGATTGGAGATGAGAACACAGATGACGCAGTTCATGGAAGTGATGAACAACTTAGCTCAAAGCCAGGAGAGGCTCAGAGCTTTGGTAGAAGGAAGGAATCAAGAGGAGCCCCATGTGGGGACTGCTGGCACAAGTAACAATGAAAGGGTGCAACCACATGTTAACCCCCCTGTGTTTGGTCCACATCTACATCCTGAGGTTAATATTCCTGCAAACATTCAAGGAACAGCCACTGCAGCCAGAGTACTTCAAGAAGATCCTCAGGAGGACCAATTTACAGTAATGGGTGCTGGAGAGGAAGCTTATGATAGACGATTGGATGAAATAGCTGAGAAGTTGAGATCACTGGAATCTCAAAATTCTTTGGGTTTCGACGTCATGGACATGGGTTTGGTAGACGGGGTCAGGATCCCCCATAAGTTCAAGCCTCCTTGTTTCGAAAAGTATAATGGGACTTCATGCCCCCGGACTCATCTACAATCATTTCTGGGAAGGCTGAAGGCCTATACAATGGATGAGAAACTTTGGATGTTCTACTTCGAAGATAGCTTGACTGGAGCATCAAGGGAATGGTATTCCCATCTGACAAGAGCAACTATAAGATGCTGGAAGGACCTGGCAGAAGCCTTCATCAGACAGTATCAGTATAATCTAGACATGGCACCCAACAGGACTCTCCTAATGGGAATGTCACAGTCGTCAAGGGAAAGTTTCCGGGAATATGCCCAGAGATGGAGGCAATTGGCTGCTGCCGTTCAACCACCAATGTCTGAGAGAGAAATGGCAGACATGTTTATGAACACTCTCCAGGGGACGTATATTGACAGGTTGGCTGCTTTCTCTTCCACTAGCTTCGCAGATGTTGTCATAGCTGGGGAGAGAATTGAAAGCCTGTTGAAAATGGGCAAAATTTCCGATAATGGTGCCAGTTCGTCCAACAGTACAAGAAAGCCTTTTGCAGGCCCGAGAAGAGCTGGCGAGACCAATGCCATTCACACCAATAGGGGTAGGCCTCAATATGTTCAAAGGTCAATAGCAGCAGTCACTATCCCTGCTCCAGCTCATCCACAGCCAGTCTATCAACCTCCTCAACAAAACTTCCAACAACAACCTCAGTATCAGCAGAATCAATATCCTCCAAGAAACAACAACTCCAACAACAATAATCAACAGAGGCCATTCCAGCAGAGGCCATCCCAAGCTAACAGAGTGATCGACCCGATCCCAATGTCGTATGCTGCCTTGCTGCCACAACTTCTGAAACTCAACCTAGTTGAGCTAAGAACGTTGGCACCTCCGGATCCCAACAGTCTACCAAGGAACTATGACTCCAATGCTAGGTGTGCTTTTCATTCCAACGCACCTGGTCACAGTACAGAAAAATGCAGGGCTCTGCATATGAAGGTACAAGACTTGGTAGACTCCAAGGCTCTGAATTTTGCACCTCCACCCAATGTCAATAAAAACCCAATGCCAAATCATGGTGGTCCCCGAATCAATGCTATTGAAGAAGACCAACCGTCTTATTTAATAACCAATGTGGATCAGATCAGGACACCATTGGTGGAAATCAAAGCTCAACTCCGCGAAAACCAAATATTTCCGGGGTGTGAACTAGGGTGCCCCTATTGCAATATTTCATGGAATGGGTGTGAGGACTTGAGGAATGGCATTGACAGCCTTATTCAGAGTGGCCTGCTACAGATCACTACATCATTTCCGACAAATCCGGCAACTTCATCAACAACGGTTTCAGACCCTCCTACAACTGCAGCAACTATTGTTCCCGACAATTCATCAGCACCATCAACACGTACTTCACCTGTCCTTCCAAATGATCAGTTTTCAACAGTTTCTCCTGCTACAACTTCAGCTTCATTCCATTTCGACTCTCCATCAGCAACAGCAACAGTCCTTTCAACAGTACCTCCTACAACACCAGCAATCAATCATGAAGATGTCTCTACTGTTACCATTTTCTACGATCCTGAAAATAATTCCGCCTACCATTCAGAAGGTGCTGCTCCCGCCAGAGCACCAGTTACAATCTTTTATGATCCACAAACAATAACAGTCCCTTCAGCAGCAGCAATCAGTCCGGTCACTGTCACGGTGCCTGGACCAGTACCATATGAAAGCGATAGGGCCATCCCCTGGCACTATGGCTCTGACGTGTACTGTGAAGGGAAAAGAATCACTCTTGAAACATCAGCACCTACACCACAAGTAGATAATGTGGGGGGAGGCGGAGGCTTCACTCGAAGCGGACGTCTCTTTGCTTCACAAGTTCAAAGACCTACTGCCGAAGCAGAAGCTGCTGCCAAGGCAAAAGGAAAAGGCCCGGTGCAGGAAGATCCAGCTGCCAAAGAAGCCCTGAAAACTCCATTTGATCAGGAAGTTGATGAGTTTATGCGAATCATCAAAAAGAGTGATTATAAAATTGTGGATCAGCTTCACCAGACGCCATCCAAAATCTCTATCCTCTCACTGCTTATGTGCTCCGAAGCCCATCGGAATGCACTACTTAAAGTCTTGCACGCAGCTTACGTGCCTGAGGAGACTGTCAACCAATTGGAAACCGTGGTTGGGAACGTTACTGCTAGCAATGGGCTAGGGTTCACCAATTCTGACTTGACAGCGGATGGCCGCAATCACAACAAAGCCTTGCACATAACCATGGAATGCAAAGGAGCTGTCCTTTCTCATGTGCTGGTGGACACAGGTTCTTCCCTGAATGTCTTACCGAAGAAGGCTCTGGTGAAACTTGAACATGATGGATTGGCATTGAGACCCAGCAACCTGGTAGTAAGAGCCTTTGATGGTTCTAAGAGATCGGTTCTGGGAGAGATTGAGCTGCCCGTGACAATTGGCCCGCAGACCTTTAAAACTATCTTTTATGTGATGGACATTCAGCCCGCCTACAGCTGTTTGTTGGGTAGACCCTGGATCCACGCCGCCGGCGCAATAACGTCTACCCTTCACCAAAAGTTAAAATTTGAGTGGGAAGGTCAAGTTGTCACAATCTGTGGAGAGGAGGACATTTTTGTTAGTCATCTGGCTACCTACAAATACATTGAGATGGATGGGGAGATCCATGAAACAATGAGCCAAGGTTTTGAAGCCTTGAACGTCAATGAAGCATCTGCTGTGTCGGGGATCTCCATGTCATCTTACCAACAAGCCCGGAAGGTTGTTGAAGAAGGAACTGCCCTAGGCTGGGGCAAGGTTTTAGCTGTGGAGGAGAAGAAGGACAAATTTGGGTTGGGTTACAGACCAACTCAACATCAAGCAAAGGCTGCTGCAGAGCCAGGTTTTGTCAGTGGGGGGATGCTTACCCCCGATGCTATCAACTGTCTGGAAGACGAGCTGGAAGAGGAGCGCAATCTGGAGAATTGGATTCGTCCAAAGATCCCGGGGAGCAGTGTCTCGAACTGGTCTTCCCAGGAAATTATAAGAGTTACTCATGCAGAGTAATTATTATTTCCTGTATTTTTTTATAGCATGCATCCAAGTCTTGCATCTTGCCCAAGATGACAAGACTCATTTTGTAATCAGGGCCATCTGTACTTTTGTGCAAACAAGATTAAATTAATGAAATATCAGACATCTTTTTGCAAACAAGTCTTTTTCTTTTCTGCTCACTGTTTTTCCATCTCTCTTTTTGTACAAAAAATAAATGGCGGTGTTTTCAAAATGATAACTTCATTTCACTTTTTTCTAAAGCAAGACTAAAATCAATCACTAAAATGAACAAACTTAACCCTTGCAGAGAGTGCCTTCCAGACAGCACCGACAACAGCACGGCTATGACATCGTATGACTTTGACAATCCGATCAATCAAGCTGATGAAGGGGTTGATGAAGAATATGAGCTTCCTGAAGAGCTAGCCAGGTTGTTAAGGCAAGAGGAAAAGGTTATTACTCCTCACCGGGAGGAGATTGAAGTGATTAATCTTGGTACGGAGGAAGACGTGAAAGAAGTTAAAATCGGGGCCTGCCTGCAAGACTCAGTGAAGAGACAGCTGATAGATCTGCTTCGAGAGTATGTTGATGTGTTTGCTTGGTCGTATCAAGACATGCCAGGGTTGGATACCAACATTGTTGTGCACAAGCTGCCTCTAAGGGAAGAATGCCCACCAGTTAAACAGAAACTGCGCCGAACTCGCCCAGACATGGCTATGAAAATCAAGGAAGAGGTACAGAAGCAATGGGACGCCGGGTTCCTTGCTGTAACTAGCTATCCGCCGTGGGTTGCTAATGTAGTACCTGTGCCTAAGAAAGACGGCAAAGTAAGAATGTGTGTTGACTACCGGGATCTGAACAGAGCCAGCCCGAAAGATGACTTCCCATTACCTCACATTGATGTATTGGTGGATAACACGGCTCAGTTCTCGGTATTCTCCTTCATGGATGGATTTTCAGGGTATAATCAGATCAGGATGTCACCTGAAGACATGGAGAAGACAACATTCATTACACCTTGGGGCACGTTCTGTTACAAAGTGATGCCATTCGGACTGAAGAATGCTGGTGCCACATATCAACGGGCTATGGTGACATTGTTCCACGATATGATCCACAAGGAAATAGAATGTTATGTGGATGATATGATCGCCAAGTCCCTTACTGAAGAAGATCATCTGGTGAATCTGCTCAAGCTGTTCAAGCGCCTGAGGAAGTACCAACTAAAGCTGAACCCCAACAAATGCACATTCGGGGTGCGATCCGGTAAATTGCTGGGTTTTATTGTAAGCGAGAAAGGGATTGAAGTGGACCCTGATAAAGTCAGAGCCATCCAAGAAATGCCTGCACCTAGAACGGAGAAAGAAGTTCGAGGGTTCTTAGGTCGATTGAACTATATCTCGCGGTTCATATCCCACCTTACAGCAACCTGTGAACCCTTGTTCAAGCTGTTAAGAAAAGAACAAACGGTCAGGTGGAACGAAGATTGCCAGAAGGCTTATGACAAGATCAAGGAGTATTTACAAGAACCTCCAATCCTTATGCCTCCAGTAGAAGGAAGACCTCTGATTATGTACTTGACAGTGCTAGAAGAGTCAATGGGGTGTGTGTTGGGCCAGCATGACGAGTCTGGTCGAAGAGAGTATGCAATATACTACCTAAGCAAAAAGTTTACCGACTGTGAACAGCGTTATTCACTGCTCGAGAAAACTTGCTGTGCTTTAGCGTGGGCTGCTCGCCGACTGAGACAGTATATGTTGACCCACACTACCTTATTAATCTCAAAAATGGATCCAGTTAAGTACATTTTCGAGAAGCCAGCTCTTACCGGTCGGGTTGCAAGATGGCAGATGATTCTCACAGAATACGACATACAGTACACTTCTCAGAAAGCCATCAAGGGCAGTGTACTATCTGAATATCTTGCTGAGCAACCCATTGATGATTACCAGCCAATGAGATTTGACTTCCCTGACGAAGACATCATGTTCATTAAATCAAAAGATCATGAAGAGCCTATTCACACTGAAGGGCCTGACCCGGAAGAAGAATGGACTATGATGTTTGATGGGGCTGTTAACATGAATGGTCGTGGTGTTGGTGCAGTACTCATTACACCAAAAGGAGTTCACATGCCTTTTTCGGCAAAACTCACTTTCAACTGCACTAACAACGAAGCTGAATACGAAGCTTGCATTATGGGTCTTGAGGAAGCCATTGACCTCAGGATCAAGACATTGACCGTATTCGGAGATTCAGCTTTGGTAGTCAATCAAACCAACGGGAAATGGTATACACACCAAGATCATCTGATACCTTACAGGGATTATACAAGGAGGTTACTGACTTTCTTCACAACAGTCAAACTTGAGTATATCCCTCGGGACGAGAATCAGTTTGCAGATGCCTTGGCTACCATTTCGTCCATGATCAAAGTTCAAGCTGCCAACTTTATACCTCAGATTTCAGTGTCCAGACTCAACAGACCAGCATATGTATTTGCAGCGGATGTTGTAAAAGATGATAAGCCTTGGTTCCATGACATTAAGTGCTTCTTGGAGGATCAGACATACCCACCTGGGGCATCTTCCAATGATAAGAAGACTTTGAGAAGGCTTGCTGGTAGTTTCTTTCTGAACACTGATGGGTCTTTATACAAAAGGAACTTTGACATGGTACTCCTCAGATGTGTTGACAAGACGGAAGCAGATTTGTTGATGCATGAAGTGCACGAAGGGTCTTTTGGTACTCATGCTGGAGGGCATGCCATGGCGAAAAAGCTATTAAGATCAGGATATTACTGGATCACAATGGATGCAGACTGTTGTGCTTACGCCAGAAAATGCCACAAATGCCAGATCTATGCAGATAAGGTGCATGTGCCTCCCAATCCTTTGAACATCATGTCTTCACCATGGCCCTTTGCTATGTGGGGTATTGATATGATTGGCAAGATTGAGCCAACTGCTTCAAACGGCCACAGATTCATCCTGGTCGCCATCGACTATTTCACCAAGTGGGTTGAAGCAGCCTCATATGCAAATGTTACTAGGCAAGTGGTAGCCCGATTCCTGAAGAGAGACATCATCTGCCGGTATGGAGTGCCCGAGCGAATCATTACTGATAATGGTTCCAACTTAAACAACAAAATGATGGCAGAGCTGTGCCGGGACTTCAAGATCCAACATCACAATTCTTCTCCTTACAGGCCAAAGATGAATGGCGTTGTTGAGGCAGCTAATAAGAATATCAAGAAGATTGTGCAGAAGATGGTAATCACCTACAAAGACTGGCATGAAATGCTACCGTTTGCCTTGCATGGGTACCGCACATCAATCAGAACGTCCACTGGGGCAACACCGTATCAGCTTGTATATGGTATGGAGGCAGTCCTACCTGTTGAAGTTGAACTACCCTCGTTACGGGTATTAATGGATGTTAAACTAAGTGAAGCAGAATGGGTACGGTCCCGATACGAACAACTGAGTCTGATCGAAGAGAAAAGATTAGCTGCAATCTGTCATGGGCAGTTATATCAGAAGAGAATGAAGAAAGCCTTTGATCAAAAAGTCAGGCACCGAGAGTACCAAGTAGGAGATCTTGTGCTGAAAAGAATCCTCCCTCCTCATACAGACCACAGGGGCAAATGGACTCCGAATTATGAAGGACCATTCGTTGTAAAGAAAGTTTTCTCTGGTGGGGCACTGATGCTCAGCACCATGGATGGTGAAGATTTCCCATCCCCTGTGAATTCAGATGCAGTTAAAAAATACTTCGCATAAAATGACCCGCTGGACATAAAAACAGAATGTAAGTCCAGGCAAAAATAGGGCATCCCGGCGAGTCAAAAACAGAATAAAAGACTCGGGCAAAAGTAAGGGAAAATAAATGAAAAATGTACACCCGCTGAGTTGAAAAGCCGCATTGGACAGCTCAGGCAAAAATGGGTATCCCGATGGATTGAAAACCCGAAAGGGCGATCCATGCAAAATAAGGGAATAAGCGAACAACTGCATTCTGAATTCGTCTGTATCACCTACAACTTGGTAAGCTTCCAAAGGATCAAGCTTCAATCAGAATCAACCTTCTTCAGAAAGCAAGACGAGAAGAACGTCATTGTCATACGAGTCATAGCAGAAGAGGAAGCTCCTCAAAGCGTCGCCAACACCGCCAGCATTTTGTTTCTCAATTTGTAACAATCTCCTCATTTCAGGAAATATGTTTCTTCGACTGTATCTTGCCAATTCAGGGCACATGAATTAATGAAATCAGATTTTCAGTCATGTCTCGTTTTACATTTATGTTTTGCAAAGAGTTGTCTGATATCTCTAAAAAAAAAAAAAAAAAAAAAAAAAAAAAAAAAATAATACAATTGCATAAGTACAGATGCCTTTCTCTAAAAATAAAAAGAAAAAAACACATGCTTACAGGAAATGTGATTATTCTCGAAAGTACTTAACTCCTATGACGGAATCCAGTGAGGGATACCTCGGGACCTTTTGTACGTTTCCTTACCTATTGCAGGATTGCAGGTATCCAGGACGCAACCTGGGGCATGCAGGTTATGTCTCAGCAAGTAGGCGAATCATTATCAACTCGGTCTATCTTCCACATGGCACTAGAAGGTGCCCGTTTCCCCAGCGGAGCTACCAAATCAGCATACACTCAATCTCAGCATCTGAAATGCTCTATCCCCAGTTGAGTTGCTCCCCATTGCTATATCCCCAGTAAAGTTACCAAATCAACTAACAGGCTTAGCACTCCGGATGTTTTCTCCCCAGCCGAGTTGCCTCTCATTACTCTCCCCAGCTGAGTTACCAACAGCATTCCCCAGTTGAAGCACCAACCATTCTTCCTCAGCAGAATGCAAGAATCAGGGAACCATCTCCCCACAGAGTTCCAACCTCTATCCAGAAGAGCAACGCATGAAGAGATCACAACAGAGTGAAGAAAGCTTCTACAAACCCCGGCTGGGTCCCATGTTATGAGATATGTCAGTCAGTGACCTGTATCCCCAGGCAGATACATCATTAGATCTACCAATGATCTCATCCCCAGCTGGGATGTTCACTTCAAGCAAGATCAACCAGAGATCTTCGCAGCAACGGGATCCGAATCCCGGATCGGCGCCTCTTTGCATAATCATAGCATTCGCATCATATTATACCCTCAGAGCGTAGCATTCCGTCTAATACGGAGCATTACGGCAAAAATCAAATGCATAGCATAATCATAAGTCATGTCGTGAATTGAACGCTTGTGAATAATAAACTGTTCATCATCATTGTACAAACATCCCCCAGAATCCCCACCAGAGCCCCAGCAAAAGCAGCTGCCTCTCAAATCATAAACACCAGTATATACACCTTTTGGCACCCGTCCGTGTCATCTTTCCCCAGTAAGGTCGCCTGAACACCCTTTACAAACAAATCACCCTCATTACAGATACGTCCCGACACCCATCCGTGTCATATCCCAACAGAAAGCCAAAAACATCCTCTTTGCACTCACATATACCTATACATACACTTTTCTTGACACCCGTCCGTGTCATATCCCCAGCGCAGTCGCCTAGACTTTGTATATCAGATACTTGTTCATGATATACTCTTCTCCTTTTGACACTCGTCCGTGTCACTCTCCCCAGCGGATAAACACTCATCTATACAATACAATACTCACTACTCATGGTACCTATACAGATACTCGTCCGTATCTTGTATTCATCATCACTCATATCCCCGCAGATTCAACAGTAGTCCTTGTTCTTTGTTAACCGGTTGGTATTCGTCCGTACCATCATCTCAGAACATTGCGTCTAGTGTTTGTTTCTACATGATACTCGTCCGTATCATAGTCTTAAGGATGCTCGTCCGCATCTTTAATCCACACACCGTGTCAAAACACTTATGTCTTCTTGAATGTAGATACCCGTCTGTGTCTACTATTCCCCAGAAGGATTCTTTCAGATGCAACACTCGTCCGTGTTCTTTGGTAACCAGTTGATACTCGTCCGTATCATCATCTCTGAACATGTGTCAGTTTGTTTCTACATGATACTCGTCCGTATCATAGTCTTAAGGATGCTCGTCCGCATCTTAAATCTATATACAAAACCAAACACTTATACCTTTTGTTTTCTTGGTTGTGAACGCTCGTCCGTGTTTACTATATCCCCAGTAGATCACCAACAAATTTTCTTTTTATCTAACACACGTCCTGTGTTATGATACCTTTGAGAGCAGCCGTACCCTGCTAAGTGGTCGTCCTCCACTTCTTGATGGTCGTCCTCCATCATGCTCATCCGATGGCCGTCCCCATCGTTGATTTTTAGCAGCCGTCCCCTGCTAGGTGGTCGTCCTCCACCCTTTGATGATCGTCCTTCATCACTTTGTCCAATGGCCGTCCCCATTGTTGATTTTGGTTATCTGACATTCGTCCTATGTCATGACAAACCTCGAGAGCAGCCGTCCCCTGCTGAGTGGTCGTCCTCCACTTCTTGATGGTCGTCCTCCATCATGCTCGTCCGATGGCCGTCCCCATCGTTGACCTTTTCCTATCCGATGGCCGTCCCCATCGTTGATATTTTCGGCAGCCGTACCCTGCCAGGTGGTCGTCCTCCACCTTTGATGGCCGTCCCCATCATATTTCTTTTATCCCCAACAGAGCAGCCGTCCCCTGCTAGGTGATCGTCCTTCACCTTTGATGGCCGTACCCCATCATCTGTTTATTCCATTTATTCTTTCACCCGATGGCCGTCCCCGTCGTGGCCCCTTTTCCTTTTAGCCCGATGGCCGTCCCCATCGTTGGTTACTTTGCTTTGTGAACTTGATGGCCGTCCCCGTCATGTTTCATTAACCCCCAGAGAATTTTACAGCTTTATCTTGATGGCCGTCCCCATCATAATATCTTATTTTCCCCAGCCAGTCGGCCGTCCCCGCCTTGGTTTTACCGTTTATCCCCAGCATGTCGGCCGTCCCCGTCATTGCTTTATTTTTATACACTCTCCCCAGCATGTCGGCTGTCCCCGTCATTGCTAGTTGCCCAGCAGTCGTCCTCTGCTCGACGGTCGTCCTCCGTCGCCTACACTTACAATATACTTTATTTTGCTGTTACAATCTACATCCCTTTTCTTCTTCATTTCTGTGAGTGCAAATTTTGGACTGTCTTTGGTATTCAACCACAAGTTATCTTGTTTGCCTGTTAAGCCGTCGCTTACAACCTGCACAGCTAACTCATGTTTGAATAGGGGCAGCTGTAAACACCCCAAATTTGCCCTCACCCATTCACACCATGGCTTGTGATCATCTCATATGCATAAACACAAGCATATCATCTCACATCTCATTTTTGATTCACTGCATAGCTTCTAAGGCATCTGCACCTAGGGTTTGTGATCTGAGCAATCCCAAAGCATCTTGAGCCATTCCAAAGGCCACCAATCACTTCAAGGGAGTCCATGTGTGTTCTTATATCATATTTCATCTCCTCAAAGTCAAAATTGCAGAGGAATCACAAGAACTAGGGTTTGAGTGGGTGCAGAGCCAGTTTGAACTACACAGTTGACTGAAAATTAGGGTTTTGGTTTCAGAGGCCATAACACCAAATTTTTTGGTCATTCTTGTTTCCATTGCTCTTTATATGGTATAGGGAGTATACATATCAATTTTCATGAAGAAATTCCATGGGGAAGTCATCTGATCAAGGGTTGACTTTCTGGACAAGTCAGTGCAAAATCAGGGCATCTGAGGCCCCCAATGACCCAACCAATGGGTGATCTTCATCATTTTGAGTGTATATGATCTTTACTTGATCATGGAAGAAGGTTGAAGTTCATAGAAATCAAGAATTTAGGGTTTTTGCAAATGTTGACTTTTTGGGCATAGTTGACTTTTCAAGAATGCTTCATTTTAGGTCATTTTTCAAGCCATGATTTTGGATCCAAAAATGCTTCAAATGGAAAAACTTTGGTCATGAAAGTTGTAGATCTCATCTTTCCCTTTCCAAAAAGTACAAGAACATGATCTAATTCATCTTGGATCAAAAGTTATGGTTTGTTAAAGTTGGCAAAAATCACTAAATTTCAAGTTATGCACTAAATGGAAAACTTGCAAATTCATGTATCAAGCATTCTAGTGACTTCAAAGTGACTTCAAAACTTCATCACATGATCACATATGCCCTAAAAAACAGAATTGGCCCAAGGGATTCTTCTTTGTTTGCCTTGATTTTCAAAGTTCCATAAAGCATTTTTCATAAGAGTGCAAAAGGGGGATTCTTGGCAAAACCATTCTCCAAGGAATTATGTGGTCTCTAGCTGACTTTTAAACATTGCCATGACTAAAAGAAGTGTTATGCTACAAAATTCAGCAAGCATTGTTTCATGTACTTAGCATAAACTCATGAGAAAACACAAGTTGTCAAGTTGCAAAAGCTAGCATAGCTTGTCATCCATATGTTGCAGTCAGCTACAAACAATCCAAGGGCTCTCCTCAACTCAAGCTGAAGCAAGACATGCCCTAACATAGCTGCTGCCATAGCCCATGCTGCAAGTACAACAACTTTTGACTTTTTGGCCAATTGCTCCATACCTTTCCCACAGTGCATGTCAAGTCTTCTGATTCATTCCAATAGTCTAGGGATAGTGTATGGATCATAAAACACAACACCCACAAGCCTGGAAGACACACATTGCAGCATAACACAAAAACTGTCCAAAAACTTCTCCTCTTCGAATCCCTTTCCTCAGCCATCAAACATCCATTTTCTCTTCACCATTGCATCATACACACTCAAAGGAACCAGAATCCACCATTAAAGCAGTTTGAAACCTCCCAAATCACAACTGTGAAATCTGTCATATCAGAACTCAAGCTTCCAAAATAGCCACCAACAAGGGGTTGTGAACATTCCATTGGCTTCAGGGAGTTCAGAGAAGGCATTCTGCATCAAAGCAAGGTCAGGAGAGCTCATATTCATAGTTCATCACTTCAGGTAGCTTCGAATCCTCAACTTTTCAGAGCTTGCATTTTTTGTTACAAATTGAAAGTACATGTCTTGCTGATCATAATGATGTGTTTAGAATTGAAAATGAGTGAAAAATGAGGATTTACTGAAGCTCTGAAACTTTGCCCGTGAATCTTGTTGGCTTCGATTCTTCTTGTTTAAGCATGATAAATTTAGTTTGAAAGGTGATTTGAGTGGGGTTTGGATAGAGGATCATTTCCCTGCTTTTAATTTGGAGAATGGTGGCCTGAATCATGATCTAGGGTTTTCAACCCGCCGGAGAAGATGACCGGAGCTTCCCTCCGGTCACCTGAAAGTCATTAACTCTAAACCCTAATTAATTTGCCAGATGCGTTCACAGCCTTAGGATGATGATTAGCTTAAGTCGTGCACGGCCCAGATTGATTCACTTAGCCCTAATTCTTTTTATTTAAATTAATTAAGATTAATTAAGTTAATTGAATCAGACTCCATCCTGGCCGTTTAAAAACGCGCGCAGTCAAACCCTTTTTCCCAGATTCAAATCTCAGCCTTTGGATTGAATTACTTTTCATTTTTATTAATATTAATTCATTTCTTTTACATTTGTTTTCTATATTTTATTTAAAATAGCAAAAATACTTTAAAAATTCTGAAATTTTTTGTACAAGTTATTATTTAATTTCAGAACACAAAAATATTTTTATTTTCATTTTTAGCATTAAAAAAGGTATTTTTAAATATTTAAGAGATTATTTTTAATTGATTAATGGGAATTAATTAATTAAAAATACTTTTAGGTATTTAAAAATTACAAAAAAATTCATGAAATGTTCTAAGACATTTAGAAACATTGTCCAACCTTCAAACCAAATTTCTTTTTTGATCTTGATGCATTTTAAGAATTTTTCATTGAATTAAACCAATTTTTATGCATTATTTTGATCATAAGTTCAAAAAATCATTTCTGCCTATTGGAGAAGGTTGAGACATTGATTCTTCTTGCATTGTGTTATGTTTAGCATGTATTTTCAAAGATAAAATGGCCATGATTTGTTTCCTCATTTTCTAATTGTTTGGCATTTATTTTGTTAAGAACCCTAAAAAACCCTAATAACTTAGGAAATTCATATCTTGAGTTTGGTTGAGAGTTGAGAGCTCCCCTTTGGGCAGTGGTTCATTATAGGTTTAGGGTTTCTTTGGGTGCCATTTTCCATTTTTATCTTAGGGTTTTGTTTCTGTTTTGGATTTTGGTTTGATGTTTGATTCATGAACCCTAATTTGGGCTTCCATATGCATCCATCTTGTATCTTCTTGCATAACATGACTTGCTATGACATTCCATGCCTCCATGTGATTCATTTGACATCATAAGACATATAGAAAGCATGTTTGATCATTGAATCATGTATTTGCCATGTTGTATGTCATGTACGCTTATTAACTTTTCTTGTGTTTTCATGGCTCCTTAACTTGCATCATTTGCATTCATAATCTTGTATGAACGTTTCCATGCCTTGCCTCATGTTTGCAGCACCTCATAACATCATAATCATCATCAACATGCTTCTGGTTTTGCTTATCATCATACCATTTCATCACATTTTGCATTGTTTTGCATTTCTTTCTAACATTTCAGGTGGTAAGTAAACTTGGGAAGTGAATTTGCCTTCACTTCTCATAACTTTTCTTTTCATCTCTCTTGCATCCATTGCTTCATTCTTATATGTGTTTGAGTTTGAGCTTGCTCATTCTTCTTCCTCCCACTTTCTTTCTTCAAGTGACTTGACTTCTTGAATGAAGCAAGTCACTTTGCTTCTCTTGATCTTATTCATCTGCTTCCTGGTGGCTCCTCTGAAGATTGTTCTTGAAAACCTCACAAACCTTAGGATCATCCAAG
The DNA here is from genome assembly GCA_963966055.1 of Lathyrus aphaca. NCBI lineage: Eukaryota > Viridiplantae > Streptophyta > Magnoliopsida > Fabales > Fabaceae > Lathyrus > Lathyrus aphaca. The sequence goes on along the minus strand of OZ014525.1, from coordinate 163,842,150 downwards.
CATGACAATGAATTAGGGTTTTGATTAGTCCCCTCATAGTTTTACCTTTGTGTCTCTCTTTGAGTCCTCTCTTCTCACCTCACAATCAGGGACTAAACCCTAAAGGCTTTAAGACTTTGTGATTAGGGTTATGCCTGCATCCTTCTCTTAGGATGGAGTGTATAAATTTAATCCTAAGTCTTGAACCCTTAAGGTGTTTAAATCTCTTAATCAATCCATCTTAATAAGTATCAAGACATCACACTTGTAACTTGGGCCTTGCATTAGGGTTCTAATTCTTCCTTAACTGGTTAAGAAGGACTAACCCTAGTGTTAATGGACAAGTCCCCCTCAAGTTGTCTTACAAATCATAAAATTCACTTCATCATCATACCATTAAACTAAAATCCACTTAATCAAAGGCTTGTTTTGTCATGGGTTTAATCCCTAATCATGGATTAAGTTGAGGAGTTTTCCTCAACTTAAACATTCTCATCTATCATCCTTCTTTTAGGATGGTGTAATGGGTCTGTTTAATCCTTGATTATGGCTTAACCTCATTACTCAACACTAAACAAAAACACCAAAAGCATCTAAATAATCACAAATAGGTTTATGATCTTAATCCTACATCAAAGGTGATTAAGTGTGAGAATCTGACTTCACACTTAAGGTATTCTCATTACCCCTAATCAGAGGGAAGATGTGATGAGTTTACTAACCCATTGGTTTAGGCTTAAACTCATTAACTTATGACAAACTCTCAAAAGCAATAAAAGATTGAAAACTCAAAAACAAATGATAATCGTCTCCTCCGGGATTCTTTTCTCATCATCTTCACTCACAAACGAGAACTCGCTTCTTCCGTCTAATGCAAGACAGTTCGCACCTGAGCCAGACAGGTCATACACTTGAGCATAGGCAAGCAAGTAGTTCACAAGTCAATTCATTTTTCAGTCTCTTTGGGTCGAACTACGGTGTTCTGACTTCCTCATTGCACGAGAGGATACGTAGGCATAACTTAACAGTTATCGAACAAAAGTCTCTGTATATTCTGTAGGATCAAGCGCTTACCACTGCACTAAAAGCAATTGCTGTTAGTGAAGGCGCAACTTTATTTCCTTATAGTATAGAGTCTTTCAAGGGGCTGCGCCTATTAAGCGCCATGGGTTGGGATGTTAAGCCCATCGAATCCCTAAGGGTGACGCTGAATTAATAAATCCAACAATCTCCCCCCCAGTGTCAGCCGGGGGGATTCGAACCCATGACCGGGCTCTGATACCACTTGTAGGATCAAGCGCTTACCACTGCACTAAAAGCAATTGCTGTTAGTGAAGGCGCAACTTTATTTCCTTATAGTATAGAGTCTTTCAAGGGGCTGCGCCTATTAAGCGCCATGGGTTGGGATGTTAAGCCCATCGAATCCCTAAGGGTGACGCTGAATTAATAAATCCAACATATTCCCCCTCCTTTTAGCCTTATTCTTAAGCCTCATGATCTTGAGCATCTTATTCACTCTCTTACACTGACACATCATTTATACATATCACACTTCGCTTCTTCTACACTGACACCTGTACATTCTTTTCCAGCTATTTTACACACAGATTGCACTGACACTACCCCTTTAAAACACAAATCTTTTAATCGTGGATCCCGTCGAGTACGACGGACAATCTGGGTGCTAATACCTTCCCAGGTTGTAACCAACCCCCTTTCTCAGTCTCTCTGGTTCGCAACCGTCTTATCCATCTCTTTCTAGGTCTATGCAGCATTGCCTTTCCTCCGGGATAAAAATGCCTAGCTGGCGACTCTATTCATCTCCAGTGAGTTCACGGCTGTGTGTTCTCACTGTTCCCCTCGCCGACCGTTCGCGCTTATACCGGGATGCAAATCTTCGGGAGCGACAGCCCCGGGCTGCTTTGTCACGAAAATCGTGAATCTCGTTTTATTGCGTCCGACGATGCAATTCGAGGGGTGTGAAAGTGGAAAGTTAAGAAATGTCTAAGTTAGCGTCTGGGACTTAGGAGTATATGTCTTCGTCGAGGAAAATCTCCTAGTGCCCGGACTCTTTAGATGTCGAGGAAGCAGCGGATGCTCGGCTTCCTTTGGCATTCTTCAGGGTGATGTGTCCACTGTCTTCAATGCATGTCGCTTCGTCTTCCGCGCATTAAATGTAGGCCGCCCTAGGGAATCTAGGTAATGATTACCTAGGGCGCGTCCTTCTGCGTGATGTATATAAAAGGAGAAGTGGAGAGACCATTTCATTTTTCCCTTTTCTCTCCTCTGACGTCTTACCAGATTTCCACTTTCTCTCCCGCAAGCGCAACCGCCGTCGTTGTCATTGTTCACCGTCGTTCTCACAACTCCAGAATTATGTCAGGTAACCCTTTCGACTCCCTTTTCTTGGAAATTCTAGGCTTGATTAGTTTACACTAGTGGATTATCTGTCGTCGTGGGTAGAATACATGTTCTTAGGTGGTTTTCCTTAGGGTTTTGTAAGAATATCCCGGGCGTAATATGCGTTTGCCGGGCGAAAATAGGAAATTTAGATAAAGGTCTCGGGCATCTTTTGAATGCTCCGAGCAGAATCTTTATGAACTCTTTGAATGTACCGGGCATTGTTTGAATTTCCCAGGAGAAACCTTCATGGTTTCTTGGGGTTTACGAGCATTATTGAAATGCTTTGGATAATTTAGTATGTGTTCGTCGGGTATTGATCTCCTCGCCCTTTCATTTGAACTGCAGTGGAAGGGTGGATTTGATGCGATGTCGAATTCACTTGTTCCTTCTGCTTTTCAGGTAATACGGGCCAAGAACGTCATGTAGGAGGGAGCGTGCCATCTTCGTCCGAGAGTGAAGATCTTTCGTGGGTTGCAGATGATCCAATGGAGACAGAGTCCTTCTTTATATACGACCACACCACTGCGCATATGATAGTCGAGGACGTGGGTCCCGACGAACCTCCGAATTGGCAGTGTTACGCGCCCCTCGCCAAGCAGCGAATCTGCTCGCGCTTTTGTGGGAAGCGGTTTGCAATGTACGAGTTCTTTTTTCGAGAAGCGGTGATGCGACTCCCCTTCAACGACTTCCAGATGAGGGTTTTTCAAGTGGCTTAGACTGGCACCTTCGCAACTCCATCCTAACATCGTTTCATTCATCCAGTGTTCGAACTAGTCTGCCAGCACCTCGAGATAGGATGTACCTTCCCACTCTTTTTTAGAGTTTTCCATTTACAACGGTCGGGCAGTGAAGGTCGATATAGTTGAGTCTCTTTCAAGCAGCCTTTGAGGCTATTCAAGACCTACCACGATTTTGTCCAAAACTTCAAGGATAGGTGGTATGTTTTGAAGCCGATGACCCAGCAGGCCCTCGATAGTTTATATGTCATGTGACGGAAGCCGGATGGCTCAAAATGCTTAGTGACGAAGATTTCTCTCGAGTGGAGGCTGGACTATTTTGATATGTCGACTAGCCATTACAGGGTAAAACATGAGAACCTGGAGGTCGAGGACAAGCTGACCTACAAAAAGTTGGTGGCCTATGTTCGGAGTTTCAGGCCTGTGATTTGGGTAGATCGACTGGATAACTCGATATTAGCGACGACGAATTGCCCGTCTTAGAGCCTCGGCTGATTAACACTAGGGTCGTGCTCGAGTGTAAGTCGGACGAGGAAGCCCTCCGACTTCTAGGTAGGTTATCCCCAATTGTCTCTTTTCTTTTTGTTTATTTGATCTACCTTACTAACTTGTTCATTTTGCAGGTGAAATGCCCAGACTCCGGGAGCAAGCATTGAAGTTGGCCAACCAGGCTAGAGCCCCGACAAAAAAGAAGAAGACCAAGGGTTGTGTCCAGCAGGTGGTCACCGATCATGTGACTGGTGGTTCTAGGAGTGTCAGTCCCACTCCGCACTCACCCCGCCCGGAATCTCCGCCCGCAACTGTCATGTCGAATAATACCATTTTTCTGGAAGATTCTCCCCTCCCCAAACATCCCCGTCCAGAGGGTCCGTTGGGTCGATCCGCTGCTGCGCCCAGAGGTCTACCTGAAGATCAAAAGGCTTACCTTCTTCCTCCATGCTATATAGAGCGAGATGCTTTCAGCTCGGAAGGCTTTTTTGCGGTGATGTCCGCTGAGACCAAGGCTATCCTCTACCAGGAGGCAGCGAGTAGGCGTGCCAACCTAGCTCGGGATGTCGCCGCAGTGATTAGGGTTATGGAGACAACCATGGTCCTGTCCGACAAATTCTGTCTGATGTTTGCATTAAGGGGTGCAGAGGAGGCACTTCGAGCTGTCACTGCCAAACGAAATCTGGTCTCCCAGAACTTGGCAAATTATAAGGAGGAATACAAGCTCCAAGAAGGACTGAAGGCTGAGCTGGATAAGGTGAAGCGTGAGCGTGACACCTTGGTTGAGGAGAACAAAAAGCTAAAAGAGAAGGAGGCCGAATTTACTAACTCCATGGCAGAGAATGGACGTCTCTGTTCAAGGGTCGAGGTGCTGGAAAAGATGGCTCTCCCTGGGGAAGGTGAGAACGAGGAAGAGTTGGCTCTGCAGAACCGGGCTATCTTGGTTGGCCGGATCAGGGAGCTCGTGAGGGACGTTGTTGGGGTCTACAAAAAGGGCTTTGACAATGCTACTGATCAGCTCAAGATCGTTAACCCTGGGCTCGTCACTGAAGGGACTGCTTTCAACTATGGAGTAGTTGACGGGGAGATCACTTGTTCTGAAGCTGACTATGGGGAGGAAGATGATGGCGAAAAGGGTAATGAAGAGGGTAATGAGTAGGTCAGACCTGCACGCCTTTGTTCTTTTCGGCATGTGTGCCATTTTTTTATCTTTGTATTTTGGGCTTTGCCCTGCATGTACTTCGCTGGTCGTTTTGGCCGGTTTCATAATACAATATTTTACTTTTTGTTAAGTGTTTAATGTTGATCATATTGCGACCTTGTCTATTCGATTGTTTAGACTCGTCGGTTTAGGGAACCAACGAGGTAATTTTTTTAATGATATTATGAACTCGTTTGATCGACTGTCTTACACTCGTCGGTTTAGGGAACCGACGAGGTGCAGGTTTTACATCCGTTATACATCGGGTCGAGGTTCACGGTCGTGGCCCTGATCCCGGGGCTTGAGCCTTCCCATCGCGAGCTGGGTGCCCTACCAACATGGTACTGTGGCACTGGAGTTTGTTTTGAAGTATCCAACATCGAGGGAGGTCGTGCCCATCTTCTGGGGTGTCAACCTTCCTTTCGATTAGTGACGAAGTACCTTGGTCGTACCTTTCATGCCTTCATGAGCTGACTAGCTATAATATTGCTTGAGTTTTTTAGCATTCCATGGTCGAGCGAGTTCTTCTCCTTATAGGTTCTCGAGGTAGTAGGCCCCATTATTTGTTTTGTCCCGGACATGATACGGGCCTTCCCAGTTTGTGGCCAATTTTCCCTCGCGCGGGTTCTTTTGGTTTCGTCAGAGGACGAGACTGCCCACTTGAAATTCTCGTTTTATGACTTTTGCGTCATGGCGTAGAGCTATTTTTTATTTCAGCGAAGCTTCTCGTAGGGCCACCTACGAACGAATCTCTTCGACGAGGTCTAACTCAACGCGCAAAGTTTTGTCGTTCAGTTCTTCTTCGAGGGGTGCTTCTGTTCGTCTCGAGGGTTCCCGTATTTCCACCGGGATGACTGCCTCTGTTCTATAGGTTAGTCGGAATAGGGTTTCCCTGGTTGTGGAATATGGGGTCGTGCGATACGCCCAGAGCACGTTGTGTAGTTCCTCAACCCATGCTTTCTTTGCTTCATCCAGCTTGCGCTTTAGTCCTCTTAAGATTACCCGGTAGGCCGCTTCTGCTTGGCCGTTAGTTTGGGGGTGCTCGACGGATGTGAAATGTTGCTTTGTGCCTAGGTTGGCGACGAAGTCTTGGAACCTCCTGTCCGTGAATTGCGTCCCGTTGTCAGTTATGAGAACTTGGGGTATGCCGAAGCGGGTAAGGATACTTCTTTTGAAGAAACGTAATATGTTTTGTGTGATGATCTTGGCGAGGGCTTCGGCCTCGATCTATTTGATAAAATAGTCAACGACGATGATAAGATACTTATTCTGGTAAGAGGCGGTCACGAACGAAACGAGGATGTCCATACCCTACCAGGCGAAAGGCCACGGGGAGGAGAGTGTCTTCAGTTTGTTAGGAGGGGCCAGGTGTAAGTCTTTGTGTCTTTGACAATTGTCGCATTTTTTGACGTTCTCCTTTGCATCGTGTTGCATCGTCGGCCAGTAAAGACCTGCTCGTAATTCTTTGCATGCCAATGATCGTCCACCGAGATGTTGAATGTTAATCCCCCTGTGTATCTCTCCTAAGATGTCAGAACCTTTTCCTCTTCGACACATTTGAGTAATGGGATGGAGAACCCTCGTTGGTAAAGTTTGCCTTCGAGGAGGACGTACGAATATGCCATCCTTTTAATTGCAAACGTCTCTCTGGCGTCTGTTGGGAGTTCGTCCTTTGTGAGGTAGTTGTGGATGGGAGTCATCCAGCAATGGGCGTCTTCGATGGAGTTCACTTCAAGTAGGGGCGGAATTTTCTCGATACTTGGGCGTGGTAAGATCTCTTGGATCATAAATTTGTTCCCTCCTTTCTTTCGTGTGCTCTCCAGTTTGGACAGGATATCCGCCCGTGTATTGTGTTCGCAGGGAACGTGTTGGACTTCCCAGGAGTCGAATTTCTATAGTTTGTCTTTCATGAGGTCCAGGTACTCGATTAGGTTGTCGTTTTTCTCCTGATATTCTCCTCGTACCTGGGATGCTACGAGCTGAGAGTCGGTGGATATCTTTACTTCTTTTTCCCCGAGATCTTCGGTCGGTTGCAAGCCCGCCAAAAACGCTTCGTATTCAGCTTGGTTGATGGAAGTTGGGAAGGACAACGCCAGTGATACTTCAATCAGGATGTCGTCCTCGTTCTCGAGGATGATACCTGTGCCACTTCCGGTCGAGCTGAATGCGCTATCGACGAAGATCATCCACCTATAGGCACCGCCGGCCGGGGTCGGGCTATGCGTCATCTCGGCGACGAAGTCGGCCAGGACTTGTTCCTTTAAAGCTTTCCTGCTTTCATATTGTATGTCGAACTCTGATAGCTCCAATGACCACTTTAGCATTCTGCCGGTCATATCTGGTCGTCCAAGTAGTTGTTTCACGAGTTGGTCTATTCGGACCTTTATTGTATGGGCAAGGAAGTAATGTCGCAATCTTCTGGCCGCGTTTATGAGGGCTAAAGGGACCTTTTCAATCTGTTGGTATCTGAGCTTGGGACCCTGAAGGGCTTTGCTCGTGAAATAGATAGGTTTCTTCCCGTCGTCGGTTTCATGGATGAGGACAACGCTGACTACTTTGGATGCTACCGATAGGTATAGGTACAAGGTCTCTTTGTCCAGTGGTCGTGATAACACTGGTGGCTCGGACAACGCCTCTTTTAGGTGGAGCAGCGCCTGTTCACACTCTCCAGTCCATTCAAAGGTGGCTTCTTTCCTTAGTAACTTGAAGAAAGGAAGGGTTTGTTGCGCGGATTTGGCTACGAAACGGGATAGGGAGGCGAGCATGTCATTGAGGTATTGAATGGATTTCTTCGAGTTGGGGTTGGGAATTCCGAAAACGCTCGACATTTGTCGAGATTGACCTCGATCCCTCGTTCAGTGAGGTAGAAGCCGAGGAACTTCCCTGCCCGGACGCCGAAGGTGTATTTTTCGGGGTTGAACCTCATTTTGTATTTCCTTGCCTGTTCGAAGACCTTCCGGAGGTGTTGGAATGGTCGAGCTCTTCGTGCGATTTGACGATCATGTCGTCCATATAGACCTCGAGCATGTCTCTGATTTCTCCTCGGAAGACCTTGTTCATCATACATTGGAATGTGGCCCCTGCGTTCTTTAGTCCGAAGGGCATAACGTTGTAGTAATAATTGCTCGTCGGAGTTGTCGCGGCCGACTTAAAATCTAGAGTCGCCACCCCATTTTTTAGGAAAAATAAGGGTAAACCTTGTTTTTCTTTAGTCCGGGAGTCGGTTAGGTGGGAGGAAGGTGTTAGGCACCCCTCACCTCTACTATACCTAGTAGGATCCATTCTACGAAAATTAGGGTTTTGTGTATTTTTAAGAAAAATGATGAGAATAAGGATATAACAATAATTTATGAAAATTTCGCTTGCTAAAGGCCTAGTTCAAGGACTTTATGCCTACGTACCCTCGGAGAGGGATCAGAGGACCGTAGTTCGTTTTCCTAACCCCTACCCCTTACTATGTGATAAAAACCCATAATTTTAAAACCCCTTTTAATAATTATTAATAAAACCCTAATTTTCTTTTATAATTTTTTTAAATCCCATAAAAACAAAACCCCAAAAATAATGGTAAAACCCATAAATAGTTGGTAAGACCCCCAAAAGAAACCTGATTATGAAATCCCATAATTAAATCCTATTAATTTCTAACTATATTTTCTTTTATATTTTTATTCCCTATTAATCATAATTATCCCTAACAATTTTATAAGTCCCCTCATTACAAAAACTAACTCTAGATAAATTACTTCGAAATTAACCCTTACATAAATTAAATCCCTAGAATTCATTATTAAATAAATTAAACTCATAATTCGATTTATATTTTATTCCCAGTTAAATATAATATTTTTAAATAATTACTTACTTATTTCTTATCCAAACCTTAATTAAATCCTGAATATTTCAATTAGGTATTTTTATTTTGCGTTAATGAACAAGACTAAGTTAATCTTAAATTAATCTTAAGAAAGAAAAATAGAAAAAGCTTTTAATAAAAACTAAATTAATTACCTAAGATGAATTGACCATAATAACATTTGATTTTTATATATTTTATAATATTTGTGGAAAGTGTTTGGTCTTTTAAAAAACATTTTGATTATTTATTTAAATTAATAAATGGATTGAAATAGTCCTAATAAAATCTAAATATTTTAAATATTATGTAGTATTCTAGTATCTTGTATCATTTCCGGACGGTATAAGTTAACAGTGGATTTACCGTCAAATTCAAAGTTACAAAAAAAAAACAAATGGAATTAAGTAATAATACCATTTAAATAAAGAAAAGAAATTGTAAAAAAAGATGTAACAGTGAAACGTTCTCTCCACAAAAAGAAGTTATAACTTGTTGTCTCCTCATTTTTTGCAACAAAACCTCAATTCTTTTTTTTTATTATTTTATTTTTACATTTTTAATACTTAATAATAATAAGAAAGAAATTTATAATAAATTAATTAGCAACTTAATTCCATTAATCATCTATTATTACTGACACTACCCTATAGTTATTCCAAATTTATTTTAAACAACACCTTAAATAATATTAATACTAATTAATTAATATATTTTTGATTATTTTATTTCAAAGCGTGAAAATTGATGTTTCCTGCTAGATCCAACCAGAAATGATTTCCCTCATCTTCCTCATCTCTCTCTATACATATGCTTATACACCCAGAAAGGAAAAAAAAAACTAAGAACAACAAGACTTTTGGCAAAAATAGTGATGGATTCAACCCTTACATCACAAATCAACAACAAACAACAGTAGATAAAGACAAAAACGATGCAAATCAAATGGTAAAATGAAGTTAAGGAGTTTACCGATCCGGTTGTTCCCGGATGTGAAGATCCCCGATATTTCGTTCGTCTTTCTCCTCCTCTTTCTTCTTCCTTGATGGTGAGCTTGCCTCTATAAGGATTTCGTTTTCCCTTTTTCCTCCCAAGAATTTCGATTTACCCCCTTTTATAGAATAGTTTTCAAGATTGGTGTAATTAATCATATTGTCTGTTTTAGGAAACTTTTAATTTGATTGTATAATTTGATTAACTATTTTCTAAGTCTGATTTTATTTATTTATTGCTAATTGAGATTCTCTAAAAAAAAGATCGCGATTTACATTATGTTCAAATCTCTAATAAGTTTCTTAGTTTATGAAATATTTGATTTATGATGATTTTTAGATCTGTAAAGATTTGCTATTGAAAATGATGAATGGTAATATGCCGATCTTTTTTTAATTTTTTAATTATAATAAATGCTAATTCTAAAATTTACTAAAAACGTAAAGATTTTTCAATAATGATAGTCATTCCTGATTTTTTGTTAGTAATGATAAAAAGTTTTCTTTTTTAATAACATCTTAAATTAATCTTAATTATACACTTTAAATTTTTTTAATGAGTATCACAAGGTTATTTTCCAAACTTAGACTTTTAATATTATTTTAAAACAAAACTATTTTGGATGGAAAAATTAATAGGGACATTCTTAGTATGATATATATACCTAGGGCACTAACTATTAATGACATTTATTTTGATATTAAATTAGAATTTTTTTCATGTTGTTTATAATGATTATTATATAAAAATCAATTTCTACGGTATAATGCATCAAAATTGTGTTAACAGAATATGCAACTTTCTAATAAAAACAAACAACCCTTAAGTAATTAGATATATTGTCATTTATGAAAAAGAAGAAAAAAAGTATAAAATACCATATTATACAAAAAAAAATAGTACTTAATAGTAATACTCTTAGTAGTGAAAATAATGAAAATGGTTTACATATCATATCTCATGCCCAAATTGGAGTACCATTTTCTTTTAGTGATTTTTTTTTATTGAAAACTTAAAAATAAAAATTTATTTCGATAATCTAATAGGTAATTATTAGATTTTCAAAATATGTATTTTTTTAATCATAAACCAAAAACAATTTGTATTAAAAAAGAATAAAAATAATAAAAATTCCTTTATATAATCTCAAAAAAAAATAAAAAATATCCTTAGTAATATTATTTCTAAAACTTAAATAAAATGAAAATATAATAAACTCTCACTTATTTTAAAAATAAAACATAGTTGGGACACATGTCCCCTCCCCTTCTTAAAATAAAAGTTTTAATAAAACTAATAATAATATTAGTATTAAACCCAAATATACCATTTTATTTAAAAATAAAATAAAACCCCATTATTTATAATTCCCATAATAATATTTACTATTGATATAATAATAATAATAATTAACTTTTAAACCCCTAATTATAAAATTATATATAAAATTATAAGAAAAGTTTATAATGTGGTATCCCTTAACCCCTAAAATAATTATTAGATTTTAAAAGACAGGTCCAATAAAAATGCAAAAGTAAGTCTAAAAGGTTAAAAGAGTCCTTCTTTGACTTTTTAGACAGAAAAAGAATTCAGGTCAAAATTTAGGGTACGACAGCTGCCCCTATTTTATCGGCTTCGACTCAGACGAATGATATCGACGAGCCTTCCTCCATCCGAGGAGGAGACGATTAAATATAAGAGGACCCCAAATTTTGACAAACCCAAGACTCTTAAGCAGATCAAACCCTGGTTCTTCAGTCACTCCCATATTCCTGTAGACTTCTTGTAAATCCAATTTTAATTTAGATTTAAAAAAACCCGATAGAACCCCATATAGAAATTCCAATTTGGACTATTATGATAAATCCTGATAACCCTCTTATGACCAATATTCACTTAATTATCGGATGAAGACCCTGATGGAACCCCTTGATGTCAACTTTTGATTAGATAACCCAGATGGAACCCCCTTATCAATCCCTGGTAGATCCCCTTATCAATCCCTTATAGGACCTATTATCAATCCCTTATAGAACCCCTTAATCCCTTTCATCCCTTCTGGGTGAATTTTTCTATGATTTCTATGATCTTTTAATCATATTGTTGGAATAGGATAATGACTTTTAGTGATACCTTAATCACTCTAGATACAAAATCCCTGGATAGAACTTCTTTAATCCCGATTAGAACACCAATGGATAACCCCTTTGACAAATATTAGATGGAACCCCTTCTTGCAGAACCGTATAAATCCCTTAGATAATTTCCGATAAAATTTCCTTCAAATCTGTTGATAAAACCCTTGATATAACTCTTTTGAATAGACATCTAGTAGGACCCCTTTTGTAAAACTTTATGGTATAACATTATAATATAACCCCTTGGCTAAAAAACCTATATAACCCCTTGTCTTATAGAACCCCTTTTCAATCCCTGGTAGAACCCCTATCAATCTCTTATAGAACCCTTTCATCCATTTTTGGTTAACATCGCTTATGATTCCTATGATCCTCTAATCATGTTGTTGGAATCAAATAGGACTTTAGTGATACCTTGATAACCTTGGATACAAACCCTTGAATAGAATCCCTTCACTCCCGATTAGAACCCCATGTATAACCTCTTTGACAAATATTAGATATAACCCTTTCTTGTAGAACCCCATAAATCCTTTTCGTATACAACCCATGATGTAATCCCTTTTGAGTAATATTATAGTAGAACTATTTTTGACGAGAAATCCCTTAGTATAAACCCCTTAGTAAAATCCTTTTGGTATATCCCTTTGATAAATTCCATTGATGGAATACAATGCAATCCCTTGAGAAAATTACAATAGAACCCTTGTTGATGAATCTATGAAAATTCTTTGACGAAACTTGAAAAACCCTGAATAAGTCTTTGATAAAACCCTTGATGAAATCCCTTTTGGTAAATCCCTTGTTGAAAACCTTATAGAATCTTTTTGACAGATTCCATTGGTGGAATCCGGTGTAACCCCTAAATAACATCCTTAGATGATAATCCATTGATATAATTTTGGTAAAATTCCTCTGATAAAATTTAATAGAGCTCCCTTTGGATAAAAATCCCTTGATATAACCTCTTTGATATAAATCCGGTAGAACCCCCTTGAAAAAATTCCGATAGAACCTCTTTTGGATAAGCATCCCTTGGTAAAACCCCTTTGACAAAAATCTGGTAGAACCCCCTTTGAAAAAAATTCCGATAAACCCCACTAGATAAAAATCCCTTTTATAAAATCCTTAAAAAAATTTGAGAACCCGTGATGGACCTTTGATAAAACCCCTAATGAAACTCCTTTGGTAAATCCCTTGGTATAACCCCTTTGGTAAATCCCTCATGAAATCATGTTTTGATAAGTCCCGAATCAAACCCTTAAAAAATCTTGATGCAATCCTTTAGATAATTCCCTTAATGAAATCCCTTTTGATTGAAACCCATTGACAGACTTCCTTTTACAAAACACCTCTATAAAGTTCCTCGATTGAATCTCCAATGAAAATCCCTTTAAAAAAATTGGTAGAACCCTTTGATGGAACCCCTTGGATGAGACTTTGGATAAAAATCCTTTTGAAAAAAAATCCCTTGATAGAAAACCCCTTGATAAGACCACGATGAAACCTTTTAATAAAATCATTTGATAAAATCCTGATGAATCCCCGTGATAAGACATTTATGAAACCCTTTAATAACATTCTGGTAGAACCCCTGAAAGAAATAATCTGGTTGAACCCCTTAAAATTCCTGATTAAAACCCCTTGATAAATCCCTTGGATAAGAATCCGACAGAACCCCTCGATACAATTTTGATGAAATCCCCTTGGTGAAAATTCCTTGATCGAACCCCTTATTTGGATAAAAATCCGATAAAACCCCTATAATGTTTTTTGTAGAATCCCTTAATGAAGCCATTGATGAGACTCATGGTAAAATCCCCTTTGATAAAAGTTATTGATGATAAAACCTTGGTGAAACCCCTTAATAACATTCTTTGATGAAACCCCCCTTGATAAGACCTTCTTTGGTTGAAATGCTTGACAAAATCTTTGACAAACCCTTGATAAAATCCCTAATGAAACCATATTTGACAAATCCCATTGATAAACTCCCTTGGGTAAAATTCCTCGATAAAATCCCTTTTGATAGAATCCTTATGATAGAATCCATTGATGGAAATCCCGATAATCCCTTTTGATAAAAGGTATTAATGAAATATGGTGAAACCCCTTGATAGAATCCTTTGATAACAATCCCGATAAACCCTTTTGATAAACTCCCTTGATAAAGCTCTTTGATGAGAAATTCTGGTGAACCCTTTGATAAATGCCTAATGAAACCCCTTAATACCACTTTGTTGAAACTTTTTGGTAAAATCCTAATGAACCCCTGGTTGGACCCTGTAGATGATGTTCCGATAAAAACTTTTTGATAGAACCCCTTGGTAAAATGCCCTTGATAAAATTCCTCAATTGAACCCTATCGATGATACTTCCTCGATAAAAATTCCTTAGTTGAACCCTATGGATAATATTCCCTTGATAAAATTCCTTGATTTAATTCTTTTACAAAACCCTTGATAAGACCTCTAATGAAACCCCTGTTGAAAATTCCTAATGAAATCCTTGATAACAAACCCTTAGATGCTTGATGGAAACTATCCCTTGTGTTGGGTAGATTCATAAGTTGGGGATTTAAACTCTATGAGTGGTCTCAAATCCCATGTTATGTATGTATGTCCATGTATGCATGTGATGTCATGTTATATATCCATGCTTAGGTACTATAGTGTAGCGACATGATTAATGCATGACAATAATTTGAATGTCTCCATAAGTGCCCCAGATAAACCTTTTTGTGAAGCGGTTTTCTTTGATTAAGCCTTGCAACAGTCTTTCCCAGATTGATTGTGCTTTGGAGGGTATTGCCCTTGATTGATTGAGATTTGCAGGATTATGCCTGAAAAGGAACCTAGATCCCACCATGCCTTGATATAACCTTGATATGATCTGCCTCAGTATTTGAGTCTTGAAAAAGTATACCTGGATTGATTAACCCTTGGAATGACCGATTTCACCATGTCATTAAGGTGTCCGCCTCATTATGGAATTTTTGAATGAGTTTCCCTTTTTCATGGAGGTTTTGTTTGAAGAGGAACTTGGATCCCACCATAATGTGATATGACTTTTATATGAATCGCCCCCAATATTTACATCTTGAAAAGTGTGTCCCAATGTTTGAATCCTTGAAAGGTATGCCCCTGATCCTTGAGATCTAGAGGAATTGCATGAAAGGGACTTGGTTCCCACAATGTTGCAATATGACCTTTATATGACTTGCCCTAGTATTTGAATATTAAATAGTATGTACTTTATTATATGACGTCTGGAGTGATTGGCCCCACTGCACCTTTGAGTTGGTATGCCCCAGTATGAGCCTCTTGAAAATATCTACCCCTTATCATGAAGGTATAGGTGTGTCAAATCTTGAACTATTTTTCCCTTAATCAGTAGGATCTTCATTTGATGTGCCCCTAGAATCCTAAGGATTTTCCTCTTAATTAAAATGATTCCTCGATAATTTTCCCCTAGTTAGAAGGGTATTGAATCAATATGCCCTTGATTAAACCCTTGTTGATATTCCTTCAATGCTAAGTATTGATTTGCATATAAAATTATTCCCTTTGAAAAGTAATTAAAACGCCATGTTCATGCAAGTTTTCGAAATCGAAAGTAGGTGTGGAAACAAGTATGATGATACCTGGCCCTGAGGTTGGCACACCTTAAGATGAGAAAATAATGATTTAACAAACCTTCAGATTTTAAGTCAGTTTAACAACGAATTTTCCGAGTATGCTTTTATAGTTCCCCTAGCTTCAATTAGGACTTTTGTATGTTATAACGTTGTATGATTCACAGTTTATGAAACAAAAGATATAAGGTTCAAAATATAAAATTTAACCCTCCACATTCTCCTTGATGTTCTCCATTCCTAAATCCAATCAACCCAACAAATGCGTTCATATTGCAAGAGAATTTATTTAGTCACGGTGACAATGGTCTAAACCCTTGACGAGATATTAGAGATAACAATCACCTACTTCCATTTATAAGATTGTTCAATTTTATCCCTTTTTTTTAATCCCTTATTTCTGCATGGACCAATACTTTTGAGTTTGTGGTCCATCAAGATACCCTAATTTTTGCCTAAGTCAAAGTCAATTTTTTTCAGCGTTTTTTTTCTTGACTTAACGGGCTTTTTTTTTTTAACAATTCCTAAGTAACCTTGTCTTTGATTTTTGAAATTTGTGAATGTCATGTTATCCTTGATTGTTTCCTCAATGTTGAATGGTATGAGGAAGCAGACATTGTGAGCTTTATTGCTTCCTCGACCTTTGATGATGTACACGAAGAAGAAGATGAGCTTAAACCATTATCCGTGTGATTGGTATTGACTCCCTTGCATTAGGACGCACTGTTGAATTAATTGAAATCTACCCTGCCCCTGGTTAAAATTAAGGTTTTTTTTATAGAAAGAACACCGACTTATGGCTCGATGGGGTTGACTAAGGATTATCTCCTTATTTCTCCATTGTTTAGGAAGTTAGACAATGCCTTACATCGTCAGCCAGGTCTTACTATTAAAGCATACATCAATAAATTCGTTTGTTTATTTACATCATTCTCCTCCTAAGTTTGTTAATAGGTGAGAAGTGAAAAGAAAAGGTGATTTATTTTTTATATTTTTTTTACTCCCATGATGGCATAAAAATGAGTGAAAACAAATGGATTGATTCCAAAAACATGCGTGCTCATTTTATTAAAATTATTTCCCAAAAAGTACAACTTTCAATTCAAACAATACTTAGTAAAAAAGAAAATACAACCAGAAATGATAAAGGCCTAATGATCCTAGAAGTGAGCTTCCTTGTTAATCCATTGTCTTTGGAGGATGTTCCTTAATGTTCTTCCTCTTATAAAGGTAAGGGATAACTTTTAACCCATGAGACTCCTCCTTTGAAAGTCAATTGTTTGTTGTCGATCAGAAATTTGGACTTTGTATTCCTCACTTGTAGGATCTGAATAGGATCAAATGATTGCAACTTCAATAAGAAAACTCTGAGTAAGTCATGACACATTGGCGTAAGATCCAGTTCCCTTCCAAACTCCCTTTGTTGTGATTAATGAAGGACGTGAATTTGTTGTATCTGAGTAAACCTGTGACTAGCATGAAAAAAGGCTACCCTCTCTTTTTAATGGTACTTTCCCCTCTTGAGTCCTTTTATGGCTTCTTGATATATCCTTTGAGTCCACTTATGAGTATCGAGAAATCTCTTAGCTCTTGGAAATCGAATAAGGGCAAAATCGGAAAGGATATGCAAGTGTATGGGTATGTATGTAAATGCATGAAAATGCATGGGTATGCAAAAATATTTATTCCTTTATTCTTATGGTATGCTAAAAGTCATTTTTTTGTAGGTATGCTAAACAAATTCTTGGGATGAAATGCAAGTGTCATATTAGGATAATGACAGATAGGAGGAAAACCCTTACAAATTTAGGATAATTATGAATATAAAACCTATATATTGGTTAAAGGTAATTCCGAATATAAGGAAACCTTGTTTAAGAGGTCTCTTTATATATAGGGATAATGACCGACATGGGAAACCCAAACGAGTTTAGGGTATATGCAAGCATGACCTAGCTTGGGTGGATCCCTATATTAGGATAGTTCTAGAGTTTCACTACCCAACCCCCTCACATGTAGGATATATGGTGTTGATAGCCATTTAAGTTTATGATTATACCCTTGTATTACAATGAGAAGGATCATGCCTGCCTACGGTAATATTTCGGGATAAGTCCGACTTAGGCCAGAACCTGGTAACGACCCCTTTGGGGGTGATACACAAGGTTGTTTAAGGTAGGGTTTCTAGGGTCCCGGAGTCACTGATCAACTACCATATCATCATCCTCCTTCAAGGGCTAGCCTTGACGGGGAGATACCCATTAGTAGGATCTATTCCGAGTGCGGCCTCCATGCATTAATGAGATGTTCACCTCATTAAAGACACTTTCGTTCCACAAAGTCCTAATAAACTAGGGTTGTTCTCAAGCTTTGGTTTTAGCTTCACACAAATAATATCCCAACCATATGCATGAAAAAAAATAATATAACAATAATATTTATGATAATAATAATGCAACAAGTAAAATCCATAAACAAATAATAATAATAATTGAAATAAATAAAATAAACCAAAATAAAAATAATAAAATAAAACAATATCCCACAAACAAAAAACCCTACAAATCCTAAATATGGGATTGACTTTCTAATTATCCCCAGCAGAGTCGCCAGCTGTCACGGCCGGCTTAAATTTTAAGAGTCGTCAACCCATTTTTTAGGAAAAATAAGGGTAAACCTTGTTTTTCTTTAGTCCGGGAGTCGGTTAGGTGGGAGGAAGGTGTTAGGCACCCCTCACCTCTACTATACCTAGTAGGATCCATTCTACGAAAATTAGGGTTTTGTGTATTTTTAAGAAAAATGATGAGAATAAGGATATAACAATAATTTATGAAAATTTCGCTCGCTAAAGTCCTAGTTCGAGGACTTTATGCCTACGTACCCTCGGAGAGGGATCAGAGGACCGTAGTTCGTTTTCCTAACCCATACCCCTTACTATGTGATAAAAACCCATAATTTTAAAACCCCTTTTAATAATTATTAATAAAACCCTAATTTTCTTTTATAATTTTTTTTAAATCCCTAAAAACAAAACCCCAAAAATAATGGTAAAACCCCAAAATAGTTGGTAAGACCCCCAAAAGAAACCTGATTATGAAATCCCTGATTTAAACCCTCGAAAATATATTTGAACCCCAAAATATTCATAAGAAAAACCCTAAAACCCTAATTTGAAATCCCATAATTAAATTATATTAATTTCTAACTATATTTTCTTTTATATTTTTATTCCCTATTAATCATAATTATCCCTAACAATTTTATAAGTCCCCTCATTACAAAAACTAACTCTAGATAAATTACTTCGAAATTAACCCTTACATAAATTAAATCCCTAGAATTCATTATTAAATAAATTAAACTCATAATTCGATTTATATTTTATTCCCAGTTAAATATAATTATTTTTAAATAATTGCTTACTTATTTCTTATCCAAACCTTAATTAAATCCTGAATATTTCAATTAGGTATTTTTATTTTGCGTTAATGAACAAGACTAAGTTAATCTTAAATTAATCTTAAGAAAGAAAAACATAAAAAGCCTTTAAATAAAACTAAATTAATTACCTAAGATGAATTGACCATAATAACATTTGATTTTTATATATTTTATAATATTTGTGGAAAGTGTTTGGTCTTTTAAAAAACATTTTGATTATTTATTTAAATTAATAAATGGATTGAAATAGTCCTAATAAAATCTAAATATTTTAAATATTATGTAGTATTTTAGTATCTGTATCATTTCGTATAAGTTAACAGTGGGTTTACCGTCAAAATCAAACTTACAAAAAAAAACCAAATGGAATTAAGTAATAATACCATTTAAATAAAGAAAAGAAATTGTAAAAAAAGGTGTAACAGTGAGACGTTCTCTCCACAAAAAGAAGTTATAACTTGATGTCTCCTCATTTTTTGCAACAAAACCTCAATTCTTTTTTTTTTAAATTTTATTTTTGAATTTTTAATACTTAATAATAATAAGAAAGAAATTTATAATAAATTAATTAGCAACTCAATTCCATTAATCATCTATTATTACTGACACTACCCTATAGTTATTCCAAATTTATTTTAAACAACACCTTAAATAATATTAATACTAATTAATTAATATATTTTTGATTATTTTATTTCAAAGCGTGAAAATTGATGTTTCCTGCTAGATCCAACCAGAAATGATTTCCTTCATCTTCCTCATCTCTCTCTATACATATGCTTATACACCCAGAAAGGAAAAAAAAAACTAAGAACAACAAGACTTTTGGCAAAAATAGTGATGGATTCAACCCTTACATCACAAATCAACAACAAACAACAGTAGATAAAGACAAAAACGATGCAAATCAAATGGTAAAATGAAGTTAAGGAGTTTACCGATCCGGTTGTTCCCGGATGTGAAGATCCCCGATATTTCGTGCGTCTTTCTCCTCCTCTTTCTTCTTCCTTGATGGTGAGCTTGCCTCTATAAGGATTTCGTTTTCCCTTTTTCCTCCCAAGAATTTCGATTTACCCCCTTTTATAGAATAGTTTTCAAGATTGGTGTAATTAATCATATTGTCTGTTTTAGGAAACTTTTAATTTGATTGTATAATTTGATTAACTATTTTCTAAGTCTGATTTTATTTATTTATTGCTAATTGAGATTCTCTAAAAAAAAGATCGCGATTTACATTATGTTCAAATCTCTAATAAGTTTCTTAGTTTATGAAATATTTGATTTATGATGATTTTTAGATCTGTAAAGATTTGCTATTGAAAATGATGAATGGTAATATGCCGATCTTTTTTTAATTTTTTAATTATAATAAATGCTAATTCTAAAATTTACTAAAAACGTAAAGATTTTTCAATAATGATAGTCATTCCTGATTTTTTGTTAGTAATGATAAAAAGTTTTCTTTTTTAATAACATCTTAAATTAATCTTAATTATACACTTTAATTTTTTTTAATGAGTATCACAAGGTTATTTTCCAAACTTAGACTTTTAATATTATTTTAAAACAAAACTATTTTGGATGGAAAAATTAATAGGGACATTCTTAGTATGATATATATACCTAGGGCACTAACTATTAATGACATTTATTTTGATATTAAATTAGAATTTTTTTCATGTTGTTTATAATGATTATTATATAAAAATCAATTTCTACGGTATAATGCATCAAAATTGTGTTAACAGAATATGCAACTTTCTAATAAAAACAAACAACCCTTAAGTAATTAGATATATTGTCATTTATGAAAAAGAAGAAAAAAAGTATAAAATACCATATTATACAAAAAAAAATAGTACTTAATAGTAATACTCTTAGTAGTGAAAATAATGAAAATGGTTTACATATCATATCTCATGCCCAAATTGGAGTACCATTTTCTTTTAGTGATTTTTTTTTATTGAAAACTTAAAAATAAAAATTTATTTCGATAATCTAATAGGTAATTATTAGATTTTCAAAATATGTATTTTTTTTAATCATAAACCAAAAACAATTTGTATTAAAAAAGAATAAAAATAATAAAAATTCCTTTATATAATCTCAAAAAAAAATAAAAAATATCCTTAGTAATATTATTTCTAAAACTTAAATAAAATGAAAATATAATAAACTCTCACTTATTTTAAAAATAAAACATAGTTGGGACACATGTCCCCTCCCCTTCTTAAAATAAAAGTTTTAATAAAACTAATAATAATATTAGTATTAAACCCAAATATACCATTTTATTTAAAAATAAAATAAAACCCCATTATTTATAATTCCCATAATAATATTTACTATTGATATAATAATAATAATAATTAACTTTTAAACCCCTAATTATAAAATTATATATAAAATTATAAGAAAAGTTTATAATGTGGTATCCCTTAACCCCTAAAATAATTATTAGATTTTAAAAGACAGGTCCAATAAAAATGCAAAAGTAAGTCTAAAAGGTTAAAAGAGTCCTTCTTTGACTTTTTAGACAGAAAAAGAATTCAGGTCAAAATTTAGGGTACGACAGCTGCCCCTATTTTATCGGCTTCGACTCAGACGAATGATATCGACGAGCCTTCCTCCATCCGAGGAGGAGACGATTAAATATAAGAGGACCCCAAATTTTGACAAACCCAAGACTCTTAAGCAGATCAAACCCTGGTTCTTCAGTCACTCCCATATTCCTGTAGACTTCTTGTAAATCCAATTTTAATTTAGATTTAAAAAAAACCGATAGAACCCCATATAGAAATTCCAATTTGGACTATTATGATAAATCCTGATAACCCTCTTATGACCAATATTCACTTAATTATCGGATGAAGACCCTGATGGAACCCCTTGATGTCAACTTTTGATTAGATAACCCAGATGGAACCCCCTTATCAATCCCTGGTAGATCCCCTTATCAATCCCTTATAGGACCTATTATCAATCCCTTATAGAACCCCTTAATCCCTTTCATCCCTTCTGGGTGAATTTTTCTATGATTTCTATGATCTTTTAATCATATTGTTGGAATAGGATAATGACTTTTAGTGATACCTTAATCACTCTAGATACAAAATCCCTGGATAGAACTTCTTTAATCCCGATTAGAACACCAATGGATAACCCCTTTGACAAATATTAGATGGAACCCCTTCTTGCAGAACCGTATAAATCCCTTAGATAATTTCCGATAAAATTTCCTTCAAATCTGTTGATAAAACCCTTGATATAACTCTTTTGAATAGACATCTAGTAGGACCCCTTTTGTAAAACTTTATGGTATAACATTATAATATAACCCCTTGGCTAAAAAACCTATATAACCCCTTGTCTTATAGAACCCCTTTTCAATCCCTGGTAGAACCCCTATCAATCTCTTATAGAACCCTTTCATCCATTTTTGGTTAACATCGCTTATGATTCCTATGATCCTCTAATCATGTTGTTGGAATCAAATAGGACTTTAGTGATACCTTGATAACCTTGGATACAAACCCTTGAATAGAATCCCTTCACTCCCGATTAGAACCCCATGTATAACCTCTTTGACAAATATTAGATATAACCCTTTCTTGTAGAACCCCATAAATCCTTTTCGTATACAACCCATGATGTAATCCCTTTTGAGTAATATTATAGTAGAACTATTTTTGACGAGAAATCCCTTAGTATAAACCCCTTAGTAAAATCCTTTTGGTATATCCCTTTGATAAATTCCATTGATGGAATACAATGCAATCCCTTGAGAAAATTACAATAGAACCCTTGTTGATGAATCTATGAAAATTCTTTGACGAAACTTGAAAAACCCTGAATAAGTCTTTGATAAAACCCTTGATGAAATCCCTTTTGGTAAATCCCTTGTTGAAAACCTTATAGAATCTTTTTGACAGATTCCATTGGTGGAATCCGGTGTAACCCCTAAATAACATCCTTAGATGATAATCCATTGATATAATTTTGGTAAAATTCCTCTGATAAAATTTAATAGAGCTCCCTTTGGATAAAAATCCCTTGATATAACCTCTTTGATATAAATCCGGTAGAACCCCCTTGAAAAAATTCCGATAGAACCTCTTTTGGATAAGCATCCCTTGGTAAAACCCCTTTGACAAAAATCTGGTAGAACCCCCTTTGAAAAAAATTCCGATAAACCCCACTAGATTAAAATCCCTTTTATAAAATCCTTAAAAAAATTTGAGAACCCGTGATGGACCTTTGATAAAACCCCTAATGAAACTCCTTTGGTAAATCCCTTGGTATAACCCCTTTGGTAAATCCCTCATGAAATCATGTTTTGATAAGTCCCGAATCAAACCCTTAAAAAATCTTGATGCAATCCTTTAGATAATTCCCTTAATGAAATCCCTTTTGATTGAAACCCATTGACAGACTTCCTTTTACAAAACACCTCTATAAAGTTCCTCGATTGAATCTCCAATGAAAATCCCTTTAAAAAAATTGGTAGAACCCTTTGATGGAACCCCTTGGATGAGACTTTGGATAAAAATCCTTTTGAAAAAAAATCCCTTGATAGAAAACCCCTTGATAAGACCACGATGAAACCTTTTAATAAAATCATTTGATAAAATCCTGATGAATCCCCGTGATAAGACATTTATGAAACCCTTTAATAACATTCTGGTAGAACCCCTGAAAGAAATAATCTGGTTGAACCCCTTAAAATTCCTGATTAAAACCCCTTGATAAATCCCTTGGATAAGAATCCGACAGAACCCCTCGATACAATTTTGATGAAATCCCCTTGGTGAAAATTCCTTGATCGAACCCCTTATTTGGATAAAAATCCGATAAAACCCCTATAATGTTTTTTGTAGAATCCCTTAATGAAGCCATTGATGAGACTCATGGTAAAATCCCCTTTGATAAAAGTTATTGATGATAAAACCTTGGTGAAACCCCTTAATAACATTCTTTGATGAAACCCCCCTTGATAAGACCTTCTTTGGTTGAAATGCTTGACAAAATCTTTGACAAACCCTTGATAAAATCCCTAATGAAACCATATTTGACAAATCCCATTGATAAACTCCCTTGGGTAAAATTCCTCGATAAAATCCCTTTTGATAGAATCCTTATGATAGAATCCATTGATGGAAATCCCGATAATCCCTTTTGATAAAAGGTATTAATGAAATATGGTGAAACCCCTTGATAGAATCCTTTGATAACAATCCCGATAAACCCTTTTGATAAACTCCCTTGATAAAGCTCTTTGATGAGAAATTCTGGTGAACCCTTTGATAAATGCCTAATGAAACCCCTTAATACCACTTTGTTGAAACTTTTTGGTAAAATCCTAATGAACCCCTGGTTGGACCCTGTAGATGATGTTCCGATAAAAACTTTTTGATAGAACCCCTTGGTAAAATGCCCTTGATAAAATTCCTCAATTGAACCCTATCGATGATACTTCCTCGATAAAAATTCCTTAGTTGAACCCTATGGATAATATTCCCTTGATAAAATTCCTTGATTTAATTCTTTTACAAAACCCTTGATAAGACCTCTAATGAAACCCCTGTTGAAAATTCCTAATGAAATCCTTGATAACAAACCCTTAGATGCTTGATGGAAACTATCCCTTGTGTTGGGTAGATTCATAAGTTGGGGATTTAAACTCTATGAGTGGTCTCAAATCCCATGTTATGTATGTATGTCCATGTATGCATGTGATGTCATGTTATATATCCATGCTTAGGTACTATAGTGTAGCGACATGATTAATGCATGACAATAATTTGAATGTCTCCATAAGTGCCCCAGATAAACCTTTTTGTGAAGCGGTTTTCTTTGATTAAGCCTTGCAACAGTCTTTCCCAGATTGATTGTGCTTTGGAGGGTATTGCCCTTGATTGATTGAGATTTGCAGGATTATGCCTGAAAAGGAACCTAGATCCCACCATGCCTTGATATAACCTTGATATGATCTGCCTCAGTATTTGAGTCTTGAAAAAGTATACCTGGATTGATTAACCCTTGGAATGACCGATTTCACCATGTCATTAAGGTGTCCGCCTCATTATGGAATTTTTGAATGAGTTTCCCTTTTTCATGGAGGTTTTGTTTGAAGAGGAACTTGGATCCCACCATAATGTGATATGACTTTTATATGAATCGCCCCCAATATTTACATCTTGAAAAGTGTGTCCCAATGTTTGAATCCTTGAAAGGTATGCCCCTGATCCTTGAGATCTAGAGGAATTGCATGAAAGGGACTTGGTTCCCACAATGTTGCAATATGACCTTTATATGACTTGCCCTAGTATTTGAATATTAAATAGTATGTACTTTATTATATGACGTCTGGAGTGATTGGCCCCACTGCACCTTTGAGTTGGTATGCCCCAGTATGAGCCTCTTGAAAATATCTACCCCTTATCATGAAGGTATAGGTGTGTCAAATCTTGAACTATTTTTCCCTTAATCAGTAGGATCTTCATTTGATGTGCCCCTAGAATCCTAAGGATTTTCCTCTTAATTAAAATGATTCCTCGATAATTTTCCCCTAGTTAGAAGGGTATTGAATCAATATGCCCTTGATTAAACCCTTGTTGATATTCCTTCAATGCTAAGTATTGATTTGCATATAAAATTATTCCCTTTGAAAAGTAATTAAAACGCCATGTTCATGCAAGTTTTCGAAATCGAAAGTAGGTGTGGAAACAAGTATGATGATACCTGGCCCTGAGGTTGGCACACCTTAAGATGAGAAAATAATGATTTAACAAACCTTCAGATTTTAAGTCAGTTTAACAACGAATTTTCCGAGTATGCTTTTATAGTTCCCCTAGCTTCAATTAGGACTTTTGTATGTTATAACGTTGTATGATTCACAGTTTATGAAACAAAAGATATAAGGTTCAAAATATAAAATTTAACCCTCCACATTCTCCTTGATGTTCTCCATTCCTAAATCCAATCAACCCAACAAATGCGTTCATATTGCAAGAGAATTTATTTAGTCACGGTGACAATGGTCTAAACCCTTGACGAGATATTAGAGATAACAATCACCTACTTCCATTTATAAGATTGTTCAATTTTATCCCTTTTTTTTAATCCCTTATTTCTGCATGGACCAATACTTTTGAGTTTGTGGTCCATCAAGATACCCTAATTTTTGCCTAAGTCAAAGTCAATTTTTTTCAGCGTTTTTTTTCTTGACTTAACGGGCTTTTTTTTTTTAACAATTCCTAAGTAACCTTGTCTTTGATTTTTGAAATTTGTGAATGTCATGTTATCCTTGATTGTTTCCTCAATGTTGAATGGTATGAGGAAGCAGACATTGTGAGCTTTATTGCTTCCTCGACCTTTGATGATGTACACGAAGAAGAAGATGAGCTTAAACCATTATCCGTGTGATTGGTATTGACTCCCTTGCATTAGGACGCACTGTTGAATTAATTGAAATCTACCCTGCCCCTGGTTAAAATTAAGGTTTTTTTTATAGAAAGAACACCGACTTATGGCTCGATGGGGTTGACTAAGGATTATCTCCTTATTTCTCCATTGTTTAGGAAGTTAGACAATGCCTTACATCGTCAGCCAGGTCTTACTATTAAAGCATACATCAATAAATTCGTTTGTTTATTTACATCATTCTCCTCCTAAGTTTGTTAATAGGTGAGAAGTGAAAAGAAAAGGTGATTTATTTTTTATATTTTTTTTACTCCCATGATGGCATAAAAATGAGTGAAAACAAATGGATTGATTCCAAAAACATGCGTGCTCATTTTATTAAAATTATTTCCCAAAAAGTACAACTTTCAATTCAAACAATACTTAGTAAAAAAGAAAATACAACCAGAAATGATAAAGGCCTAATGATCCTAGAAGTGAGCTTCCTTGTTAATCCATTGTCTTTGGAGGATGTTCCTTAATGTTCTTCCTCTTATAAAGGTAAGGGATAACTTTTAACCCATGAGACTCCTCCTTTGAAAGTCAATTGTTTGTTGTCGATCAGAAATTTGGACTTTGTATTCCTCACTTGTAGGATCTGAATAGGATCAAATGATTGCAACTTCAATAAGAAAACTCTGAGTAAGTCATGACACATTGGCGTAAGATCCAGTTCCCTTCCAAACTCCCTTTGTTGTGATTAATGAAGGACGTGAATTTGTTGTATCTGAGTAAACCTGTGACTAGCATGAAAAAAGGCTACCCTCTCTTTTTAATGGTACTTTCCCCTCTTGAGTCCTTTTATGGCTTCTTGATATATCCTTTGAGTCCACTTATGAGTATCGAGAAATCTCTTAGCTCTTGGAAATCGAATAAGGGCAAAATCGGAAAGGATATGCAAGTGTATGGGTATGTATGTAAATGCATGAAAATGCATGGGTATGCAAAAATATTTATTCCTTTATTCTTATGGTATGCTAAAAGTCATTTTTTTGTAGGTATGCTAAACAAATTCTTGGGATGAAATGCAAGTGTCATATTAGGATAATGACAGATAGGAGGAAAACCCTTACAAATTTAGGATAATTATGAATATAAAACCTATATATTGGTTAAAGGTAATTCCGAATATAAGGAAACCTTGTTTAAGAGGTCTCTTTATATATAGGGATAATGACCGACATGGGAAACCCAAACGAGTTTAGGGTATATGCAAGCATGACCTAGCTTGGGTGGATCCCTATATTAGGATAGTTCTAGAGTTTCACTACCCAACCCCCTCACATGTAGGATATATGGTGTTGATAGCCATTTAAGTTTATGATTATACCCTTGTATTACAATGAGAAGGATCATGCCTTCCTACGGTAATATTTCGGGATAAGTCCGACTTAGGCCAGAACCTGGTAACGACCCCTTTGGGGGTGATACACAAGGTTGTTTAAGGTAGGGTTTCTAGGGTCCCGGAGTCACTGATCAACTACCATATCATCATCCTCCTTCAAGGGCTAGCCTTGACGGGGAGATACCCATTAGTAGGATCTATTCCGAGTGCGGCCTCCATGCATTAATGAGATGTTCACCTCATTAAAGACACTTTCGTTCCACAAAGTCCTAATAAACTAGGGTTGTTCTCAAGCTTTGGTTTTAGCTTCACACAAATAATATCCCAACCATATGCATGAAAAAAAATAATATAACAATAATATTTATGATAATAATAATGCAACAAGTAAAATCCATAAACAAATAATAATAATAATTGAAATAAATAAAATAAACCAAAATAAAAATAATAAAATAAAACAATATCCCACAAACAAAAAACCCTACAAATCCTAAATATGGGATTGACTTTCTAATTATCCCCAGCAGAGTCGCCAGCTGTCACGGCCGGCTTAAATTTTAAGAGTCGTCAACCCATTTTTTAGGAAAAATAAGGGTAAACCTTGTTTTTCTTTAGTCCGGGAGTCGGTTAGGTGGGAGGAAGGTGTTAGGCACCCCTCACCTCTACTATACCTAGTAGGATCCATTCTACGAAAATTAGGGTTTTGTGTATTTTTAAGAAAAATGATGAGAATAAGGATATAACAATAATTTATGAAAATTTCGCTCGCTAAAGTCCTAGTTCGAGGACTTTATGCCTACGTACCCTCGGAGAGGGATCAGAGGACCGTAGTTCGTTTTCCTAACCCATACCCCTTACTATGTGATAA
The DNA here is from genome assembly GCA_963966055.1 of Lathyrus aphaca. Lineage (NCBI taxonomy): Eukaryota > Viridiplantae > Streptophyta > Magnoliopsida > Fabales > Fabaceae > Lathyrus > Lathyrus aphaca. The sequence continues at coordinate 163,813,602 of OZ014525.1, read as the reverse complement.
AAACCCATAATTTTAAAACCCCTTTTAATAATTATTAATAAAACCCTAATTTTCTTTTATAATTTTTTTTAAATCCCTAAAAACAAAACCCCAAAAATAATGGTAAAACCCCAAAATAGTTGGTAAGACCCCCAAAAGAAACCTGATTATGAAATCCCTGATTTAAACCCTCGAAAATATATTTGAACCCCAAAATATTCATAAGAAAAACCCTAAAACCCTAATTTGAAATCCCATAATTAAATTATATTAATTTCTAACTATATTTTCTTTTATATTTTTATTCCCTATTAATCATAATTATCCCTAACAATTTTATAAGTCCCCTCATTACAAAAACTAACTCTAGATAAATTACTTCGAAATTAACCCTTACATAAATTAAATCCCTAGAATTCATTATTAAATAAATTAAACTCATAATTCGATTTATATTTTATTCCCAGTTAAATATAATTATTTTTAAATAATTACTTACTTATTTCTTATCCAAACCTTAATTAAATCCTGAATATTTCAATTAGGTATTTTTATTTTGCGTTAATGAACAAGACTAAGTTAATCTTAAATTAATCTTAAGAAAGAAAAACATAAAAAGCCTTTAAATAAAACTAAATTAATTACCTAAGATGAATTGACCATAATAACATTTGATTTTTATATATTTTATAATATTTGTGGAAAGTGTTTGGTCTTTTAAAAAACATTTTGATTATTTATTTAAATTAATAAATGGATTGAAATAGTCCTAATAAAATCTAAATATTTTAAATATTATGTAGTATTTTAGTATCTGTATCATTTCGTATAAGTTAACAGTGGGTTTACCGTCAAAATCAAACTTACAAAAAAAAACCAAATGGAATTAAGTAATAATACCATTTAAATAAAGAAAAGAAATTGTAAAAAAAGGTGTAACAGTGAGACGTTCTCTCCACAAAAAGAAGTTATAACTTGATGTCTCCTCATTTTTTGCAACAAAACCTCAATTCTTTTTTTTTTAAATTTTATTTTTGAATTTTTAATACTTAATAATAATAAGAAAGAAATTTATAATAAATTAATTAGCAACTCAATTCCATTAATCATCTATTATTACTGACACTACCCTATAGTTATTCCAAATTTATTTTAAACAACACCTTAAATAATATTAATACTAATTAATTAATATATTTTTGATTATTTTATTTCAAAGCGTGAAAATTGATGTTTCCTGCTAGATCCAGCCATAAATGATTTCCCTCATCTTCCTCATCTCTCTCTATACATATGCTTATACACCCAGAAAGAAAGAAAAAAGAAAACTAAGAACAACAAGACTTTTGGCAAAAATAGTGATGGATTCAACCCTTACATCACAAATCAACAACAAACAACAGTAGATAAAGACAAAAACGACGCAAATCAAATGGTAAAATGAAGTTAAGGAGTTTACCGATCCGGTTGTTCCCGAATGTGAAGATCCCCGATATTTCGTTCGTCTTTCTCCTCCCCTTTCTTCTTCCTTGATGGTGAGCTTGCCTCTATAAGGATTTCCTTTTCCCTTTTTACTCCCAAGAATTTCGATTTACCCCCTTTTATAGAATAATTTTCAAGATTGGTGTAATTAATCATATTATCTGTTTTAGGAAACTTTTAATTTGATTGTATAATTTGATTAACTATTTTCTAAGTCTGATTTTATTTATTTATTGCTAATTGAGATTCTCTAAAAAAAAGATCGCGATTTACATTATGTTCAAATCTTTAATAAGTTTCTTAGTTTATGAAATATTTGATTTATGATGATTTTTAGATCTGTAAAGATTTGCTATTGAAAATGATGAATGGTAATATGCCGATCTTTTTTTAATTTTTTAATTATAATAAATGCTAATTCTAAAATTTACTAAAAACGTAGAGATTTTTCAATAATGATAGTCATTCCTGATTTTTTGTTAGTAATGATAAAAAGTTTTCTTTTTTAATAACATCTTAAATTAATCTTAATTATACACTTTAAATTTTTTTAATGAGTATCAGAAGGTTATTTTCCAAACTTAGACTTTTAATATTATTTTAAAACAAAACTATTTTGGATGGAAAAATTAATAGGGACATTATTAGTATGATATATATACCTAGGCCATTAACTATTAATGACATTGATTTTGATATTAAATTAGAATTTTTTTCATGTTGTTTATAATGATTATTATATAAAAATCAATTTCTACTGTATAATGCATCAAAATTGTGTTAACAGAATATGCAACTTTCTAATAAAAACAAACAACCCTTAAGTAATTAGATATATTTTCATTTATGAAAAAGAAGAAAAAAAAATATAAAATACCATATTATACAAAAAAAAATGGTACTTAATAGTAATACTCTTAGTAGTGAAAATAATGAAAATGGTTTACATATCATATCCCATGCCCAAATTAGAGTACCATTTTCTTTTAGTGATTTTTTTTTATTGAAAACTTAAAAATAAAAATTTATTTCGATAATCTAATAAGTAATTATTAGATTTTCAAAATATGTATTTTTTTAATCATAAACCAAAAACAATTAGTATTAAAAAAGAATAAAAATTATAAAAATTCCTTTATATAATCTCAAAAAAAATAAAAAATATCCTTGGTAATATTATTTCTAAAACTTAAATAAAATAAAAATATAATAAACTCTCACTTATTTTAAAAATAAAACATAGTTGGGACACATGTCCCCTCCCCTTCTTAAAATAAAAGTTGTAATAAAACTAATAATAATATTAGTATTAAACCCAAATATACCATTTTATTTAAAAGTAAAATAAAACCCCATTATTAATAATTCCCATAATAATATTTACTATTGATATAATAATAATAATAATTAACTTTTAAACCCCTAATTATAAAATTATATATACAATTATAAGAAAAGTTTATAATGTGGTATCCCTTAACCCCTACAATAATTATTAGATTTTAAAAGACAGACCCAATAAAAATGCAAAAGTAAGTCTAAAAGGTTAAAAGAGTCCTTCTTTGACTTTTTATACAGAAAAAGAATTCGGGTCAAAATTTAGGGTACGACAGGAGTCATGAAGGCTGTGTGCCTCTTGTCCGTGTCCGACATTAGGATTTGATTATATCCAATGTATGCGTCCATGAAGGACAAAAGTTTAAAACCTGCAGAGTTGTATACCAATTTATCTATGTTAGGGAAAGGAAAAGCATCTTTGGGACACGCCCGGTTGAGATCAGTATAATCAACGCACATTCGCCATTTTCCATTATTTTTCTTAACGAGAACTACATTAGAAAGTTAGGTTGTGTACTAGGCTTCAGAAATAAAATTTGCCTCTAGGAGGTCTTTTATAGCCTGCTCGGTAGCCTCCGCTTTCTCGGAAGACTGCTTGCGCCTACGTTGTGCTACGGGCCTCATGGCCGGATCTAAAGTTAACTAGTGACAGGCGACCTCAGGGTCAAGCCCGGGCATCTCAAATGCACTACACGCGAACATCTTTGCATTCTCCTTGAGGTAAGTTATGAGTTGTTCCCTTGTTGCGGTTGGTAGATCGGTACCTATCTTCACAGCTCTGTCGGGATCGCTGCCAAGGGGGATGAGCTCGAACTCTCCGTCGGGGATTGGGAGAATTGGGTAAGTGACTGCCCGCCCGTTGTCGGGGCCCTGTGCTTCAGTGTCCTCTTCGCCGAGGCGGCTGTCGAGCTCGACAAAATTTATTCGCGATGGAGGTGGGTGCTCTTCGATTCTGGGTTTCATGTTGTCCTTGGAGGTGTTTATGATGTTTTGTCCTTTGACTTCCGCGTCGTAGCATATTCGAGCAGCGTCGATGTCGCCGTGAATTGTGACCACGCGGCCCAACTTGGTGTAATACTTCATCTTCAAGTGGACGGTGGAGGGGATTGCTGTCAGTTCGCCCAATGTGGGTCGGCCAAGGATACAAATTTAGAGCGAAGGGCATTCGATCACCAGGAATTGTACCTTGACCTCCCAAGCGGTCTCCTTCTCCCGGAAAAGAACGAGGAGTTCCACGTATCCCCACAACCTTGTGGTGGCCCCGTTGAAGCCTTGGAGGTCAGATCCGACTTAAGGGGATAGGTTTGTTTTGTCCATTTTTAGAGTCTTGAATAGATGGACGTACATAATGTCCACCGAGCTTCCCTGGTCGACCAAGATACATCGTACGTCGAAGCGTGCCATTTTGGCTCTTGTCAGTATAGGGATGCTCAAATTAGGAGACCTGCCAGGAAGTTCTTCGAGAAAAAGGATATCAAGTTGGATCTTCCCCGAGATTTTGTTAAGAATGCCAATTGTTCGGGCGCGGTCAATAAGAGCTCATCGAACTCCCGCTTCACAGAAATGGCGATGTTATCGTTGTTTACTCCTCCTCCATAGATGACTAAGGTTGTGGGAAAATTCTCCCATGGGATGAGTTCAACGATTCGCCCTCCTATGTTGACATCGGGTAGGTTGGAGTCTTCAGGCCGTGATATGCACATCGCCAATTGGAAGGGAGAGTTGTCACATAGAGAGTCCTCGCGATTTCTTTTTGTGGACTGATCATCGCGTCGGGGAGTCTCACTTCTCTTGACGTACTATTTGAGATAACCCTCCTTGATCAAAATTTCGATCGCGTCTTTGAGGTGGACACAATCTTCGGTCACATATCCGTGGCTCCTATAGAAATGACAGTATTTAGATTTGTCAATGTGGGGCTTGGGTGTTGTAGGTTTGGGGAACCTTGCCTTACCCTGTTTGAACTCAGAGTTGATGCACTCGGCAAGGATACGCTCGCGGGGAGCAGTCAATAATGTGTATTCGGAGAATCACCCCGCCGTTCCTCTTCCTTTGTGGATCTCGCAAGGCTTATCGTCTCTCCTCTTCTCCCCGGTGCAGCGGGGAATAGTGAAGTCTTCGTTTTTGGAGCTTCTGGCGTCGTCGTGGCCGCGATTACTCAGAACATTATGGGTGACTTTTTTCTCCTCGTATCTGATGTACGCTTGAGCCTTGTGAAGAAGCTCGTCGAGGGTGCGGGGAGGTTCTATCCCGACTGCTCTTCTGAGTTCACTTCCAGGAAGGAGTCCTTTTTCGAGGAGATACTTTTTCATGTAGTCAGTCGTATCCACCTCGACGGCCTCTTGGTTGAATCGCTCGATGTATGAGCGCAACATTTCGTTTTTCCCTTGTACGATGGCTTTAAGGGTTGCTTCGGTATTGGGGTGGCGTCGGGAGGCGGTGAAATACCGTGTGAACTCCAACCTCATGCTCCTCCAATATGTGATAGACTTTGGTGCCAGACTTTTGTACCACGCCATGACTCCTTTCCTGAGGGTTGTCGAAAATAACCTGCACTTGACGTTCCCGGTGATGTCGTTGCCATAGTTGAGCATAGCGTTGATGTTGTCGACATGGTCATCGGGGTCAGTTATCTCGTCATAAGGTGTCAGGTTCGGGGGTTTCTCCATGCCCTTCAGAAGTGGTGTCTCCATAATAGCCCGTGAAAGAGGGCAGTGAGGGTCATCTTTATCACTCATCAGCGGGGAGTAGCCTTCATTCCTCGGAATTTGATTGCGCCGAGGAGAACTCTTTGGATGATCATCTACTCGTTCAGGGTGCCCCCTGGACCTATTCTTCTTTGGCTTGGGGGAACGCCGTCCTCGGCGAGGAGGCGAACGTCCCCACTTCTTGGTCGCCTCTGGTTGGCGTCTCTCGGGTTGAGGTCCATGCTCCCGTCGGGGAGGTCCAGTTTGACGCTCGGTCTCCAATGTTACTATCCTCTCATGCTGTTGAGAGAACATGAAATTGGTCTGATTCAGAACGTGCACCATGGCTATCATGGTGGGGTCTCCTTCGACGGGCACCGGTATGGGCTGGAAAGCAATTTCTAGCTGAGGTTGAGGAACGCCATTGTCCTCATGCTCATGTGATGAGGTGGAGGTCTGCCCGTCACACACGTCAGATTCGTGGATGACAATCAGGTTGTCCTCAGTGGTGTATTCGACGAGATCCAAAGTATGGTTGTCACCGTGTTCGTCGGCCATGCTAGAAGGACGAAGAGTGAATGAGCTTTGATCTTCTGATGTGGAAGAAGGGGAGAGCTATATTCCCACAGACGGAGCCACTGATCGTACCTGATCAGAAGGGCCTTCCAGGTGTTGAGCAGCGAACGTGACAGTTGTTTTAGAGAAGGAGAGAGGTGTACCAACAAGGCACTCTGATGCTTAAGTGAGTATGGGTACAATAGAATAATAATAATAGATTCAGAATACATGACCCTCTAATGAAAGAAGGTATTTATAGTGTGCCCCCAGCGGGCCAAGATCCTTCCTTGGGTTGGATCAGCTAGGCCCAAGGAAGAACTGTCAAGGGACGCGTAGGAGCGTGTAAGACCTAGCACGTGGTCTTGCCCTTGGTCAACTGCCCCTATATCTAGGGAGATAATAGTGAGCAGTTAGATGACATGTCAAGCGTGGGGGAGACATAGTCTCCCTAACTGCCAGCTAATGGGTCGTGGATGTTCCCGACGATATAAACCTTCTGCCTGTCGGGTTAGGTCTCTGCCCGACTTATTGGGCCTTTTCCCGACGTCGTCTTAAAGGCCCAGTCTAGAACAACATTTAAGAGGATAAAGTATAATTTTGAAATAGTAAAATATAATCTATTAAATGTCATTATCTCCAAAGTCTTCAACTATATCTTTTTCTTCTTGAATGGTGAGAGATTATTAGCATATTTGATTTGACTTTTGAAATAGGCAAAACCAATTTTAAAGATGTAGAATTGATTTTGCAATAATTTTGAGGAGTTTATTTTTTTTAAAATTAAAATTAACTATGTCTTTAAAATTGATTCTACTTAAAGTTAATATATGTAGCTTTTAAATTTAAATTTGATTTTTCTATTAAATTAAAATTTATTATTCAATTCACTTTTACATAAATATGTTTAAACATAAATCAATTATGTTAAAATCAATTTTATGCATTGTTAATTCAAACAAGGCGCGTTAAAGGTGGATGAGTTGCGACCTATTATGGATGAGCTGACACCGACCGATGTCATATGGCGGCCATTCGAGGATCATAGAGTTCATCGTCTTTTTGATGAGATTTCTCTATATAGGGGTTGTTTGAGGTGGGGAGATACTATTGTTCCATACATGCCTGACAGGTGTCTTCGACAGTTTGGATACCGTCAGTACATTCCACCTGCACCTATTGATCTTAGGATGGCTGTTGATATTGATGTTGAGTGGATTAGTTACATCCATAGTGTTGGCCAGGTGATTCGTTCGGCTGCACTGGCGACTACCCCATTTGAGGTAGAGGATGGATACCTTGAGTGGTATTATCGTGTTTCGCATCCTCGATTGGTACCGCCTACCCATGATGAGCCGCCAGTTGCATATATTCCTGAGTACGATGTGGGACCATCTGATCCTGCCTGGGGTTGTGTGTCTACATTGATTCATCGCTACCTTCAGCAGAATGCAGCTGAAGAGGATGATCCACATTTTGCTGATCTGTTTGCAGCTTTACGTATTGCTCGTTCACAGTGATGTATAGTTATGTTTATGTCATATTTTATTGATATTTTTTAGACTTGGTTTCTTAATATATTGATATTTGAACTTATATGTACGATCATATTTATGTTATATGTTATTGATAGTTTTTCGACTAAAAAATTGAAATTAAAATTTAATTCCATCGACTATAATTCATAAAGTGTAGCAAACATATAATATAATTCATGAATAAAAATGAATAACATAGTTTATAATTCATAATGTGTTTGTAATATAGGTGTAAGTTGTTGCCAATGTTGTAGACGTGCAGCAAATCCTACCATCCACGATGTTGCTGTTGGATAACGAAAGTTCTTCCAATCTGTTGTCACTGGTGGCAATGGAAATCCTTCTTTCATGTTAACCTATATACAAAATTAAACAATACATTATTTAACATTACTCAAAGCATTTACTAATAATATCAAATTATAACAATGTTTACCTGAATCCAATGATTTGAGTTTACAAATCCAATGCAATAAAATGAGACATTCGGTGAGAATGTAGTTATCATAGGGAAGAAAGTCAAACATTCGACTCCTAAACAGACAAGTACCACGTTATACCGATTCGCAATCACGTAACCCATATCTGGTAGAGTCAACCATTTATTTATTGGTTGAGAACCACTTCCCTCTATCTTCAAAGAATCTCTCACTTCAGCTAACCGATCAGCAAATAAATTGGCATATAAAGCTGATCTTTCATTATGTATAATTTCCAACTCTAAGTCCCGACGAACCATTGGCCAACCATCTTCAGCATAACCCCGCAATGAAGCAATCACTCTAAATCCACAATTACCATCTGACAATATGTTGACTACGTCATCAATAAATGACCTAATATGATAAGGAAATTGAAGGATGAACCGTTTAGATGATTGTGAAGTTTGTGATAATTTTAACTTCTTTTTCACAGGTTGTGATGGTTGTGATTTCTTTTTTGAATTTTGTGATGGTTGAGATTGTCGTTGTGAAGATTGTGATGCTTGATCAACATATTCATGATACAAAGGATCCCTGTAAACATCATACCCTTCAGGTTTTTTGTCTTATTTCTTGACTCCACCTTTTGTTTTTATTTTTTCAGGTGGTGCTAACAAAGAAGTCGTTGTGGGAAATGCAAGTTCATAAACCCTACTATGTAATGCCCTTCTTCCAACAACATCTTGTGACCTATACCTTTTCCATAACTCATCCATTGCAGATTTCATACCCACATCTGATTCCTCATCTAAGTCTTCTTCCAACTTAATTTCCATACTTAGTTTTCTCCAATGTACATGCACATCCTCAATTGGTATCGAAATACCACTAATTCTATACCCTGCCAACTCACACGCGCAAGGTAATCCATAGGTTGTTCTAAGAGTACATCGATATTTGTCCTTGTTAGTTCCAATATAATCAATTCTAGTTAACTCTTCAACAACGCGCCTCAATGCAGCTCGCGACACTGAAGTACGTAAATATGTGTAAAATGGACTTGAATAGACATGTGCAACTTCATACACACTCTTTTGAAAAAAAGCTCGAATGTTGCTAATTTGTATCTTTAAGTTGTCATTCATGGTCTCCCAACATTTGACCATGTCACCTATACTGTTACCCAACATCTGCTTTAACTTCCAATGAGCAGACTCAACCCTATAATAATACATATTTAAACTAAGTAAGAAAAATACAAAATTCACAAAAAGTATATTTTGGGATCTAAATCAAAACATACCGATTAGTCGTCGTGTTACCCATATGTAGGACTCTATTAATCCATGCGCAAACAAACCTTTGTCTATGTGGTGTCAACCATGTGTCGTTCACGTACTCAAAAAATTTAGGACAATCAACACACTCTTGCTTAAGTTCTTTTAAATGTTGAGCATACTCAACCTCATCACTAGCCCATACAACATCCGTCCATAATTTTCCAATTGACTCCTGCATATTAGGAGCCACTAATAGTTTCCTTTTTGCACCAACATTTTTGTTAATGTGAAACTGACATAGCAAATTATTTGTCCGTGGAAACACAGTCTCAACGGCTTTCATCAAAGCAAAATCTCTATCTGTCATCATCACGTGTGGAAATAAATCTTTCTTCGCAAACAATTGTTTAAGCTTATCTAACACCCAACAAAAAGTCTCAGTCTGCTCAAACTCAATATACGCAAATGCGACAGCAAAAGTCAACTCGGTTGATGTCATGCCAACAATTTCAAACAAAGGTTGCCTGTATTTGTTTGTCTTATAAGTGCTATACATAACTAACACAATAGGAAACATATTCAACAACTTAACTGAATCTGGATGTGCCCAAAATATATCTTTAATAACTTCAGAGTCGTCTCTTTTTCTACTCCAATAAACATAACCTGCAGCCTCGATAAGCTTAAACAAATGTTGTATCTCACTTCTAGGACCTCTTATCTCTTTTTCCATCATACTCTTCTGCTTGTATATTTGCGTGATCCGAGTGACACAATCTGGATCTTGCTCGTACAAGGAATGCAATATATTTCTAGGTGCAACCTTTCTCTTTGTTAAATCAACAACATGTTGCTTCTGATCCGCTGTCAACCTACCAACAAATGAGTGACCTTCTAATCTATCAGGTAAATCATGGTTATGAACGCCACATTTTACATCAATCTTCCATCCAGATCCATCTTTTGTCGGAGTTGACCTGATCTTAAATGGACATCCGCATTTTTTGGTCGCACTTTCTATTCCACTACGAATATCCTTGTATTTCCCACCTTTATCGCAACCAAATATTATTTTGTTACTTCTTCCTCTCTTACCTGTTTGTGTATCTGAACGAGTGATGATGACCGTCACTTTATTTCGTAATCCGGTGTCTTTAACCCATCTTATCACCTCATCTCGTGTACCAAATCTCTCTGACGTTGTAAATACATCTGATGTATTCACACATATCGGTTCTTTTTCGTATAAAGGTACTGCACCTACAAAATAAAAATATTTAAAAAAAATATAAAAAAAAAAAAAAAAAAATTTACAAACCGGAAGACTTTATGTAAGTCTTCCGGTATTGTATCCCTTACAATACCGGAACACTTACATAAAGTCTTCCGGTACACATACTCAGGGATACCGGAAGACTTAATAAAAGTGTTTCGTACACAAAGTCTTCCGGTATGTTAATTAACGTACTGAACTCATTAAAAATCTTCCGGAACGTGTTTTTTGGGTCCAATTTTTTCTAGAATCTGACAGTCTAACACAAATGGTAAAAAAAAATAAAAATAAAATAATAATATAATAAAATATAATAAGGTTATAATAGACATTTTGAAAAAATTATAGGGGTAAAGGTATGGATGTAAGAGTATATGGTAAAGCCTTCTTGCGACTACGAGCACTTGTGGTTATTGATGGAGAGGAGAGAAAACATAATGGAGGTTGAAGGTAAAATACGACAAAAACTCAATAGAGATGAATTGTTGAAAGGATTGAAAATGAGAGAATGAAAACCCAAAAGGGGGGAGAAAACTCCATCGGGAGGAGGGAGCCTCCATTAAGGAGGAGAGAATCTCTAAATCGGAGAGGATGCGACACTCAACTACAAAATGAAACTCTAATTTTAAATTGAGGGAAAAAGTTCTCCCTTTAAACATTGTTTGCTATATGTTGCTAAATTTCGTTACCTTAATCAATCCAAACACACATTACACTAAACTGTCAAATGTAAATCACACTTTAGGATTCATTTACCTCTAATAATATTCATCCTTGAGTAGATTGGACAAAGTTGATAATTGTGGATCATGATTCAACAATATTAAATTATGAAGATTGAGACGAAACCTTAATTTAATCACTCAAATGATTTGCATTTCAATCAATTATGGGGACGATTTATTAAATAATGGGGACGATATATTAATAATTTAAAATTAAAATCACACAAAATACATACCGTTGGATGAAGATGAACAATTTTAAAATTTCGATTTCACAATCGTTGACCACGATTTCATTACACACGCCTCACAGAATGTTGTTATCTCACGCGCCACCATTACCTTTTCTTCTTACCACTTTACTCCATTACCAACCTCGTCACTATTCTCGTGCATTATTGTCTTCACCTCTTTTCTCAATCAACCATTCGTTCTCGCAATCTCGCCGGAGTTCAATCCTCCCGATGAACGGAGTAACCATCGCCACCGATGAGTCCTCCTCTACCGCCTCGCCGGAGCACTTCACCGGCGATTGGCTCTCTGCTCCTTCTCTCCGGCTGCGGGACCACAGATTCACTGTCCCTCTCGATTATTCTCGTGGCCTAACCTCTTTTCCCAAGATCACTGTTTTTGCTCGTGAAGTGGTTGCAGGTAACAGTTGTCACAGTCTCAATCATACCAATCATTAGTTCCATGAAGGTTTAACGTTGTTGATTTATTTATTTATTTATTTTTAATTTTGCGGAGAAAAAAATGAAAATTTGATGGTGATTAATGAGTCACTTTGTGAAATGAAGGAAAACCTAGATAGGGGTTTTGACTATTGTGTTATATACTAATTAGGTTCAAGTTTTTATTTTCTTTTTTCTTTTTTTTCTTTTTGTGTGAATAATTGTACTGAATATTTTGTTAATGGGGTATCTCGGGTGGGATCCAAAGTATTGGATTCTGAGTGAGTGAGTGCTTGGTGGCTTTTTTTGATTTTATTGTAGTTTTGATACTGCTTTTTCTTTTAAAGAGAACTTAAATAATTTGTGTGTTTGTGATTTTTTATTACTTGAGGTTGAAGTTAGGAATTAATCTCAAAAGGGCCTATAGGGCCATGAATGTGAGTTTGCTTACTCTTTTCCTTATGGAGTTATGGAGGCATATAGTTGGATCTGAAGAGATTATTTGATTTCCTTTAATCTAGCTATATAGTTGAGGATGAGGTCATGGCTGGTGTTTGACATGTGTTTATTTCAATGGACACGGTTTTCGATTGTATTTCTGGTAAACTTTGGTCCCTAGTTTTTCCTACAGTTAGCTGTCATATTTATGAGGAATGCGGTTGCCTTGTAAATGAGGATCATACATTTAACAATATTGTCTTCCTCATGTCCAGAATTATAAAGATTTCTGCTGGTCATATGATTTGGACATGTAGAGGGAAGATATGTAGATTGTGTGGTAAGGAAAGTAGATTAGATGAAGAGGAGTCAAACAACGTGATGTAGAAGAAGATCTTGAAAAACTATAAGAGAAGTTATTAAGAAAGATCTCGAGATCAACGATTTGGATAGAAGTATAGTCCTGGATAGAATATTATGGCAGAAATTGATCCATGTAGCCGACCTCATAAGGCTTGGTTGTTGTATTGTATTCAACAAAATCGGATTTTGATCTGCCGCATAGAAATTTTTGTATGATAAATATTAACCTAATTGACTGCCTGGTGGATGAGCACTTGTGCTTAATCTTGTGAATCAGCTTCCTTTAACGCATTGCCATTTTTTCCTTACAAGTCTTGTTTTGTTGCAGTTGGAAAAGAAGAGCAATCATTGCCATATTTACTATTTTTGCAAGGGGGGCCTGGCTATGAGTGCCGACCGCCAACTGAATCTAGTGGATGGATTCATAAAGTTTGCGAGCAGTTCCGTCTCATCTTAATGGATCAGGTGTGTTTTTCTGGACACCTGTGTTGTATTGTTATTATTTTGTCGCGTGATAACTTTATGAGTAATCTGTTCTATTATGTATGTACTTCTATGCAGCGAGGAACAGGCTTATCAACTCCTTTGTCTGTGTCATCAATGTCACAGTTCAAGTCTGCAGTTGACTTAGCAGACTTCTTGAAATATTTTCGAGCTGATAGTATAGTAAATGATGCAGAGTTTATTCGCGTTCGCCTAGTTCCAAATGCTGGACCTTGGACCATTTTGGGACAGGTATTTACATAATTGTTTTCTCGTGGTATTTGTGTAAGCTGCTGATTTTAACGCCTAGCCTGTCTGGCTTTACAATCTGTGACTTTTATCTTCTACTTTGTTGATTTGTGAGCACGTGATTTGAAATTATTTTGTACTACCCTTGAATTTCCATGATTGGTTACTATACTCGTGTTCTTTTTAAATTATGACAGAGTTACGGTGGGTTTTGTGCGGTCACATATTTGAGTTTTGCGCCACAAGGACTGCAGCAAGCTCTTTTGACAGGTGGAATCCCTCCGATTGGAGATGGCTGCACTGCAGATTCGGTATACAGAGCAAGCTTTGAGCAAGTTAAACATCAAAATGAAAAGTACTACAAAAGATACCCTCAGGATATTAAAATTGTTCAAGAACTAGTTACTTATTTAGCTGAACAAGAAGGAGGAGGGGTAATTATTCGTCTCACTTTTTTTTTCGTGCTTTTGTAAAAAGATAAAAGTATGAGCTATGTTCTCTCAATCCTTATTTCCTTCTCTCTTTGCATAGCATAGGTGGCCCTTCCTTCTGGAGGCATCTTAACCCCAAGAGGGTTGCAGACTCTTGGTCTCTCCGGCTTAGGATCTGGATCTGGTTTCGAGAACATGCACTATATGTAATGTGTAATTACCTGGTGTTTTTTTCCAACTATCTTAAACTCAAATTAATCTCTTGGCTTTTTTGTACTATCCTTCTAGGTTTGAGAGAGTGTGGGATCCTACTTTAGTTCCAGGATCACCTAAGAAAATAAGTCACTACTTCCTAAGTTCTGTAAGTAAATCTTTGCTTTTTCCTATGATTATGAATCCCAAATTTCATGTTTTTTCTTGAAAACCACTAACCTCCAATTTTTATTCTATGCAGTTTGAAAGCTCGATAAGTGTTGATACTAATCCATTGTATGCTCTTCTACATGAATCTATCTATTGTCAGGTAAAAGTTCTTTTCAGTTGCTCGTGTAATGGCATAAGAATGGATTTATAGTATCTCTCTAACATGCTTGATATGTGTTCGTTCTCCTTCAACACCGCTTTACAGGGTTCTTCTAGTAGATGGTCTGCCAGTAGAATAAGGACTGAAGCTGATGACAAATTTGACGCAATTAAAGCTGCTAGAGAAGGACTTCCTGTATTTTTTACAGGAGAGGTAGGGTATAAAGGATATCATTTTTCTTTACTATGCAATTCTTAACCATTCAAATCTATGCTCACAGGTATAAAGGATATCATTTTTCTTATCATGTTCATTTTCATTTCTTATGCAGATGATTTTCCCATGGATGTTTGATGAGATTCATGCCTTGAAACCATTCAAAGAAGTGGCTCATATATTGTCCGAGAAGAAGGATTGGCCCCGATTATATGACACTAAGGCTCTTAATAACAACAAGGTAGTTTACTCAGCATTCATTTCATGCCACTATGATTTTCTCTGTACACGCAATATGATTTACTCAGCATTCATATTATATTTTCTGTTAACTCAATTCATATCTACGGTCACAGGTACCTGTTGCAGCTGCTGTTTACTATGAAGACATGTATGTGAATTTTAACCTTTCGAAGGAAACCGCTTCTCAAATAGCAGGGATCAGACTATGGATAACTAATGAGTTCATGCATTCTGGCTTGCGCGATGACGGGAACAAAGTTCTTGATCATTTGCTGGGAATGTTAAATGGAAAGAAACCATTATTTTGATCATCATTTCTACTCATTGCCAACGTTTTATATCATAAGTTGCATAGCCTTTGAATTTTGAACTTATTTTCTTCTGAATTCTTAGAATTCATTCTTCACATAAAATTATAAGAAACTATTATATTTGCTGAAATAATCTCAGGTTGGCATCAGTTGTAAATTATTTAACATTTTCGGTTATTTTTCTGGAGAAATAAAATATTTTAAAAGCTTGATGTTAGAGTTTTTATCATTGTTAAAATTCTTTGTTAAATTTCTAGTACTACATATACTCGAGAGGCTAAACTAGCCATGATTTTATTGAGCAGACAGAAGAAGCAAAAAAGAAACAAGCTATTAAAACAGAAACGAAGGATAAGATAAAATTTTGTTCCTACATTTTAACATAAAATAGAAAGATAAAAAGGGTGTTTGAGAAAAATGAAACAAACAATCCCATTTTGCTGTCTCAGGCATCAAACACCAAAGTTTATTTTATTTTATTTTTGGTAAATCAGTTTGTTTGGTAGCTCTCAAGGGATATCCGGTTATAAGAGGATAAATTTGAAGTCGCAGCATACTATTTATTCACTTTAAAAGAGGGAAATTTTAATCAATAGGCTTCTATAAAAAAAACACCAAGTTATTCTTCCCTTCACTTGTAACAAATCAGAGATTTTCAATATGTGGCTCATACAAATATTTTCAAATGAAATTGAATAAAGATGAATTGTTATGCACTGTCGTAAAAATACATTATAACAATCCATTTGTATTATTTTTCAAGTGATTAAAATAAAAATAAATTCTTTTAAAAATATCTGCGGTTGTGATTAACTGACAATGTAAAAAATCTTTACACTAACAGTACATATCAATTACATTCAATTGAATATTATTCGGGTCAATTCAGGGGATTAACACGAAGAATGCAATTCAATTTAGTGTCCCGCTATTTCTCGATTTGAAAGGAAATTTGTCTTCATATAATTCAACATCGTTTGATTCTATGATCACTTTAGAATTTAGATCATAAAACCAATATGTCTTACTGTTGCATTCCCAATAAATACACATTCATAAGTTCTACTAGAAAATTTAACTCACTTTGGACCCGGAATCTCAACAACCTCGAGTTCTAAACTAAGACAACTTTGGTTGTCTTTTCTTAAATATCTCATAACGAGAGATATTATTCTTAGACTTAGGAACACTATCCAGGATATAGTAAATTGAAATAAAAATTTTCCCCTCCAGTGAGATGCAACACAAGAATTCAACATTATAGAAACGACTAGTTCAGTAAGTGTTTTATTCTTTCTTTCTGCTTTACCATCATTTCAAGAGAATATAATCTAATTGTTTCATGTACACTTTCACGTTGTTTATAAAATTCATTAAATAAACATTAATCACATTTAGTTTCTCATATCACTATGAAACCTCTTAATTTTTTTACTAAATTGATTTTCAATTTCATTCACAAAATCTCAAACATATTAACTTAATTTACAAAAATATCTTTCTTATTGGTTGTGTACAATCTAATCCAATAGAGTGACTAAACTTTGTCTTATTTAGAAGAAAACCATAAACAAGATCCTTTATAATCTCAGAAGTATGCAATACATCCTTTAAGATTAAAGTCTTTTCGGAGGTGGACTCCAGCCTCACTTCTCCAATAATGGCAACATTAATGGTGTGAGCAAATTCTCACAGCAATTTTTTATTTTCACTATTTGTATATGATTTGAACATTGCATGAACATAATAGACATGACAAGAGGCACCCGTGTCTATCCATCAATCATCATATTCACAAACCATGTTAATTTCATTGATCATAACAATAAATCACTCATCAGTCAAGTTAACCCATGTATTAGGGGCAACACTAAGTATAAGTTTGCTCTTACATTTATTATCTATATGAAATGATTTTTCACAATTAAATCAAGAGAAAACACATGTGTCATTTCTTTGTGGTGGTAGTTATTGCCTAGCAATTGGAATAATTGGGACCCTTGAAAGGTTCCCACTCTTAATTCTTGTCACAACATTGCGATTATGATTCTTTAATTGTTTAAAAAATAACTTCAAAGCCACACCAAATTTCATTTTATTGTTTGAAACAACTAAGACTTTTCTTTTTGATATTGTCTTTGAGATTCTTATTCAATTCGAAGGAGAATAATCATACTCTCAATTAAAAATTCTTTTGTTTTATGGTGTAACACCCCAAAATTTGCTCTCTTATTTATCACCAATTTCAAGTAGTTTATACTTCATTTCCATGTCATTTAGCATATTCTTACCTGCATTGCATTAAAAATAAATAAATAATAATAAATCATGCATCATTGGTTAACGCATAAGGCATGTGATCGAGGGTTTATTCAGTGGTAATATCAATTATCAAGACTCAAGGCCAAAACATGATCAGAACGGGCGGCACAAGTGTATTTTGAGGGTTTCCCACCAAAAGGAGGGAAAGATTCAAAATTGGCTTGCATTAACCGGTTAACACATTAGTTAACCGGTTAACGCATGTGAATTTTGGGAAAAATTCAAAATTCAGCTTGCATTGCATCCTTACTTTTCCATTCACCTTGCATTACACTCCTCCACTTTCTAGAACTTTCTACCACCTTCCAAGGGAATATTCTAAGAATATGTCAATGGAATATTCTAGGAATATTCCCAACTAACTTTAACTAACTCCTAACCTAATTCCCAAACCTAATGTCCAAGCCTAACTCCTAACCCAAACCACTCTCTAAACCTAACACATATATAAACAATTTTCATTCCAAACCAAGGGATCTACACTTCATTTTTCACCATTTTTTCACAATTTCTCTCACTTTTTCTCCCATTTTTCCAAACTCACACAAAGCTTCATCTTCCAAAAAATTTCAAGGTTTGCATTGAAACTTGAAGGATTAGAAGCTAAGCCTCCATCATTGCATTGGTTTCATGGGTTATTAAAGAATTTACTACTGTTTTGGTGTGGATTTACTCTACTTGGAAGTGATTCTTGAAGAAGTTCATCCAAGTTCATCAAATCGCATTTATTTTGCGTATTCCCCGGATCTACGGTTTTCTCTTTTATCGCGTGTTGATTCTTCATTGCAACAATTACCAAAGTAAACCTCTACTTTGTAGGTTGGTGAACTCATAATCACTTATATTTTAAGTTATTTTACATTTTATTGACTTGTGCGTTCTTTACGTTTTGGTTGATTTGCGATGCGTTGATTAATCAGATTGATAAGGTTCGTTTCTTGATGTGTTTGTGGTTCCGGTTAGTGTCGTATCGATGCATTTAGGTGTTAATTTCGTGCTCACTTGGTAGTAGCTGAATTAGGAACCTTGGAAGTAAAACGGTAGCTAGAAGTGCTTTTTTCTGTATTTATTTTTTATTCTGGTTCAATGTTAATCGGTTAACACATCTATTAACCGATTAACACAGTTCAATTTTGGCAAAATTATGCAAAATTCATATGGTGAAGCAAATTTTTAGGATCTTTCAAACTAGGGAGCAATTTGTCATTAATAACCAATCATAAATTGTTCAAATAAGGGAATAGACTACTACACAATGTATCTATCACCATAGTGTTGGAAAAATAACCACAAAAAAAATGTACGCACGTTATAACATACCCATAAAAAGAAAAAGAGCAAAAATAAATAAATAAATAAACAAAACTCACAAATTCATTATTCAACTTCTAATATTTACAAATAGAATTACAAACTCTCTCAATAAATTGCAATTTGTAAGGAAAAAAATTGAAAACCATTCGAACTGCAATTTTTAAACGGAAAAATTACAAACTCTCTCTTAATTATAATTTTTTAACGGAAAAACTGTAAACCCTCTCTTAATTACAATGTTTGAACGAAAAACTGGAAACACTCACAACAAACTACTTTTGAACGGAAAATAGAAAACCCCATCTAAACACACAACTACCAAAAAGACTATATTTTGTTGTTGTGTGTGTAAGTTTTGTTTTATAGAGTTGACATTAATTTTGTAAAACAAATATAGTAGTAATAAAAATGTACAAGATCTTGCAAAATAAAGAACATGTTAAGCAAGGAAGTCCTATTGTGCACCTAAACATGTTGAGTTTGAGTGTTTCAACATCTAGAACAACATGTCAAAGAGGATGTCAAGACAGTTCATTCGACATCATGAACTGATAAAGTGGATTGAAGATTCTGTTATGATTTAACAGAAAAAGAATATTCATAGGATATGAAGCAATCCAATGTGGCGTTGATTTAAAGATCTTGAAAATTCAAATTTAAATTGAAGACAAATATTGAATAAATATAGAGTTTCTATATTTAGAGATATTTTAGGAAGTTGTTAATTTGAAGATCTTTTTGTAGCAGATTTTTCTGCATTATTGTAGTAGCTGCTATGCTGCGTTTTTAGGCCCAAAATCTAGTTGGGATTAGGTTATAAAAAGAAACCTTATAACTGATAACTTGAATTTATATCAATTATTTAATACAGTTTTCGATTGTTTAACATGTTAATTTATGTATTTTGGACAATATTTTGTGAGATTTGTGTTTGTTTTGTAGATATTTGATCAAACGTGACTTTTGGAGGCAAAAATATAAAAAGGAGACTTATTGGACAAGAAATATAGAAAACAGAAGGAAACAGATCAAGAAAATGTCAATTCTACATAATTGATCGTGGGACGCCCGTCACCCATGAGTGACAATCGTCACCTTCTCAAGACGCTCATCTCATGTTGGTTACGCTCGTCACAAGGCCAAGTTGCTCGTCTCATGTTTGTTACGCTCGTCACAAGCTCAAGTCCAGTAACCTATTTACGAAATAGAATTCAAAACACATAGAAACATTATGAAAATTATTTGCAGTCAACAAAGAGTTTCTCTCTACCCTAATCAACCTCAGCCCAAACAACTCAATCAAGGCCCAACCTAAGTCCATGCCTTCAAGTTCTCAACAAACCAAAGTTGCCACCTATAAATAGAAGCTACTACAAATTGAAACGGGAGCTTTGTTCAAGTCCCGAATTTCTGCCGTTTTTCTGTTTGAAGTTCAATTTCATTTTCAGCATCACCTTTATTTTCCTTTACCAACCCCAAGTGATAGTTTCCATCATTATGAAGCTATCACTATATTTATTTGTTTCTAGCCACTGAATAATCGTCTTAGTTTCTAAATTTCGCAAGGTCCGGTTGATCAAGAACATTGCAACCAGATTTCTAATTTTAATGTTTTATTGTTTAATTATTATTGCATTTATTTATATTATGAAATTCTTCTCCTCCTACCTTTCTTTGTTTTTATTTAATATGTCTGGCTAAACCATTAATTGGTATGTAGTTGTCTAACCGGAACGAATTCAGTAGAATTAGGCTAATACTTTAAATTAAGTTATTTTTCGGCTTTCGATTTCTTAATATAAACAACTCTTGTTACGAGAGTAAGAGAGTATAAAAGATTAGAATTAAGACCACAAGAGTGTGAGATCATAATCAAATAGCTGAAATTGGGCATTGTTTTAAATACAGCGGAAGCGTTTTAAAACTAATTAGAACCTTTAAGTTTCCAAAAAGTATTTCTAACTTGAATTGATACAGCGAGAGAGCTCAATTGAACTTAGGAGTATAGTAATAGACAAGACCACGAGAGTGTGAGTTAACGATTTTTAAACCGAGAGATTCTATGGAGAGATAACTTAATAAACCTTAACAAGCTGACCCTCTATTGAATTCGCGAAGGTGAATCAATTACGTACCGATATTATTAACTTAATTAATTTTTCACCTTCTAAAACTAAAAACATCACTCGCTTTAGCTAAACATAATAACACCCGGCAGCACTAGGTTGATTATCGAGTCTCTGTGGTATCAATATCTTTTATTACTACGCGATAGACTGTGCACTTGTAGTTAGTAACAGTTAGAATTAGAAAGTCACGACCAAGTTTTTTGGCGTCGTTGCCGTGGATTTAGAATTAGTCAATAGTGCAATTTGTTGTTGCGCCGTCTAGACTAAGGCAACAATTTTACCCATCCTTTGTCGATTGTATGCCCAATACTCACTCCCGAGGCGAAGACTTATAACCCTTGATCAACGAAGTAGAATGTTTCATAAGTTTGAGACGCTGAACCGAACCCAACAAAACCCTTATTCCTGAAGTTATTATACCAGAACCAACTAAAGAACCTGACATGGCCGAAAACAGAGGAGCACCATGTTCACTCAAGTCCTATGCAACTCCAAATTATTAAGAACCACACAACAATATTGTCGCACCAGCCATAACTCGAAACGATTTCGAATTAAAACCTTCACTGCTACAAGATGTACAACAGAACCAGTTTTCCAGGAATCCTACAGATGATCCTAACGAGCATCTGACAAAGTTCGTACAATACGCAGATACAATGAAAGCGAATAGTGTAACCCAAGACGCAATCAGAC
Organism: Lathyrus aphaca; assembly: GCA_963966055.1. Taxonomy (NCBI): domain Eukaryota; kingdom Viridiplantae; phylum Streptophyta; class Magnoliopsida; order Fabales; family Fabaceae; genus Lathyrus; species Lathyrus aphaca. Next base: position 163,791,934 of record OZ014525.1, on the reverse strand, counting down.
TAAGACTCTTTTCATTCTCCTTAAGGGATAGAGCTTGGGCATGGTTACAATCTTTACCAGCCAACTCCGTCATAACATGGGTAGAACTGAAGAAAGTTTTCTTATCTCAATATTTCCCGCCAAGCAAGACAGCCATGGGAAAGATACAAGGATCTGTTAAGATTATGTCCACATCATGGATTTGAAAACTGGGTAACCATCATAACCTTCTATAATGGACTTCTATACAACACTAGGATGACAATAGACGCTGTCGCGGGCGGCGCCCTTATGGACAAACCATACGAAGAAGCCTACAACCTCATTGAGAACATGGCTCAAAATCATTACCAAATGGGAGGAGAAAGAACACCTGTAGAGAATAACCATACTAAAGGAGGAATGTATGAAGTGAACGGTTTTGATCACATAAATGCCAAGATGGATGCCATAGCTCAGAAAATCGATAACTTGACCATAACACCACTATCTAGGGGTGTTCAAGCACCGGTTTAGGCGGTTTTCATGCAAAAAATCATCCGAACCGCAAGAGAAAAAAGCTTGAGATTTGGTTTGATTCAGTTGGCTTTAAGAAATAAAACGAACCAAACCAAACCAATGCGGTTTGGATTGGTTCGGTTTTTTACAATATTTTTATTGAACCATACATACACCTATAGAGAACAACATAATTTTGTATTTAGTCATTCATACATTATCAAATAGCAACAAAATTCATCATATTTAGACAATAAATTCTCATTCAATATACAAAAATAAGATTAGACCAAAGTTGAATAAAAAACATAAAATAGTAGTATAAAACAATATCAAAAATATTATAATAAAAAGAAAAAAACGGAGGAGAGGAAAGATTAGAGAAGATGAAAAAAAAGATCATAAGATATGCAATATTATAGAAGAAAGGTGCGATAAAAACGTAGTTGGAAGAGAAAACAATAATATTAAAAAAGGAGAAGATGAATATAAAAAAGAAAGAACATAAGAAAAGAGAGATTAGAATAGAAGAGATGAGATATACATAACATATATAATGAGAAGAATGTGAGATATTACTCGAAGAGATTTAAGAAGGTTGAAACTAAAACCTTAAGCGTGACTAAGAGAATGTTTGTATGGTTAAGGCATAATAGGTTAAAGTTATGGGTTGGATGTAGGATAAGTGAAGTTTGAGTTGTAACATAATGTGGTTTGGTTTGGTTTAGTTCGGTTTGCAAAATACAAACCGCAAACTGAACCGAACCGCACAGTTTTGTTAAAAAATGGCCCAAATACATCCGAACCAAGTGCAGTCTTTTTGTGGTTTCGGTTTGGTTTGCAGTTTTCTATTTGGATGGTTTGGTTTTGAACACCCCTACCACCAGCCACCGTGGCTGCAGTAACTCCAAATTGTGAAATTTGTGGAATCCCAGAACATACATCACTTGAATGTCAACTTCTTGCCGGATTAACCACAGATCAAGTGAATTATGCTTAAGGAAATCCTTATTCAAATACTTATAACCCAGGATGGAAAAATCACCCAAATTTCTCTTACAAGAACAACAATGTCTTGTATGCGCCTAATCAAGCACCAGTTGTACCACCAGGATACCAAAAAGCTGCCGCACCCAATCCGAACACTCCTAGGAAATCAAACCTTGAATTTATGATGGAAAATTTCATTGCTACACAAACTCAAACAAACAAGGATTTTCTGAACCAGGACATCCAAACTAGTGAGAAGATCAAACAATTGATGACCAAAATAGATGCATTAGTTACTCATAATAAGATGTTAGAAACCGAAATCTCTCAAGTATCCCAACAACAAGCATCCACTACTTCTCCAGCCGGAACGTTTCCTGGACAGCCACAACCAAATCCTAAAGGTCGTGCGAATGCAGTTATACTAAGAAGCGGAAAAGAGTTGGACGGACCTACCGGTCCTAGAACTGAAAACGCAACCATGTATCAACAGCCTGAGAAATCAACTACGAAAAATGATAAACCACATGAAAAGGAAACCAATGAACAAGAGGCTGAGGAAAAGGAGAAACCTTATGTAACTTCGCCACCATATAAACCACTGATTTCGTACCCCCAACGGTTAACAAATTCTATAACTATGGGACAATTCAAGAAATTCGTAGAGCTTCTGAAACAGTTAAACATTACCATACCCTTCACGGAAGTTATTACTCAGATGCCCTCATATGCTAAATTTCTAAAAGAAATCTTATCTAACAAAAAGAAAATTGAGGAGAACAAAACAGTTACACTTACTGCTGAGTGTAGCGCAATCATTCAAAATAACATGCCTTCTAAACTGGAGGACCCAGGAAGTTTTTCTATTCCTTGTGTAATAGGAAAGTTTATCATAGACAAAGCCCTATGTGATTTAGGAACAAGTATAAGTGTTATGCCGCTATCAATTTGCAAGAAACTGGATATGGGACAACTGAGACCAACAAAGATGTCAGTTCAACTAGTCGATCGTTTAGTTAAATTCCCAGTTGGCATTCTAGAGAATGTTCCTGTACGAATATGTCAGTTCTATATCCCAACTGATTTCATAATCATGGACATCAAGGAGGATGCTACCACCCCTATTATACTAGGAAGACCATTCTTAGCTACTGCCGGAGCTATCATTGATGTAAAGAAATGCAGGCTGACATTCAAAGTAGGAGAGTAGAAAGTAGAATTTATTCTTACCCAATTCGTCCAAGCTCTAGCCATAGACGATACCTGTTACTTTATTAACGTCATTGACGAATGCAGGCGAGAAATGGAAAAAGAAGAAACCACCTACTCCGATATAATGAAAATCCCATCTCCTGAGATCTTCCAAGATGATATCTCAAAAGAACCTAATCAGGACAAAAGCCAATTTGAAAGATTAACTCTTACACCTGATCAAATGCCATGCCCGAAAAAACCCGATACTGGACTTAAGGCACTACCTAACAACCTTATATACGAATTCCTCGATTCAGAACTTAGAAGACCAGTTATAGTGAATGTGAACTTAGGACAACTCGAAACCGAACAACTTTTGGACGTTCTAAGAAAGTATCCAACTGCGTTAGGCTATAGCATATCTGATCTAAAATGAATAAGTCCTTCAATATGCATGCATCGTATTATGCTAGAGGAAGACTGTAAGATCTCTAAAGAACCCTAGTGAAGGATTAATCCAATTCTAAGTATTGTAGTCAGGGACGAAGTAAAGAAGTTATTAGATGCCGGAATTATATATCCAATATCCGATAGTCAATGGGTCAGACCAGTGCATGTCGTACCAAAGAAGGGAGGCATTACAGTCACTAAGAACATAAAGGGCAAATCTATAATGCAAAGAGTAGTAACCGAGAGTAGAATGTGTATCGATTACCGAAAACTGAACAAAGCTACCTGGAAATATCATTTTCCTTTGCCCTTCATCTATCAAATGTTAGAAAGACTAGCCAAACATTCTTACTTTTGCTATCTAGATGGTTACTCAGGATTTTTCCAAATTCCTATCCACCCTGATGACCAAGAAAAGATAACATTCACATGCCCCTACGAAACATTTGCTTCTGTCGTATGTCATTCGGTTTATGTAACGCTCCAAAAACATTTCAACGATGTATGATGGCAATGTTTGCTGATTTCATAGATGACATCATGGAAGTGTTCATGGACGACTTCTCCCTATGCGGCCTAAGTTTTGAAGGATGTCTATCTAACTTAGAGATGGTACTTGAGAGATGTATAAAAGTGAATCTTGTACTAAATTGGGAGAAGTGTCACTTTATGGTCAGACAAGGGATAGTTTTAGGACATGTGATATCTAGCAGAGGCATTGAGGTAGTTAAAGCAAAGATAGAATTAATAAAAGACCTTTAACCGCCTAAAACCGTGAAAGAAATAAGAAGTTTCTTAGGACAGGCCAATTTTTACCGACGATTCATTATGGACTTTTCCAAAATCATTAAGCCGTTGGTTGGTTTACAAATGAATGATGTTGAGTTTGTATTTGACGAAGACTCATTAAAAACATTTGAAACACTCAAAATAACCCTCGTCACTGCACCCATCATGCAACCACCCGATTGGATGCTACCATTCGAGATTATGTGCGATGCGAGTGATTATGATGTAGGCACCGTCTTAGGCCAAAGAAAGGATAAGAAACTTCACGCAATATATTACGCAAGCAAAACTTTGGACCCTGCTCAGATGAATTAAGCCACAACAGAAAAGGAACTCTTAGCAATCGTGTTCGCACTTGATAAATTATGTCCTTACCTAGTAGGAACTAAAATAATCATATATACCAATCACGCAGCCATTAGATACCTTCTAAGTAAGAAATACGCAAAGCCTAGATTACTAAGATGGATCTTATTGCTACAAGAGTTTGATTTAGAAATAAAAGATAAGAAAGGAACTGACAACGTAGTAGCAGACCATTTATCATGTATGAAAGGAATTAAACCAGACCTGATACCAATTAATGATGATTTCCCTGATAAACGTCTTATAGCTCAACTTGAGAGTGAGATATCTTCCTTGTCTCTAGACGAACAAATCCAAGAAGAAAATATGGAAGAAATTTATGCAAAAATCACTCTACCATGTTACGCTGACATAGTTAACTATTTAGCTGTCGGGGTACTGTCGCTCCCCGGATTTTCATCCCGGTGCAAACGCGAACCGTCGGTGATGTTGGAGGTTGAGGTTGAATAGAGTCGCCAGCTAGGCATTTTTATCCCGAAGGAAAGGTAATGCTTCATAAACCTAGAAAGATATGGATAAGACGGTTGCGAACCAAAGAGACTGAGTAAGGGGGTAGGTTACGACCTGGGAAGGTATTAGCACCCAGATTGTCCGTCGTACTCGACGAGATCCACGTATACCTGATTGTGTTTAAAAGGGCATAGTGTATGTGCTAAATTGTGTATAAAAAGGATAGGGAGGAATGGATGTACAATGCAAGAAGAAAGTGAATGCTAAAAAATGAGGCTAAGGAAAGAGAACTGGGAGGAGGAGAGGGGGGAGACAAAGAGACTTTTGTTCGATAATTGTTAAGTTATGCCTATGTATCCTCTCGTGCAATGAGGAAGTCATAACACCGTAGTTCGACTCAAAGAGACTTAGATGATTTTGTGGTGAACTTCTTACTTGTCTATGCTCAAGTGTATGACTCGTATGACTCGAGTGCTAACTGTCTTGCATTAGACGGAAGAAGCGAATTCTCGTTTTTAGAGTGAATATGATGAGAAAAGAATCCCGGAGGAGACATTTATTGTTTGTTTTTTGCGTTTTCAGTTTTTATTGTTTTTGGTGCTTTACATAGGATAATGAGCTTAAGCCTTAATCAAGGGTCGTAAACTCATTATATCACCCCTGATTAGGGATAATGAGTCTACTTAAGCATGAGATGAAAATCTCAACTTAATTACCCTAATGATGCAGGATTAAGATCATTAACCTACTTGTGATTATTAAGTATTTTTGGATTTTGTTTTGTGTTAAGTAATTAGTTTAATTTCTAATCAGGGATTAATGAACTCATTACACCATCCTAAGAGAAGGATGATATATGGGGACACTTAAGATGAGGAAGATACCTCAACTTAATCCATGGTCAGGGATTAAAATCATTATATAACAAACCTTTATTAAAGTCAATTTTGATTAGAGGTTAGATTAATAAGTGAATTTTATGTTTGTAAGACTAAACCTGAGGGGGACTTGTCCATTAAACACTAGGGTTAGTCCCTCTGACCCAAAGGCAGAGATGTAACCCTAATATAAGGCCCAAGTTACAAGCTTAAGTCTTAATGATTATTAGGTATTTTGATTAGAGGGTGAAAACAACTTAACGGTTTAACACTAAGTATTACAATTATACACTCCATCCTAAGATAAGGATACAAGCATAACCCTAATACAGAGCCCCAAAACTTTAACTATTTAGCCTTTGTTATTGAGATGAGAAGCAAAGACTCAAGGAGACTCAAAAGGTAAAAACTAAGGGAGACTATGTACTACCCTAAAGTTATCATGCTTGGATATTCCTATGGTTTGTGAGGCTTAAGAAAAGATCTTCAGATGGCCACCAAGGAAGAAGAAGCAGATGAAAAGAGAAGAGAAAGGAGAATATGTTACTTACTTCCTAGAGAAGTTAAGTAACCTAAAAGAAAGAAAAAGGAGCAAAAGAGAGCACAAGTGAGTCAAAATCACTTCAAATACAAATAAAGATGCAAATGAAAAGATGAGAAGAGATTGGATGTGGAGGCAAATTCACATCCTAAACAACTTACCTGAAGCCCCTGAAATGGTTAGTATGAATGCATAAGACATGAAACAAGAGGAAATAAGGCAAATGAAGATGCAATGATTAAGACCAGAAGTAAAAACACAATGCAAATGTGTTACGAAATGATTCAAAGACATGTACAATGTTTATGTATGATCATATAAGAGATGAGATGCAAAGGAAAGCATGTTAGAAGCTTGAAATCACATGAATACACATAAGAAGTAATGAATGCAAAACATACCAAATGGATGCAACAATGATCAACCAATTTTTACATATGTCCTAAGGTATCTAAGATGACATAAAAATGCATGAGATGCCATGACAAGTTCATATGATGAAGTTATGCAAAGATGAATACAAATGAACATGGCAAATTAGGGTTTTAAGAAAGTTTGAGATGCATATGATCAAAACAGAAGCAAAACACATGATAAAAAATTGAAATTGCAACCAAATGAACCCTAAACACACATAAGATCACTCCCCAAAGATGAAAGTCGGAAGCTATACCAAAACCAAGTTATGGTTTTTCTAAGTTAGGCTAGGGTTTTGGGTACTTCTTCATGAAAAATGCCAAACAAATAGAAAATGCTATGCAAAAATATGAGTTAAATGCCCTAGATACTACATGCAAAGTATGAAAGAATGCAAAAAGAACCATGCACAAACTCATCTTGGTTGATCAGAAATGAATTTTTGAAGTTAGGGTTAGAAAAATAAGAAATTTGGAAACCCTAATTCATGGTTAATTGTCAAAACATAATCAAACCCTAAAAGAAACTCGTAAAATGAGTTTGTAAATTGTTCTAAATGTTCAAGAATGCTTCATGATTTTTTTGGTGATTTTTAAATACCTAAAAGCATTTTTAATTAATTAAAATGAATTAATTAATTAAATAATAAAATTAAATGATTTAAAAATGGATTTTTAATGTAAAAAATAAAAATAAAAATGTTTATGGTTTCTGAAAAATTATTTAAAGACAAGATGCAAAAGATCATAATTTTTGAAAATGATTTGCTATTTTAAATAAATGAAGAAAACAAATGCAAAATAAATAAAAAGAAAACGAAAAGTAATTGAAATGAGAGGCCCAGATTGCGTGGGAGATGGATCAAAGGTTGGGATTGCAAGTCTGCTTGACTTGAGGTATGAAGATCTAAGGGCCTAGATTTAAACTCTCACTGCGCGCGCTATCCAAGGGTTGTGGTTCCATCTGACTTTATTAATTATAATTAACTTAATTAATTAAAAATTATGGCAAATGATTTATCTGGACCGTTCACACGCTAGGCTAATCAAGATCCTATGGCTCACAATCAATCTGGAAAATAAAACCCTAATTAACCCTAATGACTTTCAGGTGACCGGAGATAAGCTCCGGTCATCTTCTTCGGTCAGCTCCAATCCCCAACTTCTTCCCTAGGTCACTAAACAACATCAAATCTGCCCAGAAACGTTCCCCAAGCATCATAGAACACAAATCCACAAACAAATATCATTTATAACACATGAACAACAAGAATCGAATCAAAACATTTTCACGGGCAAATTTTCAGAACAACAATACATGCTTGTTTCTACACCATTTTCGATTCTAAACACACCAGGATGATCAGCAAAGCATATAGGTTCATTTTATAACAAGAAATCAAGGTTTTGAGGAAAAATCTCTTGATGGATACCTGAACTGAAGTTCTTCAAACTAGAGCTTTCAGGGCCTCCCTCTTGTGCAAATCAGCTTATTTGGTCCTTCTGAAGCTAATGGAAAGCTTGAATGGAGTTGAGAGGGGCTATTTTGAAGTGTTCAGTTCTGATATGGCAGAAATCGTGTTTTTGTTTGAGGCTGTTTCAGGTCATGGTGATGGGTGGGAAATGTTCCTTAGGTTATGTATGATTGAATGGTGAAATAAAATTTGAGGTTTGATGGCTGAGGAGTGAGAATCGAAGAGATGAAGTTTTGAGGAAATTTTGTGCAATCTGAAATGTGTGTGTTCTAAGGCTGAAGTGAGCTGCTATATCTCTCCCATAATCTTTGAATAGGTCATGGAGTAGGTTTGTAGAGGCTGCAGATCACTATTCCAAGAGAATGGGAGAAATTTCAAAAAGTCAAGGTTTGGTGTACTTGAGGTATGGCATGGTGCAGAAGTGATTTTCTGGATGGATTGTGTTCAGCTGGCTTCAAGGAGGGCCTTTGGATCAAATGCTTTGAGCTTTGCAGCTTGATTCAAGAGTACTCATAGATTTTGCATTTTTTCAACTTTGACATTTCTTGAGAAGCAAGTCATGAAAACCCTAAGTTCTTGGCCCAATTCTGATCTTTAGAAGTTGTTTGATCATGGCATGATGTATTTGAGTGGATTAGAGGTCCCATAAAGGCCTGAAATACCATTTTGCAGATTTCCCTCTTTGGCATGAACTTGAAAATTACAAGATTTTCCCCAACTTTGACTTGCCATATCTTGAGTTCTAGGATGAATCAAGAGGAGTTCTTGTACTTTTTGAAAATGGGAAGATCCAATCTACAACTTTCATGTTTGAAGAAATTTCATTTGAAGCCTTTTTGATCAAGAAAGAGGAGGTTGAAGATCTTTCCCAAAATGGAAAGTTTTCATTACAAGTCATGTCCAAAAATGGCAAGTTTTCAAATGGCTCAAAATTCTTCAATCTTGTGAACTTCCAAGAATTCCTAAGATCAAATAAAGATCATAGGATCTCAAATTGATGATGATGACCCTTTGGAACCCTTGTTGGTGGTCTCAGATGCCCTGATTCTGACTTTTCTTGCATAACAAGTTACCATTTGATCAGATGACTTACACAAGGAGTTTTTGCTTCAAATTTGATACACATGCTCCTTATAATATATATATATATAGACCAATAGAATCAAGAATGGCCAAAAATTTGAGTGTAAGGTCCTCAAACCCAAAAACCTATTTTCTGGTTATCTGTGTAGAAGCTTCTGACCTGCCTGGACATCTCTGCAATCCCTTGTGATTTCTTGACTTCAAAGAACCCTTGTAGGTACAAAATAACCATAGAACACTCAAGGACCCTCTTGGCATGCTTCAAGGCCTTTGAGATTACTCATACCACTTCTAAGATTCACCTGATCACAAACCCTGGCTATGCAACTATGCAGTGAAATAACTATGCAGTGAGATGGTATGCTTATGCAATGCAACATGAAGAATCATAAGCCAAGGTGTGAGAAAAGAGAGAGGGCAAATTTTGGGTGTTTATAGGTACTTCCACCAGATCTCACATATCAACAAAAAAAGAAAATTTTCCACGATTTGAAACAATACTACTGGGGTCCATTGCTTTTTAAGCGCGGACCCGAAAGTATTATCGTCGATGTGTCCCAGAAGAAGAAATAGATAATATAATTTCCCATTGTCACTCCGCTCCTTACAGTGGACATGCAAGCACTTCAAAAACTTGTGTAAAGATCCTTCAATCAGGCCTATTTTGGCCCACTCTATGGAAAGATGTTCACCTCGCCATTCTAAATTATGACTGATGCCAACACACTGATAACATCTCGAGGCGCAATGAGATGCCCCAAAAAGGTATTCTTGAAGTGGAAGTTTTCGATGTTTGGGGAATCTATTTTATGGGACCATTCCCATCTTCTTTTGGAAACAAATTTATACTCGTCGCTGTCGACTATGTTTCGAAATGGATCGAAGCTATAGCTTCTCCAACAAATGACACACGAGTAGTCATGAAGCTTTTCAAAAACATTATCTTCCCAAGATTCAGTGTACCAAGACTCGTCATCAGTGACGGAGGTTCCCATTTCATATCTAAAATATTTGATAAGCTCTTATTAAAATATGGAGTAAGACACCGAGTAGCAACACTGTATCATCCGCAGACTAGTGGACAAGTAGAAGTCTCTAATAGAGAAATAAAACAAATTCTAGAAAAAATCGTTGCTACGTCGAGGAAAGATTGGTCTACCAAGCTACCCGAAGCTTTATGGGCCTACATAATAGTTTTTAAGACACCCATCAGAACCACACATTTCAAATTAGTCTATGGAAAATCATGCCACTTGCCAGTAGAATTAGAATACAAAGCCTATTGGGCGATTAAAAACCTTAAATTTAACTACACAAACGCATGTGAGAAACATATTCTAGACTTGCATGAATTGGAAGAACTAAGACTAGAAGCTTACGAGAATGCCTACATATATAAGGAGAGAACCAAGAAATGACATGACAAGCGAATTTCTAGGAAAGAATTCAGTGTGGGAGACGTCGTTCTTTTATTCAATTCTAGACTTAGGTTGTTTCCGAAAAAATAACAATCTATATTGTCCGTTCCTTTCGAAGTAACAAAGGTTTTAATTAGTGGCGCTATAGAAATTAAGGGTAGGTCTAGTGCACCATTTATAGTAAATGGGCAACGCCTTAAACACTATAATTTTATAGAAGATAAAGAATATTCAACAGGTTTGAAATTGGCAGAATTTTCATTAGAAACCATAGATTAGTTCCCTTAAACCGTGTCGAGCCCCAATAATAAACGAAGCGCTTTATGGGAGGAAACCCGTAATTTTTTTCGATTTTAGTTTACATTTTTTGTTTTTCAAATATTATATTTTCCCAAAATGCATTAAATTCACTGATTGCTGATTTTGTTTTTATGTGTGACTCCAGGATTTTTCGAAGTTTTCTACTCCCTATCTGTTTTTCATCCTCACTAACTCTGATCATGACTACCAATATGACTTTGAATTTTAGAGATGGCGTCCAGAGGCGCCGTTATGAAGCTTTAGCCTTAAGACCTATGTCTCTGACCAAATTTGCTCATGTACCTACCATGAAAGCCTTAGGCATAGGTGCTAGAATTGACTACCTATTTAGCCAGCTAGGCTGGGAGGGATTTGCACTTAGGAAACATAGAACCTACTATGAGTTGACCTTAGAATTCCTAAGTTCACTAGCTTACAACCAAAAATGTGGAAAGGGCTTTATAAGAGGAAATATAGCATTTAGACTTTTTCGATACCCCTGTGAGTTTAACATTCATGAGATGGCTAACCTTCTAGAGTTTCCAGATGTCCCTTCTATTTTCTCGGAACCACAAGAGGATTTGCTTGCACATGGTGAGTTAGACCGTTTTTGGAGTAGTATCTCAGGACAACCTGATCATGATTTATACCCCCATGTTGTCCACTGAGATTCACAACCCAAATATTAGGTACTTCCATATGATCCTAGCATACTCATTGTTTGAAAAAGCTGAGAGTGATAACAATGTTTCAAGAGAGGAATTATTCATTATATTATGTTCTTTCACCTCTATAGAGGTTAATGTGGTGGCTTTCATGTTTGCAAACTTCTGCAAAATTATTCAGAATGAGAACCGTCAAATCATGATAGGTGGCCTAGTTACCAAGATTGTTGATGCAATGAGATTTAGAGCTTGCCTTGCTAAGATTAACCCACTTGGAGAGTTTATGACTATGAATATCACAATATGTTTTGAGAGAGATGTTGTATGACCGAGGTCTTGACCATTTTAAGCTTTTGATCAATGGTGTAGTTATGTCGCATTTAATACTACCTGACCATGAGCGCATGAGTGTGCATAGTAAACACAACTGGCTTTATGATCTAGATGAGCCGATTTATGAACCGGGAGATGCTTGGTCTGAAGTTGAAATATATCCAAAGACCCCCTCATATTACTATGATTCAGGTGATATGGTTGAAGAAGAGAAGCCCAAAGAGGAAAAACCCAAACCTGTTGAGACACCTGCACCTACTCCAACCAATCCTGAACTTACTTTAGAAAGTCTCTGAGTTGAAATGAAAATCATGCAGTATGACATCCGCGACCTGCGTATAGATATCATTACATTGAGAGATATGACCATGGATCAATTTGACCATTTGAGACAATCGTTAGAGTCCATCCACAAAAATCGTGTCTAATTCTCAACATAAACCGTTTCAGAGTTTTTCTTGCATTTTAGTTTTTCAAATTCAGCATTTTATTTTAGTCCAATTTGATTTCTAGTTACTTTGAATTTTTCAGTTTATTTTAATTTATGACTCTTGCGAATTTTCTAAGTTTTAATAAAGAATTTCAGTCATGTTCTTATTTTGTAGTGCTGAATTATATTAGATCAAGTGTGTTATGTGTGCTTTAATTAAATATTATTATTTATTTGTTATTTATAATACACTAATATATTGGTCTGGTGCAATTATATTACACTTCCAGTTTAATACCAACTATTGCAATATTGTTACCTACTGCTAAAAATAAATGCTACCTACTGATATAAAAAGTATTACCGGCTACAAATAGTTTTGCTACCTGCTACACATAATAATGGTAGGAAAGGAATATATAAAGTGTATCACGTGAGAAACAGAATTGAGGAAACCAAAATTGGGAATTTTTAATGCCTGATGTAAACACCCCAAATTTGCCCTCACTAAGTTCACACCATGGCTTGTGATCTTTCATACTTGCATTAGTTTAATCATACTATATCATCTTGCATCTTTGCTTCACTGCATTAGTTCAAGTTCATCTGCATCTAGGGTTTGTGATCTGAGCAATCCAAGATCTTTCTGAGCCACTCCAAAGGCCATCAATCATTTCAAGAGGGTCCATGTATGTTCAATCATCATATTTTATCCTCCAAAGATCAAGGAAGTCAAAAAATCACAAGAATTGGCAAAGCTTGGAAGCAGAACTAGGGTTTAACTACACAGATGACCTGAAATTAGGGTTTTGGTTTCAGAGGCCATAACTCCAATTTTTTTGGTCATTCTTGTTTCTATTGGTCTCAATATGTTATAAGGATCATGCATACCAAGTTTGATGAAGAAATTCATTGTGGAAGTCATCTGATCACTAGGTAACTTCCTGAGCAAGTCAGAGCAAAATCAGGGCATCTGAGGTCCCCCAACATGGAACCAAAATGGATTTTTCATCAAATTGAAGTTATATGATCTTTATTTGATCATTTAAGTTTTTAGAAGTTCACAAATTTGAATAAAAGTGAGCAAAACCAAAAGTTGCCAAAAATGGAAATGACTTGTAATGTAAACTTTCCATTTTGGGAAAGTTTTTCAACCTGCTCTTTCTCAACCAAAAATGCTTCAAATGAAAAATTGTTGGTCATGAAAGTTATAGATTGGATCATTCCCTTTTCAAAAAGTACAAGAACAAGATCTAATTCATTTTGGAACTCAAGTTATGGCTTGTCAAAGTTAGCAAAAATCACATAATTTCAAGTTTCATGCCAAAGGGGGATTTTTGCAAATTCACTTACCAAGCTTCTAAGTGACCTCTAATTGACTTCTAAACATCATAACAACATCACATGACTCATTTTGCTGAAAATTGTCCAAGGAATCACAACATTTCATGCCTTGCCCATGAAGAAATCTCAAAGGGGCCAAAGTTTCATGAAATTGCAAAATGACCAAGAACTTTTCACAAACATGCTGAAATGCCTCAAAGTGAATTCCATGGCCACCCTTGATCCTTGCTGCACCGGACACCCCATTGTACCAAGCCTACCACTTGCCCATACCTCAAGTACAAGAAATCTTGACTTTTTGCAAAACACCCCATACCAATCAGCATAGCCCACACCAACTCCACAGACCTATCACCACTTGATATGTGGACTTTATGCAAGCCATAACACACAAGAACTCATCCTGAAACCTCAACATTGCTCTAGTTCACAAAAATCACCTCTCTTGCATTTTCCTTCGAAACACACAACACAATTGCTCAAACTCAAAACAAACACCACCATTCATTTCCAAATCAACCACTGATCACAAACCACCCTCAAAACAGCCAAGAACACATCACAAACAAAACACGATTTTCTGATCAGTGGAGCATAAACTCACAAACCAGCCATCCTCAAAGCTCTCCAAGCATCAAAGCTTCTTCAGGGAGGTCATTGGAGGCATTTTGCACCAAGGAAGCAGCCGGAAAGCTCAAGGGTTGAAAGCTCTATCTCAGGTAGCCATGCGAATTAATTTTTCCAGAACCTTTATTTCATGTTACTAAATGATTAAGCATGCTCCCCTGAGTACACTGAACTTGTTATTTTTGAAAATGATGAAGAAATGAGAATGTATGGCTTGTCTGAAAGTTTCACCATTTTTGTTCATTGCTTCGAATCTTAAGATTGAGTGAAAAGAAATTGTTTTTGAGGGTGGATTTGATCTTAGGGGAGTGGGAGGAATGAATCTGGAGCTTTAGAGCTCCAGATAGTGCCTAGGGAAGAAGTTGAGATTTTTCAGGTGAGGAGCTGGCCGGAGAAGATTGAAGGTGCGTAAAACACAAGGAAGGGGGGGTTTGGAATTGGGTTTTGTTTGACAATTAAAATTAACTTCTAATGACACGTTTAATTTATCCTGGTTCGTTTGAACTCAAACTACATCCAGTCCACCCGCCAAGGTGATTTTGCCTCTACTGAGGTCTTAATCCACTATTCAATAAGGATACACACAAAGACCTATAGTCAATGTCCTCTTGAGTCTTTTGACTAAACTTAGTCACTCAAGGAATAAAAAGACTATTACAAAATATAATAAAGAAGTAACTTAGAATGCTTCTTGATAAGCAAGGATCACTAAGTGAAAGTTACAATAGTAAGCACAAGATGATTCAATTTGTTTGCGTGAATGTATTGAGATGTATATATCAACTCTTCAAATGAAGTCCTTTATATAGTACTGGAAGAATGTAGCCGTTGGAGACATCTTTGAATTAAAATAGGATAGACTTAAATACCATAAATTCCTTCCATAAGCAGAGATACTTGTCTTTGTTCATTAATTAAAATATCCTTTAATTAATGTCTTTAATAAGGATACCAACATCTTCTAAGCGGAGATCAGAGATGATAAATATAAGATGCGCAGCCAATAAATATGTTATTTAATGCTGGTTTCTCCTTTGAGAGTATCTTCTGTATGTGACTAAATGAATCTTCTAATCACGTACGGTTTGCTTAAATAAACTTGTCTTCTACACAATAATAAATGTATTCATTAGAACTTCTATTATAAAAAGCTTTGTTATCATCAAAACACTTAGAGGTTCAGAACCATAATTGTTCTAACAATCTCCCCCTTTTTGATGATGACAAAACATTTAAATAAAGAAAATAGAGTTTAATAAGATTGAGTGAACTCCCTTTGATTTAGAAGAAAATTCTTCAGATGTTCCATGATTCTTAGCTCCCCCTGAGTTGATTACTTGACCTGTTTCTTTTATATGATAACAACTCAAATAGTTTTATTAGAATTATATGTAAGAGGCAAACTATGGATTAGAATCATTTACTTTTCTCCCCCTTTTTGTCATAATAAAAAAGAATGAAAGCACTTTGAAAACAAACAGATAATAACCAATATAGTAAAATTATATTTAAAACAAAAACCAGTAGAAGTTTAGAGAGTCATGCAGAAGCAGAAGATAAAACAGAGGAACAGCTAAGGTAGAAGATAAGAAAAAAATTTAGGAGTTCATCTTAGTAACTAAGGTCTCCAATAGAGATTTGATTTCTGATGATGATTCCACTTGCTTGCCAAGCAATGACTTCAATTCAGCAGTGGTTTCATCTTGCTTATCCAGACGTTGTTTCACCAGCTGATTCTCCTTCTTCAGCTCTTGTAGAGTTTGCAGAACAAAATTTGTAGCCAGAGGTTCTTCAACTTCTGGGGCAGCTTGAGTCTTAGGTTCATCAACATGTTCTTCTTCAGAAGATACCAAGACCATTTGAAGTTCTGAGAGTTCATCCAGAGGTTCTGACTCTGTCCAGGGCTTGTTATCCAGCAGAAGAGGTTTAGTCTGTTCAACATTTGAGACGACTGCTTGAAGATACTCACAGAAGTTCTGGTGAGCAACATTATAGCAGATGTCCTTTAGTCTTTTGGACTCAGCATTAAACCACTTTCTGAGGGTAGCCCACAGAAAATCAGAAGCAGCTGGATCTGTAAGCTCTGAGCACGCAGACTTCAGATCTTCTAACTTTAATTTCAAGCCTGTTTCAAAAGCAAGAAGTAAAGCAGAAATGTCTGTTCTGGATGGTTTTGGTTTTGGTATAGGTATTGCTGTTTTGTTTGATACTGAGGACAGTTTTTGTAGGGCTTCAAAATCAACAGATGTTCTGAGAGGGTTTTCATTTTCAGTTTCTTCTGGACTGTCAGGAATGTTTATGAATATAGGTGAGTTTGGTGGTGTAGATATATAAGAGGATAGTGAGCTTTCTCTTATGGGGGATAGTCTAGGTGCATGTTCAGGAGATGGAAGTTGGACAGATTCTGAGTCTTGAAACTGTTCAAGATCTGATAGGGCATGTTGCAAAGCAGTTTGTGTTTCATTTGTTGGAGAGCGATCAATGTCAGAAAGTGGGGTATTATCAATAGGTATGTCAAAATCAGAGATAGTTTGTGGTTGATGGGTTTTAGCTTCTGGTGGATATAGTGATGAGAGAATAGATGCTACTGCAGCAGTTACAGGGATTTCAGTTTGAATAGGATTAACAGATTGAGGTGGTTCAGATGTAAGGATTTGTGCAGAAGGAATATCAACAGAGGATGGATGGCTAGAAGGTGAGGTGCTAGAGGGTAATTCAAACACTTCTACATTAATTGCTTCTAATACAGAAATGAATTCAGAGTTAGAGGCAGAAGATTTACCTGATGTTCTAGATGATTTTGGCATCTTCTGAGAAGGTCCTTCAGCAGTTTTCCTCTTCTTGAGTCTTACAGAGGCAGCGTCTGGGGCTTTCTGTTTGAGTTTAGTAGGCTTGAACTGGGGGTCCACACCATGTTGCTTGCAGATATCCAGGTAGTTAACTACAACATCTGGAGGTGTGTCAGAAGAGAAGAGTGGGAAGTTTTCCAAAGGGATCCTTCTGGTGATGATTACTTCTCTAGAATGAAGAACAGGTTCTTGCTGAATAGAAGTAATGAACTTCATCTTTTTCAAGTTCTTTGCATTCAGAGGTTTTCCAACATCTGTTTCTAGAAGATCAGTTTGCTTCAACTCTGCTAGAAAGTCTACTAGCTTGTTTTGGCAAAGGATGTCAGAAATAATACGTCCAAAAGGAATCCAATCCCTTTTGGTCTTTTCACCATCTCTTGTTTCCTTCACACTGGCTCTCAGATTCTGGAATAGAGTGTGTGCAAGGTTGATCTTTCTCTTTTTGGCAATGAAGTAGAGAAGAAATTGTTGGTCCAGGTTGATGTAATCTGGAGAGTTGGTAGGTTTCCTGTGACAGATTGTCCCAAGAATAATTTTGGCCCAAATACGGAGAGGGGTCTTCAAGTCTTTGATTTTGTTGGAGGGTTTGCCAGAGGTAAAAATTTCTTTTGCTATCACAGTAGTATCAGATACTTTGTCCATGTCACTGCACTTGATGCCATTTCCATCAGCTTCAATAAGTTTAACAAGATGGTCTTCAGAAATAACCACCCTTTTTCCAAGCACGTAAGAGGTAACATGTGCGTTGGTTGCTGTTGCATAAACCCAGAATTCTTTAACCAGTTTTGGAAAGACTGGTCCCATTAACCGGTCAAAATATTTTTCCCAGCCCTGAGCTTCAACATACGGGATGAGATCAAAACCATTTTCCTTCAAACTGTTGAAATACACAAATAAGTCACACAGGACTTCCAATTTGGCAGTAGGAGTTGAGAGAGTCTTCGTGGGCTCAACATAGAACACATCAGAAAAATCTTTGCGTTGATGAGAGGATGAAGCCATTAGTTACTAAGATGATATTTGAAGGTTTAGGGTTTTTGAAAGGGTTAGAGAAAAAAACAAGAGTGAGGGTAAAAATATTCAGTAAGAATGAAATACGGGTAAAAGATGAAAGTGAGAGAGACACAATACATATATAGAAAAATAAAGCATTTAATTAGTTGAGAAATTTGTGGGAAAATTTAAGTTTAAAAACATAATGATTAAATGCATTAAATGCGCTGACATAGGGTAAGGCGTAAAAGATTCTGGAACAGTTATCCAAGAGATTTTTGCCTGTTTGGTGTCAAGTGTAGCCGTATCAGATTCCAGAATTTCAACAGTTGTCCTTCTGTAGAGAACAGTTACCAAAGCATGTTCTGTAACTTTTTAGAATTTGGACACTTGTTTTAATTCTGATGGAAATCCTTAGAGCCTTGTTGACACTAGTTGATTTGAAGATCTGCATGTTAATCCTTTGAACAGAAGTTCTAAGAATGAAACAGTTAGAGCATAGCATCTTCTGAGATAGCCATATAGAGGATAAATATCAGAACTTCTAAGTGATAAAAACATATAAGTAAAGCATTTTCATTCTGGACATAATTTCATGCTAAGGTTAGTTAGTATGAAATTAAATCTATCTTCAGGAAGGGGTTTTGTAAAAATATCAGCCCATTGGTGATTTGTGTCTATAAATTTTAACATTAAAATTCCCTTCTGAGTATAGTCCCTAATGAAGTGATGTTTAACTTCTATGTGTTTAGCTCTAGAATGTAAAATTGGATTTTTAGATAGGCAAATAGCAGAAGTATTGTCACAGAGGATGGGAATGTTACTCTCATAGATATTGAAATCCTCAAGCTGATTTTTCATCCAGAGCATCTGAGTACTGCATCCAGCTGCTGCAATGTATTCAGCTTCTGCAGTTGATAGTGCTATGGTTGACTGTCTTTTGCTGGACCAAGAGATTAGATTGTCTCCCAGAAATTGACAACTTCCGGAGGTACTTTTTCTTTCTGTTCTGTCTCCAGCAAAATCAGCGTCACAATATCCTACAAGTTTATACTCTTCTGATCTTCTGTAGTACAGACCAAGATTAGTAGAACCTTTCAGATATCTAAAGATTCTCTTAACTGCTGTTAAGTGAGTTTCTCTAGGATCTGATTGGAATCTAGCACATAAACATACACTGTATAGAATATCTGGTCTAGAAGCAGTTAGATATAGAAGAGATCCAATCATACCTCTGTAGAGCTTCTGATCTACTTTCTTACTTACCTCTTCTTTCTCCAAAATACAAGTAGGATGCATAGGAGTTTTAGATATAGTGCTTTCTGATAAGTCAAATTTCTTCAGAAGTTCTTTTACATATTTGCTTTGATGGATGTATGTTCCTTCTGATGTTTGATTTATTTGAATTCCCAGAAAGAACTTTAGTTCTCCCATCATGCTCATTTCAAATTCTGCCTGCATAGATTTAGCAAATTCCTTTCCCAAGGCACTCTTAGTAGAACCAAAAATTATATCATCTACATAAATTTGACATATCAGAAGATCATTTTTAATATTTTTACTGAAAAGAGTTGTATCCACCTTCCCTCTGATGAACTTATTTTCCAGAAGAAAATTACTTAGTCTTTCATACCAAGCTCTGGGAGCTTGTTTTAAACCATATAATGATTTTTTGAGTTTGAAAACATGTTCTGGAAATTTTGTATTTTCAAAACCAGGGGGTTGGTGTACGTACACTTCTTCATCAATATAACCATTTAAAAATGCACTTTTGACATCCATTTGATATAGAATAATATTATGATTTACAGCAAATGATATTAGAAGTTTGATTGATTCTAACCTGGCGACTGGTGCATAGGTTTCTGTATAGTCAATTCCTTCTTGTTGACTATAACCTTGTGCAACCAATCTTGCTTTGTTTCTGACAACTTCTCCTTGCTCATTTAGCTTGTTTCTGAATACCCACTTGGTGCCTATGATGTTGAATCCTCTGGGCCTAGGAACTAGATCCCACACATCATTTCTGGTGAATTGATTTAGTTCTTCTTGCATAGCCAGAATCCAATCATTTTCTGAGAGAGCTTCTTCTACGGAAGTTGGTTCAATCAGAGAAACAAGTCCCATTAAGGTCTCTTCAGAGTTTTTGAATGAAGATCTTGTTCTGATTGGTTCATCTTTCTTTCCCAAGATTTTATCTTCTGGGTGATTAATATTGCTTCTGGATAGTTTCTTCTGGATGGGTTCTTCAGATGTTGTTGGAGAGAATGTATTGTTTTGGTCTTTAGATGATTGATCTTTAGAAGTTCTGTTTGTAGAGATTTCTACTTCTATATCTGCAGAAAATTCATTCAATAGTTCCAGAGCCAATTATTTTTCCTTTTTGATTGCCTCCAAAACCTACGTGGCCTCCATCTTTTAATTCAAGACTTTGGAACATATGCTTTCTTCCCGTCATGTGTCGTGAGCATCCAGAGTCCAGGTACCATGATTGGTGTTTCAGTTTTACTGTTAAAGACATCTGCAACATACACAATTTTATCTTTGGGTACCCATATTCTTCTGGGTCCTTGTTTGTTAGTTGTTACAAACTTCTGATTCATTTTAGGTTTTAAATCAGAACTTGTAGAACAAGATGACTCACTAGTGTATATAAGATCATGATTATGACCATAGGTGAAATGAGAGTTTAGAGGAGTATTTGTATTTATGACAATGTCATCAATATTTTTTAGCTTCAGAGTTTCTTTATTTTTCACATAGCCCATGCCTCTTCTTTCATTTCTGCTAACACCATAGATCATAGATGCAATCTTGCTTCTATCTAAGCTTTTAGTAAGAAATTGTTGAAAGCTATAATCATATTGTTTAATGATATTATCAGAATTGATTAGATCTTCTAATTCAGATTTCTTCTGAGCTTTAAGTTTCTCAAAAGAGTTTTTACATTCAAAGAAGTTTTCTTTCAGCTCAGAGTTTTCTGTTTTTAGTTTTCTAACTTCTTCTAATTCAGATACTAGACTTTGTTTAATGTCTTTGTATTTGAATTGAAGCTTCTGATATTTTTCAAGAATTTCTGAGAGGCTAGCTTCTAACTGAGATCTGGAAAATTTAGAAAATACCTCTTCTGAATCTGATTCCAATTCTGATTCTGATGAGTGATCATCTTCTGGTATGTTTGCCATTAATACAATATTAGCTTGTTCATCTTCATAATCTGACTCTGCTTCAGATGATTCAGAATTATCCCATGTTGCCATGAGACACTTTTTCTTTTCTATGCTGAATTTGTTTCTGGGTTTTTCTTTCTGAAGTTTTGGACATTCACTTTTATAGTGTCCTGGTTCTTTGCATTCGTAGCATACCACTTCTTTGCTTCTGGGTTTCTTATGACCAGATGCTGATTCTGAATAATTGTTTGTTCTTCTGGTATTTCTGAACTTCTTCTGACGATGTTTCCAGAGTTGTTGAACTCTTCTGGATAGGAGAGATAGTTCATCTTCTTCTGATGAGCATCCAGAGCTTTCTTCTTCTTCTGCCTGTAAAGCATTAGAAACGTGTTTGTTAGATTTAAGAGCTACAGACTTACCTTTCTTCTGGGGTTCATCTTCTTCTAACTCAATCTCATGACTTCTCAAGGAGCTGATCAGTTCTTCTAAGGAAATATCATTCAAATTTTTTGATAACTTTAAAGCAGTGACCATGGGCCTCCAAGCTTTTGGTAAACTTCTGATGATTTTCTTCACATGATCTGCTGTTGAGTAGCCTTTGTCCAGAACTTTTAGTCCAGCTACCAGGATTTGGAACCTTGAGAACATTTTTTCAATGGTCTCATCTTCTTCCATCTTGAAAGCTTCATACTTCTGGATGAGAGCTAGAGCTTTAGTCTCCTTGACTTGAGAGTTGCCTTCATGTGTCATCCTCAGAGAATCAAACATGTGTTTAGCTGAATCCCTGTTTGTGATCTTCTCATATTCTGTGTATGAGATGGCACTTAGAAGTATGGTCATAGCTTTGTGATGATTTCTGAATTCCTTCTTCTATTGAGCTGTCATATTTTTTCTTTCAATCTTCTGACCATCTGCTCCAACAGGATGAATGTATCCATCTGTCACCATGTCCCAGAGATCTCCATCTAGAGCTAGAAAGAAACTTTCCAGAACATCCTTCCAGTAGTCAAAATTGTCACCATTGAATATTGGAGGTTTGGCATTGATCTTGTCATTCTGATAGTCATTGTTGTTAATTCCAGTTTCTGCCATGTGTTTAACTCCTGGATCTTTTACTGACACGGTTAAGTGTATTACTCAGAACCTAGCGCTCTGATGCCAATTGAAGGTGGCAAAACACAAGGAAGGGGGGGGGGTTGGAATTGGGTTTTGTTTGACAATTAAAATTAACTTCTAATGACACGTTTAATTTATCCTGGTTCGTTTGAACTCAAACTACATCCAGTCCACCCGCCAAGGTGATTTTGCCTCTACTGAGGTCTTAATCCACTATTCAATAAGGATACACACAAAGACCTATAGTCAATGTCCTCTTGAGTCTTCTGACTAAACTTAGTCACTCAAGGAATAAAAAGACTATTACAAAATATAATAAAGAAGTAACTTAGAATGCTTCTTGATAAGCAAGGATCACTAAGTGAAAGTTACAATAGTAAGCACAAGATGATTCAATCTGTTTGCGTGAATGTATTGAGATGTATATATCAACTCTTCAAATGAAGTCCTTTATATAGTACTGGAAGAATGTAGCCATTGGAGACATCTTTGAATTAAAATAGGATAGACTTAAATACCATAAATTCCTTCCATAAGCAGAGATACTTGTCTTTGTTCATTAATTAAAATATCCTTTAATTAATGTCTTTAATAAGGATACCAACATCTTCTAAGCGGAGATCAGAGATGATAAATATAAGATGCGCAGCCAATAAATATGTTATTTAATGCTGGTTTCTCCTTTGAGAGTATCTTCTGTATGTGACTAAATGAATCTTCTAATCACGTACGGTTTGCTTAAATAAACTTGTCTTCTACACAATAATAAATGTATTCATTAGAACTTCTATTATAAAAAGCTTTGTTATCATCAAAACACTTAGAGGTTCAGAACCATAATTGTTCTAACAAAGATGACCGGAGGTCTTCTCCGGCCACCTGAGAGTGATTAATGACTAATTAGGGTTAGGGTTTCTGTTTGAATGTGGACCCTTTGATCTGTTCTCCCGCGCGTGATTGAAGGGCTAGGATTAGGTCATTAGCATTTAATCTGGATTTAATAATTAATTAATTAAGTTTAGTTAAGTTTGAATTCAGGCCATTGGATGTGGCGCCAGTCAACCCAGTCCAAACCCAAAACCAATCCAGACCCTCCATTCTGCATACTTTCCATTTATTTTAATTTTATTTCATTTTTCTCATTTTATTTTGCACAAATTATTTAAAATAGTAAAAATGATCAAAAAAATATGAAAATTTTTATCAAGCCTTTTATTAATTTTCAGAAACCAAAAATATTTTTATTTTTATTTTTTGCATTAAAAAAGTATTTTTAAATCATTTAAATGTTTTATTTAATTAGTTAATTGATTTTAATTAATTAAAAATACATTTAAGTATTTAAAAATCACCAAAAAAATCAGAGAACATTCTTGGACATTTAGAAACATTTACAAACTCACCATGCAAATTTCTTTTTGGTTTTGATCATGCTTTGACATTTTTCATTGAATTAGGGTTCTTAAAATTGTTCATTTTCTAACCCTAACTTCAAAAATTCATAACTTTTAAACCAAGTTGAGTTTGTGAATGGTTCTTTTTGCATTGTTCTATGCATGGCTTCTAGCATCAAAAAACATTTTTGTTTCATTTTTGCATTTTCAATTTATTTGACATTTTACATTGAGGATCACCCCAAAACCCTATAAACTTAGGAAATTCATAACTCCTTCTAGGTTTAGCTTCTGACCCCCCCTTTGGATGGTAACCTAGTATAGGTTTAGGGTTCCTTTGAGTGTATTTTCAATTTTTTATCATGTCATTTGCTTCTGTTTTTGAGTTTTGCATCTCATCCTTTCATAAAACCCTAATTTTGCATCTTCACTTGCATACATCTTGCATATGCTTGCATTCATGAACTTGCCATGACATTTCTTGGCTACATATGACTTTTAAGACATCTTAGGGCACATTAGAATCATGTTTGATAATTGCATCATCCATTTGCCATGTTATGCATTCCTTTCATTTCATGTGCATTCATGAACTTTCATGCTTCTTTCATGCTCCATTTGCATCCTCATTACTTGTATGATCATTCACATCACTTGACATACATTTGTACCATCTCTTAGCATCATTTGCATCATGAATATGCTTCTGGTTTTGGTTTGCATCCTTGCATTCATTTCATTCTCATTTCATTTCATTTCCTTTTGCTAACTTTTCAGGTGGTAAGTACTTTGAGAAGTGAATTTGCCTTCACTTCTCACAATCTCTTCTCATCTCTCTTATGCATTAATTGCTACATTTTGTATTTGTATTAGAGTGAGCTTGCTCATTCATGTTACTTCTTCACCTTCTTTCTTCAAGCAACTTATCTTCTTAAGTGAAGTAAGTTGACTTGTTTCTTCTGCTTCTCCTCCTTTCTTCTGCTTCTTCCTTGGTGGCTCTTCATGAAGATCTCTTACAAGCCTTACAAACCATAGGACATCCAAGCATGATAATAATTAGGTTTTGATTAGTCCCCCATTTAGTTTTACCTTTGTGTCATATTTTGTGTCTTCTCTGCTCATCTCATAATCAAGGACTAAACCCTTAAGGCTTTAAGGCTTTGTGATTAAGGTTATGCTTGCATCCTTCTCTTAGGATGGAGTGTATAACTTTAATCCTAAGTGTTAAACCCTTAATGTGTTTAAATATCTTAATCAATCCATCTAATAATCACTAAGTCAATAAGCTTGTAACTTGGGTCTTGCATTAGGGTTCTAATTCTTCCTTAATTGGTTAAGAAGAACTAACCCTAGTGTTAATGGACAAGTCCCCCTTAAGTTGTCTTACAAACCATAAAATCCACTTCTTAATCCTACCATTAACTAAAATACACTTTAATAAAGGCCTTGTTTTGTCATGAGGTTAATCCCTAATCATGGATTAAGTTGAGGAGCCTTCCTCAGCTTAAATGTTCTCATATATTATCCTTCTATTAGGATGGTGTAATGAGTCCATTAAATCCTTGATTATGGCTTAAACTCATTACTTAACACTAAACAAAAATACCAAAAACATCTAAATAATCACAAGTAGGTTAATGATCTTAATCCTACATCATGGTGATTAAGTGTGAGGTGCTTACTTCATACTTAAGGTATTCTCATTACCCCTAATCAGAGGGAGGATGTGATGAGTTTACTAACCCTTGGTTTAGGCTTAAGCTCATTTTCTTATGACAAACACAAAAAGCAATAAAAGATTGAAAACACAAAAACAAACAATAATCGTCTCCTTCGGGATTCTTTTCTCACCTCATTCACTCATAAACGAGAACTCGCTTCTCCCGTCTAATGCAAGACAGTTAGCACCTGAGCCAGACAGACCATACACTTGAGCAAAGACAAGTAAGCAGTTCACAAGTCAATCTATCTTTCAGTCTCTTTGAGTCGAACTACGGTGTTCTGACTTCCTCATTGCACGGGAGGATACGTAGGCATAACTTAACAGTTATCGAACAAAAAGTCTCTGTATATTCCCCCTCTTCCAGCATTATTCTTTTAAGCCTCATTGTCTTGAGCTTTGCATTCTTTCCTTACACTGACATTCCTTTTATTCACTTCACACTTCTTTGCACTAACACTTGCATTCTTTTCCAGCTTTTATATACATAATAGCATTGACACTTCCCCTTTAAGCACAATCTTTTAAGCGTGGATCCCATCGAGTACGACGGACAATCTGGGTGCTATTACCTTCCCAGGTTGTAACCAACCCCCTTTCTCAGTTTCTCTAGTTTGCGACTGTCTTATCCATCTTTTCTTAGGTTTATACAACATTACCTTTCCCCCGGGATAAAAATGCCTAGCTGGCGACTCTTTTCAGTTCATCTTCATGTTCTTCTTTCGCCGACCGTTCGCGTCTGTACCCCTCTTGGCCCTGTGTCATCTGGTGGGAGCGACACCTGACGACCATCACCTTAATGTAACGAGCATCTCATAGGTGTGACGAGCGTCACAAAATCATGACGAGCGTCCCAATTTCCAGAAACCAGTAATGTTCTCTTGCAATGGTCATGAAGACCATTGCAACCCCAGTAACTCCATTTCCTCTAACAACATTGTCCCACCTCCTCCTATAAATAGTCATTCCCTTCTTCCACTTTCACACAATAATTCACAACATCCTATTCGTAGAAAAATTCTAGCAACCCCACTCACCCACTCCCTGTTTTCTTTGTTCTATTTAATTGTAGCACCAATTACATTTTATACAAACCCCATCTCATCACAAAATTCAGTTCCCTTCACTTCATCATTTTTCTTTCCAAACCTTTCTAAAACAATGGCAGCCCAAACACCCATTAACATCATTCCAAGAGAAGGTGTCGCCGGAGAACTTCAGTGCGCACACTTTGCCGAGTTCCGTGATGGTACCGTGAATGTAACTAGTTATATAGACGAGGATTGCCTGACTCGACTAGGTCTCCTCGACATTGAAAATTATATGCTCGCAAAATCCGATCTCACGACACTGTGCAAGAGCAACATGCCCACCTATGCTACACTCACCTTAGAATTTCTGAGTTCCTTCGCATATAACACGGCCAATGATGCAACAAAATTTTTGGTAGGGAATATTATGATCCACCTTTTTGGAACGGAATATTCCGTCACTCAGGAGCAGTTCAACGAATGGTTCGGATTTCCACATGGTGATGGCGTGCACTTAACCGTTCCAAGGGATGCAAACTGGCAAGCTGGTACTTTCCAGCTTTGGGAGGAGTTATCAGGAGAAAGGCGAAATATGTGGGATGATTTGTATGCAACTCATATCTATAACCCCGTCATTCGCTATTTTCAGAGGGTGGTGTCCAACACAGTTTTAGGAAGGTATAATAACCACAAAGTGAATCAGCGAGAGCTTTTCTTAATCATATGCGCTTTCTACAACATCCTGGTAAACCCCGTAGCATTCATCTTCTCCAACATCAAAAGTACATGCAACAGAGGGAATTCCCCTTTTTGTTTTGGCGGGATGATCATTGACCTTGCCATCAAGATTGGTCTAGAGGAAAACCTGAACCAGCTGTTAGCAACTACCGCTCTGTACCTTGATATGGAGTATTGCAGGAGCATCCACATTGTCAGGAAAAGGAGGGATAACATATATAACTTGGTTGCTAAGAACCGGGTTATCAGAAGCATTGTCCTCCCATGCCCCTCCCGCACTGTAACACCCCATAATATATATATATATATATATATATATATATATAGAATAATATCATACAAGTGTTATTTTTGGTATTGACACCATCATAAGTGCCTAATAGCATAATTCACATTCTTAACCAACTATAAACATTCTATACAACAAGGTACAAGACATGGAAATTATGCTAACACAACAATACTAATATCAAATACAATATCCATTATTGTACAAAGATACAAAAATACACAGCGGAAGAATAAAATTATGCTTCACTTGAAATATCCTAAGCATAGCTCCACTTGTAAATCAAACCTGCAAAAGAAACCTGAAAAGCAACAACAATAGTAGGGTGAGATAACAACATCTCAGTGGGTTCCCTATCTTAGAGTTCTCTTGGCTCTAAGGGTTCTATCAAACCTAACTCAAGTCTTTATAAAAGGAAAATGACCTTGAGTTCACACGTCTCGCACTCATTGGAACCACATCCAAGATTTTTACAAATCCTACTTTTACTAGTTAGGATATCACCTTTATACTTCCCACGGAACTCGATATAACACCCATCTCAAGCGACTATCATGCTTCCCGTGGGAATCAATGTAATACCCACCACAAGCCTAAAATAAGTCTGATGCTTCCCGTGGGACTCAGTGTAATACCCACCATAAGACTTACTCAATGCTTCTCGTGGGACTCAATGTAATACCCACCACAAGCCCAAAACAAGTTTGATGCTTCCCGTGGGACTCAGTGTAATACCCACCACAAGACTTACTCAATGCTTTCCGTGGGACTCAGTGTAATACCCACCACAAGCCCAAACCCTACCGATGCTTCCCGTGGGACTCAATGTAATACCCACCACAAGACTTACTCAATGCTTCCCGTGGGACTCAGTGTAATACCCACCATAAGCCTAAACCATATTGATGGTACCTCAAGCCTTTACGAATGCTTCCCATGGGACTCAGTGTAATACCCACCACAAGACTTACTCAAGACTTTTCGGAGGATACCGTGTATTATGCGTCAAGGATTCACAACGACTAGGATGAACCTAAGCATCTCACAAGTCATACCATCTAACAATTTCTAGTCACAATACTAGGCCACACTATTGGTTTATGGTAAGATATCCTAACTCTTTCTCCATCCTTGATACTTTTAATTATATAGTTTTCAAACATATAACTCTAACAATCTAGTTTAATCATTACCATTAAACAATCCTCACCATAAGCTCATTATCTCTTCTTTCGTTCAATTATCACAATTAACGCATGTTCCACAATTTGACTAATACCATAATTACTTAACTAACATAATTACGGTTAATCGGAAAAGTCGGGAAAAAGTCAGCTCAAAATAATATTTCTCGGTCTCAAAAGATAGAACATAGTATTAGCTTCAAAACGATATGTGGAACACTAAAAACGGATACCCGGATCACAAGTTATGAATTAAAACACAAAACATTAACTTCTAGGTCTCGCTAAGCGAGGGGTTATGCTCGCTAAGCAAGCAACTCCCTGTATTCTGACCTTCCCATGAATTGACCTGCTCGCTAAGCGAGCTCTGCGAAAACTGCAGAAAACCAGTCGCGAAAGGAACTTCTCCAAAACTCACCCAAAACCTCACCCAACGGAGGAATCAACTACCAAACATAATTATACTCGTATATTAACTAACATACTTTGATTTTATCGAGTTTTAACCGTTAATATATCAATTTCTAAGATTTTCTACAAAACCCTAAAAATTATAAACTCAACCAAACTCAAAAGAAAAGCTTCTAACTATGAACCCACTTTGCCAATGAAGAGGAGTTTGGTGAAGATGAAGATTTGGTGAAGGAATGGCGATGATCCAAGCATTTCCTCTCTTAGAGTTTTCTTCCTCTTCTTCTCTTCTCTTCTCCCTTTCTTTCTTTCCTTTTTCCTTCCTTTTCTTTTTCCTTTACCAACTTTATTTCTCTTTCTTCTTATAAATCCTTATTTCTTTCTTTTAAAACCAAACAATGTATATTATACTGATATACAATTGTTAGTATTCTAACGGGTCCAATTTGAGAACATCCGAAAAAATATCTCTGAGTCGAATATTTAATAAAGCCTCTGAGTCAGATAATACTAATAAATTTTAATTAATATTATCCATAGCGTTTAATTAAATACGGGGTATTATATCCTCCCCTCCTTGAATTGAAATCCGTCCTCAAATTTTCTTTACTCGTCCTCAACGACAGTTTACAACATAGTCTTAGATCCATACTCATTCTTAATTCTGTTACATGTTCTGACATACTCAAATTCCAATCTGACTTTGCGGCTCAAAGTCCTCGTTTCATAATAAATCAAACCTTACGTCCTTGTTCATACATTTGTTTCCAACATTGGGTTAAATTCCCAACTTACCATTTCCGCAATTTATCTTTTGCTTCATACTTAATCACTCAGTCTCATCTTTCCCTCGAAGAAACATACCATGCTAAAACCTTTCATTGGTTCACAACACAAGACATAACACTCCAGCTTGATTCCAGAACACACAACACTCGACAAGGTTTCACAAGGTATCTTGGTGAGATCTTATTTTCATACAATTTCCCAACAAAATCTCTTATTAAGATCCTCCAATCACTAACGCCATATCAAAAGTTGTCAAACGACTTCCTTTATCAATTCCACTTGATCTTACATCAAAACTGTAACCATTTACGTCGGACGCTTCATTCTCTCAGTATCTTACCATAGACAACCCACTTAGAATAAAATTCTCCTCTGATCCTCAACAATCTGACTAAATTCTTTCATTTGTCTCCTTCCACTATGCTTTCAAAGCCTAACAACGAAGATACTACAAAATCTTAAACAATACTAAGTAACTGATAGTCTGCGGGAAAACACTTACCCATTGGAGCTCTCACCAACCAAAAGAATAAGAACTTGTAATGCGTAACGATAGAATAATCCGCCTGACAACCGCTTAATAGTAACCTCGTTCCAAACTCTCTAGTGACAGAGATACAAGTATTTGCACTATTGCAATCATAACTCATACATATTCCGATTTCCATTCTAAACTCGGAACAATTTATCCAATTCAGCTTAACAAATATGGCCATGATCACTATTCTTCATACCAATTCTCTTCACCAGATTCCATTCACTCAAATTTTCCGCTAACATAAGGTCTCCATTAATAATAACGCAGTTACGCCACAAAACTTACAACAACCAGTGAGTCACCAATACTAAACTCAAATCACCTTAGTACACGTGCGGATTTCCATAACACTTGAGGTTAAGAATTTAACGATACTAAAATTGACCAATTGTTTAACTCTTATCCACACATTAATCCAAATGCCAAAAAAAATCCTGGAAGATCAACACTTTGCTAACTGACACTTCGAACAGAGACCAAAACAGACTTACAGTTTAGAAAGTACGATTCTCTAAGGTCCCCAACAAAAGTCATGTGTCAATCGATTGCCCATCCGAGGCTAAGAGATCGAACACAACTAAACTTGTTCTTCTTATTAACGAACCAAATATTCTTATTATAAATTTAACTTAATTAATTTTTCACCTTCTAAAACTAAAAACATCACTCGCCTTAGCTAAACATAGTAACAACCGACAACACTAGGTTGATTATCGAGTCTCTGTGGGATCGATATCTTTTATTACTACGCGATAGATTGTGCACTTGAAGCTAGTAACCGTTAGACTCAGAAAGTAGCGACCAGTAACCTAGGTTCAATAACCAACCAAAGATTTAAAAGTGATATCATTAGGTTTGAGTTCTTGTAGCAGCCGTGTGAAACAAGTTTCATTCTTGGTGGCTGTTTTTATTTGTAATCCTCGAAGCTTTTAAGCAAGAGGTATTGTATACTTGATTGAAGCTTTGAAGCAAGGTTAAGGTGTTATCATGGAAGTGTGTCTTCTGACTTTGAATTGTTAAGTTTATAACTGTTGTGATTGTGAGGGAGTGAGATGGGTGTCTCATATTTAGGAGTTCCTAAGTAGAAGTTACGTTGATAATGATTAAGTGAAAAGACTATAAACTATAGGTGTTTGCTGAGAAGTCTTTGAATTGATACTACATAGTGGATTTCCTTCCTGGCTTGGTAGCCCCAGAGTAGATAAGTTTGCATTGAACTGGGTTAATAATTCTGATGTGTTCTTTATAACTTTTATGTTTTATACTTTATGCAGTATTCTTGCTGAATGTCAAACCAGATATTTAAACATCATGTAGGATTGTTAATATCTGGTATATCAGAATTTTTAATGTTGTTGTTTGTAACTTGCCATGTTTATCAGTTACAGATCAGATGTCTCAACATCGTATTTGACATCTGAGTTTGTCATACCAAAATTTCAATTGGTATCAGAGCAGGCATCCTAGTCTGTTTCTGGATGAGATACAAGGTAATACTTTTTGGTTCATGGTCAAGATGGAAGATCTTTTCTGAAAAGCTATTTATTTTTTGAATGGTCACTAGAAGTGAAGGATGGACTATTATGTTGTCGCAGCCTGATGGTAAGCTGTTGTTATAGTAGGTTTGATTTATTTTCAAACCTATTGTTTTTGGTGTCACCTGGAGAATATTGCTAGGGCTAATTTGTGACACTTGAAGTTACTGAGGAGTTTGTATCCGCTGCTTATCTATCTGATAACTCCAGATGTTAAGAGATCTGAAGATTATTTTTAACAGACCTATCTCTAGTATGTAGATATCTTGTTGTGTTCCTTGGAATGATGTCATATCCCAAGATAGGACATCACATCATAATTTTGCATAATTATGTTGTCTAAAAGAATGGTTGAATATATGCTTTGGGTGTTGAACTAATGTGGTTGAATCACATGTGTTTGGAACCTACTCCTGATTTGGAAGAGGATGCATCTGTGTGGTGTATCTGAAAAGTTTCTAGCCATAGAACTTATCTCAGTTGTGTGTGTTGGTCAATGAGTGATCAACATGTTATGTTCTCCCGAGGACAGTTTATTTCTGGTCCTTGCTGCAGGAGTAAAGTAATTGAGCTTTAAGGAGTATTACTCCTAAGAGACTCCTTGTACATGAAGGTCAAGTTGTGGGATGTATCAACTTGTGTAGTTGATTGATGTGTATATAGCTGGTCAATTACTATATTGGGTGTGAAGACATCTCAAGTCAGACAGTCTGAATACTGAGTCTGAAGGAGAAGTTTGTTGAGATGGTTCTGCTGCTGTATATGTTCATATGTTGGACTGAAAGCTTGATCTACTACTGATGGATGGTTCCCTTGTGTTCCCTTGTGTGTGCATTACTATGAATGGTTCCTTCAAAGCCATAGTAATTTGTTAAGCTCTTTGTGACTGAAACTAATGTCTGAAAAGATGTTAGAACATCATGTCAGTAAATGTCAGACGCCTGCAGAAGAAGTAGAAAAAGTCAAACTACTTGTCTTACCTTGTGTCAGAAGGTAATATTATCTGACTAATAGTAAATACCTTGACGGGAGACTTGGTATTTGCCTATTATTGTTGTGATGCATATGATTGAAGATGGATACTTTGACGGGAGACTTAGTATTTATCTAGAAGTTATGCATATCTACAGTCTGAACATTTTGTTTCAGAAAGTGTGCTGAGAATCTAGTACTCATCTTAAAAAAAAGAGCTTTAATTGTTCTTGTAAGAGGGAGTTAAGAGTTCTATTTGTAGTCTATTGGTGCAAGGGTGCAGTTTGTTCTTGGTGTGTGTAGCTGAAGTTTTGTCTTCCCATGACAAGGAAGTTATGCAGAATCATAAAGGGGTCATGTATCATCTCATATGGAGATGATGTATTGTGTAGACATCATGTTTTTAATGAACACTTGGTATGGTCTATTTCTAGTTCAGGTACAGACCAGAATGATTATCATGAATTTATAATATATAGCATTATCATAACTTTGTGAAGTTTGCTTTAATCAAGGAAAGGTGTCTTTCTTGGTATGGCCATGAGGTATAGTTCTTAACTATTCCTTCTAAAGTTTCAGAAAGTGGCAGGTTTGAGGTCCTTGGAGAAACATTGGCAGGTATTCATCAATGTGTGATATCAGTAGGGACTACTACAGAATCAACATTATGGAGGTTGTCTACTCAAACTTGGTTGGCGAATCAAGTCTATGAGAGCATGGAACACTAGTTCTGTTAAAGGAGGAGGTTCTTTCAATTTCCAGAGGAAGGAGCTGAGTTCAACAGCTTGATGTGGAATGACAATGTTCAAACATCTAGTTCAACATCAGAATCTTAGTTGGTGAAGTGGCACATAAATTAAAGATAGGATGGTTTACAAAATAAGTAGATCAAATTTTTTCTTGTGAGAATTCTTACAAATGTGAAGAAGACAAAGTGTGGCAGTTGGCTTTTTCATATTAGGGTTCCTAAATGAGGTGATCAAACTATGGCTATTGGTTGATCTCTTTAGTGGATTTGAAGAATCAAGATAATCATAGTGTGACAACTGTTGGTCTTGAGGATTGTCTTGGAACAAGTTACTCTTGGGCAGAAGGGTGATGAGTTGAAGACTCAAGGAGATTTTTTCTTCTTGAAGGGGGATGAGAGTTTATCTCTCTTTCTGGATTTTTGAATCAAGCTGGTGGCACAACATTGTTGAAGGTATTCAGTTCTTGGATTACTATGTTATAGTAAGTCTAGTTGGTGGAACATATCAAGAATCATGGGATGATGTCTTGGTGTATGGAAGTTGTTATAAATGGTGTTAGGACATTATCTGGGGTGATTGTCTTCTTTGTATCTAATTTGAGTCTACCTAATCATATGGGATAATGATGAAGTAGATGATCTGTCTTGGAAGAAGATTGTAGACTGAAGTAAATCAGGTATTGATTGCTTAAAAATCTGAATGTGGATATTCATAAATTAATGCTTGAATTAGTTTGGATGAGTATTGTCTGGAGTGTATGGCCAAAAGAATGTGAAGGTAATGTAGGCCTATTGTCAAGTCCTGCTAGAAAGAAGAGGATAAACAGTTATAACTTATGGTAACAACAAAACAAGAAGGGATCATGTGTTTTGGTACACGGGGAATTGTGTTCAATTATGGATTGAACTGAGAGTGAGCTCTTGAAGACATGAAGATGCGTCTTATGTTTTCCATTAATCAAAGTACAAATAAGAATGTGTTATCCTTGATAGGGGGAGAGTGTTACATTCTTATGCAGCCAAACTTGTGAAGTTAAGGCAGAGTAGTACCTTAATAAGGTTCTATGATGTCACACAACATGTTGTAACATGTTCTACTAAGTATGGTAAATTAATTCTCAGGATACTATATATTACTTAGTTGTTGTGTGTTTGCCCATGTGATCCAAATAAGGATTGGCTTGTATGTCCATAAGGTTGTATAAGATAAAGTTGTTACCTGCATATTAATTTGGATCCTGGATGGGTTGTGAACCATGTTGTAGTGTTGCTAGCAGACAGTATGTGGTTGGTTGTCAGAACATGTTTTAGAACATGTATGTGCTGAGCCTAGCTAGGATTGTGTGTGGACGATGTTGGTAGTAAGGTGTGAGACACGAGCTTTATTCTTATGTGTTTGTTATTGGTTCATTTATTTTGGGAGAACAAAGTTATATGGTCAAGGTTAGTTTTGAACGGAACGCATTTAATGGTGCAAACGTTTTTGCTACTACAATAAAGATCTTGGATCAAGAACGCTTCCTTATTCAAAGATAGTTCGGTATTATCTATGTCATCGTCTACTATTTATAGAAGCGAGTTTCTCCTCCATCAGCATGTGAGTGTATTCTCATATTTTCTTCCTTCTAATTGGGTTCTTTTTTTTTGGGTGAGTAATACGTGGGTGTGGTGTTGTGAGGGCTGTCTTTGCCAAGTTTTGGCTAAAAAGAGGGAGAAAGAGTTTGTTCATATGGTGTGTTTGAAGTTGTTGTTACAATGGCTATGTCATATGTGTTCCTGTATGGTGGCTAGGATGTCAAGATGGATGTTGGAGTTTAGTATTTGTGAGGTTCTTGTTCTCGTATGTGACCATTGGTCTCTTTGAAGGAATGAGTCTCTCAGCTTGTGAGGAATGTCTTTGGATTAGTTTGGCCAAGATTTTAGAGTTTATAAGGTATTTCTTTTGATGGAAGGCTGCCGAGGAAAATGTCAAGCAACATGTCCTAACATGATAAAGAAAAGGTTTTTTTTTTTTGCTGTTGTAATGTGTTGTTTTTGTATTATTTGTTTTAGCCAAAATTTTCCAAAGGGGGAAATTGTAAGTTCTATTTTTTTAGAGTTGGCATGAATTTTGTAAAACAAATATAGCAACAATAAAAATGTACAAGATCTTGCAAAATAAAGAATAGATTAAGCAATGCAATCCTATTGTGCGCCTAAACATGTTGAGTTGGAGTGTTTCAACATCTGGAACAAGATGTCAAAGAGGATGTCAAGACAGTTCATTCGACATCATGAACTGATAAAGCGGATTGAAGATTCTGTTATGATTTAACAGAAAAGGAATATTCAGAGGATATGAAGCAATCTAATGTGGAGCTGATTTAAAGATCTTGAAAATTCAAATTTAAATTGAAGATAAATATTGAATAAATATAGAGTTTCTATATTTATAGATATTTTAGGAAGTTGTTAATTTGAAGATCTTTTTATAGTAGATTTTTCTACATTATTGTAGCAGCTGCTATGCTGCGTTTTTAGGCCCAAAATTCAGTTGGGATTAGGTTATAAAAAGAAACATTGTAACCTAGGTTCAGTAACCAACCAAAGATTTAAAATTCATATAATTAGGGTTGAGTTCTTGTAGCAGCCGTGCGAAACAAGTTTCATTCTTGGTGGCTATTTTTATTTGTAATCCTCGAAGCTTTTAAGCAAGAGGTATTATATACTTGACTGAAGATTTGAAGCAAGGTTAAGGTGTTATCATGGAAGTGTGTCTTCTGACTTTGAATCATTAAGTTTATCATTGTTGTGATTGTAAGGGAGTGAGATCGGTGTCACATATTTAGGAGTTCCTAAGTAGAAGTTGCATTGGTAATAATTAAGTGAAAAGACTGTAAACTATAGGTGTTTGTTGAGAAGTCATTGAATTGATACTACAAAGTGGATTTCCTTCCTGGCTTGATAGCCCCCAGAGTAGATGAGTTTGCATTGAACTGGGTTAACAATTCTGATGTGTTCTTTACATCTTTTCTGTTTTATACTTTATGCAATGTTCTTGCTTAATGAAAAACCATATATTTAAACATCATGTAGGATTGTTAATATCTGGTATATAGAAATTTTTAATCTTGTTGTTTGTACCTTGCCAAGTTTATCAGTAACAGATCAGATGTCTCAACATCGTATTTGACATTTGAGTCTGTCATACCAGAATTTCAGTGTGGAAAACTAAAACAAACTATCTCTATTTATATTAATAGTTAAATTCAATTTTCTTCCTATTATCCGATGTGATACTTGGATGAATATACTATTTGACCCAACATATCCTCCCTTCATCCAAAGTATCACATATTTTAACTTTGTATTCAACTTCATCTTCAAAATGATCATTATAATTATAATGATTAAGCACATTTGTAAAATTATTACTCTTCAATCTTTTTGTCTTATTCCTCTATTGATCAAATTTTTTTGTTACTCTTCCTTTTTCGTTTGTGTTGTGAATCAGATATCTTAGAAACAAAGTATAATAGGTTTCTTTATGATCAAGAAACTCACAAGGGTTAGGGTTTAGGGTAACCATGGATAAAAGGATTAGTTATAAACTGCTATTATTTCCTTTCTCTTGAAACAAGATTACAAGTATACAAGAATAACAAATAACCTCTCTCACTTTTTAATTAGGGTTTTATCTTCCTATTTTTCCTTATCCAAAATATGAGAGACTAGTATGTTATTTATAAGAAAACTAAGACACTAACCTAATGGGCTTTTTAAAAATTACCCATTACAAGCTAACTTAGAGTACAAGCTAACTTAAACAATTGGATCCATAACACAAGGCCCAATTAAACAATAACATGTGAGCGGACTTCGACGACATGTTATTCGTACTAGGGTTTGTTCCAATATTCTACAAATCTCCACCTTGGAACATACCCTATACCAACAAGAAACAAACTAGCTTTCTTCATGCAGCTTTATCAACTGCATACAGTGGAAAAACTTGCAACTAAGCAACGCCTTCGTGATCATATCAGCAACATTATGATTTGTTGAAACCTTCAGCACCTGGACTTCTCCACGCTCGATTACCCCTTTGACGAAATGCAGCCTCACATCAATGTGCTTGGTTCGCTCATGATAGGTTGAGTTCTTCGACAGGTGTATTGCACTTTGACTATCACATTTAATAGTGATACCTCGACCTTGAAGTTTCAGCTCCTTTGCAAAACCTTCAACAATGCTTCCTTTACAGCTTCAGTTAGGGAGATATATTCCGCTTCAATGGTTGATAAGGAAATAACCTTTTGAAGTGTTGCTTTCCAACTAATTGTTGTGCCAAACATAGTGAAAACATATCCAGAAATAGATTTTCTAGAATCTATACAACCTGCATAATCAGAGTCGACATATCCTTCGATTTCTGCTTTACTATCTTCACCCAAGACTCCACCATAAATTAGGACTCTGTTCAGAGACCCATTTATGTACCTGCTTACAAGACTTACTGCATATTCTATGTCGGGTCTAGTACAAACCATAACATACATCAAAGATCCTACTATATTAGCATATGGAATGTTATCCATATAAAGTTCTTTCGACATCAGTACTGGGACACTGATCTATACTCAGCTTGAATTGAGGGTTTTTCGGAGTCACAATAGGCTTTGAATTCGACATACCAAACTTATCGAGAATTTTCTTCAGGTATGCCTCTTGAGATAAGCATAATCTCGACTGTTTTCTATCTCTCCGAATGTCAATCCCTAGAATCCTGGACGCGGCTCCCATATCCTTCATATCAAACTCCTTATTGAGTTTAGCCTTCACCCTTATTACATCTTCGACATTGTTCCTTGCTATTAGGATATCATACACATAAAGCAACAAAATAACAAATGAATTACCAGGTTGAAATCTGAAGTAAACACAGTGACCGAACTGACTTCTGATGAAACTGATGTGTGCCATGAACTTGTCAAATTTCCTATTCCACTGTTGAGGAGATTGTTTCAGCCCATATAAAGATCTCTTCAGTTTGCACACATATTATTCTTTCCCCTCTTCGACATACCCTTCAGGTTGCCTCATTAGGATTGTTTCATCAAGATCACCATACAAGAACACAATCTTCACATCCATCTGTTCCAGTTCAAGGTCGAACTGTGCCGCCATGGCAAGCAACATTCGAATGGACCTGTGCTTCACAACAGGAGAGAACACATCATTGAAGTCAACACCTTATTTCTGAGTGAAACCCTTTGCAACCAACCTTGCCTTGTATCTCTTTGACGCCAATCTTCGATTACTTCCTTAACTTTGAAAATCCATTTATATCTGACTAACATGGCTCCAACAGGTTTATTTATAAGTTCCCATGTATTGTTATGATGAAAAGATTTCATCTCATCATCCATGGCCTTCAACCATTCAGTCTTATTTTGACTCCTCATAACTTCCTTATAGTATCTAAGTTCTCCGTCTAGAACCTCACTTGCAGAGATTAAGGCATAAGATAGAAGATCTGCATAACCAAGTCTTTGAGGTGTCTTGATGACTCTTCTCGACCTGTCTCTTGCCAACAAGTAATTATTATCAGTCTCCTCATCTTCGACAATAATTTCTGCTTCTTCTTCGACTTCATCTGGGTCATGCAATTCAGCATCACTATGCTCTACCTTAACAGGAATTTATCCTTATTTCAGCTCTTCGTCAACATCATCAGTTTTCTTGAAAGCCATCTCAACTTCATTAAAAACTACATATCAACTAGTGATACACCTCCTGTGACCTAGCTCTAGGCATCATAGCCTATAAGCTTTGACTCCTTCAGGGTATCCCATGAACATGCATTTCAGAGCTCTAGGTTCGACATTGTCTTGCCTAATGTGAGCATAGGCTACACAGCCAAATACTCTCAATTTGTCGAGATCTGGTGGATTTCTCGACCAAACTTCTTCAGGGTCTTCATATTTAACGCAATCGAAGGACATATGTTTATCGGATATGTTGTTGTCGAAACAGCCTCAGCCTAAAACACATTCTTCAATCCAACACTAACCAACATGCATCTAACCCTTTCGAGGATTGTTCGATTGAATCTCTCAGCTAGACCATTTTTCCAAGGAGTACCTACTACATTCTTATGCCTTGCAATCCCAGACTCGACACAGTAACTGTCAAAAGCTTTGTTGCAGAATTCAAGGCCATTATCAGTTTTAAACCTCTTGACCTTTCTGCTAGTTTGAGTTTGTACTAGAAGCTTTCAACTCTTGAAATTCTCAAAAGTATCATCCTTCATCTTCTGAATGAATACCCATAACTCTCTGGAATAATCATCAACTATGGATAGAAAATACCTTCCACTTGAATGTGAAGGATTCCTTGCAGGCCCCCAAAGATACCCATTAATGTAATCCAGGGGTACATGTGTTCTTTGTTTACCTTTGTTAAACTTCACCTTACAGGATTTACCAAATACACAAGGTTCTTAAAACTCCAACTTCTCGATTTTGTCACCACCTAACAGGTTCTGTTTCCCCAATTCGACCAGGCCTCTCTCGCTGACATAGCCTAATCTCATGTGCCATAATTTTGTCTTTG
This sequence comes from Lathyrus aphaca, assembly GCA_963966055.1. Lineage (NCBI taxonomy): Eukaryota > Viridiplantae > Streptophyta > Magnoliopsida > Fabales > Fabaceae > Lathyrus > Lathyrus aphaca. The sequence continues at coordinate 163,751,637 of OZ014525.1, read as the reverse complement.
ACAATAGTTTCATGGATGCAACATTTGTCGAACCACTTAAAACTTCAGCCTCAAGGGTATACAAACCTAGTTTCTTTACACCTCTCAAGACTTCCTTCGACCCCTTCATGACTCTCAGGACACTTTTCTCTCCTTGAAAAACATATCCCTTCTTATCGAATTCACCAAGAGAAATCAGATTTCTCTTCAAGTTAGGTACATACCTAACTTCAGTCAATAGCCTTATTTACTCATCATGGAGCTTGAATCTCACAAATCCAATACCTACAATTTTGCAAGCTTTGTTGTTTCCCAGCAGCACTGATCCACCATCTTGATCGCATAATTCCTCGAACAAATATTTATTTGGAGTCATGTTCCAAGTGAAACCTGAATCCATAATCCATTTTTTTCTTGAGTCGCCGCTTGAAACCACAAGAATATCAGATGAGTCGAAATCATCTTGAACAATGGTTGCGTTGCCATTATCCTTACCTCCATAATCTTTCAGGTGTTCAGGGCACACCTTTTGAATGTGACCCTCCTACTTACAATGATAACATCGAACACCAGATACTTCACCACTATAAGACTTATACTGATTTTTACCCTTCTTCTTGTCGAACTTACCATCCTTTCGTAAGAATTTCTCCTTAACGGCCAAACCTTTACCAACCGTCGAAGGTTTATGCTCATTTCATTTGTTCAAGTCCTTAAAGTACAAGGCAAATTGAACTTCTTCAAAGGTCAGTGACTCTCTTCCATACAAGAGGGTTTCTTTGAAGTGAGCACGTGTTCTGGGCAAAGCACATAACAACAATAACGCTTGATCTTTATCATCGATCTTCACATCAATATTTTTAAGATCAAGAATCAACTTTTTGAACATATCCAACTGCTCAAACAACACTTTGTCTTCACTTATCTTGAATGAATATAAGGCTTGCTTCAGGTAGAGTCGATTCACCAACGATTTGGTCATGTACAAACCTTCAAGTTTTAACCATAACCCTGACGTTGTCGTCTCTTTTGATACCTGTCGAAGAACCTTATCACCAAGTTTCAACAATATTGCTCTGTGTGCTTTCTCAATCATGGTCGTCTTTTCAGCTGCCATTAACGCAACATTCATGGTCGTCTCTCCCTTCAACGCTTCCAAGCAACCCTGCTGAACAAGTAAGGCTTTCATTTTCAAGCGCCACAGACCGAAGTCGTTCACTCTGGTGAACTTTTCAATCTCATACTTAATTTATTGAAGGCATCTTCTCCATGCTCATCACACCAATTTGTTGTGAATCAGATACCTTAGATACAAAGTATAATAGGTTTATTTATGATCAAGAAACCCATAAGGGTTAGGGTTTAGGGTAACCACGTATAAAAGGATTGGTTATAAACTGATATTCTTTCCTTTCTCTTGAAACAAGATTACAAGTATACAAGAATAACAAATAACCTCTCTCACTTTTGAATTAGGGTTTTATCTTCCTATTTTCCCTTATCCAAAATATGAGAGACTAAACAATAACACAAGGCCCAATTAAATAATAACATGTGAGCAGACTTCGACAACATGATATTCGTACTAGGGTTTGTTCCAATATTCCACAGTTTGATTATAATTTTTTGTGACTTCTCATTCCTCCCTTGATCAGAACCAGACTTTGATACAAGTTATTGGAAAAATAACAAAAATAAACAAGTTTCTTTGCATGCGGAAGCAAACCCATAAAAAGAATAAGAGTAAAAAAAATCAATTTTTTTTTACAAATTCATTATTCAACTTTTATTATTTACAAGTATAATTAAAAACTATCTCACTAAATTGCAATATTTAAGGAGAAAATGACAAACCCTCCAAACTGCAATTTTTGAACGGAAAAATTGCAAACCCTCTCTGAATTACAATGTTTAAACGGAAAAATTGTATACCTTTTCTAATTTAAATTTTTTAATGGAAAAATTAGAAACCCCCTCTCAATTGCAATTTTAGAATAGAAAAATTATAAACCCTCTCTCAATTACAATTTTTGGACGGAAAAATTGCAAATATTTTCTCAATTAAAATTATTGGACGAAAAAATTGCAAATCCTCTCAACAAACTATATTTGAAAAGAAAAATATGAAACCCTCTCAACAAACTATTTTAAAAGGAAAAATAGAAAACTCTCTCTAAACACACAACTACCCAAATCCACAATACACAAAAAAACTACATTTTATTGTTGTGTGGAAACTAAAACTAATGATCCCAATTTATATTAATATTAAAAATTTATTTTCTTCATATTACCCGATGCGAGACTTGGATGAATATAATGTTTGACCCAACAAATAGTTAGAAGAAGGATTCCACCATAGATGGTGCTCGTGGTAATGAAGGGTGTAATAGTAAGTGCATTTTTTCTACCACGAGTTAAGATTCGTGGTGAAAAATGGATAGTTCCCTACATTTTACAAGGTTGAAAATTCCAACCATGGTGAAATGTAGTCAACCCCCTTTTCACCACTGTTGAAACTTCTAACCATGGTAAAATGCCAGCTAACCCACTTTTCACCACGATTTGAAGTTCCAACTATGGTGAAAAGTTCGCCAGCCTAATTTTTCATTTTTGCCACATGCTCTTGCTGACTACATTAAGAAATTCCATCATAATATAAAATATTAAATATTTCTCACACAACATTAACAAAAACAAAAGCAAGAACAAGAACAACAACAAAAAAATCAATTGAATTGTTAAACATTAAATTTCAACAACAAATAAAACTATAGAATTGTTAAACATTAAATCTCCACAACAATATCCACAATAACAATAACAACAAAAACTAAATTAATAGAATCGTTAAACATTAAATCTCAACAAGAACAACAACAACAACAAGAAAAAAAAACAACAAAAATAAAATCATTAAATATTAAATCTCAACAACAATAACAACATTAAATGTTTTACTTGAAACAACAATAATAACTAACATTGGTAATTTGAATTTATGTTTTCACTGTCTCGTTCAAGTTGGAGAAAACATGATGGAGTTCGGAAACTTGTTAATGAAAAAAATGATGTTTTTAAGTTTCATTTATGGAAGAATGATGTTTTCGAGTTTGGTTTAATGGAGAAATGGAGTTCTGTAAATGGAAGATGAAGTTTGGAGGTAGAATATTAAGTTTGTCTAGGGAAAAAGTGAATGAACGTGAAATGTTATATATCTTCGAAAAACAAAATTAGGTAACTTTTCACCATGGCTGAAATTCCTAACCGTGGGAAAATGTAATTTACTTTTTATTTTAAAAAACCAGAAGGCACCACTTTTCCCCAGAGTTGGAATTCCAACTATGGTGAAAAATGGCTTAATTTTTGTGTGTGTTTGGATTCAAATCCATGACCAAATTCCACTTTTCACCACATTTGAAATTTCAATCATTACTACAAAATGTGCAAACAACAACGCATGGTTTACAACAAATTTATATACATCGTTGTAATAGGTTAAAATTTTCGTAACTGGTTTATAATGCCATATTTAACGACGATTGTCTTAACAACCATTATAATACATGATGATTGATGTGTAACAAGCATCGGTTCCTAGCAACTACATTTTTTTCTCCATATTTTTACATTTTAAACATATATTTTATTTCATTTTTTAGTGTTACGGGGACTTTAACCTCAAAACACAAAATTCATATTTGTTTTTCTATTTTTAAGTGAAAGAGAATAGTTTGATCAAAACTTCATTAAAATTCAAATTCATCTTATTATTTCATTTTTTAGTGTTATTACCCTCAAAACTCAAAACTTCATTTTTAAAAAAAAGTGAAAGAGATGAGTATATAGAAAAGAAAACTTCATTAAAATTCCAGAAAAGAATAGTACATTGATAATCATAAATTACATATATTTATTAAATGTCTGAGCCCATAGCAACAAATGCATCTTCATAATCCGTGACTCTCTCCTCACTACCCTTATCAGAATCATAAAAAAGTCTTCCTCTGCTTCCTTTTCTTTTTCTTCTCCAGCTTCTTCTTCTTCTTGGCCTTCCTCACCCTTAATGTATCCATGACAACCAATGATCCAGATGGTTGAACCTCCTCATTTGGCAGTTGGCGTTGTTCATTTGTGACCTCATCGGTGATGTTTCTATTAGAATTCTCATTTGTAGAACTCATTGTTAAGAAGAATATATTATGAAGAAATGTAAACTGTCTACTTATAGATGAGGTTGAAGATGAAAATTCTGATAGTTTGGTGCTTGTAATGATGATAAATTGTAATGGTTGATATTCTCGAACGATATTTTTGAAAAACAGAGAAAATTTAAAATCATTATTATACTTGGGATGAACGTTTCTCTCTTCCAAGAAGAGTAAAGGTTGTAATATTACAACGGTTTCTTATTATAACCGTTGTGATATATTATGTAAAATTGAAAAAATGTTGTTGTCAGGAGTTGGACCTTGTACCAAATCAAAAGGGGTATCGCTACGGTTCATATGATTAAATGTTATGATATATTTATAATAAATATATACTTATCATTACAGTTATTTTCGATAACTGTTGTGAAATATTTACCCATATAAGCGAATTAACTTCCCCTTATTAACTGTAGCGCCATTTCCTTCACAGCGAAACCCTAGTACCCATTAAGGTATTATTATTCTTCTTGCATGTTGTTTATTATTCTTCTTCTTCCATCTTTGGTAGCAAACTTCATCTAGTTTTAGAAATAATGAAAAGAAATATAAGAAGTATAAAACTTTTGTTTAAACTTCTTCCTCCTTGTATTTCTTCTTCATTATTTCACAAACTAGATGAACATGGTGATGATGCTGACGGTAGCAAGCGTAATGTACATATTGTTTGTGTAGCTATGGAAAATAAGGCATTCTTCAACTTCAATTTTCTTGTTAGATAGTTCCTATTATCTCGTTTGCTTCATATTGTTTTTGTTGATTGTTCTTGTAACGACCGTTTATTTAATTAATTATTTAATTAAATATAAGTGTAGTGTGTTGTGTTGATTTGCGGTGATTTGTGTATTTAAGTTGATTTCTGAAATATCAAAATATTATGTTGATAATTATAAGTTGGTTTAAGTCGAATTTGATTAATTAAGTTGATATAAGTTATGGAATACGTTATGGAATATTCTCCAGGTATTATTGGATATGTTGTCAGAATTGTGTGGACCATTTGGTTGATAATTGGAAGTTAATCGATTAAATCGGGAATAAGTATTTAGTCATTAATTATTATTCGGTTGATTTGGCATTATGGTAAATTAAGTCGTTAAGTCGAAAAAATAAGTCGGAAGCCGTAGAATTAATTATATAGTTATGGTGTTAATTGGTTAGTGGGCTAGAATTCACGTTTGGATTAGTAATATGAGAGGTGTTATTGTTAAGCCCATTAGTAGTGATAATATTAGTTTAATTTTAATAAAAACAAATAATAAGAAACATAGGAGTTAGGTTGTATCAGTAGAGGAAATTTAGAAAACTGAAAGTGCAAGAACGTGGGAGAAGAGTCGTGAGAGGAAAACTTCAATCGGAAGCGATTTCCGGAATCCGATCGTAAGAGCAACCTTCAATCCAATCTAAGGTAAGGGTGGGTTCGATTCTTATAATCAGGTATGAAATTCAATACTATGATTGGGTTTGATTTGGGTAGTTTAGGTTTATTGAATCTGTTATGAATAATCTGATTATGGTTGTTGTTAAGAATGTTGGTGTGAGATCGATGGTCCAATTATTGATTTTGTGTTGGTATAAATGTTTTGGTTGTGTTGATTGTTGTTGAATATTATTGCGTGCGTGGAATCCTGGAAAAATTTAGTTGGGGACGAAGCACAGTACACGGGTGGCGCAGGCCACACCCATCACACATACGGGTGGCGCAGGCCACCCAAAAGTAACCAAACATGGCGCAGGCCAGATGAACATGGCGCAGGCCATGCCCCTTCCCCTCACATTGTATGGCACATGCCATCAGTAAAAAGGGGGAAATTATCATAAAGTGAATTAGTAAATATTAGTATAACATGAATTACTAATATAATACTATAAAGTGAATTAGTAATAAATTATTATAACATGAATTAGTAACATAATACTATAAGATGGATCTATAACGTGAATTAGTATTATATCATTATAACATGAATTAGTAATATAATGTCTTAACATGAATTAGTAATATAATACCTTAATAGAATTAGTGGAAAGATGAATTATTATAACATGTCTTATAATACCTTATAATACTTTAATTAATGGATAATGGTGTGGATTATTATTGAATAATGAATTAATTAATAATTAAGTAAGTTAATTTAAATTAGTAAACAAAGAATAATTATTATGCTTTCTGGGTTTAGTAGTAACGGAAGACAGAGGAAGTAATAAAAAAAAATATCAGTATTTCTGTGATTGGAGTTTCTGTAGAAAATTATAAAGAAACTAGATTTTAGCAGAATTAGTGGAATTAGTAGATTTTAAGGAGAACTATAAATGGCAATGAGACTTAGCATTGTAATTATAAGTGACACGAACAGTAGGAAAACAAATTTAAAATAGCATTGTGTTATGTGGTTTAGCAGAAAGTTGCAGGTTTAGGAATTTGACAGAGAAACAGTAGTAGCTTCATATCTTCAATGACATATAATTTTTAACAGAACATAGAACATTCAAGTTTTGTAATAAAATTGTATTGATCGCAGAAGTTAGAAAACAATATCGGTTTAGTCACTTTAATCGAATTAGGCGAAAAATAGATTTGCTCGAAATTTAATGAAATTCGTCGGGGTAAGTCGAGTAATATTGTAGTTGATTTTAATGAGTCATTTTGTTGGAAAATTGTGTTGTAAAATGTTGTTACAAGTACAAATGAGTTGATAAGTTGTTCCGGTTACGAAAATGTCTTAAATTGATATGTTGTAGGCCTGATAAGCCAAAGTTGAATATAAGTTGATATGTCGGCCTTTTAAGCCAAAGTTGAATATAAGTTGATATGTTGGCCTGAAAAGCCAAAGTTGAATATAAGTTGATTATGTTGTAAACGTTGTGTGTTGCGCTTGTTGTCATGTTGTTTGAGTTGTAAAGTCGTGTATGCCATTTAAGTCATTTGCATTTGTCAGAGCCTTTGCTCACACCACGTTGGCCTGGATTGACAATTTAAGTTGACAGTTGAAGGCTTATGCCTTGATGCCTCAATAACCTGGAAATTATTAAGTTGGGAGTTTTACTCTGATTGGTACCACATGCATAATTAGTCGAGTCGCATTAAAGTTGCATTCTTGTTGAGTTATTTGTATTGATGTTTGGTTGGAGTTGTGAAGTGGTGTTTGTCTACGATCCTTATTCATTGTATTGATTTTCATATACTGCTTATAATTATCGTAACTCACCCCTTCTATTGAATGTTGTCCTTATGGGGAAAAGTGCAGGTAATCCTGAGGAGTAGCCGGTTACCATTAGTCGAGTAGGTGGTCAGTCGCTCTGATATGTAGCACTCGGGGGGATTGACGCATGTCTGCTTATTGATCTTTTATTATTGCTGAATTGTATTTAGTTGAGGAACTTAGAGTTGCTTATTTATTATTTTAAAGTTGTTATTATGTTGAATAAAAATGCTATGAGTTGTGTTGTGAATCCGCTGCGTAAGGTTTTATGAAGTTGATTTATTTGAGTAAAATTGAAGTTGTTTTGTGTTATTATGAAAAGTGCTATGTATTAAGTATGACTTCATTAAGTTGGAGTTTGTTTAAAGTTGAAAATGCGATATCCCGTTTGTGGAAATTTTTTGTAAAACTCTGATTTCAGTTATATTCGCGGGTAGAAAATGGGGTGTTACATTAGTGGTATCAGAGCAGGTCGGTCCGTCCGGCCAATGTTATGCAGTGTTGTTAATTCCTTAGTACGCGACATGTGTGTGAAAGACTGTCGGTACTTGTTGTTAGTCCTAGTCGTTGTCTGCAGGTGTTGATTAGAATTAAGTGGGGGAGAAGCTTAACTCCCGGACTGTTGTTAGAATGTCGGCGTTGGTTCAAGTTGATGTTGTTTGCAAGAGTGCAAGGTTGTTGGAGGGATGTTGTTGCGGATCGGTGAGAGCATGTACTCATGAGTTCGTATCGGTTGGGTTTGGGAAGTGCGTGGATTTTTGGATGGAGGTTGTTTGAGGAAGACGATTTATCCCAAATGAAAATATAGGTTGATGGATCAAGTTGATGGATCAAGTCAGTAGATTGCTATGCTTTGAAGGTAGTTAGATTAAAGTCGAGTGATTTCGAATTTGAATGTAAATTAAGATTTTGGTAGATCTTGGAAGCAAGAGAGAGGTGGAATTTATATTCATCGACCTTAAAATTCTGGTTTTTGCAATCTTGGAGCAGCCGTCACGAGAAGTGGCATAACATTTTAACCTTGATTCAGATTGAAGCGGTTCTTGTATTTTTGGAAAGCTTGTGAAATTCCCTACAGTTTGCATATAAGATTTGCATTAAGGAGGTTTATGATGAGGGAGATAAGTGCATTTTAATAGTTGGGTCTGCTGCTCAATTTTGGAAAATTCTGCATACGAGAACCGTTGACCAGTCTCATTGCAAGGAGGATAAATTTTTACCCGTGAGTTGGATTTAAGCGATTCTTGAAGTTTTGGAATTTAAACGAAATTCTCTTCAAGTTAGAATATAATTTCGTGAGTTGGAGGTTTTTATTGGAAGAGAAAATTGTGTTCGAAGTTGAGCGTTTATTGTTGAAAATTTTGGAAAGATGAAGATTAGTGTGAAATGTCGATAAGAAATAAAATGTTGGTATTAGAAGGAATGCGAAGGTATTATAGGACACATAGAAATGTGATTTATGTCGAATAGGGACGATTAAAGTGCCAATGTTAGATGATGGTAATATTAAGAGGAAGACAGATGTTTGATGAGTGTTGTTAAGAATTTTAACTTGGATAAAAGTCGTAACTAGAAGCGGACCGAGTTGAGTTATACTTGATGTTGTGACGACTCCGGTATTAGGAAGATATTTAAGTAGTGTTGTGCTTCGAGCGTGTATAAGAGAATGTGTACTTGATTTTTGGATGTTTTGTATCGTTGACGAAGTTGGAATTAAGGAGACTAAGAAGGAGTTGATAAGTCGTACAGAGTTGGCGGAGCTTTATGCTTACGGACTTTGGGCACAAGTTGAAGTATACTATTAGGTTGGGTAATGATGATTTATGCCACCATTATGGTTTCCGAATGTCTATCTACAAATTAAGGAACTTATCACCCTTAATCTATTGTTGATAGTAGGCGGAATCATAATCGATGGATAAATGTGTCATGCCAACTGGTATAATATGTATGTTGCATTGGTCGAAGTCAAGCCGAGTGCTTGAGTATTGTTTGTTTTATCGATGCAGGTTATTATATGAGAATATCAGTTGGATTTAGAGATGATATCATGAAGTTGTGTTTGGATTGAGCTGTAATAAGGAAACTCATAGTTGAACTCTTAATAATTGGAACGTTGTTTAGTGATGAATTAAGTAGCTTGAGACTTCAAGTTTCTTGAGATGATTAGAAAGGAAAGTAAGTGGAAATTGAAAACCGTGATTTGGCAAGACTGTCAGATAAAGTTGAGTTGCAAGTATTAAGAGAAGTAAAGTTGTAAGTTGGTTTATTAAAGTGCAAATTTGATTGGAAAAAGGATGAGATACTTGGTTGTGTTAAATCGAATAAGAATTTATGAAAGGTTGTGTCGATATGAGTAGGAATCGAGGATTCGGTATGTTGAATTAGTTGGAAGTGAAGAATATGAGTTATTTTTAGAAATTCGTTGTACCATTGTACCTTATGTTATTGCAATGATGTTGTGTATTTAAGAGGAAAGTCTATTGAAATGTAAGACCATGATTTGACAGGCATGTTGGTAAAGTTGTAATTGTGTTGAGGATGACTGAGAAGTAGAAGTATATCTTATCTAAGATTTGGAAGTAGTCGCGGTGGTAAGTGTGTTGGACGTTAAGAGGTATGTCTTATGAATCTAAGTTGGAAGTATTCGGTAACTACGAAAGAGTTAGAATACCCGTTGGGATGAAAATTATGTGGAATAAGTCGGAGGCTTTGTTAATATGTTGATTTTGGTGATTGTAAGCTTGGGTTAAAATCGGTAAACTTGATCAGAGTGCGCAGCGAGCGCGTGGTGTGGTGTCGTCATTCGTACGTGAATGACAACGATGTTGGTAGCTTGGTTATATTATATGTTATGTTTAAGTTGTTTGTTCTTGTGTTGATGTGTTCTAAGTTTTAAGTTGGTTACTCGTTGTATCGTGTTGATAGTTTTCGAGCGTATTCCTTGAGAGTTCTTCGTGTTGTGCTTGACATCAAAGTTATGTATTATTGTTTGTGGTATACGTGGGTTGCCTTTGAAGATGAGAGTTGATTAGTCTGATGGAATAAGTTGTTGGAGTATTTGAATCAGATAAATTTTCGAGGACGAAAATATTCTAAGTGGGGGAGAGTTGTAACGACCGTTTATTTAATTAATTATTTAATTAAATATAAGTGTAGTGTGTTGTGTTGATTTGCGGTGATTTGTGTATTTAAGTTGATTTCTGAAATATCAAAATATTATGTTGATAATTATAAGTTGGTTTAAGTCGAATTTGATTAATTAAGTTGATATAAGTTATGGAATACGTTATGGAATATTCTCCAGGTATTATTGGATATGTTGTCAGAATTGTGTGGACCATTTGGTTGATAATTGGAAGTTAATCGATTAAATCGGGAATAAGTATTTAGTCATTAATTATTATTCGATTGATTTGGCATTATGGTAAATTAAGTCGTTAAGTCGAAAAAATAAGTCGGAAGCCGTAGAATTAATTATATAGTTATGGTGTTAATTGGTTAGTGGGCTAGAATTCGCGTTTGGATTAGTAATATGAGAGGTGTTATTGTTAAGCCCATTAGTAGTGATAATATTAGTTTAATTTTAATAAAAACAAATAATAAGAAACATAGGAGTTAGGTTGTATCAGTAGAGGAAATTTAGAAAACTGAAAGTGCAAGAACGTGGGAGAAGATCGTGAGAGGAAAACTTCAATCGGAAGCGATTTCCGGAATCCGATCGTAAGAGCAACCTTCAATACAATCTAAGGTAAGGGTGGGTTCGATTCTTATAATCGGGTATGAAATTCAATACTATGATTGGGTTTGATTTGGGTAGTTTAGGTTTATTGAATCTGTTATGAATAATCTGATTATGGTTGTTGTTAAGAATGTTGGTGTGAGATCGATGGTCCGATTATTGATTTTGTGTTGGTATAAATGTTTTGGTTGTGTTGATTGTTGTTGAATATTATTGCGTGCGTGGAATCCTGGAAAAATTTAGTTGGGGACGAAACACAGTACACGGGTGGCGCAGGCCACACCCATCACACATACGGGTGGCGCAGGCCACCCAAAAGTAACCAAACATGGCGCAGGCCATGCCCCTTCCCCTCACATTGTATGGCACAGGCCATCAGTAAAAAGGGGGAAATTATCATAAAGTGAATTAGTAAATATTATTATAACATGAATTACTAATATAATACTATAAAGTGAATTAGTAATAAATTATTATAACATGAATTAGTAATATAATACTATAAGATGGATCTATAACGTGAATTAGTATTATATCATTATAACATGAATTAGTAATATAATGTCTTAACATGAATTAGTAATATAATACCTTAATAGAATTAGTGGAAAGATGAATTATTATAACATGTCTTATAATACCTTATAATACTTTAATTAATGGATAATGGTGTGGATTATTATAGAATAATGAATTAATTAATAATTAAGTAAGTTAATTTAAATTAGTAAACAAAGAATAATTATTATGCTTTCTGGGTTTAGTAGTAACGGAAGACAGAGGAAGTAATAAAAAAAATATCAGTATTTCTGTGATTGGAGTTTCTGTAGAAAATTATAAAGAAACTAGATTTTAGCAGAATTAGTGGAATTAGTAGATTTTAAGGAGAACTATAAATGGCAATGAGACTTAGCATTGTAATTATAAGTGACACGAACAGTAGGAAAACAAATTTAAAATAGCGTTGTGTTATGTGGTTTAGCAGAAAGTTGCAGGTTTAGGAATTTGACAGAGAAACAGTAGTAGCTTCATATCTTCAATGACATATAATTTTTAACAGAACATAGAACATTCAAGTTTTGTAATAAAATTGTATTGATCGCAGAAGTTAGAAAACAATATCGGTTTAGTCACTTTAATCGAATTAGGCGAAAAATAGATTTGCTCGAAATTTAATGAAATTCGTCGGGGTAAGTCGAGTAATATTGTAGTTGATTTTAATGAGTCATTTTGTTGGAAAATTGTGTTGTAAAATGTTGCTACAAGTACAACTGAGTTGATAAGTTGTTCCGGTTACAAAAATGTCTTAAATTGATATGTTGTAGGCCTGATAAGCCAAAGTTGAATATAAGTTGATATGTCGGCCTTTTAAGCCAAAGTTGAATATAAGTTTATATGTTGGCCTGAAAATCCAAAGTTGAATATAAGTTGATTATGTTGTAAACGTTGTCGTGTTGCGCTTGTTGTCATGTTGTTTGAGTTGTAAAGTCGTGTATGCCATTTAAGTCATTTGCATTTGTCAGAACCTTTGCTCACACCACGTTGGCCTGGATTGACAATTTAAGTTGACAGTTGAAGGCTTATGCCTTGATGCCTCAATAACCTGGCAATTATTAAGTTGGGAGTTTTACTCCGATTGGTACCACATGCATAATTAGTCGAGTCGCATTAAAGTTGCATTCTTGTTGAGTTATTTGTATTGATGTTTGGTTGGAGTTGTGAAGTGGTGTTTGTCTACGATCCTTATTCATTGTATTGATTTTCATATACTGCTTATAATTCTCGTAACTCACCCCTTCTATTTAATGTTGTCCTTATGGGGAAAAGTGCAGGTAATCCTGAGGAGTAGCCGGTTACCATTAGTCGAGTAGGTGGTCAGTCACTCTGATACGTAGCACTCGGGGGGATTGACGCATGTCTGCTTATTGATCTTTTATTATTGTTGAATTGTATTTAGTTGAGGAACTTAGAGTTGCTTATTTATTATTTTAAAGTTGTTATTATGTTGAATAAAAATGCTATGAGTTGTGTTGTGAATCCGCTGCGTAAGGTTTTATGAAGTTGATTTATTTGAGTAAAATTGATGTTGTTTTGTGTTATTATGAAAAGTGCTATGTATTAAGTATGACTTCCTGAAGTTGGAGTTTGTTTAAAGTTGAAAATGCGATATCCCGTTTTGTGGAAATTTTTTGTAAAACTCTGATTTCAGTTATATTCGCGGGTAGAAAATGGGGTGTTACAGTTCTCATTTTGCATATTCATATTCAGTGCATTAACAAAGACCATACTTTGACTATGAGACATATTGTTTGTGTAGCAATGGAAAAAAGTATAAGAAGTATGAAGCTATGATGGAAACTTCATCCACCTTATAATCTTTATTTATTGCTTCATCAACAAGATGTTTTTCATACTCATGATGCTTCACAAGCTAGGTGAATTTCATTGTAATGATACATATGGCAATAATGTATATTGTTTTGTTAGAGTCTCACTTAGTTTACAACCCCACTTCTTAGGGTTTTGTTTCAACTTTTGTTGGTTTTGTTTTGAATACTAACTGATTTTCTTTTATTTGAAATAACTGAAGTTGTATAGTTAAGATGATACATGGTGATGATGGTGGTGGTGGTAGCAAGCGTATAATATGAGTTGATAATATATATATATATATATATATATATATATATATATATATATATATATATATATATATATATATATATATATATATAAAGTCCTTTTGATATTGTATATGAAATTTAGTTTGTTTCACTATCCTTTTATTGAAAATACAATCATTTAAATTGACATTGAAACTTATAATCTGAAAATTAAGATGTATTTGAAAACCAACCTATATCAATCAATGTTTTTCGAATAACTTGCATCTCATTTTTCACATTTTATGTTCATTAGCACATAATATATGGTTTAATGGTTTGTTTGCTTTAATTCATCGATATCTACAATTTTACTTTACCTCATCATCATCACTTATCATCGTGATTGTTATAATGATAAGTCATCATAACTGTCGCGATGATAAACAGTGATGATGAGGTAAACTATAATAAAAGATATCGATGTATTGAAGGAAACTGACCATTGAACCATATTTGTGCTAAGGAACATAAAAAGTGCACGATGAGACACATGCAATTCGGAAAGCAATAGTGTGTTTAAGTTGGTTTCAAGAACAATTTAATTTTCAAATTATATAGTTCTTTACCAATTTTGATGGTTGTATTTCTTTAATTAGGTGTATGGTAAAACAAGCAATATACATTGGTATATAATAAACTAAGGGTATGTTCCACAACGGTTGAAACTCATAACCGTTGTGATATTCAATATATATTACAACGATTGTTATACATAACCGTTGTAGTATACCACACGCTTTCCAGAATACAACAACGATCCCAAGTCCATGATTATAAGTAGTGTCTGCACACACGTCATTATATATCTTTCCCAACCGTTGTTAAATGCATTCTCTATAGTAGTGAATCCTTGTTAAAAGTGGCTTAAAAATAAATAAAAAATAAAATTGTTGGCGTTGGGATTCAAAGTCATTGTTAGGTGCAACTTTTTACCATAGTTGAAAATTTTTACCGTGGTAAGAAAATAAAAATGAAAGAAATATGCCTAATTGAATAGATTCTACCACGATGGATACTTTAGCCAAGGTGACATTTCATTATAAAATCTACATTTTATAGTAGTGATACCTTCAATGATGATCTTGTGAGCTATCTTTTGAAGTTTGTGACATTGAGCTTCCACAAACCTTTCATATATAATATGATACTTGAGGTAGTGGCTAACAACATACTTCTTTGCTCCAGCTTCTTCAGTATCGTACTTCTTTTTTAGAGCTTACCAAACCTATTTTGCAGTCCTGCATTCACTTTATTAATCAAACAAATCATTAGCTAGTCCATTCAAAATGTGATTTTTGTAGAGATAATTATTCTCCTTTTGTGTTGTAGTAAAATCTAATTCATCATAACTAACAGTTCCATATGAATACACATATTTCCTGTCGTTAGTTTGTTTGGTTGATCCAGAAGAAGCAACATGAATTTCCTCGGTCATAATGTTTTTTCAATGTTAAGAAGAATTTCATCTTTTGTTGTCAATGTTTGAAGCGAATTCCCTCAAATTTGAACGATTTGTGAGAGACACCAACCACAAAATTACTAATATCTTTTCCAGTACCCATGGTAGTTCCAAACATCTAAATATTGTTATTTCACGAATTTTGAAAATTGTCACTGAAGAAATTACATGATACAGTCGTGAACTAGGCCGCTTTCTTTAAGACATTTTGCGGCACTGCCCAAAATTGTGCAAAGTAGTCAATCAACCACGACGCCTCTATGATAAAATAACTTTATTCTATAATAAACGATTACTACTTGCATGATAGATAATCGGTATAGAAATACATTCTCTGATGGTATAAAGACCACTCAAATATGGTATAAATACCGCTCATAATATCTAGAATAAAAATCAATCGTAATAATTTCTCAAACTAGGAGAAATTCAAATAGTTCTCCAAAGATATTTCAATAATGGTCATTTGACAACTCAAAATAATTTCTCAAACAATGAGAAATTCAAATAATTCTCCAAAGAGAATAAAAAATACATGGAAATTTCTCAAAAAGGCGAAATTCAACTAATTCTCTAATGAGAATTCAAAAACAAAATACTCAGAAAATTCAAAGAGTAGAAAGAAATGGGGAGAAGTTGGTGTTTCGACAACTCAAAAAAATGCAAAGTAATGAAAGTGAGGAAGAAAAAACTCAAAATAAATTTTTGATGTGTTTTAGAATGAAACATGTGCATTCCTTATATAATGAAGTAAGTTAGCCAAGGTATCTAATCTATACAATGTGAGACTAAGGAATTTTTTTAATTAACACATAGACACACTTATTTTTCTAACAATGTGTGACTTAAGAATTTATTTTTAAATTTATCTGCATATTAAAAAATATTGACATGTTCCTACAATGGCGTGTTAAGATAATTAAATGCCTTTTCTACACTAACATTTTAAAATAAATATGGTAATATTTAAATAGATCAAGAGATTAATAGATAAACGATATTTCGTTTGGAAACCATAAATGTGTAGTGAAACGGTGAAATGAGGTCTCAATACGGCGAAAAAGAGGTGGACCAGCACTCCAACATCCAAGTCACTTTTTTAGTGAAAATTAGTATGAGAGTTAGAATGAATTGAATACCTAAAATGACGCGATATAATATTTATATATTATGGGTGGTTAAACCCCCCCCCCCCCCCCCCCCCCCCCGCATATTACTCGACACCTTGTGCAAATAGTCATTTGGTTAGATATCAACATGAGAGATGTGATGGAGGATGTGATCGTGTGCCTTCTACATAGATGATGGTACAATTGTTCAATGCGCTTTCCTATTCAATGCTTGGTATTAAGCCTTCTTTGTATGCCTTGGGGATGACCAATAACAGTTGCCCTCAAACCCTTTGGAATGGGATAGTTTTATTGGGCCATGAAAGGAATAACCCAAAGGGAAACAAGATAATTCATTTATATCAATAATGGGAGAACGCCTCTTGGTCAGACCACATGTCGCCTATATTGCATGAGAAGTCGTCATATTGGGCCTAGGTCTAGCCACCATAAATGAACCATTGATAAAATTGAAGGGCACATGACGTGTGTAGAATCAGTCAAAGGATAAGGAAGAACAACCTCCTCCATGATTTCAGGAAGAATCGAGTTTTCCCGCCCTACATATTTGATAGAAAGAAGGGGAAATAACTCATATTGGCCTCTCATCCATACCCCACGGGTCTTATATATATAACCCATTTCCAGAAGGGAAAAGATCTCCAATTCCTTAAGAAAATACACATATATGAGCTATCCATCACCCTTACATGGGAGAGCTCTCAAACACATTCAAATACCCTAAAACCTCAGATAGCTCTACACGAACAGGGATACCCATTATTGTATTTTTTTAGCAAGTACAATTAGCGCCCACCTTGAGCCCATGTAAAACTGACTTGGGCCTCCTTCTTAATCAACGACCAATTAATTTCCTGAATCCATAATATTCTTTAGTATGGTGAAAAGACGAGCAACTACTTCATCCAAAAGCAGCTCCAACGGTAACCATGAGGCCATACCAAAGATGCACACCGCTATGAAAGATTTGCATCGCTGCAACAAAACTTTTGAGAAAAATGTCCTTATCTCCAACAAAAGAAAAATCCTACTATGGAGAAAAAATATTGGATCCCTAACCTCTCTCTAATGAGATTTGGTGAGTCCTCATATACAAAAGCTTCAAGCCGCCTTCACTCACAAAGTTGGATGGAAGAAGGGATCCTTAGGAACACATCACCTTCATTAACACTTAAATGACGATCATGGAGCCTCAGACTATTTGAAGAGTAAACTCCTCTCTAGCACTTTCAGAGACGCCACACTAATATGGTATATAAACCTACCATATTTGTCAATTACTAGCTATCATGACCTAGTGAAAAAGTTGGTTTACCAATTTTTGGTGAGTAAACATAGGAAGATGTCCACCACTAGCCTGTTCAACATTCTCCAGAGGTCTTTAGAATCTTTGAGTACCTATTCCATTTCAATGATGTGAATATCAAGGTAATTCACCTGAACCATAACTATTCAACAAGGCCATTGTTGTTGTTATCACTATGGAAAATATCTTTCAGGATTCCGCCAACCTTTTCGCTATCCCAGATCCCGATGATTGGCCTTTTGAGTCTCGTCAAGGGTTGTTCCATCTTCCTTGTTGATTATCATTAACTCGAAAATCAGACACCTCCGAAAAAACGTGTTCGTGTATGTGTCGATATCAGACACCTGAACCGACACTTGTGATTACATTTAATTTACTTTTCTAAATTATTACTAGGGTCGTATTCAGGGTGTCCGTGTCCGTGTCGGTATCTGACACTTGCAATGACACTTGTGATTATATTTAATTATTCATTTTTTCAAATTATTACCGGTGTCGCCATGTCAGTGTCAGAGTCGTATTCAGGGTGTTTGTGTCGGTATCAGACACTTGCAACGACACTTATGATTATATTTAATTAATTTTTTTTTTAAATTATTACAGATGTCGTCATGTCAATATAGAATCGTATTCATGATATCCGTACTTTTAAGCCTATAATCATTTCAGGAAACATATCAATTTACAATTTATTATTATTCATTCAACCTAATTTTTGATATCTTAGTCTTTTTAATTAGATTACCATTATAACTAATTCATTGATCTATTAGTAATAATTTCATCCTCTTGGGTGCATTTTAAATTTTTTCTCTAACTAATCCTTTTGTATTATAAATGATTCATTAATCTACTAGTAATAATTTCATTCTCTTGAATGTATTTTGGATCTTTTTTTCTCTAACTAATCCTTTTGTAATATAAGTGATTCATTGATCTATTAGTAATAGTTTCACCCTCTTGAATGTATTTTAAATTTTTTTCTAACTAATTCTTTTATCAATTTTAATTCGGCCCGACAGGTCTTTGCAAAAGGATATCCAAAATGCATTTAATAATTATTTTTATTTTTTATTTTCTTAAAAGGGTTTTTGATTTATACCTGTTGATTTTAAGGGGAGCACACCTAAAATCAATAAGAAATACTAACAAGTGTTTTTACAGTATTTTTTAAGAATCTTAAATAATAAATTTTTATAAAATTATTTACAATTAATTCATTAAAAATGAAATTGATTAAATTTTTTTAATAAATAATTTCATAATATGGAATACCGTAAACTAGAAGCTTTTATATTGATTTTGAATGAAACCAACTGGTTAAGACAAATCAGAAAAGTTGAGTTAAATCCCATGAGAAAAAAACGAAAAAGTGCTTCGGTTAGAACGATAGTTCTTATGACAAGTCGTAACACGAGCGATATCTTCCACAGATAGGTCCAAACCAAACGAATCCCTTTCATTGTTGCTTCTTGCTCTCTCTTTTTTCTCCCAATTCACCACAATCGTTATCAACACTATCATCCATGGTAGCATTCGGTAAAGGATTTTCCATGCCTAACAACATGGTTTTCAGATCAGAGCTCCAATCTATCACGCCTGAACGCTTCCTTGGCATTGATTCATCCTCTTCTTCTCCTCGTCGAAGGGACCTTGTTTTCGTCGTCAACCCTCAAGGTGCTTTTTTCTTCCATCTTTTCACAAATTAATTATTCTTTTTTCACATAATGTTCAATTCTATCCTCAGATTGTTAGTTAGTTAGTTGGTTAGTTAGTTAGTTAGTTATCTAGACATTTGTATCTCTGAAACCAATACAGACACCTGTGATTAGATTTAATTAATTAATTTTTAAAATTATTACTGATGTGAACTTATCTGTGTAAGTGTTGTGTTTTCGGTGTCCGTGGTTTTTAGATTATAGGAGTGCTTAAGTTAAGTGTTGTAAATAGTGGACATTTTTGTAAAGTTTTTGAAGCAATCAACTTGGGATGTAGGTGCTAATGGAAGGACTGGTAGAGAATGGAGGAAGTTAGTTCCGTATCTTAAGTCTCGCCTTGATAAAGAATGCAATGTTAGTCTTTTCTATTTTTGTGTTTGTTTGTTTTGGATTTCATGATACATGTGTTTTTACCCTTTTTGGTTTTTGAATAGATATGTGAATCCTTAACTTCAGGCCCTTGTCATGCAATTGACATAACGCGAGAGGTTAGTTTCAAGGGTTTTAAATGCATTGATATCCTTGCTGTCATTGCTGTTGGTCATAAACTATATTGCTTTTAACGAGTTCTTCTATTGTTATCCTCGTGCTATATAGGCTATAAGGGAAGGGGCTGATGCCGTTATTGCTGTTGGAGGTGATGGAACTCTTCACGAGGTATAGATTGTACAGAAGTGAAATCTTTTACTAGTTTCTACTTTCTGTCTTATTAGAAAGGGCTCAACCAAGTTTTTGTTGTAAAACATATTATTTGATAGTAAGCGTAATTGTCGACAAATTTCTACATTTCTTTCTTCCTTTTGCGCCTAATGTTCCTCAGTTTATTATAAGCAGGTTGTTAATGGGTTTTTCTGGGCTGGGAAGCCTGTTGCTAATCAAATGAATGAGTCTACGCGTTCAACTGCTCTTGGTGTGAGTAGCTGTATCCATAATGCCATATTCTTAGTTTTTATTCAATGCATGTGGTTTTAGTTTTTCAAATCCCTAATAAATATCCTGAATGGTACTATCATTAACTGTATTCTGTCTTTATGCAGCTCATCCCCTTGGGGACCGGTTCTGATTTTGCAAGAACATTTGGATGGTTCGTTTGTTCTTTTGTATTTTCATTCATTTTGCACCTCTATGTAATTGAAATTAATAGAACCATCTGTTCGCTCTTTTTAGGAAAGATGATCCCTGTGAGGCTGTTGAACGCGTTGCTAGAGGTTTTATCTTTTTCTTGTTTTAGAATGGCTATTTTCTTCTGCTAGCCTCACATTTTATGTTGCTATATATTCTTTTAGTTTTTTCCCTTAATACTTTCTAATACATTTCTTCTTTGGATCTAACTCCCCTAAAATGAACAATTCACTTTAGAGGGTAAAGTAAGTAGTCTTAATTGTTGATAACTAAACCAAATGGTTGATATTTTGTGTATATGCATAACAAATCCTACATGTGTTAGAATATCAACTATTGATTTTCTCATCAACGGTTGAGATGTCTTACTTTACCAACTAAAGCGAGTGCTCATTTTAAAGGAAACAAATCCTTCTTTCTTTAGGGTTGAGATCAAAGATAGATATCGGAGTTATTAGTGGAGAAAGTTGCGAACATCATTACTTCATAAATATTGCCGACATTCATTTGTAAGGCTTACTTAGATATTTTCAAACAAGCACAACAGCGCATGAATTGTATATAAATTGCATAGTTGATCAAATTTTACAGGACTGCAAAGGCAGGCTTTCATGCTGCTAGGTACAAGGCATTTGGAAAAGTGTGCTATGTCATTGGTGCATTGCAGGCCTTCATGGGACATCAAAATAAGGATCTGAGAATCAAGGTCAGTATTAGTTTTTTACTCTTGCAATGAAAGGTAACAGAAATTTGTCTCTAACGGTCCTGTATAAGTTCAGCTCTTCGATAGCCTTTATATAAGTGCACTAGAACTAGAAGTATCACACGAGTTTTATATTAAATGAAAAAGTGCAGTTCAACGAAGGCGAGTGGGTTACATTTCCTCAAGTGACAGCTATTTGCGCTGGTAATGCAAAATACTTTGGTGGCGGCATGAAAATTGCACCGAATGCTGATCCTTTCACTGGAAATTTAGAGGTGAAATGCCTTTCTAAAGGATCTCATTGATGAAGATTATCATCTATTTTTAGCGATCTGTTAGCTAAACCTATTCCTAAACTCCTATTTATCTTCTATTGAAGTTTGTAGTTTCACATAAATTCTGCAGGTTGTGATTCTTCAGGATTTTAAGTGGTATGATTTTGTCCTCAAATTACATAAACTTTACAATGGGACACATCTCTCGGTTAAAAATGTATCTTCAAGAAGGTATCGTCTTTTTCAAAGAAGGAAACATGCCTATCGTTTCGATGATTAATTACTAAGATTTAGATGACCAATGAGTTTAACTTTAGATTACACGGTCTTGTCAATTTTATTATTTTTGCCCACCCTGTTTCTGTAAGGTTTGTGGTTATACTCATTTGGAGTGATGTTTGTATCGTAGTGTACTTTCTATTGAGGTGGAGGACATCTCGGGCAAGGGTGGCATCTATATTCAATCTGATGGAGAGCATTTGGGATTCCTTCCAAAAAAGATTTGTATTCTGCCTGCTGCCATTGAGATGATATATTGATCCTTCTAGAGTAAAACGGATTCGACGAAAAAGAGATGATGCTGTTCATGCCTTGTAATTTGATAGATTTAAATAGAGGATTTTTTGTTTCAATTGCTTAAGCATCAGAGTAGGCTTCTAACATCCATTTTTTGTGGCCTTAGGGGCGAGAAGCCGAGAAGTCATAATTTTAGTTTACTCAATTATTGTAAAATGTTTCTACATTTATAGAATGTAAAAAACTGTACAGATTGGAAGTTTAAAATAGTTATCACACACCCGTCTCTCCAATATTTGCATCTTTTCATTTGTATGGTAGTGTCAATATATTACTCAAATGACTGACTGAGATTTGATTTCATGAAAATGTTCTCTGAATGAGTTCTATATCAATACTCTGAAATGGTGCATTATCTAGAACAGTGTCAATACTTTCAATGAATAAAAATTACTTGAAAAACAATGGCTCTGAAGTAGAAGAAGTCCAACCGGCTATCTCTAACTCAAAATTCTGTATCTCATAGTGAACTTCTCAAGCGGGCTAGCATGGTATATCTCTGAACTTCAGGGCATTGTGTTTCTGTCATCGAACTTCAGGGCATTGCTGTTTCTGTCTCCGAATTTCTAAGACGGATCTTGAACTTGCCGAAGATGAGTGAAACTGAGGCTGAAGATCATCTGTCGATCATGTCAAAGTTGTAGAGACCATTCAAGGGGACTTGAAGATGTATTTCATATCACAGGTTTGTACATACCTAGTTTGTTTCTTTGTTTTTCGGACTCATTCAATTTTTTTTCCTTTTGTTCCCTAAATAAATAGTGCCCTGTGAATTTTGCAAGGAATATTTAACAACACTAGTTCTCATTGATTTCTTTTTTTTCTTCTTATTTTAAAGAGATACATACTTAACTTTTTGAAATTCAGTTGAATATTTGATAATTTAAACAGGTTAGAATGTAAGTTGGTCATTGAAATGTCCTTGAGTAATCTCTTACTTTTTATGTAAAAGTTTGTATGAGAAAAATCAAACCTTGCTGTGAAAATGATCTGGGCATGTATATACTTTATGAAAACTTCTATACTTAGATTGGAACCTTATTACTCAAAAGCTAGCTTATTGATTTTGGTCATTCTAGACTCTGTATTCCACAGTTTTTCTTCATATATACGAGACTTTGCTCACTTCACCAACATAGACACATTATTCCATTAGTGATCATATTGCTTTAGTATCACACCACTTCCTCGTGCTTTATTTATTTTCCGTTCTATTGGTTTTTGGTAGTAGTCCTGATAAACACAGGTTTATAAGAAATGAGGCAATGACTTTAGCCATCTGAAAACCATATCGAAGAATTAAGAAGAGATTCATTGCAAGTTTGCTCATATCATATTGTTTATTACAGAGTAGTCAATCTGTAACGACCGCTGCCAACTATGAAGAGGGAGGTGAGGAAGTAAGTGTTAGGCCCAAAAGGAACACAGTAAGACCCAAGAGGCTAGATCACTTTGTGATACCTAAGATCCCAAAATGATAGGAACATCTAGAAGCTTTTATTGCTGAGTCACTAAATGACTGTTATTGTAAAAATCCCAGCTAGTAGTGGATAACTAGATTTGTGGATCTGTTGTGACAAACTTACCTACAGTGGCCGATGAATGAATGAAAAAACAGAGAAGAATATTGCAAAGCTTAGTTGTAGAATATTCTGCTCATTTTTATATCACTGTTGCGTAACTGTGCCCTTAACACAATCCCACTACCGCTATCTGCTAATTGATGAAGAAAAGATCTAGCTAACTTAGTCTCTTGAGATAGAATATGGCTTATAATGTATAAAATTTTGGAGCTTATAATTGACAGACGAGAAAACATTCTCACTATTTTCTTGTAGCCTTTTAATGCAATAAGTAAGTTGCTATGGTAGTTGTGATGTTGACAATGTAATGTATGTAGCACCTTTTTTGTTTGTTTGATATAGTCGGTGTTTGGATATCTATCCTTTATGATTTTCACCAAACTATCATCTTGTTTTGAGTCCAAAGTAGCAGTTTTATTTTTTTCTTTCTTTTTAAGTATACATTTTTCTCTTGCCTAGTTATCACTCATAACTAGTTCAACCAATCAAATTAGGTGAGTTTAAACCCTCCAATCTCTTGTTTAAACTAGTTCAACCAATCAAATTAGGTGAGTTTAAACCCTCCAATCTCTTGTTTATTAATTAGTAACGGTAAGTCTTCAATAAATTTACCAAATTCTGTTCAATTTTCATCTTTGAGGTTATGTATAAATGGAACTTTGATATTTGAGATGTCTAATTGTTTGCACCTTTTGTTTCTACAAGCTATCACTTTTATTATTTGTTCAGGCCATTATATATTTCATAAAACAGCCTCAATATTCGAAAACAGGAAATACAATTTTTAGAATTTCCAAAACAGATAACTTTATCTGATTTACATTTTAAAATATATACCTTTTTATCTTTATCTGTTTGATAAATTTTCAAAATATTAAATTGATAAATATCAATGATTTAATTAATTGGATGAATTATTTGTTAAATTATTATTAATAAATATGGTCAAAGTTTGTAACTACTTGGAATCAAATAAGAGATCGTATAATGATTGGATGTGTGGTCAAAAAGTGTCACCATTATATTAACACAATTTTTTTGAAAAGGTTTTCTCCTCACTAATTGATACAAGTTTTTTTCTCTATAAATAGAGAAACTTGTTGGGAATAAAAAATACACAAGCCAAAAATTATATCTAAGTCATCTTTTATTTTTCTAGTGCACATGAATAAATGAGAGAACTTTATTTTGTAAAATATCGTTAATCGATATGCTTAATGTAAATATGCGATTCATGTTAAGGTTTTTAAAGTATCCTGAAGGGGATTCGCCGGTTAACCCATTTGTATCCAATTTACCTAAATTGGTGTGGGCGAATCGAACCTAAAACATAGTATAGTGTAAATACACACTTTGAAATTTTTTTTGTGCAACTTTCATCGTACCGTCTTCATCATCTTCTGGTTCATATTTTGCAACATACCCCCAACACAAGATCTAAGAATCTTTAGGTTTGATTTATGATTTTTTGTGATTAATTTATGGTTACATCTTTGATGGAGAAATGAATTCATGCTTTCTTATTCATAACCACGATGAAAGATACATAACAATTCTATTAAATTAATATATATTCGTATAATGTTTTAAATCCATGTATAGTATTATATGATGAAAATAATGTGTATTAATGTTAAGTTTAACATGTGATATTAAATTTATACATGTATGATTTATAAACTATTCAAATATGTGAAATGAAAAAGATGATGAATATGTTTAGTTTTTGGTATAAACTTGAATGTAAAATGTATGTTAAATATTTTTCTTTAGTGCAAGTAATTTGTTTTAATTAATAATGCATTAATTTTGGATAAAATGATTTGGTGAGAAAAAAAAATCATGAATTTGAATGTATGATGCATGTATTGTTAACATAAAATTTTGAAAATATCAATGACATAGTTAAATTGTATAATTTTATTTATGCAATAATTTATTATATTTAAAATGATTTATCTTATATTATATGTGTATCATAATATGAAAATATTATTTCTTGTTCATCTTGATATTAAAAGTAATTCGAGTCATTTTAAATGATCGTAAGCTGACAAATATTTATGGAGAAAGATTATAGAAAATATTAATGAAGTGAATCATTTGTTCTATGGTTTTGTATTTATATGTAGTTTATGAATTACATGTTTGAACCCACTTCATGAAATAAAAGTTAGTCATGACAAGTTTGTATGACCATGATTGTCAATTGCTATAAAATGCATTAAATATATTTTGAATATATTTAAGAGGAAGTAAAACTTCAAATTAAAAAGAAGTAAAACTTCAAATTAAAAAGGTTAGCACATAAATAATGACATAAAATAAGTGTATATGACAAAATGAATGACAAAAGTGTCATGATGATAATTTATCGAAACTATCACGAATATAATATATGATATCTACAATAATTTTACTAATATGACAAAAGTGTCATGATTTGATGATAGATGGTAAATACTATCAAGAGTACATAAAGTAATCGTATACATGATTAGTTGGAAAATTGAGTATTCGAAATTTATTAAAGTTTGAAAAAAATCTTACAATTCTTTGACGAAAAGATTGACAAAGATATGATGTCTTTCAATATAATTGAATACAATGAAGACATCATTAGGGATGTGAAACAAATTCATATCTAATTAATCATCGATAGTGGAAACTCAACTCACATTTGATTAACATTGACTCTTAAGTTCAATGAAGAAAATACATTATTAATTACTAAAATAATTTTTTCTTTTATTATAAATAATTATTTTGTAACACAAGTCTAAAATTGCTTTGTTAATTAACTTCATTACTTAATTAATTTAAAAAAATGTTATTAACTATTTAATTTACTTTTAATTTACTAACACACAAAATTAATAATATTATTTTATTTAAAAACTCTATATACTATTTTATTTTATTTTATTTATTTATTTATTTTTGGTATTCTATACTATATATATATATATATATATATATATATATATATATATATATATATATATATATATATATATATATATATATATATATATATATATATATATATATATATATATATATATATATATATATATATATATATATATGAGAACGAAGAGAAACCAAATGAGACCAAGAAGATCCAGAAAATATGATAGAGATGAAAATGAAACTGAAGCTGAATGCATTGGGTCAGTTTTAAATAACACACCAATTATCATTGAGTCGATTTAAAGATTAAAGACAAAAATAAATGTATATTCATTATCATTTATATATTTTAT